>CM044400.1:37052500-38252500 GCA_024322285.1 Musa beccarii | reverse complement strand
TGGAAATGTTATGGGCCGAGACAGAGACCGTTGGACGAAAAGCGGTCCTAACGCAGGTCGGGCGGCGGCTTCGGCTTTCCGCGTAGTGCACAAGCCACCACCACGCATTTCTTCAAACACTTGGCCGACGGCGACCTTTTTCCCTTAATTTTATAGAATTATGCCGATTAACCGGCATACATGTTCTAAGAAGAAAAAACAAATCCCAGCACAAAAATATTAAAATGCATATTCCATGAAGAATAAATAAATCTTATCACAAAAAAGAATAAGTAAATAAGCATTTACTGTCACCCATCCAACAAATCTGTGGGAAAAATATGATTTCATCTCTTCATTGCGCTTTCGGGGGGAAAGAAAAAAAAATGCAAAGACATAAGTGACCACAGATCATCAAGGACAAATATATTGTTTCAAACCAATAAAAAATTAACCTCCGTGAATGCAGCTGATAATGTTACAGGAAGGGAGATGACAACAATAAAATTACAAGTGTTCTACAGCCAATCCAAGATACAAACAGCTCTAGTAACAAGAGCAACACCAGTGAATCTTTGCAGACTGCTTTCTCATGATCTTGTTGCATGTAGCAACAAGAGTGTGGTTTGGGAGTCTCTGCAGAGCCAACCCTGGTCAAGTAATCAGTTGCTCATCTTTAAATAATGGTACATGATCGTGGTCTACATAACAAGATAATGCTACCAAAAACGCAGCTCACGGCCCCATGTTTAGTTCATGGGAATCTTGGCGAAACCATCATTGGTTGCCAGATAAACATGATGGATGCAAGGATATGCTTGCCGGTCTATCTATCCCAACCATCCGCCCTACTAGCAAATTCCCACTTTGAGGGAAGAGCACCGTACAAGGCTGAGAACTTGGACAAGCAGTTGGTACGGATGTCATAGTGCACCTGTGTGTTACGACTAATTGCAGCAGTCGACAGCTTGGATGTATCGATAGCCCAAGCAGGATGGACGTACTCCACGGTTCTCTCAGAACTCACGTTTGAATACAGAAAATTCATCAGCAAGTCCTCACAATTGAAGAAATGGTTGACCAAGGCTCTTCCTTCCGTTGCTTCCTGGCTCCCGTATCTCTTAAAAGCATATTCACTGTCCATAAAGGCAGCACCAGTCAGTATTACATTGTAGCCGTTTTGCCCCCGAGCATACCTCTCATTTCTATACTGCAAAGGACTGCCATCTACCAGCCGTGGATAGAAGCCTACTAGCCTGTCAGGATTCTCTCTCCAGACCCTGAACCCTTTCTCGATGTCATCACACGCCATCATTATATCATCATCTAATTCAAGAACTGCTCTGGTTTTAATCAGAGGGTCCACCTTGAACCTGTTGTTGAGAGAATTAAGCTCTTCCACGCGTATCCTCACAGGCACAACAGAATCAAACTCCTCCTCACTAGGAGGTTTTCCTTTGTTCCAAACAACAACTATTTCTCTTACAGATTCACATCGAGAGTAGTGTTTGACATATAGCTTTAGGTTCCAAATACGGGCTTCATAAGTCATTGTAACCATCGTAAATTGAGAGTATTGACCTCCAAACATGTAAGCCTCTTCTGCACCATTGCCTCCTAATAGAAAATGCACAGATGTGCATGCAAAAGCTATGCCCACAAGAACAAGGAAGCTGAGAACTACCTTTCCAGAGCATGTTTTAGGATTTACTCTTGCTCTGATGGAAGAACCGTATCTATTCATGCCTGCAAGATATCTCCGAGCCCTCAAGTTAATATGCGGACGAGTTCTAAGCCAAGATGATTCATTTCTCCTACTAGATGTCACACAACAGTTTACTGCACCAACAAAGAACCCTATGAACATGATCAGTGAGAGGAGCAACAGGGTAAACGTGCAACCTAGGAGAAAACGAGTTGTGGAATCGCCAGAAGGAACACGATCTCCATCCATAACTGCAATCCAGTTACCTGAAGGGAGCTGCTGGGTATCCAAATGGTGGTATCTGATGCCATTCCAGGCATTTCGACCTTTCTTTGGTTCTTCAATACCCAGCTTGACAGGAACCTCCTTGAACTCTTCTCTGTTTAGTTTTTCAACTTTGTAAATTTGGATTCTTCGTCCATATGTCCCACCACAGTCCTGGCCCAAGCGATACAAAGAGCCTTCATATATAAAGGGTCTTCCCCCATTTCGAGCTCCCAAGCTTTTGTCAACTCTATATATAGGATTTTTTGGATGTTGTTTCCAGGGCCCAAGCGGTGAGCTACTGTACCATATTTCAAGCTCCGCATTCTTCTCAATACCAAACCGAGTAAAATCTGAAGCAAACAGCCAATAGTGTCCCTCGTACTGGATTAATGAGGCATCTATAAGGGGTTTCCTTATGAGAACCTTCTCCAAAGCCCATTTAAGTGGGAAGTTTACTGCTCGGTAGAGTCGAAGCTCTCCCTTCTTGTTCCCCTCGGGCATCATATAAATCTAGGGAAAACATTTCAAGTTGGACGTTAGGTTCAGGAAACATAAATAATGAGAAATAAGTAGAGCATTCTTGTGTGCAACTATTATCTGACTCGTTGTTAGGATCTTACAATTCAATGATCCAAATATTATGATGCAGACCAAATGGTCCAAAATGACCTCATTTGTACCACGCATTGACATTCCCTAGGATCATAACAAACTACAGGTGAAACAACAACTTTGTTTCCTAACCATATTTGATTCATCTACAACAATTGTTTAAAAAAAGTATCATATTTGTTTCCTAACCATGTTATCATAGACTTGAGGAAGGTGTGCCTAGGTTAGCTTCATAGAACTGATAACTGTGCTTCAGTCACAATTGTTCGACATGATGCTTAATTATTCTCTATTCATATGATTTTAGGCTAATATATGTGTTTCCATATAGGGCAAACCTTGAAATATCGTGTTAAAAGAAATAATTAGAACTATATCTAAGATCCCTTCATACTAGTATTAGACTAAGGACCTCTGTGATATTTGATTTGATCCCGAACCATACTGCAGTAATCATTATAAATATATAATGCAGAAAACTACACATGTCAGCTTTGAATTACTTGGTTCTGGTAGCTGAAAACAAATGGATAAGACAAATGCCAATCTTCCTCTAAAGCAATGCCCAGAAATTCCCATGTGCCACCTTGATCAAAACTTCTTGCAACACCAATGTCACCTTTCATTGTAGTGGTACCTTTCGACTCAAAGAACAAGTACAGAACAGAATCCTGAACAAAATGGACTGCATCAGATAAAACTGCAATGATGTAACATAGAAAATTATGTAGAACATATGGAATGTATAAGCATAGTGTGCACTAAGTCAGGCAAGCAAAGATCAGGTAGAAAACGATTCTCCTGAACTAGAAAATCACAATACAATGCCTAACAAATGACTCGATGAAATAAGTAGACTAAATAATAGGATGCAAACCCAAAGTCCCTTATAAACACTATAGAGACAAAACATAAAAGGAACCTGCAGAAGTTTGAGCTCATCTAACATTAAGAAAACGTAAAGAGGCACAGAATCTTCTTGGTGCTTTGCTATTTACAGAATGGTATAAGAATGTGTTCTGAACAACCAATAAGAGGAAGAGAGCAGTAAGAACATAAACAGAACCTACCAACTGCAAGAATAAACATGCACAGAGAACCATATCACCATCTATACAGTAAGATATCAGTATCCAGTACCAGATACGACAATAAGCCATCCAAGAATCAACAGCCAAACAGGCTTGAAGTGATTTACTTGACAGACCAGGCCACAGCAGCCCAAGTTCAAGATGGATTAGTAGTTGGCCATAGGAATTTCACCATTTTAAGTTACCTCTCAATGGTCCACAATATATTAACATAATAACAAAAAATAAAACTCTTATCCAATTTATTTTCTGATTGAAGAGATTTAACCGGAGCATTGTTTTATTTGGAGGAATTTCAAAACAAATCCATGCACCTGAAAGTCAAGTCAAGATCTTGACACATCATGGAAGCCAAATCGGGTTAGATCAGATCACAACATCTTCCTACACATTGGAAGACCCAGTATCCCTAGTCCGTGTTGTCTCTTTTTAATCATAATTATTCCGTGTCCAAGATTATCTTTATAGTTTAAAGCATCACCAGGCTTCGTATCAGGAAAGAGATGGGAGAAGGAAAAAGCGAAGTATGAGAATGGACATTACGGTTTTGTTAGTCAATAAACCTATAGGTGTCAAAATCGAATCAAGTCATCTTCTTTCTACCTCAAAAAATATATACTAAATATAAAATCCAAAAAAATTTAGCTCTTTCGATCCTGTAATCTTGAAGTAAAGAGTACTATAGTTGTATGTGCAAAAAAAGGTTCTTTATGATAGATATGTGATCCAACATGACAACCGGTACAAGATTTTCACTCGTGTTTTCTCCACAAAGTAGAGAATGGAGCAACGGACCTGAACATAAAGGAACGGATCCGCAACGAAATTGCTCGGATACCCTGCCCTCGACGGTGATGCACAGGTTAACACAGGATTCGCGATCGGCCATGCTGAATTGTTAGCGTTGCTGCTACCATGCTGCTTTCTCATAGAAATGAAAGACGATCATAAGCGTGAAGACTTCCCCATTGAGATGAAGAAAGCATAACCAAACCTACCAATTCGATAGGGGAAAGCGAAAAGGGGCTCTTCCCGTAGTAAACGCCAACGGACCAGGAACCCTCGCTGTCCGGCCGGCAACCGACGAGGGTCGGATCGGAGCGGCGGGAGGAGGAGATGACGAGCCAGAAGAATGCGCCGGCGACGAGCCCGGAGGCGGCGAGGGAGCCGAGGAGGAAGGAGACGGCAGAGGGGGAACGGGCAAGGAACCCCAAGGGCGCCCACCTCCATCGGATCCGCGGGGCCATGAAGAGGCAGCAGCGGCAGTAGTCCCAGACAGCTCTCGGATTCTCCGCCCTCATCCCTTTCCTCCCCCCCATTTCCGCGACCGGAGCCCTCGCATCCCCTCTTCGGATCGGAGGAGGAGCAGGAGGAGACAGAGAAGGGCAAAGAGTAAAGCAAAGGCGAAGCCTTCCCTGAATGCGAGCTGGCGGAAAGGCTGCGAATCTACAAACCCAAGTGGAGGAGGATATAATTATTTTGAGGAGGCAGCGAGTACCAGTCGGGGGAGGAGGAAACGAGGGAGCGGAAGAAGAAGACGGCTTCGCCTGTTGACTTGACGGGAAACCATAGCGACGGCGGAGAGTTCCTTCTTTGAGTTGATCTTCAATTGTCCGCGAATCACACAGTACTCGTAACCCGGAACCTCCATCGGGCCCGCCAACGGAGACAGCGATGATTGATGTCACGACTTAAGTTATCCATGGCGATGGTGCACCGATCACCACGCGCCACGTATAATATCATTTTTGTGAATTTTTTTTTACTTTAATATGATTCGTGCTCTTTTTTCTCTCCTTCATTAACATAATATAAGCGACACAAACCTAATCCAATCAATGAGTTGATTTGTCACTAACAAACGAAATTAAAGATAACTTTTAGTAAATATTACTGTGATATAATTAAAATTTGTTTTCCTATGCTAACTAAGGTTAAATGTATTTTTAAGTTATATTTTTTTTTGAAAAAAATTAGTATGGTATCACTTTGTTTTCTTCAGCTGTGGTTGCTTCTTTCTACTTGTCTCTAAGCCTCTACTATTTCTCTTTGCCTTTTATCATTCAGGGATTGGATGTTAGATGTTGATTCGACCAAGCTTCGTATTAGATGATAAGCTATTTAGTTTAGTATTGAATTAGAACTCCAATCAACTAAATGCCTTGATGCATTTTGAAGATAAGAGTTAGGCTTGGGTTCGAATGACATTTCACCCTTGTCGATCATTGAACGTTAAAGTTCATGCCTTCATCTTGATCATGAAAAGATCACACGTGGTTGGAATCTATAAGCGGTGCCAATCTCATTTCCACCTTTTTCCTCGTGATGCTACTTTGTTATCATCAATCGCCGACAAGTATTTAGCATCACAAGATGTTACTCGAGCCAAAGTCTATGGTGCATATCTTTTTTAAGTATTTCCCCGTAGACTTTTGAGTGATTGTGTAATGTGTGTGCTTGTTTGGTCCCACGTAAAACAGGGAAAGACAATTAAGTGAGCTCACGAGAGTCATATGATAATATAATTAGCTTAATTTTAAGTATTATTAGTTAGTGATACATAATGTCGATTAAGATTTGAGTATCATTAGCTAATGAGGTTATATGATTATATAATTAATTTAATTTTATTTTTAGAATAATAAGCATTTTGATAGTTGTATGCATTATGGCATAAAATATTTGATGATCAATTAATATCAATTAAGAATTTAAATTTTACTATGTTGATGGTTGACCCTTCATTTATATTTTATAACCTAAAGTGTTTGAAAGAATATATTTTTATAATATAGTTTATGAATAACTCATAAAAAAAGATATAAGGATTCATATTTAAGTAAACATTATAATTAATATTCTTATTTATGTAATTAAAATTATTTATTTTTATTATCATGTTCACATTTGTGTATATGTATATTATGGTTGAATATAATAATATGATTATCTTGATAAGATATATTACATAAGTCATTTTGAATTACATTATGAATGATTAATCGTATTGTATTGTGATACACAAAAATAAATATAAAATTGATGACATAAAATCATTATGAGTCACACTGATAATCAGATTTGATATGATGTTATATTTATTAGAATTATTGATTTATTTTGTATAATTCACGTGCACATGTAAAATATTTTTTTAGCTTTAGAATTTAATTAAACAAAAAAAGTAAATAAAATTTTATTTTATTTATTTTAATTTTAATTTTTTATTTTATCAATTAATGAGTCAAGTAAAAGAATATTAAATTATTTGATCATATCTAATTAGATAAAATATATTATAAATATAATTAGATTGTGATTATGATTATTGATCAGAAATAAAATTATAATATGATTTATTAGGAGATGGGCATTCATATTCTTATAATTATTTATTTAAAATCTTATATTAACGTCTCATAAGAACACAATGTTGATATGTGACGATACGCAGGTTCGGTAAAGGTTTTTTAAATAATATCAAAAAATCATATATATTATAAATTTAATATATTATTATTTAATTTTAATTTTTTTATAGAAAATAATATAATCATACATATATATATATTTTTAATGTTTATATATCTCCATCATCGCATCTTCGGTCAGGTCGCCTGCCTCGTTTCCTGCTTGCCACCGTCAATCACTGACGGGACAAACACGTGGCCTCACGTTTCGTGTCCTGGTCCGCTCCTCCATCGAAGGAACCGGCGGGTCTCCACGGGAGACCCGTTGCAGTGGCGGTCACGGGTGGAACGAAGAGTAATCTATTTTGTAGACGAAAAGGGCTCTGAATTCCAATTATTTTCGTTCAAACGTCGTATAACATGCGTGCTCGGATCTGAATTCCAACGGCAATCGCATGATGATAGATTATGAAGAATTAACGTTGGAGCAGCCAAGCTGTATTCCTCCACGTGCTGTTTCTCGCTCTGACACACGCACATCTCTCCAGCTCAGTCTCGTTGTCTATAGGACCTCGCATGCCCAACGTCGAGCTCCGTCGCCGCGAAGGAAGAGATCGGACCGACTTAGAATTCCCACCGTAAATGGGTTCCGAGGAAAGCGGCTCCTCTTCGCCCCTCCTCCGCCGGCCCGCTTTGTTCCCCAAAAGCCCCCAAAGCTCCCTCCTTTTCTGCCTCGCCCTTGTCTTCCTCCTCCTCGCCGCCGCCGCCCTTCTCCTCTCCTCGCTCCTCTCTTCGACGCAGGATCATCGCCCCCCGGCCGCTCGACCCCTCGCCAAGCTCTCCCGCCCCGTCGTGCTCCTCATCTCCTCCGATGGATTCCGCTTCGGCTACCAATTCAAGGCGCCCACGCCCAACATCCGCCGCCTCATCGCCGGCGGCACCGAGGCCGAAGCGGGCCTCATCCCCGTCTTCCCTACCGCCACCTTCCCCAACCACTACTCCATTGCCACCGGCCTCTACCCGGCCCACCACGGCATCGTCTACAATTACTTCGTCGACCCGGTGTCCGGAGATCGGTTCACGACGGGGAGCCACGAGCCTCGGTGGTGGCTTGGCGAGCCGCTGTGGGAGACCGTCGCTGCCCAGGGGTTCAACGCCGCCGCCTACTTCTGGCCGGGATCCGAGGTGATCAAAGGTTCGTGGACATGCCCTGCCAAATTTTGTCCCAAATATAATGGATCCGTGCCCTTTGAGGAAAGGGTTGATACTGTCTTAGGGTACTTTGATCTACCCAAAGATGAGATGCCTGCTTTCATTTCGCTCTACTTTGAGGACCCGGATTCACAAGGTCATATCGTCGGGCCTGATCATCCGGATATCACTAAGGCTGTAGTTCGAATCGACGAGATGATAGGCAGATTGATCTCCGGATTGGAGAAAAGAGGAATCTTTGAGGATGTGACCATAATTCTGGTTGGGGATCATGGCATGGTCGGCAATTGTGGTGGCAAACAAATCTATCTTAATGATTTATCCCCATGGATTAATATCCCAGAGAGTTGGGTACAGTCGTACAGTCCTCTGCTTGTGATCCGACTCCCCGAGAATGTCTCCTCCTCAGATGTGGTGGCCAAAATGAACAGAGGGTTGAGTTCGGACAAAGTCAAGAATGGGGAGTATCTGAGAATGTACCTAAAGGAGGATTTGCCTGATCGACTACATTATTATGCGAGTTATAGGATTTCACCAATCATTGGTTTAGTAGCTGAAGGGTATAAAGTGGCACAGGAAATGACAGACACTTGCGAGTGCGGAGGAGCCCATGGCTATGACAATGCCTTCTTTTCTATGAGGACCATCTTTGTGGCCCATGGACCACAGTTTGAGAGGGGCACAAAGATTCCATCATTCGAGAACGTGGAGATATACAATTTGGTGACAACCGTTCTTAAGCTACAGGGTGCGCCGAATAATGGGTCAGCATCATTTCCCAATTCTGTCCTTCTGCCAAGTAATTGACATGTAGGCTGTGGAAACTTGTTTGCTAAAATGGGTGTCATGTGCACAGTTAATTTAAGTTCGACCTTTATGGAATCACTATGATGACCATTCTATCCAATGGACAAATTTTCAGTATGTCACGATTGCTTTCATTTTTTGCATCCCTCCTTTTATGTTGGTAAGATAAAACTATGATCTATCATCACTAGATGCTTCCATTGCCATTGGCAGATTATACATTACTTTAGTCTATAACACATGCGAAAAAACAAATTTCTTCCTGACTTGCTATATTTTTCTGTATATTAGCTCCTGGTCTCAATTTGGAATCTGCCTCTCTGTCTGTGGGACAAAAGTTGCATTTTTTTCGATCCTCCTCAGATCTACAATGGCAGGATTCTCATGGGAAAACTGTACGTGAAAAAATCAAAACATGTTGCACACCATATCTGGAATACTCTGCCTGTGGACCTGAAAATACATGTGGATTACCTTGATAATGGATGAAGGGCAATTTACTGCGGTGGTCACGAGTCATCGGCAGACTGTTATTATCATCTTTAGTGCTGCATACTCTGTGGTGGGCTCAAACAGTTTGGCAGGTGTATGATGGTACCTTTGCTGCAAAACAGAGGAAGCAACTACTTATAATAAGCTGCACAGCCATGAGAAATGTCTATAATACTCTTTGGTTGTCAAACCATCCTATCAGTTATAGTTTGGAATGGTTCTTATTTCACATGTTCATGCCCTTATCGTGCTGAAATTTATTTGATTCAACCAGATCAATCTATTAACACCTGATGCAGTGTTTCATATATAAGTTAATTTTTATTTCTTCCATTTGACGTATTTATCTCCTTGTAGTTGCATGTAACAATATCAAAGAATACTGAATGACTTAATCAGAATAGATGCAATGAACAATGTCAATACTTTCGTTACCGAGTACATCTCAACAAGAACTTGTTTTATGAAATTATATGTATTCATAGACACTGTGGAGGTGAGGACCATTTTCCTGGCGTCTACATAATAAATATATGGTCGAGCTGGGAGCTTGCTTCCTCCATCTTGGTCATTTTGCTTCTCGTTTATCTGTGCTATTTGTTTGTGTAGTTCGCTTAGTTGCATGAAACGAAGCTGTAATTTTTTCTGGAGGGCCTTTCTCTCAAGATTGTAGAACCCAGCATTGCTGCACATGAAATTTCTTTCTTCTGCAATTTACTGTGAAATTAAATGTTCGGATGTAAAGGTGCTTGCTGATGAGGCATGAAAGAACGAGATGAATCTTTGTGTCGTTCATGCTAATACCGTGTGATATGCCAAAATTATATTTAGCATTGGATATCATATGTTTGAGATAGATATGCATATTTTGCACTTGGTGATACCAGTTCTCATGTAGTCGTTTTCGAGAATTTCAGATTACTGTGTCCATTGATGAGACTACAACCCTGGAGGATGTTGATAAGCTGTTCAATTTTTTGCTTGTGACAAGCATTTGAGTACCTATGAAGAATAGATTGTTTTCAAAATGAGATTTCACATCTCTTACAAAAGATATCCATCATTAGTTTAAATTCTCAGGTTAATATCACTGCAGAATCTCTTGCTCCATATCTCCAAATGGCTATACCAAAGGGCTTAGTCAGAGAGAGCCCATGTTTAACACATCAAATTTTCAACTCATATGCTATTTAAAATTTTCCAAAGTTAGATGCCTTGTCAGGGCACTTAAATCTGTATGTTTCTGTTCTTCAGGTGCCACACGCTGCATGAGCTTCAATGATACTTTTATGACACAAACAGGCATTCTCGTGAATTCTTTAGCATTGTGACTCCAATGTAATTCACAGTTACATTATTAGATATGGTTGTGGTTCATGGTTTTGCTGCTAGTTCAGCTTCTCACTTTGTCTTTTATTTATTGTAATGCATTGTGCACATTATGCTTCATAAACCAGTAGTTATTTTCTTCTTAATTTTCCTATGAATTTTTTTATATTTAATTTCTAGAGTCATGCTTATTTGTGTAATTCTTGTAGTTGTAAGCAAATTTCTATACCTTATTATGAATAAATTAGAATTACTTCTTTCATAGTCATTTTAGATGGTTGAGTTGTTCCATTGCTGGTACGCCAGCACTGCATATGTTAGCATCAGTTGAAAATCCACCCTTCTACAAATTGACTTGACTTTCTGATGATGATTTTAGAATATATTTCTGATCCTGATTTGCTAAACAGCTTTCTCAGTGACACAATTATAAATGTAAAGCATTGTTTCTGCCTTTTGTGTAATTAGTATGAATGAATAATATTTCTCTTTCGCGTCTCTGAATAACTTCTGATGTCCTGGCAAAGAGTGACCTTTGTGATTTGGAGATCCCAAGTATCTGTCCACTTGGTTTGGTGTTGAACATTTCTAGTAGTTAGATTGTCATTTTCATTTTGTAATCTTAGGTGCCCAGTGGTGGGATTCCTCATCCTCAGAATGTCCAGGATCTGCAATTTTTCTGCTGATTTCTTACACATACATAGCAGTGATGGGTTCAAATGGGTTCAGCCATTTTTCTACAATTGTGATTCTCAATGCAAACATCATGGCAAAGAGTCTATAGGTACTTCAATTTACTTTTTTAATGTTTTATGGGAAGGTATGAAACTTCAGTTCCTCCAGCAACAAGTGTTTTTCTTCATAATTTTAACTACTGACTGAAAGATGTTCCTTTAAATTTTGTGTTTGCACCATTCTGGTGTTATCTATAACAATTCTATTACCCCATTCTTTTCTGTGGAGTCAATGGAACTGTCGCCCATGAATTCATTGTAGACTTGAGGGGGTTTGAGGTGCTTAAACCATCTTTACTGTCATTCATTCATTTAGTTCACTATTTTCCTGACCCTTTTATTTGGTGCAATTTGAATTATTGCAGACAGCTGCTGGTATAGAGCTTAAAGATTTTGCCAAATATCTTATGGATTCCATGCACCAACACAATGTCTTGGACAGTGCCAGGAACACTGATTAGTGAATCCACAGAAAGTAAAAGCAAGGTATCGTGCCACCATTCCCTGTTTTTGAGTTGTCTTGTGGAGACCATTATTTTGAGCTACTTTGGTTTTCCCTTACAGGCTGGACTGGATCGATTCGGCTATACCCTTTTCTCTGTAAGGTAAGAAATTGCACAGATTGAGAGTGGAAAGCTGATATTAACAATAATCTCCTGAAGCATAAACCTCCGAAATTGCTCGAGTGCAGTTCTAAGAATTTATTCACCTAATTGAATAAGTCAATTTTTTCAGGTAAAGAAAAAAAAATTCTTGCCATTTTGATTTAATTGTTATCGTTTACCACCTTCTCTTTCAAAAGTTAAGATAAAGACCTTTCACAACACATACAGCTAACGATCGATTTAATTGCTTTCGCAGAAGGGTTCTTCTTGTTTAACTTGGGATGAGTAACAAGTTTAACTGCAGGGTGCTCCTCATCCTCCATCTCTGCTTATGGGTGATGCATGGAACAAACTCTACTTGTGGGAATATGCAGCTTTCCCTGCTTCTTGGCTAGTTCTGGCCAACAACAGGGGACTGGCTTCGATTCTCATTCATCTAGCTTCTATTAGCAGGAAGATAATTGAGGGTGACCATAATGTTTTTGTGTGATTCATTCACTAAGATGTGTCGACTATTCTCATCTGCACTCTTCTTCATCTGAAGAAGCTACAGCTGCTACTGCATAGGGAAGTCTTCTCCGGCCAGGCCACTCCTCCCTTGCACTGTACATGTGGAGTCGAGGAGTGCTCGCTCCTGCGCACCTGCAGCATCTGGCAAAACACCATTCTCTACTCAAGAACAGGTTCTTTTTCCAAGTCAAATTCCTTCTCTTTAGTGTTGCTGTTTCTTTACAAGCCAAAGATACTTGTGGAACATCTGCATAGATTATGTCTCATTTCATTCCTTTTTCTTATAATCCTCTTTGTCAAGCTAAAATAAGTTGATATGGATGGTCAGTTTGCCAAAGCCTGCATCTTTGTAGCTTTGAACAGTGATAGAGAAGGAAACTTCTGTAATATCGTCTTAAAACCATGGTAATGTAGAACATTCACTTGACAAATGAGCATGTGACATCAGAATATAGCCGGTTGGTTGGTTTATAGAATTAAAATAGATATACTACCATTGACTTGAGCATCTTGCATCGAATTAATTGTTTGCATTTGTGTACATTTTGATTTATATATGATAATATTTTAGTTTAACTCAAGACATCCAATTAGTAAATAATTGATTCAAATAAATCGTGAGTTTCTTATGGTGTTTAGACCAAGTTTTCTAACAAGCTTCCACATAGATTGATGAAACGAGGATAAAGTAGTAAATATCCATCAAAGTTTGAGATGTCTATTTAAGTATGGAGATTGATATTTACAATCCCTCTTTATTATTTAAATATTTTATTTTTAATATTTTTAAAACTATTTTTCGTAAATAAATATAAATACTCTCAATTCTTCTCTCCTTCTTCAACCTCCCCTTCTCGATCTTGTCCTTCTTTTTCCTCTTTTTTTTTTTTTTTTTTCTCTCTTTCTCCTTGGAGACAATGTGATGGAGCAACGACCATGGCCGAAGTGCGAACTGGGGGAGTGTGGCTTGGGAGGGATAATTGAGATTTATAGTCGACAATCGATGACGACGAGAAGGGTTGACGGCGGCGATTGATGGTGGCAGGATGGGCAAACGGATTGCAGGGGATGCGGAGGAAAGAAAAAATAAAATAAAATCGGAATTAAAAAAATATAAATAGTAAAGTATAATTTTATTAATTTTTTTAAAAGAATGAATAGTAAGGAATTGCCAATACTAAAAAATAAAGGCGCTGTAATTAGTAAGCCAATAACACAAGTTGATGTGAGTGAACCCAGGCAAAGGAAACGTGATCGAATCAGGATCCCCTCCAGCTATTGTAAGATTCCATGTGACAATTGGGACCCCACCATGGTTGCGCCCAGCGGCGTACGGCTGTGATGCAGGAATTCGACTGTTCCAATTGAAAGGCATCCTCGGAGAGGATCTTTCGAGGAAACAGATCCATCATCGAAACCTGCTTATACGCAGCGCTCTGTAACTCAGCCAGCTCGTTCTCGTCATGGCCGCCTCACCGGCGTCTTCAGCTCCTCCTCCGCCACCGCCGTCTGCAGCGAAGAAGGGCTTCCTCCGCCGCGTTCTACCATTTCTCCTCACTGCCAATCTAGCTGTCGGAGGTTCTCTCTCTCTCTCTCTCTCTCTCTCTCTCTCTCTCTCTCTCTCTCTCTCTCTCTCCCTTTACACTTTTTTTTATCCGCTCGTTCCAAGATCGAGAGTAGTTTGAGTCTTGATCGCGTTATATGCTCGTTATTTATGATCCAGGAAAGCGAAACTGGGTTTAATAGTCGCCATGGAGTCTCAGGTTTCGGTGATCTGATCTTCCCAGAAATAAGCCCTTTCGAGCTTAATATTTTCTTGCCATATATTCCTGTCATGTAACAGGGCTGCATGAAACCGGTAATATCTTGGCATGACTAGTCTACTTTGATGTGTTCCTTTATCATATGATTGGTTCAGTCATTGTGGAAATAGGGTTCTGGACTACCACCCTGTTGTGTGACTCAAAGGATAGCCGAGACTAAATAAAATCAATATCCTGAAGGCAAATGATTTTTTATGTTGGATCTATGTCTTGGGGAGAGAAAAAAAAAGCTTTAGGTAATGCCTTTTGGAAAATATACATATGCGAGTTGACGATTGAAAAAGAAGTAAAAAATAGTCCACTAGGGATCGAAAAAGTCATATGACATATATTTTGTTCGACCTATTACGGAGCATTGGTGTCCAATTTACATGAATGTTCGCCCTAACCCAGGTTGATTAGCACTCAAATTCCTGAAAGAAAATTCCAACAATATGGTATCTAGGTTTACCCACAAGTAAAATATGAAGACCAACGTCTGGTTGTCCCATAGACTAGTGAAGGGAGATAGGAATGAGCATAAGAAATTGGTCCTAAAGATCGTAACTTTAGCAACAGAATTCTGGGATTAAGATTGGCTTATATGGGTCTGATGAGTGTACTACTAATAACTTCAGCTTAAGTATTTTGGCCAGTGGTTGATAGGCCAAAACAAAGTTGATAGGGTAGTTAGCCCATCAGGCCGGGTCGTGACAAACATCATCTCTTATTCTTTTGTTGCCTGCTTTTTTGGATCTTGCATAGTGTAGCAGCAATTGCTAATTATGCCATGTACAGACCATAAGATGACTGCTTTCACAACACATTAAATGTTTCTTGTGAAGCTTGACTGTTGTTGTTGCATTTGTAAAATACCCACTTCATTACTGTTCAATCTCAAAAGTTGTTTCAATTTTAAATATCTTACTTGTAAATTGTTGCCCTCAGATTCAACCAACCGCATTTGGCTTAACGCTTGTCACAGAAAGTAACTGCGAAAGTAACAACTGGCAATCTGCTTCATGTGCATTTTAGCTTGTAAATTTCCAGATATTTGCCAGCTATAAATGGCTTCATATCTAAATCTGATCTTTTCGTTTGGACTAACTAATCTGGGAGTTGATTTCTGGAGGTATTATTGTTCAATTTCAGATGTTGCTCCTTAACAGCTATGAATTCATCTTTTCAACAATCGTTTTTTCGTAAGATCGAATACTCATGTTTATAATGCATGGTTCTCATCCCCAATTTAACAATCCTCTATTTGCAGTATATGTCCTTCTTAGGACCTCAAAGAAAGAGTCAACCGAGAGGGATGAGGAAGCTGTGGGAGAGGTTCCTGCTTCTCCAGTAGCTACCATCAAACCTGTGATTCCTGATAAGAAACAAGTTATTGGACCTATTCCAGCGCCCTTAAAGGTTCTGCCTCCTATAGCAGAACAAGAGCAGCGGGAACTCTTCCAGTGGATTCTGGAGGAGAAGAGGAAAGTGAAGCCCGGTGATCGGGCTGAGAAGAAGAAAATTGATGAGGAGAAGGCTCTCCTGAAGCAGTTTATTCGAGCAAAATCTATTCCTATGATTTAAGAGCCTCATCTTTCTTAAATCCTTTATGATGTTGTTGTACTTCACCTTAGCGTGGATGTAGCCTATCCTAGCACTGTTTCTCTGTGATTGTGCAAATTCTTCATGAACTGATACTTTTGCAGTGAGTTTGGAAGGGATTGCCTTGGATCAATTCCGTGTAAGCCATAATTGATAGACCTGTTTGGGTACTGCTATGCTCCCGGTAAACTAGCAGCTGCTTGTATCCAAACAAGTTCTGCACTGGCCAGATGCTTCAATTGTCGAATTCTGATGTTGGTTTTTTTCTTGAAATAATGTCTAGTCATACACAATTGCCAAGGCTTGTCAGATTCTCAGGCTGTGTTAGCCAGTCATTTGGATTAACATTTGCACCAGAATGCAATAAGGATTATGAGGTTTGCCCCCCTGAGTGATCTCTGTTCTTTTGATGTTGGGACATTATAAAAATTTTACATCGGATTTTTTTTTTTTTTTCTGAAGTATTCTTGTATGATTGATCACGGCATATTTTCTTATGCTTGCTCGTAGACATTTTTATGTTTTTCGAAAACTTTTACATGATTATGCTGATGCTGGAAGTTCAATTGTCACATTAACTTTACAGATTCAACCACGGTATGGCACCAACTGCAACATTTTTGTTTGCAGATCAGTGTTATTTGCAGAGTATGTATTCCTTGTGTTACTCTTCCTGGAAGATCCAACTCTTAAATGTTTTATTCATTGTCTTGTATGGAACTTGATTCATGTTTCAGCCATACGGATTGTATGTTTCTGACATATGCATAATCTCGTAAGCTCTCATGTTCACTTTCCCTAGTGGATGTGGCATGAGCAGAGAACTCGCTTCTGTTTATGTTATATTGTATCATGTATGGTGCAGTCTCTTTGTGATGCCGAGCGGCCACACAGCCTGGAGGTGCTATCGACCAAGCATTCTTATTATGCTTAGACTGCTAAAGAAAGATAAACGCTTTTTGGAGGTCAGAACGATTCAAGATTTAGATTATAGGAGCATAGGATAGAAGAGGGCAATTGTCACGGGCAAAAGTATAATAATGAATGATGATCGATGAGAGGTAAAATGATCATTAAAAAAATATTTTTTATGCTTGAGGTGCTCTTACGTCAAAAACAGTTAAAAGATTTTTTTTTCTCAAGAATTTATCATACATTTAATTATTCTGGTTTAGCTGATAATTTAAAATCATATAATATATTATAATAACAACAACAGAAAAGTAATTGAATCTGAAGCGGATTCTAAGATCCGCGATGCATATTAGGGCGTCGCATTGTCGCTCCTTCCTCCTTGATCCTCGACCGCACGCCGTTCCCGAGGTTCCTCCGTCGCTCTTCGTCGCTCCACGCCATAGCCCTCGGAGCACCGCGAGAAGGAGGTTCTCTCTCTCTCTCTCTCTCTCTTGCCAGAGCTTCGTCTCTGTTCGTCACTTCCTCTTTCCATGCCACTCTCACAATAACACCTTTTAATGTTTCTTTTTTGTCGATGGTACGTTTTTTTTCCTTTTGATTGCTCACGTTGTCCAAATAATTTCATCTGGTTATTAGGTTTTTTGTTGTTGATGTTCCGTGATCGATAGCAAATATTAAATAGGGAAAACACTATGTGCTTGTCAGTTTGGATTAGTTAATCTAAGCTTTGTTTTACGCATGCCTTGTAGTTTTCTATGGAGCATGGCTCTGCGACAGATTCGAGCTCCTCGACGTTTTCCTTGATGGATGAGGACCATACGTTAGCGAACTCTGTCAGATACACACTAAATCAAGAGTGAGTACTCTCTTGTCCAATCAACTTCGTGTATGTTTGCGGTATTTTTGCAAACAGATGGTTGTTCTTCTCTAGTTAATCGTTGTTGTGGACTCAACCGAGTGTTGCCTTCTGTTTGAGAAGGTAGAGCTCTTGAGAAGGGTATATGTATAGCTATTAACTAATGCTGATAATAAAAGAATCCGAGCATAATTGGCATGATTTTGAGATGTCGAAATCGGTTTAGCCTATGATGCATTTCATTATCTACTATTGTTGACATTCGAGAAGTTCTTCCACAAGGAAGTAGGATGACATTTGTCAATATTTATGTTGATTATTATCACTTTTCTGTCTTTACATCTGATGCCTGTGGCAGATACTCGGTTCTAGTGCAGAAACACTTGTTCATGTTGATATTTCTACATGTATGTCAAATAGGTTTTACTTTATGACATGTAAATTTTCATATTTGTTGATATGTATTGCTCAATTTATGATGGAACCCTTTCCAATTGACTTCTGATGTATGAATCTTCATGACACCACATACTTGTTCATCAATAGCAAAGTGGTTCTTTGCTTTCTTACCAGTGATTTAAAAAGCGCTAGGCGCCAAAAGACGCCAAGGTCTAAAATTGCTCGAGGCGCTAGGCGCTCGCCCAGGCGTTAGTCCGAGCGAAGCGAGATGCTAAAATATAAAAATATAATTATTTAAATAAAAATATACTATTAAATGAAGAAAATATAAGGTACAAACTCATAATGTCACATTACTAAAAAGTTCCAAAAATCAAAACAATAAAATTTTACAGTAAAATCATTCATCATAATCAATATTATCGTCATTTTTATATAAATCATCTTCATTGAATTCATCCTCTTCATCTTGTCCTTCCTCTTCATCAAAATATGCTCCATTCTCATTGTCTTCTACAATAGTAGGAGCCGAGCTTGATGCTTTTGCACTTATTTTTCTCTTTGTCATCTGTCTTGTATATGCTTGTAATTCTCCAGCACCTGAAGCTCTTGCTATATCTCCCCATGTCAATCTATCATCTTCAAATACAAGCTCGTCTTCGGCATCTTGCAAGTTGGCACCTATTTTTCCCACCAACCACTCATTTGAATCATCAATATCTTGTAATGAGATTGGATCAATTATATTTCGTAAATTATGACAAGCATTCAAAGCTTGATTATACTTTATGTAAATAAGATCATGTAATCGTTGATGTTCTAACCGGTTCCTTCTCTTTGAGTGAATCTGTCATGTCATATAATTTAAAAATATATTAATATATCTATCTAAATAAATAAATTAATTGAAACAAAAATATTTATTGATTCTTACATGCTCAAAGACACTCCAGTTTCGCTCACAACCCGAAGCATTACATGTCAAACTAAGTACTTTGATAGCAAATTATTGTAAGTTCGGGGTAGAATTTCCAAATAGACTCCACCATTCAGTTGCAAAATTTATATTATTATTAGCAATAACACAATAACATAATAACATACTATCGATTAAATTAATTATATCAAATTATTAATACCTGGAGATGTAGTCGTCTTGGATCGAACTGCCATTGGAATTTCAAAAAGACCTTCGGCATTTTTATACAGAGATAATTCATGAATAATCTTATCTTGCACCTCAACGCTTGGAACTAATCTTGTAACGCACTGATATAACTTATTCAAAACTTCTGCATCAAACCCAACAGATTGAATCGTATAAAAGAATTCATGGTTCAAATAATATCCTGCCGCATGTAAGGGATGATGAAGTTGACAATTCCATCTTTTGCCAATGATTGTAAAATTTTTTTCATATTTTTCTTCATTTTCATTAAAAGATCCTTTAATCGTTTCCTTTGCTCTATTCATAGCCTCATAAATATATCCCATTGTAGGCTTAATTTTATTATCCACCAATCGAAGGACTCGAACAAGAGGGCCCATTACCTTTAATATATAAACCATATGATTCCAAAAGGATGACATTAAGATGATATCAGTAGCCCTCTTGCCTTTTGTTTCTTTTGCCCATTTGCTTGTCACCCATTTTTCAGAAGTAAACATGTTTCTCAAATTATGTTTTTAATGATGCACACTCTGTAATGTCAAGAATGAAATAGTAAATCGGGTGACATCATATCTCACTAATTCTTTGTTGCCTGTGAATTCTCTCATCATATTCAAAGCTCCAATATGATTATAATGAAATCCAATAATAAAATTTGCTCTTTCTAAAGTTTTCTTGATGTCTAGGATCTTTCCAATATCTTTCAACATTAAATCAATACAATGTGTCACACATGGAGTCCAATATAAGTGCTGTCTTTTTGTTTCAAGTAATTTATCTGAGACAAAGGATAACAAAAATGATAAGACTTACGAGTTTAATACATTTAATTGAAGATAAAATAATAAAAAATTTAAAAAATTCAAAAGATGAATATTATCAGTTAATACATAGTTGCTTCCATTGTCGATTATGACTCGAACGATATTTTGTTCTCCAATTTCTTCCACAAACTTGTCAAGTAAATCATATATCTTATCTCCAGATTTTACAAAAGATAAAGTATCTATTGACTTCACAAACATAGTCCCTAAAGAACAATTAACCATAAAATTAATTATACTCCTGCGTCTCCTATCAGTCCAAGCATCTGACATAATAGAGCAACCATGTGTTGCCCATGATTCTTTATGACCATTTAGTAAGTCATTTGTATAATTCAACTCTTTTTGCAATAATGGAACTCGCATCTCATAATAACTTGGAGGTTTTAATTCCGCATCATATCTTCCAATAGCTTTAATCATTTTCTTAAAACTATCTAAACGAGTAGTACTAAGAGGAAGACCAGCCTGATAGAAGAAGCGAGCAATGTGCTGAATTGTTCTTCCTCTTATTTCTTTATCACAAGCATCACTTATATTTGTTTGTCTAAATTTTGAGCCCCCTGCTTGCCCTTGTTGCTTCTGTGATCCTTGAAACATATATAGATCCATTGGTCCTTTTTAGCCTTCTTAGTACTCACAACTTCTTTTCCTTTTTTGTCATATACTTTTTTTCCACTTGGGTTAATACTCATAGAATAATCTTCTTCTTCGTCCCTGAGATGTTCAACATCATCTTCTGGTAAATTCCCGTAAGATTCATTCTTTTGTATCTTCTTTTCATTCATATAACTCAGCAACTCTTCTTTAACCTCAGGTGGACACTTTTTGCAAGCTGTTGTATTCTTGTAATTTTCTACTAGATGTTGTTTTGCACGAAAAATACCACCTTTAGTAGTCTTGTCACAGAACATACAAGTCACTGTATTAGGATCTTTCGGATCCTTTAAATAATTATACTTCCATGTAGGATCTTTTTTTAATGTCATCGTAGAATCAATTGAGTTGCTCTGAACACTTGTCATTTATCCTGAAATCTAACAGTAATTTCAAATAAATAAAAATTAATAGTATTAAAATCAAAATAATATATTATTAATTTAATAAATAAAAAATTTTGTTATTAGTATACTGTTAATATATTGTTAACGATATCTTGTTAAGTGTAACAAAGATATATTGTCGGCTTTCGACGCGAAGAAACGATCGAGAAGGAAGACCGAGCTTGTCGACAATGCAAGAGGTGACAAGATGAGTGGGAGTGGCGAGCAACGCGGCGCGATGCGATGGCAGAGGGGCTTATAGTCGAGCGGAGCGGCAAGCGACTACGCGCGAGCGGCGGCGCGACTGCAAGAGCAGAAGCAAAGAATGGAGCAACGAGCGCAATGCATACCACGGCAGCAGAGGCCAATCGTGGGGTTAGGGTTGGGGAAAGAGGCTATTATCGGTGATTTAGTTGGTTCAATCGAACCAACTAAATCACCAGAGACCGAACCATAATTAAAATTCTGGTTCGGTCGCCCGGTTTAACTCAGGCGCTCGCCCGAAGTGCTCGACGCCTGGGCTTGGGCGAGCGCCCAGGTGGCGCCTCTTTAAAGCGTGCCGCCTAGAAGTCAAGCGAGGCGCTTGGGCCTCGCCTTGCCTAGGCGAGCGCCCGAGCGCCTTTTTAAATCACTGTTTCTTACTACCATAGATAATTGGGCTTTGTAAAAAGGTTTGGCTTTGATTGTTTACTGATAATTTATCCCTCATTGAAAAAAAACTGACTTTTAGTATCATTTATTTTAAAAATAGCCTGATTTCCAGAAAAATGTAGTCATGGATGTTGATGTTTTATAGGTCATTCATTAACTATTTGTGCCTTTTGAAACACTTGTTTTCAGAAAATTTGTATTTTATTTTGGTGATAAATTATTTGATCTTATCGGTAAACTTCTTTTATTAACAAAGTTGATATGCTTACTGTTTCTGGACATAGACTACCTTGCCAGAAAACTGATTCTTGTTTACCATCCACAGGCTAAGGATTATTGTTATTGGCATATGAGTTTTTCGAGCTTTAAGGAAGGCACGTATATTTTCTTGATCAGTGATTTCAATAGGCGCTCGGGCGCTCACCTAAGCGCTCGGGCGAGGTGAGGCGAGGCCCGAGCGCCTCGCTTTATTTTTTGGCGGCGCTTGAAGTGTTGCTCGGCGCCGCCGAGCCCAGCATCGGTGCTTCGGCGAGCACTGGTTAAACCGGGAGACCAAACCAGCGTTAAAACGCTGGTTCGGTCTGCTTTAGTTAGTTCAATCGAACCAACTAAAGCACCTTTCTCTCGTGTCTTCCCCAACCCTAACCTTACTAGCTGCTCTTGCTGCTCGCTGCCATTGTCGCCACTGCCGTCGCAATTGTCGTCGCTCCCGCTGCTCGCTGCTATCGCTATCGTTGCCACTATCGTCGCTCCCGCTCTCGCCTCACCATCGCTACCGTTGCACTTGTCATCGCTTCTCCGCTCGCTCTCCCGCTCACTCGCCGCCGCTGCCGGCTACTACACGCTTAATCGCTGGGCCGCTTCTCAATCGCCCTCGGTCTTTCCTTACACTCTTCTCGATAGTATACTGTTAACAGTATGTTAACAGAATACTGCTAACTGTTAATAGTATTTCTATTTATTAGATTAATAATATATTATTTTGATTTTAATACTATTATTATTTTTATTTATTTAAAATTATTATTAGATTTTTATTTAAATAATTATATTTATTAATTATATTATATATTTTTATATTTTAGCGTCTCGCTTTGCAAATCATTGTTCTTGATGAATTACCATTAATTAGGGATCCAGTGAGAAATTTAGAGGCTCGTTCCTTTTATTATATCAAATATGCTATTAAAACTTGTCAATTCAAAGTTGTGTTGCAATTGATACAGTGTTGTTGTAAAGAGGTTTGGATGATGATAATGATAAATATTAGTTCCTTATGTTCATTGTATCTACAAGAAACCGAATATTTTACTCACATATATGAACTGTCGTTCTTGCAGTCCAAGGGTGATATTTTGTGGGTATAGCATTCCTCATCCTTCAGAGAACAAGGTCAACATACGAGTTCAGACTACAGGTACCATATGCGCCACTAGCTTCTCTTTATGGTTCCCAGAAAACAGTATTTTTGTTTTTTTGGGGTTCTTGTGTTGGTGGTGGTGATTACGACTGTCGGCTGTGGACAAGCTACCTTAGTGGAAACTTGCCTTCTCTGGTTTGTTATGGATTGTACACCCATTTAGTCCATGGTCGGGTCACGCAGGAATTATAGTTTATAGATGCAACAGCTAACACATTGTATGCAATGATTTTTGGTCTTTTATCATGTGAGCATGCTATCTAGAATTTCTTAGCTGAATCATCACCAAATTTTGCATATTTGAATTGTAGGGTTATTATCCAGGATGCAACAAAATAAATTAGGAACTTCTAGAATTGAGTGTCACCTGCCATCATATGATCAACTTTCTACTCCCAACTGTTTCTTGCTCTAGTTGCTGATATCTATCAGAACAATGGATCGCCTAACATTATAATTTTTGATTGGATGGATAGGTGATCCAGCAAAGGATGTGCTGAAGGATGGATTTCAGAATCTGATGGTTATGTGCCAACATGTTAGGTCTACATTTGGAAACGCAGTCGATGATTTCAGAGCCAACAAGTCTCCTGAAGGAATGAGGATTGATACTCCATGAAGTCCATCCAGTGCTGAATTATGGCCTCTGTAATCAGATCTTTGTCAGTTGCCGTGCAACTTTATTTGGATTAATATTTCACAGCTGGGTAACAACGAAACGAGTTGCTTTATTTGGGTTTAGTTTAAATAGTCTTCCCACCTGTAGCCCCTTTTGTTTTTAAGATGATGAGATCACTTGTGTTGCTTTTGTAATATCATCCCATCCTTCACATTCTTATGCTTGGTTCTATGATTGCCCAAAAACCTTTGCGATCTCTCTTTCTTTTCAAGATAACAAGATCTGTTGTCAATGCGTATGGATTGGCTATGCAAGTTGCATTTTGTAATATCATCCATTTTTATGTTTGATTTTTTATTCTACATAAGTGTGGTGTACCAATTATTTAAAATCAACTATATAAATCTTTTTGATCATTGATCCAATTGTTTCACGGTTCCTTGTATGAATTCTTTTAATAATTGAGCTTTTTGTACTCTTATGAAACCTAATATCCTTAGTTAAATCAAGGGTATTCTATATATATATATATATATATATATGTATATGTATATATAATTTTTCTTGGACCTCTAAGATCGGTTATGCGTTTCATTTAATCATATTTGTATTATTTAAAATCACTCATGTTTCAGTTATGTAGTCTACACAACGCACGTGCATTGCACGTGGTTAACACAATTCATCGTCTGTAACCAAACAACTACAAACAAGTGAGGGGAGGATAGTAATAATAATAATAATAATAATAATAATAATAATAATAATAATAGTAATATCTAATAAAGGTTTATTATGATGAAAAAGGAAGGGAAGAAGACACCGAGCGCTTGGATGCCAACCGGTGCATGAGCTTCCATGACGGTCGAGCGATTAGCTTCAGCCGGACATCTGGGCGGACTCGAGACGGGGCTGGTTGACCTCCGCCTTGGGAACTACTACGGTGAGCACCCCGTGCTCCATGGACGCCTTCACCCCCTCCACCTTGGCGTTTGCCGGTAGCGAGAGGCGGCGCATGAACCTGCCGCTGCTCCGCTCCACCTGGCGCCAGGTGTCGCCCGTCTCCTGCACCTCGCGGCGGCGCTCCCCGCTGATCTGGAGCACCCGGCCTCCGCTCTCCAGCTCCACCTTCACCTCCTCCCGCCGCACTCCCGGCAGGTCCGCCTTGATAACGTGCACCTCCCCCGTCTCCTTCCAGTCGACCTGCATGCCGGGGAGCTCGGCAGCCGCCGCCGCCGCCGACGGTGGCGCCGCGGAGGACGAGTCCCACAGCCCCTGCGCGAAGGGGTCCATTCCGCTGTCTTGCACGATGGACATGGCTGCTGTCCGCTTTCCACAAAGAAGACAACGAGGAAGAGATGCGTGCGACGGGGTGGATCGGAGGGGCGTCTTATAGCGGACGACGGGAGGAGGTCGGAGCGCCACATTTGCTGAGAACGAGAGGAAGAAGCATAGCCGCATCCGCTGCAAGCGCACGAACGACGACTTCTCCAAGATTGACAGCAGATTGGCTCTTTCTTTTTCTTTTGTTTTCAGATCCATGTGATCCACTTATATCGGATTTGAATTGGAACAAAACAAAACAAGAAAGTACATGGATTTAGGTAACTACATAATTAGTCAAGTTAGAGTTTTAAGTTCAGATATCAATGTATTATTATTATCCATAGAGTGAGCATGTAGGTTTTGAGCATTTCCTAATCAAAATGGATCTAACAAATTTATTAGTATGAGATAAAAATGAAGGCATGCCGATTTTTTTTTTCTTCAAATTTTATGGTCAGATCCACCCAGCCGACTTAAATTTGATTAGATTAAATTTTATTCAGATGAATGACACAACCTAAAAAGTTGTATAACTAATGTGCAAATTATTGCACATTAGTCACAGGAGTGTCAAAAACAAATATAACTAATGTGATCATCCCCCCATTGTTACACATTTTGTGTGCATGGAAATGGAAATCCAATCCAGTATTCCTGGATCGAATTTGAGACAGATATGGATGGGAAAATAGGCAATGGGAACATAAGGCACCATATAAGAGAAAACAATACATAGTTTCAAGCTTCAAGAGGCAATATATGTTATTTTCCATGTATCATACAACAAATATACAAATTTATATGCCAAGTGGCATTTATAAGTACAATAAAGCAGCAGACAAGAAAATTCAAGCAAGCAATCACTGAGGCAGAATGGATGAATACGATGAACAGTAATCTTATGCTACCACTCAAAATATATGCAGCCTACATATATTCTTGGTTCCAAAATGAACAAGCATTAATGGTAGAACAAAATTGATTAAACTGAAAGAGCATTGGCTATGTTGAAGGGCAGGAGAAAAACACACAATAAATCCAAGTAGCATACGACAAAGGTGGCAGACAAGAAAGAAAATCCATGTGGACAACCATCGAGATCGAATGGATGGATATGCTCTGCAGTGATCTTAGGTAACCAACCACCCAAACACATTCGGTTTACATTTATGATCGGTCGCAAAACAGTAACTTTTAGATCATGAATAATTTGAACTAGAAACAGCATGAGCATTAGTTGTTATATAGGGAAGGAGAAAGCAACACATAGGATATGTATGTTATTATACACGCATGAAACCACATGTAGATCTATGCCTAGTAGCACGTGCAATTACTACAGAGGTAGGAGACGGGAAAATTCGTGTAGACAACAATTGAGATAGAATGGAAGAATATGCTGAACAAAGGATCTTTTGCTACCACCCAGACGTATTCAGTTTTACATCTATGCTCAGCTGCAAAATGAATGCCCACAAACACCAACAGGAAAATTAGGACCAAATCGGCATAAACTGAACATCACTCATTATCAAGAGCAGGAGGAAGACACACATAGAGATACATATAATATGAAGCTCCTTGCAATAGTTTTGAGCGACACAAAAATGGCAACAGGTACCAGCTGCGAAGTAGTGAAAAGCTGCTCAAGGAAACCCCAAAATGCACAACAGCATAAATCCAAGTTCATATAATTGGTGTAACATACCAACCTTGATTATGCTTCTGGGTCGCATCAGGCATATGTTTGTTCTCCCAAGAGAAGAAGACTTGAAAGTTGTAATTCAAAATGAAGTGTCTGCAGTACAGCTCTCTATTCCACATGGTGTTGCAAGTTCAACGCCAAAATGATCAGTCCAGTTCCAAAAGCTTCTGCAGCATCTAGGGGCTTCATATGTACATGGTGGTGCCTCTTTGCATGTAGGCAAGCTGTTCACATGACTCAAACCGCTAATGCCTATGTCACAAAGGAGCAACTTTAGTGATGTGCAGCTGAGGTGGTTCACTGTCACAGTCACCTTGAAAAAAAATACTAAAATGGAAAATATGAGAGCCAAAACCTCCAGAATAAAATTATGGACATGTAGTGTAATCTGAACAATGCATTTTGAAAACTATGCCATTACAAACTTGCAACTATCACCACTGACTCTAGGGTAGCCTGAACTAGCATCCAAACAGACACAAGCCTCAAGACCTTGAACGACTGAAAAAGGATAACACAGAGTAACAGCACCAAAGTCATACTGTGTGAGTAGCGTATCAATTATGTTCCTTCAGAACAATTTATTTATACATCCTTCTCGACAAGTTACTCCGCTTCCATATTTTAGCATCCCCAGCTTTATGTTCCCGGAAATTTCTCCCTTTCCTCTCTCATTCATCTTCATGACAATGATATGTATTTAGTTGACATACAAATTGAATTTGATGAATAAGCACTTACGATTTCATTTACCATGTAGCATTGTCCAAAAGTTGTAAATTACAGAATATCCACTTTGGAATAGCTCATTATCATTAATTTCCTTCATGTCATCTCCATATGCTTGTGCTTAAATCTACGTCCATGTGTGATTCTATGATACAACTACATGAATCAAAGAGTTTTATAATGAATCCTGCTAACAAGCGGGAGGAGATTTCCAAGAAAACATAGGTTGAAGCAGTGAGAAAGGATATGAAACCTCATCAGTTGATGAACATGGTTCTTCAGATATGGCCAAGTAATTGGAAAGAATCCATAGACAACTCACAATATCTGAACTTTAATGCTTGCAGATAGCATGTCAATCATGTTAGGAAGAAGCATATGGGTAGCTAACAAACATGATCCACTCATTTTCTGTAATGGATATTACCAATACATTGTACAAAATACAGTCTTCTGAAAGACTAATCCAACTGTCAGATAAAATCACTTTCCCAAATATTCCTGTCAAGTGAGAGCCTAATTACATTCAATAGTTTGGATACGAACAACTAACAGGCACATATCATTAGTATTAACTTGATACAACATGAAATAACAAGTTAGTTTGACAGATGATCAACAAGACGATGGGAGAGATGCACCTCTGTTGCACCTTTGCTGGATTTCATATGATACCAGAACCACCAGATTACATGACAAATATTGTCATCTCAAAATTCAGTTGCCCCATATGGTCAGTGGCAGTGACAAACTTGTCATGAGCAAAAAGATGACAAAACGATGCCAACCACAATAACACGTCTAGGACTGAACTCAATTGATAAAAGGCAATCTCAATAAAGTCTTCCAGTGCATTCAGGAGAACCACAATAGCAGTCTTTCTGTTTTATGTTACCATCTGCATCACGGACCTGATCTAACGAATAGTTATAGTGATATGTCAGTTCTTGTAATGGAGGAATATTTTCAGCAGCAAAAAGCATTATGTGTGGTACTCGCTTGTCATCATGATCGTAAAGAACATTTTGTGCATAGAGGTTAGGTGAACAGCTATGATTAATAAATCTTCCCACATTCCCATACTCAGCTGCATCAATGGTGAAACCCACATCGTCCACAGTTTCACGCTGGGAACTAGTCTTCAAGCCTGGAATAAGAGAAGGAAGTCCCTCCCAGAGAGAGTGATCATCATAGTTATGACCAATATCAAAGAGATACTCATCATTGCTCCTCTTTTCAGCTTCTTTATCCTGAAGCAGCTCCCCGATGTACTCGCATATAAAACTTCCTGATGGAATGGAATATAAGGATCTCACCCCCCAGCCCCTTGTTTTTGTCCTGAAAACTTCTAGTGGTATTTGGATTCCACGCTGGCTCACCCTGTTGTGGCACGATGAGGGACACTTGCAGGATGGGCCACACTCATACAGAAGAGGTTTTGCTTGCACAATAGCACCATTAAAGTTGAATGGAATTTCACCTCCATTCTTCACAGCACATGCACACCTCCCTGAATCGGAGCAGCCATTCATGCAATCACAACCTTCTGGAGGATTCTTCACATACCATGAAGGATATTTGATCTCTGTTATGTACTTGAAGGGAGGAGGGTGCTCATCATTCACTGTGTTGATCACACAAATTGGTATCTTCTCCTTCCCATCTGATATATCCTTCACGCACAAACCTTCTCGTACTTTTGACCTCTTTGTTTTTCTGACTTCTTGAAGAGCAAGTTCTGGTTGCCCTGGCATTCTTCTTAATTGGAACTTATAAACAAAGAAGCCATGAGGCCCTTTCTCCTGCCAGTACTTCTCAACCAAATACAAACCAGCATAAGTTAATGTTGAGACTAGTTTGGACCTTCCATCGTGGGAACTTCCTCCTTTCATCTCCTTAACTCCATGAATAACTCGAACAGGAGTCTTTGTGTCAATACTGTTCTTCAGTGCCAGATTCCCACGCTGAAGCTTTTGGTCTTCTGGTGGTTTATCTACACTGGCAGGATTTCCTCCAGAACCAGAATATATCAAGATATCTGAGCTATCCATATCATCATTATATCCCCCAGAAGCCACAATACTTGTTGCAACGTATATACCATTTTTCTTTAGGGCATCTATGCCTCCTTGAAATGGGCGATGAAGACCAACAATGGAGAGCTCTACCCTGAAATGAAATTCATCTCCAACTTCAACACCGGGAACAATACCTATGATCTGCTTACCAGTGTTAACCCATTCACCTTTTTGTTTAAGGATATCAGCTGCAGTCAGGTCAACCCTCTTCGTCTTGTCTGACCCCTTTGATTTTGCCTCCTCAGTTTGCAATAGTTTCCTGCAAACCACTTGAAAGAGCCGCAGTGCTCTTCTAACCTTGTGACGAGCCAATATGTCTTGACTATCAGCACCACTATAATTCCATCCAGAAGGAACAATCGGAGGGATGGTGACGGACAATTCTCCTGATCCTTGAAAAACTGAAAGGGGAGAAGCATCTATGACGCTCAGCTCATAGGATCCTTGGTAAACTGTAACTGCTCTCTCATTTTCTTCACCGTGAGACAGAATATCCTCGTCCTCCACATCCTTCAAGGCTAGTTGCATATTCAACTTGGTTCGTTCCCTCTTCGCCTTATGTTTACGCAACACAACAGAATGAGAACTAGAATTACCAGACACAGTATCCTCATCCTCCACTTCTTTCAAGGCTAGTTGCATGTTCAACGTAGTTTGTTCCCTCTTCACTTTGTGTTTTGGCATCGCAACAGAACGAGAACCAGAATTACCTGATTTGCAACCCTGCCTCCATGGACAACTGGGAGCAGCCATGAGAGCTTGAATGATCAGCCTCTCTCCGTGAGCTTCCAGCTTCTCCACATCCAGATTGTGGTCAGTCCCAGCATCATTTTCATCCACCGTTGCATCTAAGAACTTTCTCTTGATACTTTTACTAACCTTTTGATATTTCGTCACCATCTTATCAGTTGACTTCCCCAATGAAAGTCTCTCCCCCCTTGCAGCTACTTTATCAAGATCAGGTGTCATGCTCCTTTGAGCATCCCTGTTAAGTTGTCTGATTGCCTGCACACCCAACCTTTCATCAGGAGCTGCTCTAATTGGTAATTTCTTCTCCCTTTTTTCTCCAGAAAGAGACGCCTTTTCTGCTTCCAAACTCTTGATCTTGGGAGAGGGAAGGGGAGACTTCGAAACCTTAGCTTCTACCCGGAGAGTTTCCTCTTCAATCTTCTTGATCTCAGTCCTTTCCTCCATCCCCTTGGCAACCTTATTGTCAGCAGGAACTTCAACAGTAGCCAAATCTTTTGGGGCCACTGTTTGTTGATCCACAGCAGGCATCTTCTCCTCTATTGAACTCTTGCCCTTTGATGAAGCAGTCGCTGCAAGTTTTAAGGCCTCCTCCCTGCTCATGCGAGGAGCATTAACTCCGCAACCAATTGGATAATCCCGAACAGCTGAGACAGCTCTCCTTAACGGAGGAGGGTACATCTTCGGTGAACATTGCTTTACCAGATCACCATCCGCATTCAGTGTTTCATCCATTCTAGATACAACTGATGCCTTGGACTGTTCAAGTCCATTCTCCAAAAACAACGGCACCGGCAGCTCTAATTCACGGTTGTGACTAGAAGACTCCTCCATGCCCTGGTCCAGTTCCTCTTCTTGCTTCACTTTAACGGCTGCAACATTTCCCGAACCCATCGTCGAAGAATCCACAACGCGAGGTTCCATAGTACCGACCGTCAAGCAAGGCTTCCCCTCCATGTCGGCCGGGGTCCCCGCAGGAGCCCCACAAACGCCAGGCTCCGCGACCTCGTTATAGGCGGCAAGTTCCCTGGATTCCGGAGCACGTGGGGGCGAAGGAGGAAGAGGCGGCAGGGCCTCCCTAGGCTTCCATTCAATTACCACCGCGTGAGGGCCGCACCCTTTAGGGAAGTCTCGGACGCAAGAAACCAACGGTCGCCGGAGCTTCGCCGCCTCCGCCATGCTCTAAACCCTGCAGCTCCTCGCCCTAGTCCACCACGCCACGATTGATATTAACAAGAAGACCAGATTGACGGGGAACAGCAAACTAGGGCAAAGGATGAAACGACCCCATCGAAAGCCCTAATCACAATGGGATTCACAGAGGAGAAGGCGTGAGGGAATGGAATCAGGCTGCTTCGCCTCCTCTTCCTCCTTCTACTCCTCGTCGAAGTGTTCTTGGGAAGAATGGAAGGTGAGTGGGAGGAGGGGCAGAGGGTAGGCGGGGCGACGGGTTTGTGTTCGGAACGGCGATGGGATGAGTCAAAGGGCAGGCAAAATTGAGGTGTTGGTTCGATTTGGAGAGAGAGGGAGAGAGGGCTAACGAGACAACAACGTTGAGACGCAGATGCGGTTTCGGCACGTATAGATCCGAACCCACGCCGACACCCTCGGTATCATTTCCCCGTTGTTCAATCATCTTCAGGTGCATCCCTCGCCGGCGTCAACATCGTCTCCCCTCTGAGAAGACTCTGGAAATATGTCCACGTCATAGGACGCGTCGAATACGCTGCCATACGGACAGTGCCCTCTTTCTTGTGAACAGTGGAGCCCACGAGTCGAGGGACGTCCTCGCCATCCACACCGGGAGTAGATCGATCGAATCTTGATTACTGGATAATTCACTGAACAAATGGATCAATGGATCGACCAAAGAAAGGCTTGATATTGTTAGAACATCATAAAAATGATTTTTATGATAAATACTAAAAGGACTGGACGTAATAAGAACGTTGAACAGAAAGCAAGCACTCTTTCCTCTCTACAATAAAAGATATAAACATAATAAAACAACAAATTAAATATTTGTTTTTCTTTTTTACTGTTAACTCAATACTTAGTGGATCAAAAGTGTTTTTGCCTCCCAGAAACTGTCAGATGACAACAAAGTAGAATTATTGTGCTCCCCACAGCTAAACATTTATAGTTTTTCCAGTGAAGTTAGCTTGTGAGCCAAAAAGTTAAATACTCTCTATCTATCCAGATGGGTATAGTTAATTACAGCAAGATCACTCTCGCAAGCTCCTCCATATCTTGTGGATGGGATTTCAATTGATGACATATGTAGTGTTTCTCTCTTGCTAATCGTAGGTCCTCTATAATAATCACGAGATGCTAATGCTGCTCCTCTCCGCTGAATTTGATAATAAAAGCTGTACCTGCAAGATCAGAATTGAAATCCAGTGAGCCATCACATTCAATGGTAAAACCAGACTTAATTGTGAAAACTAAAATTACAACCGTCAGGAATGCCTTTAAGGTCCTCAGTGTAATTAATCATTGGGGTTGGCAAGACATTTCACTGGGAAAAAAGGATGGGTTGTCCCCCCAAGTCCTTGGGGGGTAGCAACCCTCTCCCAACTGATGATATCAGGTTCCAAAAGAATTCCCTGGATGATCATCTAAATCTTTTCATCATACCCCCAGAATCTAGTGAGCATGGAACAAAGAGGAACACTAGTAATAACAGAATTAACTAATAGAACCTTCCTTCATGGGCCACTTCCCTTCTTTAAATCTCGACCAACTACTAATCTCTTGTCGGGTAGCAGGGGCAAAGTGAAAAAAAATTTAGTTCAGAATTTTGAGCTCATGAACTACATACAAAGTTTGCACACAACCTGTCAAACTAAGTCTTATGTTTCTTGAAAGATCCATTCCCTAAGCACGCATTGCAGTCTGCAAGAATCATCCAGCACTAAACCAATCAATATACCACACAAAACTTAAAAAACCTGTTCCGTTTTCAATGTTTGTCACCTGAGATTTTTCTCCCTTGATATGCTTAAAAAAACCTGTTCCATTTTGCACTTAAGAAAACTTAAGTGCCAAATGTGGCCCTTATCCAGCGCCTGACATTAAAAATCGATAGACGAGTAAGAATTAGATATAAGGCTACAACCATGATAAAAAATAATAATAATAAAAAATAAACATGATGACACAACTAGAAGCAATTAGTTGACTTAAGAGAACAAGAAATGATGGGGCCATAGAGAATATTTATCAATTTCTGATTCACAATTGGATCGACAAATATTATAGACTTATATAAGCATAATATTACTAATAAAGGAAAAAAATTAGAACCAAAAGTAATCTTGAACTAATCCTAGTTCTCACCCAAGAACATCAAAGCATAAGGGTTTTAGATTGATGTAACCTAAAGTTAAGTCTCACCGGTTTATTTCCACATTATAGCTGTACATGCTTTCCATGTTACCTTTTAACAGACTAAACGTGTAAATAAATTCCATGGGTAAAATTGGACATGTTGCTCCAAAAATTCTTTCTTCAATGCTTGGCCAGAGATGGCATACAGAGAGATGAACTTAGGAAGGTGAATGCAAAACCTAGAGAATAAAGAAAAAAATAAAAACTGCCAATCATTTAATAACTATTGCTAATTTTCCATCGTAAAAATGAACTTTACCATGCTACAGTGTCACAGAAACTGGCACTTATAATATCCTCTGTGCGATTGACAATATACACAGATGACAATCAAAACCAAATAACAGCTTAAGATGATAGCACTGACCATATGATGTTATATGATAGCAAGTGCATAAGATGATATATGACTGTCCTGATTATTGACAAAAGCAAATATGAAAAAGCTTGGAAATGCTCAATTATAATTTACCATACCGATCCATTGCTACATCCCGTGAACGGTTCACAATCTGTGTGCAGTATACACTGATGTCCAGAGTGTTGAAACCATTTCTTTCAAACAAGCTTGATAATGTGTCCTCAGAAAAGTAGAAAGAACACTGACATAATTACACCATATCATTAGCAGACATAGCCAATAAAAAGAAGTAAATATATGATGAACTGGACAAGATTCAGAACAAATCACCCACGGTGCCATCACCTCTGACATAGAAATTTTCGCTAATCGTTTGACCTTTATTTGCAAGTTTGATCTGAGTTTCAAAACCAGGAACTAAGTTGGTGCTCTATGACAAAAATTTACAAATGTTTTAAGAACATTAGCATATATACAAGAGGCAGAAAATTAGTAAAAATCGTCACTGAAAATTCCAATAGAAGTTTTCAAAAGAATGTAAAAAAGCAAATAAAAAAGGTCAGTTTTGCCTAAGGTTTTCTTTGGACGACTAACTTTACTTATTACCCATATATATTGAACCCTTAACTTTACTTATTACCCATATATATTGAACCCTTAATCATATGAACCAAGATGCTTAATTCATATTACTAGTTGTGAGCTCATCTAGCTTTGTATGACATAACTACCCTTCCCCTTCTGATATGGGAGTGAGACTGATCAATGCACTGAAATCTCTCCTATTCACAGGCTTATCTTCCGAACAAATGCATGCTTGAAGACAACTCCTAGACAAGTCTAAGAACTTAAAACTTATAAGTTAAAACCAACTAGTTTTTAACATGTGCAGTCCCTGTCCTTAAGAGCTTCAGTTTCATTATGGCTGCAATTAACACGTGTTACCCTTTAGCATACAGCAGATGCCAAACATAAAGGAAAAGGAAAACATTAGGCTCCATAGGTTTGACCCACAGTATGGGTCATATAAAATTCATTGTCCAGCTGTCATATTACATATGCAAATATGATCAAGAAGACAGATAAATTCACTGGTAGCAAATAAATGGAATATCTAGGACTGAATTTTGATCTAAATAAAGATGTAAATATCTAAACACAAACACAGATATAAGTATCACAATTGACATTAATGTGCTTGACAGCTCAGAATATAATTTCAAAATGTAAGTTAGGAGTCTTAAAATAATCAGATGAACAAACATCAAATGCCTCGCCCACTCAATGGCCGTAGGCATGACACATTTAGAGTTCTATATACATCAAAGTTTAGTTATAATGAATATATGGTTCACATCACTGGAGGACAATCAGCTTAAGCTGCAACAGTTTCAATTATACTAATGTGAGGAACTTGACCAAATAAGGACATTAAAATGTTGGCAGATACCACATGCAGTTGCCATTAAACAGCTTTGACACATATGAGATGATAGTCTAAGCGCTTTAAAAAAGCTCACTAACTCTCACCATGATGGATAGATATAAGCAAGGTTTTGAATTTCGAATAATACCGTCCGGTATGGGCGGTATGTATTTGTCCGAGAGGATAATGGTATGCGGACTGCCCTCTATCGGGCGGTACGAGTGTTTTGGCTGGTACCGAGGCATATCGACCGGTACCAAGGCGTATCGACTGATACCGAGGTGTACCGATCGGTACCACCCCAGATTTCGACTGTTACTGAGATATACTGATCGGTACGACTTAGCGTGGTAGGTGAAGGTATTTTTAAGATTTTAGGGTGTACCGTCGGTATGCCCTAGCGTACCAACGGTACATATCGGTATGTACCATACCAAGCAAACCTCGAAACTCCGGTTCGGTACGAAATTTCAATTCTTGGATATAAGAATAACCAAGATTTCAAATACTGGTCAACACAATGCATCCTGATTGGTATCGACCAATTTGACAAAGCATTAGTATCATATCATATAATTTAGAACAGGTTAGTACTATCTTTTTATTTAGTGATTTAAATAGTGCCCGGGCGCTCGCCCAGGCGCTCGGGCCAGGTGAGACCCGAATGCCTCGTGGGTGGACTAGGTGGTGCGTTTCAATGAAGTGCTGCCTGCACCTAGGCCGGGTGCCTCGGGCGAGTGCTGAATTCAAATAGAGCAATCGAACCAGACTTTTAAGTCTGGTTCAGTTTAACAGTGGTTGGATTGATTGAACCAACTTCTTACCCACAAAAGCCACCTTACAGACCCGTGCGACCCCGAGCCAACCCTAGTGCTGCTTCTGCCTCCGTCGTTAGCGCTTTCTATCACTGCTTTCGCCACAAACACAGCAAACCAAGCCTTCCTCTATCATCAATGGACGAGTCCGATGGCCTAGCAAGAGCTCGTAGGTTCCTTGCGCCACCGCCGCTTCGGGTACAGTTCCTCCCACCATCGAGGGAGAGGATCGCAGGTTCCTCCACCACTCATAGACGCCCTCTGGAGCTTCCGTCGCTGCCACTCACAGCTTCCTTCGCTACCGCAGCTATCTTAAACTGAATCCTTCGTTGCTGCTACTGCTATCCACAGCTTCCTTCGTTACCGTTGCCTTCTTCCCCACTTTCTATTATTGGTAACACTTTTATCCCCCTCTGCTCCTGTTAATAGTTATTTTCTCCCCTCTAACTACTGTTAACAGTAAATAATATACTGTTAACAGTAGATTGTTAACTACGGTACAAAGTAATCTCTATTTACTAGATTGATAATATACTATTTAGATTTTAACACTGCTAATCTTTGTATATTTAAAGTTATTATTGGGGCTTTAGGATAAATGACAAGTGTACAAAGCAATTCAGTAGATCTTTTTAATTTAATTTAATTACATATTTTTATTTATATAATCATATTTATCAATTATATTATATATTTTTATATTTTAATATTTCAGAACGTCTCACTTTACTCAAGCGAGAGTCTTGGGCATTTTGGGACCTTGACATTTTTTGACGCCTCGTGTTTTTTAAATCACTGTTTTTATTATTATCCAACTAATACTAAAGGGTATGGGTCGGTATACCCTTGGTACATTACTACCGTGCTGCCCCAGTAGAATATCAGAACTGGTACATGACCAAGATTTAAAACCTTGAGAGTGTAAATTTGACACTATTGAAATGAGATGTTGTTCAATAAGCAGTTGATGACTTATTACTTGTCTAATCATGGTACATGGTAGGAAAATTGATCCACATAATTAACAATGCCAAAAGGTCACAAACAAGAAAGAAAACATATATTCAAATTAATGTTCCATCTAAGAACAGGTGCAGTGGAACTGTCTAATAAAAGTAACGCAAAAGTACAACAAAGAAAAATATAAGCTATTAGAACACATTGATGTCAGATAAAACACTACTTGCAATGATCAAATACCAAGTATTAAGAACAAACTTCAATGATCTAGCAAACCAATCAGCAGAACTCTCAGAAGACTTACCTGAGCAAAGTCCCCAAGGGCATAGTCTCGAAAAAGTACAAAGCCACTTGGCTGGAAGATTGTAAAAGACATGATACTAAAAGTTAAACAAATAAAATCAGCAGAGAAACAAATTTTGTGACCATCAGGTTGGATACTCACTTTAAGAATGGTTCTAACATTCTGTAACACTGCAGGCATATTCATGGGAGAAACTGCAGACAACATAAAGATCTGCTAAGGTGTCAAATAGTAAACTATGAGATTATCTAATAACATACATAGCCAACTGAATTATAAGTGAGAAAAATCTCTGAAGAAATCATTTAAAGTAAAGAAAGGAAGGAAAACGTCAGTTGTAGAAAGCCTAAAATCACCATTCAAAAAGAAGTTCTGCATGCAAAGGACATTATCTTGTTAGAATGGCAATTGAAATGATTGACACACAGGAGGTTGTAGGAAATTGTTACAAATGCTAATATTTGAATTTACAAAATTGTTGGTGATAAATAGCTAACTAAAGAATCAACAGATCCCACTTCCAGACTTATCACAGCCCCAGCTTGCAAGGGTCAGCGCTCATTTATTTGCTTGATGACATGGTATATATATATATATATATATATATATATATATATATATATATATCTCACTAGGACAGGTTAAAAATCAAGTCCCAACTGCTACAAGCCAAAGCAATCCAATGCACAAATAAGCAGAATGTTTGTAAGAAACAAAATTACAGGTTTTCGTAACCAGCACTGTTTGAATAGTGGTCTCTTCCACTAAATTAATCAGATGTGTCGGAATGCAAATACAGATCACCACTAGATGCTCCGAAGTCCCATCAAAATAATCTTAGAAACTGGCAATTGAGTGAATCTTTTGTCAGCCCATGTGTCACGCACTTAGCAAGAATTGCCTAAGTGGTGAGGCACCCTTGCGGCAAACCACCGACTTAGCTGAAGTTGCCTAAGTCAAGAACCGTCTTTGCGCCCACTTCGATCGGACTTAGCTGGGATTGCCTAAGTCTTGAGGCGCCCTTGCGACATACGTGTCCGCAAAGGGTCAGCCAAGTTGCAACCTCGCGCAGGTCCCGTAGGACCTGTAGAAAGAGAAGTTGATTAGTTCAGAAAACGAGCGACGGACAAGTCCCGACGTCTCGCGAAGAGGGAAGCTTTACAAGCAATTGAGCGAGCACTTGGAGTGCAAGAAAGCAGAGAAAGAGAGGAGGAAAACAAGGACTTTAGAAGGGTGAACGAGCAGCTGCAAGTCCGCAAACAACTACTCCCCAAGTGCCGGGCGCGAAGGCAAGTTTCCGTCAAGTTGACGTGCAAACTTGTGAAAGTGTTCAACGCCCGACACTATACTGAAGCCCCATCCAGCCATGTGCCACCCGGGGGGTTCCAGAGTGCTGAAATGGCTGACAAAATTTTCGTGGCCGCGGGCTGCAGAAATCAGCCCGTGGCACACGAAAACGGAGCTGTTTTTGGGTTCTTTGGGCGATGCAGCGAAAGCGATCGTTCATCATTGTGCTGCAGCTGCTGTTTTCTACATTTTTACAAGGAAAAACACACCAAAACATGGCAAAACAGACTGCCAAGGATATGTACAAGCATGGGCAAGCGACGAACGGAACGTTGAAAGAAGTTCTTTGCGGTGTCGCGACGGCCGCTTCGTGACATTCTCCCCACTTAAGCCGCCGACGCCCTCGTTGACGCTCTTTGTAGGCTTTGATTGCTTTGCTTCTTCATGCCGAGGGTGTCTTCGGCTCCCAAATGGCTTCGGTTTTGGGAAGTTTTCGCCACTTCACCAAGTATTCAATCTGTTCAGCTCCATTGGGAAGCCTTGTCCTGCGATCTGCTAAAATGGTTTCAACTCGCTTCTCATAGGAAGCTCTGGTGGGAGGTTGACGAGTTGAAACGCCTCGAGAAGCATATTGCGGATCGGAGTGGTAGGCTTTCAAGTTGCTGGCATGGAAAACATTATGAATCTTGAGCCACGCCGGCAGTTGCAACTTGTAGGAAACGTTGCCCACCCTTCTGATAATTGGGAAGGGGCCATCATACTTGCGCACCAATCCTTTATGCACCTTGTTTCTAAAGAATTGGAGTGATGCTGGTTGGAGCTTCACCAACACCAAATCACCGACTTTGTATTCCTGGGGTCGCCTTCCCAAGTCTGCCCACTTCTTCATCTTTCTGGCTGCCTTCTCCAAGTAGGCCCGCGCAATATCTGCATTTCGATGCCATTCTTTTGCCAAGTGATATGCGGACGGACTACTACCTGTATATCCAATAGCCAAAGTGTGAGGAGTCGACGGCTGTTGTCCAGTGATGATCTCAAAGGGCCCTTGTTGGATGCAGAGCTCCGCTGTAGGTTGTAGGAGAATTGGGCTATGTCCAACAACTTCACCCAATCTCGTTGGTTGGCACTCACGTAGTGCCGAAGATATTGCTCTAGGAGCGAGTTTATTCTCTCAGTTTGGCCATATCTGCGGGGTGGAGGCTTGTGGAGAAGTATAGCTTCGACCCCAACAATTTGAACAACTCGGTCCAGAATCGTCCCAGAAACCGAGCATCTCGATCACTTATAATATTGTGTGGGACTCCCCAATACTTCACCACATTCTTCATCATTAGCTTCGCCGCTTCTTCTGCCGAGCGATGTAGGGTGCGGCAATGAAGGTTGCATACTTCAAAATCGGTCGACCACCACAAGTATCGATCCGAGTGCCCCTCTTCTTGCAAGCTAGATATGAAGTCCAGAGAAATGCTCTCCCACGGCCTTTCCGTGCACAGCAACGGCTCTAAAAGTCCCACCGGCCTGCTCCACTTTGTCTTGTTGACAAGTTAGGCACGTCCGAACATATTCCTCCACATCTGTCCCCCATCTTTGGCCAATAGAGGCCCTCTCTATGAGAGCCAATGTTCGATGAATACCCTGATGTCTTGCCCAAAGGGAATCATGACACTCCTTCAAAAGCTCACGCCTTAGATTATCCACCCGAGGAACATAAACTCTATTCCCTTTGGTGTAGACGAGTCCCTCCCGACCCAAAATCGCGTGCCTTGCCTTCTTGGATCAATTGCATTAAGGTTACTTTGCTTGGGGATCACCGCATACCCATCCTTGATTCGGAAAGAAAGTTGGATTGCAGAATCGACTTGTTTGGCCTTTGCCCTCTAGTTGCATAGCATTCACGGCCTCCACTTTTCGACTCAAGGCATCGCCTACGACATTTGCTCTTCCGGGTTTGTACTCCATTGCCATGTCAAATTCCGCCAGAAATCCGCCATCGTGCTCGCTTTGGGAGAGTTTCTTTTGAGTCCGAAAGTAACTCAAAGCGATGTTGTCTGTCCTCGTACAAATCGCGATCCGAAGGTAGTGTCGCCACACTCGTAGCGCGTGGATCACTGCCGCATCTCCTTCTCGCATAGGATACCGCCGCTTCGGTCTCGTTGAGCTTACGGCTTTCATAGGCCACCGGATGGCCCTTCTGCATAAGTACTCCCCCAATAGCGAAGTCTGAAGCATCTGTATGGACTTCGAAGGGCTTCCCATAGTCTGGCAATTTGAGCACTAGTTCTTCCAGAATGGCAGCCTTTAGGTCTTGGAAGAATTGCCTAAGTGGTGAGGCACCCTTGCGGCAAGCCACCGACTTAGCTGAAGTTGCCTAAGTCAAGAACCGTCTTTGAGCCCACTTCGATCGGACTTAGCTGGGATTGCCTAAGTCTTGAGGCGCCCTTGCGACATACGTGTCCGCAAAGGGTCAGCCAAGTTACAACCTCGCGCAGGTCCCGTAGGACCTGTAGAAAGAGAAGTTGATTAGTTCAGAAAACGAGCGACGGACAAGTCCCGACGTCTCGCGAAGAGGGAAGCTTTACAAGCAATTGAGCGAGCACTTGGAGTGCAAGAAAGCAGAGAAAGAGAGGAGGAAAACAAGGACTTTAGAAGGGTGAACGAGCAGCTGCAAGTCCGCAAACAACTACTCCCCAAGTGCCGGGCGCGAAGGCAAGTTTCCGTCAAGTTGACGTGCAAACTTGTGAAAGTGTTCAACGCCCGACACTATACTGAAGCCCCATCCACCATGTGCCACCCGGGTTCCAGGTCTTGAAATGGTCGACAAAATTTTAAATGGCGCGGGCTGCAGAAATCAGCCCGTGGCACACGAAAACGGAGCTGTTTTTGGATTGCAGGGCAGATGCAGCGAGCGATCGTTCTGCTGCGCTGCAGCTGCTGTTTTCTACATTTTTACAAGGAAAAACACACCAAAACATGGCAAAACAGGCTGCCAAGGATATGTACAAGCATGGGCAAGCGACGAACGGAACGTTGAACGAAGTTGTTGCGAGTGTGCGACGACCGTTCGTGACACATGAAATACATCTCTCAGAAGAACCATCTTAATCTTTGTAACATACCCTAGCTTTAATATCCACTCAATGGGCAACCTCAATCTACCTATAAATGTAATCTAGATCATCTATTGCTGGAAAACCTCAATACTAGAAGTCTTCACAATTCAGATCATCTAATACATAAAAATCTCACGTTGAAAAAACCAACACCCAGATATGTTCACATGAAATGAGAACAACTAGAGATTTCAGAATTTTGTTCACATGCTTTCTGGGTTATGAAACCTATAAAACACTGCAACTGATATGTCTAAATTTCAGAATTTTCAAAGCAGAAATTTAAGAATTAGCTCTTAAATATTTTCTTTTTTTTTCGCAACTTATGCCAGTTCAGCAGATGCATCAAACATTATCTTATAAAAATATAATCTACATTATTGTTGATTTGCAGCAGATAACCATACTACAGACTGGCTGACTACAGGACATGAAGCTTTTGGTATTTCATGGAACTAATTTGAGAAAAATTACCATGGTAACAACATCAACTGATGATGGCATTATGATCTTGGAAAGATCATCCTTTGTCACATCACAAATAAAAGCATTCAATCTGTCTGAAACAGAAGCTCCATTTTCCTGACAAGGTAAAAAAATGATAAATAAAATATTAGACTGCTACCATCCATTCGAAGCACACAGAAGAAATGAACTTTTTCAATACTTCATTTTTTTATATGTACCATAACAAAAGCAACTGCACGAGGTGAAAAATCGCAGGCATGAATAAAAACATTAGGAAATGCAGCCAGAAGAGGGAAGAGAGTGTTTCCAACTCCGCAACCAACCTATAGCACATCATCGAAATCAATTAGCACAAATACCCATTGAACAACTAAATTTCTCATACAGAATAATCTGGAATTTAAGTAATAAAAACATGCAAACATACACACAATCATAAAGGTCTAGGTATAGTCACCAAACAATCAGAAAGTGACTGATAAAGCAAAGAAAAAAAAAGAGAAATGAGAGGGACAGCAGCCTATGTATTTCATACGTAAATGTGGGGAAACTGAAAAGGCAACTTGTTTTCTTGAACTCAATGGTGACATCAGAAAAGCAGTGATAATCATCCTAGTTCACAAACTTTGTCCTAATCAAATAGCTTCAGCTTTTCTCTTAAAATATATTACATATTAATAGAAACATCTTTTCTATTTTTCCAATTCCTCATACACACATCGAGATTTTAGAAGAGACCAATGATGCTCCTCACATCTGTGATGACTAACAAAAACGTTTCAGATTATTCACTGTGAGCCAAGATATACATGTTTTAACCTGACTATAACCATATTATAAATGATTTATTTACATTGTAATACAAATTAAAATTTCGACCTTGTGACACAACACCAACAATGAGGAGAAGAAAAACGAACCATGTGGAAACTTCTATCATAATATTTTATAACAAAGCAGAAAAAGGAGGAGAAGAAATCAACCAAGAAAGTAATGAAAACCAGATGGCCACAAATCATCCCCAAAACGAACCGAATCAACCGTAAAAAAGCGGATTACATCTAGCACGACCTTAGAGTTTGCATTAACCGGGGTTACCTCTAGGACGACCTTGGGATCCAAAGATGCCTGACCGTTCTCCCCGGAAGACTGCGAGAGGACAAGTTGAACCACCATCTTAACTAACAAGAAGAATAATTCGGCTAAAAAAAGTCGAATAAATGGTAGTGGCGGTCTTTACAGCGAAATATCGTCCCCAATCCTTCTCCAGGTAGTGGCGATCTTTAAAGAACTGCTCCAACAAAACATTTCACCAAATGGTACAACGATTAAGAGCAACGGTGGATTGGCCAAGAGAGATGGGGAAGACGAACCTTGCCCTGGTGGCGCTTATAGAAATCGTCCCAATATTTGGTGGCGTTACTCTCGTACTTTTGATTCTTTGCATTAGGGTTCAGATGGCTCGAGCCGGAGCGGCTGAAGTGAGGTCGGACGTTTCCCCCGATGCCACCGCCGCTGCCGAGACGGCGAAGCGATCGCATGCGGCAGCAAAGATGGCGGTGGACGAGAAGGGGAGCGAGCGGCATCGAGGGCTACGTCGGCCGATCACTCGCCCTCTTTCGGATCCGCCCACTGCGGATCGTGTGACGTATTTTGGAGTATCTTTACACACTTATCCATGCACAGTTTATATATATATATATATATATATATATATATATATGCTCTTAACGGTGAAATAATTTTTTTTGAAAAATCAAATTCAAAGATTAATTAATATTGTGTTTTTGTGTTGTTTATTTATCTTTAAAAATGATAATTCGGTTTTTTTTTTTGGTTCTGACCGGTTTAGTTGTGTGAATGGTGCATCCATCCGTTATGTATATAAAATTATAATTTGTATAATTTAAGATAAGAGAGGAAATATATTTCTGTGACGAGATAATAATAAATATAAGACATGGGATCGTTGACGTTGCCACGGCCTGCCTCGATGTCAGCCAGCCCTGCTGGCTGTAACACACGTCACGGTTTTGACCGTGACCAGAGACAGAGCGGACAATGGAGACTACGTAGTTGACCGGACAACCATGCATGACCAACGTCAATGACACGGGAGAGATGCCTTCTATGGTCTCCCTTGATGCTCGTTTAAGGTGTTTCGTTATGGTTTGAGGGGCAACAACGAGCAAGGAAAGAGAGAGAAGGGACGGAAGCCGTCTCCCTCTCTCCTGCTATTCACCCTGCGTGGCATCCTTCGTTGCTTCCTTCGCCGTCGTCGTCGTCGTCGCGGCTTAACGAAGAAAGAACGAGCAAGGAGATGCCCATCGGAGCAGCGGACGATGGCGGCCGCCCGCCTGCGTCGACGGCGGTGGCCATCGACAAAGACAAGAACAGCCAGCAGGCGGTGAAATGGGCCATCGACCATCTTCTCCTCGGCAGCTACGCCGTCATCCTCATCCACGTCAAAACCAAGCCCCCCATCAACCGTAGGTACCCCTCCCTCTTTGGTTGCTCATGCGCACGAACATGTACCCGAACGCCTTCTGCTTCATGCACCCTTTGCTCCTAATTCTAGTCTCTTACCTTTCGTCTTCGGAGCTGGTTGGTGTACATGAGTCGGTTGTTGTTGCTGCAGATGAAACCACCTCCGATGCGATCCGAGAACAAGCGGAGAACGAGATGTCACAGCTGTTTCTCCCCTTCAGGGGATTCTGCGCTCGGAAAGGGGTGAGTAGTAGTTGCTCGGAAGCCACAATTTCTCCTCCTTTTCCCTCGACATTGTTCTGCAAAAGAATCGATCGTACATGATCTTAGTTCATAGACAAGCATGGCTGAAGCATAGCATACCTTCAGGTGCACATGACGGAGGTCGTACTGGAAGACAACGACGTGTCGAAGGCCATCATCGACTACATCAACGCAAACTACATCCAGAACATCGTTGTCGGTGCCTCCAGCAGAAATGCACTGACGAAGTACCGCCACTTCTTCGTAGCCTCTGCAATCTATGAATCTCTCGTATTGTTTTCCAACAGAAGAAGAAGAAATCTCTGGTTTGGCTTTGCAGGAAGTTCAGGAACCCTGATGTGCCCACAAACATTGGTAAGCTGGCGCCGGAGTTTTGTGCAGTTTACGTCATATCGAAGGGGAAGCCGGTGACGGTCAGGACGGCGAAAGGCCCACCTCCTCTTGCCGGTGTTCTTCCTCCACAACCGTCGGTCCTGGCTAGCCCTCAAATGGCAGACCCTGATGACTCGATCAAGTAAGACATGTCGGTGTTGTGATCGTTGCCACCTGTTCGTCGAAGCATGTCATGGATGGGTAAATGGCATACCGTGCTGTTTCAGAACACCATTCACGAGGGCGGGCTATCGAGGGACAATGGCACCGGGAACACCAGATAGAAGGTCCTTCGAGAGGAACATGGAACATATAAGGACACCGTCGCGGGAGCGCCCGCTGTTGGGAGCCAGAACACCACCCGGCAACGTGTTGCTCGACGGCATCGACTCTTCTCACCGCCCGCCGAGGCCATCCACCTCGCGCGACATGATCTTCGATGACCTGGACTTCCAGGGGGGCACAGGGTTCCAGTCCATGGACTTCGGCTCGATGGAGATCTCATCCACCTCGTCGGACAGCCCCAAGGGTTCCCTCTCCCCTACTTCAGGTGTAGGTGCTCCAATCGTTGTTCCTGCGCACCTCTTTTAACGCCTGTTCCGTGGTGAAAGCTTCTTCCGATGCTAATGTAGGCACAGCGAGACTTGGAGGCCGAGATGAGGAGGCTGAAACTGGAGCTGAAGCAGACGATGGAGATGTACAGTACAGCCTGCAAGGAAGCCATCTCAGCCAAACAAAAGGTGAAAGTCTTGACCAACTCAGGGATGCGGTCGGTGCTAATAAGCTCACGAGGCGCCGTGATGCAGGCGAAAGAGCTTCACCAATGGAAGCTGGAAGAAGCCCGCAGGGTGGAGGAAGCAAAGCATGCCGAGGAGATGGCCCTTGCACTGGCGGAAATGGAGAAAGCCAAATGCAAAGCCGCGCTAGAGATGGCGGAAGCGGCGCAGCGGATTGCGGAGCAGGAGGCGAGGAAGAGGATGAACGCAGAGATGAAGGCCAAGCGCGAAGCAGAGGAGAAGGTCAAAGCGTTGGATGCCTTGGCCATGACCGACCTCCGGTACCGGAAGTACAGCATCGAAGAGATCGAGATCGCCACCGATCAGTTCTCCGCGAACCTCAAGATCGGTGAAGGTGGATACGGGCCAGTGTATAGAGCTTGTTTGGACCACACGCCCGTCGCCATCAAGGTCTTGAGGCCTGATGCTGCACAAGGAAGGAAGCAATTCCAGCAAGAGGTAGCCATAGAAAGAGGAAGGGTTGTTTATATGCCATTGCTAACCTTGTTACGACGACGATGGAAGTTGCTGGTGGTGACCGAGCTGTTTGCAGGTTGAGGTACTGAGCTCCATACGGCACCCCAACATGGTGCTGCTGCTGGGGGCCTGCCCCGAGTACGGATGCTTGGTGTACGAGTACATGGACAACGGGAGCCTGGAGGACCGCCTCTTCCGGCGAGGCAACACTCCGCCGATACCATGGAGCGTGCGGTTCAAGATCGCCGCAGAGATAGCCACCGGGCTGCTCTTCCTGCACCAGGCCAAGCCGGAGCCGCTGGTCCATCGGGACCTCAAGCCGGGCAACATCCTCCTCGACCGCAACTACGTGAGCAAGATCAGCGACGTGGGCCTGGCGCGGCTGGTGCCGCCGTCGGTGGCCAACCAGGTGACGCAGTACAGGATGACGTCCACCGCCGGGACCTTCTGCTACATCGACCCGGAGTACCAGCAGACGGGCATGCTCGGCACCAAATCCGACATATACTCCTTCGGCATAATGCTTCTGCAGATCATCACCGCCAAGCCTCCCATGGGGCTCACGCATCATGTGGAGAGAGCCATCGAGAGGGGATCCTTCACGGAGATGCTCGACGCCACCGTGAAGGACTGGCCGGTGGAGGAGGCGCTTGGGTTCGCCAAGCTGGCTTTGAAGTGCGCGGAGCTGAGGAGGAAGGACCGGCCAGATCTCGGGACGGTGGTGCTACCGGAGCTGAACCGGCTGAGGAATCTTGGCCACGCTTATGAAGATGGTTTCAGCGGCGGAGGCGGGAGCGGCATTCCCTCGACCGCCAGCAGCAACAGCAGCAGCAGCTTCGGCAACGGACCGCAAACTTTGAATGGAAACCTTCGAGCCGCATCTCTCGCCAATCAGGTGCTGCACTCATCACCATTACAAGAGCTAAGCTCAGATCAGATTCTAACGGCAGTTGCACTTGTGTTGACCAGGAGAAGGCTTTGAGCACTCCAAACGTAGGGACGCAATGGAAATCTACGATGGACACAATGCAGCAGTGAAGGAGGACGGAGTGTAAAGCTAGGAGGAAGCGTAGGGCAAACACAAAAATTACCTTGGTGCATGTATGACATCTTATTGTTATCTCCATGGACATGCAAGGATTCCCTGAAAAGAAAGAAGTAAAACTCATGTCGATCAGAAAGAAAGAGACTGGAATTTTGCACACGCACTCCACGGACGCATCTGTTCCCTGGTGATGTATGTTGCAGCGACAAAACTTGTATGCATGGGCTGTAAATTAACATACAGGTCACGTAAAGCTTTAACTCCGGTCAAGAGCAATAAAGGTTGTCTGTTATCTTAGACGAGGCATCACGCATGTACAGTACAGCAAAATTTCGAACAGCAATTAACGTAGGGATAAAGGCGTAGTTTAGCAGAAAGAAAGCATGAGTTCGTCTCTCGAGCAAAGAAAACGTGAACATACAGCACGCATTCATCATGACCATGATCTACAAAGAAGACAATATATTTAACAGCCTAAAAACACAAGCCCACAAGAGGAGGAACTCCTCAACCTGAAGAAAGAGACACAAGGAAAATTATCCAAGCAGCATGCATGGAACAACAACCTGGGTAGATCTTCTACTAGAAGACCAACTCTAATATAATTAGGCCGAAGAAGATTTTGGCAGGAATTATGTGCATGTCACATGTACTTGTAGGATCCCAAGGTGGAATCGATCATGCAACAAAGTGGTTAAGGTTATAGTATATTCTTGGACAGTGCACCTTACTGCAACTTGTTCCTTAAGCTACATCAACCATCAAGAAGTCAACTGAGGTGGTGTGGTGAAATTGGATGTAGCCGTTTCTTGAGCCTAAGAGTTGTCTTAAAGGAGAGGCAGCAGTTTAGAAGGAGCATAAGTTTCAGGGACGGACCTTGTGTGCTCTCCCTCCATGGTTTCCTACTGCACTGCGCCTTTCCTTACACAAGCTGATGCGTTGTTGAGGAAGAACCTGATCTACCAGGTGTACATTTCATGATGCTCTGCCTCCTTGTTTCTCCATGTTTTCTTGTATTGCCATGTACTTCCATTGCCCTGTCATCCACTTCTACACCGCTGCGGTGGCTTGTTATGAATGTTCACATCTTTTTTCTCCTCTCGGTAAACCTGATTTCTGTGGCTTTTGTTCATTTAACAAATATAAGAGAGAAGAAACCCGGTTCACAACTTTTACAAGGTTTTCTTTCTTGTATGAAGTTTAGAAAGTAGAAACAGCAACAGAAGAATTAAATGAGAATTAAATGTCATACATCACAAATATTAAAGCCTAGCAAACCTGAGGCATTGATTAATTTCCTCTACATAGGTTAATCAATGTCAGAAATCGTGAGTGAGAATTAGATGTTTATTTTTCAGTACACAGGCATCACATACCGTACATGTGATACCAATATCCAGGAAGAGTGGTTTGCCGATAGCTAAAAAGCAGAGAAGTTTCACCAAAATCCACCGTTTGTAGATTAAGTTCTGTGCAATTGAGTAAAAAAAATGTTTGATACATCCAGCCACTTTAGGCAGAACCATGCTGGTTAATATAAAATTTATGTTTTTTTTTTGAGAGAGAGAGACCATATATCACACAAATTTAGCTTCCTGAAACTTGTTCAAGCATCCTGACCAAACTTCAGCAGGTGTGAAGCTAATGAGATCTTATCTCAGGTCAAAACTAGTGTGTTTGAGTAAGATAATATTAATGGATACATAGCAAAATGATGCAAGTTTTTACATTACCTACATGATATACGAGAAGCACTATCATCAGGTAACAAGCTCTCAATATCTTTAGGAGTCATGTAGCTAAGGATTGGCAACTTACCCTTGGACATTACCCTTTTGGTGCAGAGAAGAAACATCAAGCAGAACATCATTTTGACCATCTTCCCGGCATTCCTCTGCTTGTTAATCATCTCCATCCAATCAGTTGTGAACAATGAACTGGACAAGCCCAGATACCATTGTGGCTGCAAATGTATCGATGCAAATGGATCCGGGACATGCCGCGATGTATGTGGAGTGCAGTTCTCAACTTCCATTCAGGCAATTGCTTGCCCAGTACCAAGGCCCCCGGAGTGGCCTGCTCTGATGCAGGTGCCCAGTGCCAAATATAGAGCAGTAAGGTCAGCCTCCCACAACTTTCCGGGCTTACCTGATGGCTCGTGCTTCAAGGATCTCTCTTGCGCAGCAACATCACTCTTCACTGGAAAAAATGAATCCATTTCAAAAAGTAAGTCAGTTGAATTTCTAACAAGATTAGAAGAATTTGCATATTTTGAAGCAACAATGAGCAACCAAAATGCTATTTGCAGGTCTAGTGAAGAGGATACTCTTAAATTCAATTCCAGAGAACAAGGAAGATATTTCAAACTTTGTTTCTGTAGCTTATCTTGTATGGATCTTTCCAATCTCAGTTCCTTATCTGAACCTCTATTTTTCTAAAACCTTAAGGTTCCAACTAACCAAAGTATGTTTCAGGGAACAAACAGCATTCCTGGTCTAGACAACTTTGTAGAGCGTGCTCTACTCTCTCAATCGCCTGTGCACCTTATTTTACCTCTCTGCTCAGTAAAGTTTAACCTAACAATTCCAGTAACTATAGGTGATGTTCAAAATAAAAAAGGCAGGTAGCCTTACTTGGGAGAATTAATGAAACGAAATTGGAAGAACCATAATATTAGTTTCTTTCTATGCAGAGGTCGACTGCATAAAAAACCTATATCTTTGGCGTGAAAATTCATCCATCATCAACGAAGAATTATTTCAAGGTTATCGGAAAGGAAATCCTGCTCATAAGATCAGTGAATATGTTGGAGGTGAGAGCAAAATAAATTAAGTTTGTAGGAACAAGTATCAGCAGATTATGATGGTATTCTAAATCTTGAATTCTCTTGCAGCTTATGATTTCCTGAATACAAGCGAAATTAATTTCAATGTAAATTTGTGGTACAACTCCACCTATAGCAATCAGGGCAAACCTCGGCTATTGCGGATACCAAGAATTTTAAATATGGTATGCATAAAAATCCTAAAGACTCAGATTTTGATCATACAATGTGATGTTTAAGATTCTCTGTTCCTCTTCTATCTCTGTAACCATAAGGCTACTTTAAGAAGGCCAACTTTTAGAACCACCCCCACCTCACTTCCAAAAAAGAAAAGACACACAAACAAAGAAAATAAAAGAGGTCAGGAATGCTGAAAGTAAAAAAATAATAGGCTCAGATATAAATGCATGGATCTAATATTTGTGCATATATATAACTTGCTTTAAGACAAGGTAACAAATAGAAGTGTATGGTTCAATTTTTTTGGAGAACATGTTAATCTGAAGCATCTGAACAAAACTAGTAATAAGGAAGAATGGGACTGGTTTGAGTTTCTTTAAGTACCAAGTGGTTGCACACTTGAGACATGATTATACTTCATAAAGAATTACTAAATTTTAGTGATTTAGTGAAATTTTAACAGCACCAAGGAGTTTCATCCTTGACTTGCATCCCACTGCCTTATTAACAGCATACACATAAAATTTTACGGTCATTTTATATATTACCACTACAAACTATTAATGATGACATATTAATCCAAAAAGATATTCTTTCCATGCTTATAGTTAGTCATGGCCCCTTAGGAATGGATTGTTTATCAGTTAGCAACTACAATGTGGAAAAAAAAAGGCTGTATGCCAACAATAATTTATGTCCAGGTTCAAAATTCAACATCCTTTTTGTTCATAAACAGAGCGTCTTATTTGGTTCAAGTCTCAGAAGATAAACAAAGAGAAGATATTTGTCTGGAGATAGAAATAAACTATAAAACTTCAAAACCATTGCCAAGATAATCAGTTGAGAAGTAATGTATATATACCACATCACACCTAAATAATTCACTGATGATCCTAATTAGCATCATAATCAATATTTATGATATTAATGTTTCCTAAGATGCAACATAGTGTCACATAAAGCATTCTAAAAAATTTTAAACTAATTCATACATAAAATTGATACATGTTTTACAGTATAATACATTTATTTTCAGTATAATACATTTAGAAGTGCACTGCACCGCCTTTTAGTATAAAACATTTATAACAAAAGATACACATCTAGCTGAGTAAACAACATTATCTGTTAAACATTTTGTCTCCACTACAATGACTCCTTAAATCAAGTTTCAAGTTACAGATTTATTTATTACTTCCATGGGAATCAATATCAACTGACATTTCTTTCGTATCAGTTGAAATGTTTTTCAACCAGATGTTTCCATGTGTTTCCCAAACATTCAGGTCTCAAATGCATTTCTTCGCCAATTTAAGTCTTCGACGAGTAGAGTCCTCCTTAATTATGTCAAAGAAATGCCCAAGGCAGGGACAAGGATTGCTCTGGACTTGTCGGAATTACTTGGTCCACTTCTTTATTCATGGGTGGTCCAGTTGCTATTACCTGTAAGTAGGAATCTTCTTAGCTTTTGTTTTTCAAATTATGTAAAACTTCAGCAAACTTTTGATTCGTTCCACATGGTAACTTCATGTTCTTTCAAAACAAAAATAATCTCTATGTTTCTTTTATAAGGAAAAAACTTTGGTTGTTGCATACCCTCTTTCTTCACTAATTTGGTCAGCAATATATTTGTTTCTGTAACATCACATATTTCTAGATGCATCAAAGAAAGCAGGGATGACCAACTTCAACTTATAAAGATGCAGATAAACAAAACATGAAGCTAACTATGTTCTCAAAGCAAAGATTTGCAACGTAAACCATATTGTAACCTGGGTTGATTTTCCAGACACCTCAATATTCAAAAATTTACCTCTATATTTGCTACTTGTCAGTGTATCCTTTCAAACTTGGTCCATTTCCCTGTCTAAGTCACTCATCATCTCATCAGAAACAAGTTAACTTATAGACAGAAAACTTTAAGAAATGCTCCAAGAAATACATTGTGAAAAAAACAAATTGTTTCAAACAAAATTTGAAGTTAAAACAAAAGCAAATTTTAGTATTTATCTCCATAGCAAACTTTGCCAATGGCACACAGGATCTCTTTGATGACAATGCAGGTCTTCTTGATTTCTCTAGTACATGACAAGCAGCACATGATACGAATTATGATGAAGGTACATGGGCTTGGAGATGGACCATATTGGGTGATCACTTACGGCCACTTTTTGTCCATATCATTTCTTTATATGCTGTGGTTGGCTACTTTTGGATCTATCATAGGTATGTCAATTGCCAGTCTAAGAGTATCCTGGATTTGGAAAAAGTTTTATACACTAAACACTTTCTTGCTGGACATCCTTTCCAGGCCTAGATATTTTCAGACTTAATAACTACCCTATCCAATTCCTATTCTATGGACTCTACATAAACCTACAGATTGTACTAGCCTTCTTAGCAGGGATTGGATTTTCTGATGTCCACAGTGCTGCAGGTAGTCTATATTCTCCATGTTTTTAGATCTATTACAGTAGTGACTTGCAAAAGTCATAGTTTAATAAAAATCTTGTTCACAGTTGTAGGCTACATTTATGTGTTTGGCTCTGGACTTCTCGGTTCCTTCCTTTTCCAATTCTATATTGAGCATCCAGACTTCTCGAGTAAGTTTTTAATTATTAAAAAAAAAAAGAAAGAGAGTGCAGAGTTCCATGTTATGATATCATTGGATGTAATTGCAGGAAAGACGCTCTTCATAATGGAGCTAATTCCTGGTTTCTCATTGTACCGAGGACTATATGAGCTCTCACAATTTGCAATAGGAGGTCGTTACCAAGGAACTTATGGTATGCAGTGGAAGGATTTGAGCAACCATGACAATGGCATAAAAGAAGTTTTAGTCATCATGGCATTAGAATGGCTGATTCTACTTTATGTATCATATTACCTTGATCAACTGGCACTTGCAAGGAATGGAGCATGCAGATATTCATCAATTTTCACAAGAAACTTCAAAAACAGGAGCATTCAACCCACGGTGCCAATCAAAATTCCTAGTTCAACTATAACTGTGGATCAAGAGGACTCTGATATTTTTGACGAGGTAACCCGTCACAACTACTCCCTTCAGATGTGATTATATCATTTACTAGATGCTTCAACATCTTGTAATTTTCCGGACAGGTCTGCAAAGTTGAGAATTTGTTGAAAACATCTACCAGAGGTCATCCAATTATTTTAAGTAATTTGGAAAAGGTTTATACGGGAAAGGATGGAAACCCAAACAAGCTGGCAGTTCACAGCCTATCCCTGGCAGTTGCAAAAGGAGAATGCCTTGGCATGCTTGGTCCAAATGGATCAGGGAAGACCACCGTTATCAACATGGTACCTACTTTGGATCCTATTTTGACAATAGAAACCAGAATCAATTAGAATAATCCTAGACTGAAGACATAACATTGATATGCATGTAAGATAATTCTGGCTCTTTAATAGAGGAATCCTTAAGGCTTCATTGACCACATTCAAGCTACAATTTGGACATTGGTCAATGTAATGGTACATATTCTGAGGACTTATCTACAGAGTTTCAGTGTTTCAGAAGAAGCAAATTTCCTACCATACCTTAGAACATTTTAAGATCAAATTCAGCATGATAGGATTCCTCCAGAGGTCTTCTATGACCAAACATGTCGACATTCCACACATTTCTACAGAAATTCTATGTGATATGCCTACTTCAATTCAAAATTGTCAAATACATTCACTTGATCATAGCACACAAACGAAATTATGGAAATGAAACTATAAGTCAGTGAATAATTCACATCCATGACAAAGAGAATGCACTATTACCATAGTCACACAGTAGATGAGAAATTAACTAGCTAATTCTCATAGTGAGATGGAGAATACATCCTAGAGGCAATGATAGCCATTTTCATTGATGACAATGTTGAACCTGATTGTTGTACTTGACCAGAGGGTCTAGTCTTGATGATGTCCTTCAAGAAGCTTTCTTGACTTGTCAAAAAAACTGATTAATCAAAAAGAAACCATAATATGTCAAAGAACAGCGGATACTCTTGTTCTCTTTCTAAGAAATTTTCCACTACCAAGATTCCAATTTTTTTAGAAAAAGCTAACATCACTCTTGTTAAGTTGGATTTGCAAGGTAAATCCTCAGTGCATTGGATCAAAGTACTCGACAATCAGATAAAAAAACAGTGCATATCTGAAAGTTGATTACTAACATAAACTTGTGTAGTGATAAGTTCCATGTTGCAATCTACATGTAACTAATTCTGGGTACACCTCTGTGTAGGTGACTGGACTTCTTCTTCCAACATCAGGAAGAGTATTTCTTAGCAACAAAGACATACATTCAAGTATGGACAACATTCATGCAAAGATTGGCATCTGCCCACAAAAGGAGTATGAGTCCCTCATCATTTTTCTTTTTTCTAATTTGCTACTCATCTGAAGTAATAAGTTAAATGTGATGTACCCATGTTAATATACAAAATCATCTGTGACATTTAACTACTCCTGTGACATGTTAAAGTAAAGCATCCATTGTTTACTGGCATTGACATTTTCACTGCAGCTTGCTCTGGGATAGTTTGAGTGGGAGGGAACACTTGATGTTCTATGGCAGGTTAAGAAATCTAAAGGGTCTGGAACTACAACAAGTAAGAAAAAGATCATAGTACCAACTTCATATTGTAGCATATACCTTCTTCTACAGTATCAAAATGCTTGCAAGCTTTTTAATATCCTCTTACCGGCTGCTACTTACAGAAAGATAATTCCTAACCTTGATTGGGCCAAACAGGCAGTTGATAATTCACTCAGAAGCTTGGATCTTTATGAAGGCAATGTGGGTGATCATCTTGCAGGAACATATAGTGGAGGCATGAAACGGCGGCTCAGCGTAGCAATCTCCCTTATCGGAGATACACAGGTTTGTCTGAGTAACTAAGTCTTACCATTTTTATTTAGTTCTCGTCCAGTTTGTTCTCAAGTAATATTAATAGCAAATACAATCTGAGGACATCACAAGCAGTTGGCCACCCAGGTTGTACTTTTGGATGAGCCAACCACAGGTCTGGACCCAGATTCAAGGAATTACTTGTGGCATGCCATTAAATTGGCGAAGAGAGATCGGGCTATTATTCTTACCAGTAAGTTCGTACACTTGGATCTTGTTTTAATGTGATTGCAATTGCAAATCAGCCTAAATTACTTCAAGCTGACGTAGATCTTCTTTAAGAAGACTTTAAGTATGTAATCAGCACCTTTTAGTAGTTTCTATTTGCTACGATGACTGTGTTGGATCTAATAACTAAAATGAGAAGTAAATATTTCTGTTGTATCATATTTTTTTGCCTTCTTCATTGTACATGAAACTAGGATTCGATCTCTTTAGTTTTACTTCCTCAACTTCAGAACTACGGACAAAAAATTGTTTTGTAACATCTAAAGAGCCTATTATTCCAGATTTTTAGTGTACTTGATTATCAGTTCTCGTAATTCAGAACAACAGGAAAATAAAGTATTATATTCCATTACAAAGGGTCCTGGCCGTTCCAAGTTCTCTTTCATAGTGTTAGATTCTTATAATAAAGCGGTTTGAAGGAGAAGATAAATGATAACAATATTTCATTTCCAGTTTGAATTTAGCATGCATCACTATGATTTTTTTGCTGCAAAGCCTTTAGAAAGTTTCTTGCACACAGCTGGGTGTAGAGCATAGAGAAGAAACGGACTGTTCAGCATAGGGAAAGAAAGCATCTGGATTAGCTACCAACTCCAATGAGATTTCAAAGAGGACTAAAAAGAAGTAAGAAATTGATAAGGACATAACGAGTTTGTTTGATTCAGGCCTTAGTCCTTTAATGATCGATTAATGTAAGACTTAAACTTATGCATCTGCTGATCATCTTGCCTGGTCTCTTTAGATTAGAAAATTATGAAAGCTAAAGTTAACGCCAATGGATTATTTGCTTCAATCTTTTTACACATTCCATATTTCATGAAACAATGGCATATAGACAAAGTAGGCATGATTTTTTATTTAAATTAGGTGTTAAACCCCAACAGCCTTGTTTATCAACAAAATGCACCATCCACCATCAGTATGGAACAAACCAAGGCATCACAATCTTTCCCACTTGGACCTAACATTATTGTTAGGGTCTAAAATCTATGGATCAAAAATCATCTCTGAGGCTCCAATATAAGTTTCTCCCAAGAAAGCTATGATTTAGATGTGCACAAGATAGTCCACATCTTGGCACATGCTAACTCACGTGGGAAGCCAAAGTTGCTGTGGTACCAATTGTCAAAACCAAGCAATACACTAGACTGGCCCAATACTTTAGATGAAAACAAGCGTAAACCAGACGACTTAAAAGGCATAAACCCAAGAACAATTAGTAACAACTAACCATTAAGGGGAAAAGAAAACAAAAAGAAAAGAAATGATGGAATAGTCCCACACAACCACAGAGCAAAACAAAACAATGACTCCAGTTGCTTTTGTCCAAACCTGATTTCCTTGTAGTCTGAGTATAAGAGAAGAGTCTAAAGAATTTCTCATCTTTTTCAAGATATATGCAGCACAATACCATTCATATGAAAAATTGGCACTAGAAAAAAAAAAGGGGGGGCCCAAGAACAATTAGTAACAACTAACCATTAAGGGTAAAAGAAAAGAAATGATGTAATAGTCCTACACAACTACAGAGCAAAACAAAACAATGACTCAAGTTGCTTTTGTCCAAACCTGATTTCCTTGTAGTCTGAGTATAAGAGAAGAGTCTAAAGAATTTTTCATCTTTTTCAAGATATATGCAGCACGATACCATTCATATGAAAAATTGGCACTAGAAAAAAAAAAAGCCACTGTGCTGCTTTGATCATTACCATCCATTGCTCCAAAGAAGAATATAGAGTGATGATGACTATGTGCTGCTGCTTTGATCATTACCATCCATTGCTCCAAAGAAGAATATAGAGTGATGATCACTATGTGCCAAATTGAGTTTCAACTAAGGGATGGAGCTCAGTACAAGCTACGGAAGATTGGAGAGCCCGAAATGCAGCAAATATGTAGACAGGGAAGAGCTTTAGCATTTGTGTCCTTTTTCCAGGAGAATTGTTCACTTAAACTAAGAACATGAGGGTACAACAAGTAGAAATTAACTGATACATGCAACAACATGCTTAGGGTGCATATATGTTATTCAATAATCCATGGAACACATTCTCATTTAGAATCCTGACTACTGGCATATGAAAACAAGGAAGACAACATTCAAAAAGTTATTAATGTAAATTTGAGCACGTATTATTGGCATTAATCATTGGAAACTAGTTTACTCAGTAGTACATCAGAAATTATGATCGATTGATGAACATATGCTAGGCCATGATTCCAAGACTAATTATTTTTTCAAATTTCCTGACATACTAATTTATAATATTTTTGAACCACTTTACTCTTTATTTATTATATGATCCATAAAACATGTAAATTTTAAGGTGCTCCTCCATAGCTACAGATTTTGATTTCTAATATGAACTATCATCAACAGTTTATGATGAAAAACTGGCCTTGATGAGGACACCTTGTACACATGAATGCAAATTGAGCAGACAAATCTATGATTGATATTTCTAACCTTCACTTAACTCAAATTGCAGCACACTTAATGGATGAGGCAGAGTTTCTTTGCGACCGTCTAGCAATCATTGTGAATGGCAGATTGCAGTGTGTTGGAAGCTCAAGTGAGGTGATTGATAAAACTTATTACCTATGACTCAAACATTTATCTCTTGGTCTATGATTAAGTACAACATCTGTGGAGCTACAAGATTAATATGATTCAATGAATGCCTGCTAGAACTTCTACATGTAGGTTATCAACTATTTAGAGCAAGACATATCTATAAAATCTAAAAGTTTGTTACATATAAAAATATGAGGCAAGTTCGTCCCTCATCAGAACATGACGACTGATGATATTGCTTCTCAAAATAGTTTGATGCCAAGAACCCAACAAGGTTACTCCAGCAAGTTAGCTAATTTCCAGAACTTATTCAGCAACCAATGAGTTGTTGGTCTCGTCACTATATGGTAAATGATACTCCCACAGACCTCACAACACTAAGCAATTCCTTCACCAGTAAATGTATATAAATGTCCTTTTTAAGCATCTGGAACTCTTACAAAGTTATAAAGCTAAAATATACTCCTTTTCCATGAAATCATGCTTCAATTAGTTCACACAATTCTGGAGATATTTGACAATAAACAAGTAGGTTTCACCTCACACCACTGGGCCAAATCTAGAAAATGAACCACAGAAGTGGAATTTTCATGTGAATGCATTTTGATTTTTTTTTTTTATTGCAAATCTAGCAAATATGCAACTTTGCTCATTGCAGAATCATGCCAAAGAAAAATGGCTTATTTTACATGCAACCATCCCTTTTCCAGTGCTTTCCTAAGAATTTTTTTTTTTAGTCACAACAAAGTCCAAGAAAACAACTCTTGCTGGTTATTGGAAATCTTTTCACATACCTTTATGTATTCCAGCTCAAAACAAGATACGGAGGATCATATCAACTTACCATATCAGCAGATCCTATCAACAAGGACATTATTGAGGATATGGTGACTAGCCTCTGTTCAGATGCCATGAAGATTTATGATGTCATTGGGACCCAAAGATTTAAGCTGCCCAAGCAAGGGGCAAGAGTTCAAGAGATCTTTAAGGCCATAGAAGTTCTCAAGAAACAGGTAGCAATTCATGCTTTCGAGGTGACCAGTGCCTCTATTGAGGATGTCTTCAGCAATGTAGTTAATCACGCACTGGAAAGCGAAATAGATTAGATTTTGTCAGAATTTTGTTGCTTTATCATGTCCAGTTTAAAATTACTTTTATGCAGACTTAAGATGAACGTAGCAATGAGTGATAGTAGCATGTACATAAAAAGTGTATCCGTATGCAAAGCTCTGATGTGAAGGCCACCAAGAGTGTTAAAAGCAAATGCTAGCAAAGTTAGCCCTTCAGAAAAGAAAGATTAGAGGGGAAAAAGCCTGATTGAATTACTGCAACTGTCAATAGTCTTATCATGTTCTCTATGTTTGTGGAGCATATTTTGAAACTTGAAATGCAAATAATTGGATCTTATCGAAAAAGACATCCTGCGATAAAACATTATATAAACCTGAGGTCCCTTATGTATTAATAAACAAAAATTAAAGAACATTAGAACAATTACATTGAAACACAAAAAGGTAGACTCCTAGACAGAAATCATAACAATCTCGAGTATAAACTCCTAATTAAGAAGTACCACCATAAAGAGGTAGATCAGATCCACAGTGACCAAATGGAAAGTTATCGTGGCTCAGGTGAGCGTAGCCTATTCTGCATTTGCCGCCAAAGCGCTAGCTCATGACCCTCAGGCGACATCCAGTAACAGCAATCTTAGTAACACAACCGCATAAACTTGTGCATCCTACGAACTTGGAAAATCCTCACCCGTCCGATGAAGAAAGAACCGAACGATACTAAGATGAATGAAGCAGAAGAAAAATTAGACGGAGGACGGGAATCATATACGTCGATCTAGGGTGGTTTCAGATGAAGGTGACGAGCGGAAGGTACCGTGAGTGGTCGCCGGGGACGGCAGCGGGGCGAAGTAGCGGTGAGACTCATCTGATCGCGTCCGCGGCCCCTCTTGTCGGCCCGGTCGGAGGTGGCGGGAGAGGGCATGGATGGACAGATCAGGACAGGCATTGGCGCCCGCGGGCGGACGATGGCGGGGACGAGCTTGGAATACTAATAACGACGACATCACAGCATCCCACGGCGCCTACCGCCAACGAGGCTAAAAAGACATAAAACGATATCAAAGAAGAGTATACATTATAAATATTTCTTTTTGGAGAAACCTCAAATTTCTGAGTTTTCTTCTCCTGATTTAATATTAGTTCAACTACGGGTGGGCGAACCCCAAAAATTAAATAATATCTCATCTTTTTATTTTTCTAAAATAATATATTGTATTTAAAAATGCAAAAATTCAAGGTTAAAGCTACGCGAGAGAAAAAAAAAAGAAGAATTTCTCATCTTTCTGTTCATAACTACTCAAATTCTTATGGAAATCATTTTAGGAACCCTGAAAACGTATAATAAAATTAATAGTTAAAATCAATAGAAACTTAAACTAATTAAAAGTTATTTATAATATTTTTAAAGATAATTACAATGCTTTGGTTTAGTAATTATAATCCTGTGAAAAAATTGAGACAATTCACGGGAAATATAAAAAACAAGACCCCTAATACAAGAAAATCAAAAATTAAAGATTTTTTCACAAAAAAAAAACTAATCCACAATTATTAGTCTTTGGTAATTTATGGAAATTGGGATTTTTGTAAAAGTAGATCATTCAAACAAAAGACTTAAGTATTTACACAGTTTTGTAATCTTAGCACAAATGTATACTCGTCATGGGACTAGTCCCTGGCAACCAGCAGGCAGCAGCCCTTGGTTTTGAGAACAGAACAAAGCAAATCGAGAACAGCAGTCTGCAGTCTGGTAGCGGAAAGTGGTGTTGTCTGCAACACAACAAGCATACGACGAAGAAACTCCGGTTGCAATTTGCTGTGCGCTGAGCAGTGTGATAAACTAATGTACAGCTCCGATAGGAATGTTCAGCCACGGCAAAGCAAAACCCCATAGCCAGTAAGGTGGCACTGATGGTCTTCTCCTTCGATACATGATATACCAGCAGATTTATTCAAGTTTCCATCGGCAAAAGATAAAATATCCAATGCCTACATATGCACATTCTACCATGGAAAACGTTTTAGCAAGAATTTTGGGTTTTTTGGTGTGTTGAATCGAAAATAAAGAATAATGTGTTTATTAAGTTAAACCAATTGACTAAATCAAACTCTTATGATGGTGGAGAAAAAACAAAATATGAATAATAAGAAAGAAGTTGTCATTGTAAGAGGGCTCCCCCTATACCCATTCTCGTACGTTAGCTTTCTTGCGCCTTGAGAATTTTTGCATTTCAACTTCCTTGGTCCATGTTTCAAGATGGGACAGACGATGAATATTAAATACAAAACCAAAATAAAAGGAAGTCCTTTAAGAAGAAGCCAATTAGCATTCACTTACTGAAAAAGGAAAAAACCCTAGACAAGAATGATGGAGAAAAGCCTACGGTTATACATTGATTAGGACAAGAATGATGGAGACAAGCCTATGGTTATACATTGATTAGGACTAAGGAGTATATGATAATGCAGTTATGATCAACAACCAAGAGAATGCTAAATGAAATCCAGCCTATTATGTTGAGAACCAACCACCTCAAAAATAATTAGCATATATATATGTATCGATATATATATATATATATATATATATATATATATATATATATATATATATATATATATATATATATGTATATATATATATACATATATATATATATACATATATATATACATATATATATATATATATATATATATATATATATATATATATATATATATATATATATATATATATATAGGCAATTCAAAAGGCATTTCAAAGCTAGACAAATGTCTAGATGTTGGGAAGTTTGCTCTAATGGTGTTCTCAACCTAATCAAGTAATATAAGCAGGAATAATATTTTTATGGATTTAACTAAATATTGTTCAGCTTTTAGTTTCTTAAACACTGATACAACATCAATTTGATATGCATGTTCCTTGTGATCATATGGGTAAGATCTTAACACAAACTGATTGATCAAAAAAATCCATGTGTAAAGTTAACAACCAACATAACAGCAATCAACAAAACCAATTCAACACAAGAATGATTGAGAAAGCTGAGAGCATTATGTTGGACCTGATTCACGGAATAATTATGTGAGAGATTTGCCAGCCCACTCTCGCTCTCGTCGCTTAAGCTTAGCTTGCATTTTGTTAAATTTTTCTTTGCCCTTCTCTAGAAGAGGATCATGCACGACATATTCATTTGGATCATCTTTCCTAGTCATGCCATCCTGCAAAGAAAGATCTCAAACAAAATTAAAATGACAAGGGAGGAAGGAAAAATCCTAAAATCGGAGACAAGCGGTGGCAAAATAACCTTCTCAGAGGATTCGGGAATGAACTTCAACTGGGTTGCCATCCATCCAGAATCATCTTCCTCATTATTATCCTTAGAACCATTACTACTCGGTGCAGAGAGCTTTGTGGAGAGAGTCTTTTTGAATCTTTGCAGCTTTGCTAGTGTCTGCAAGAAACACAACTCACTTAGCAATAATCAAGTCATGAAGAACTGTTAATAAGTAAATGGCAAATTAGTCGCTACTATTAATAAATCCAAGTTCACAAACACTTCATGAATCTCCCCAAAACAGCAAAATCGCATGGCATTGTGCTTATTAAAGAAAATTGTAGTGAATTTAATAGCAGAATAGAAGTTCCATGCATATCACATGAGTACATACATCTTCTTCACGGCCCTGATTTCGTCGTTTCTTCTGCTTCTGCAGTTGTCTTTCTTGTTCAGCATGATTAAGTAGCTCCAAATCTGCATCCGCCTTAGCCATAAGTTCAGCCCTAGCTTCTGACCCCATACCCTTTTTCTTCATGGACAGTTTTTCAACCTTGGTATTTTGACCTTTAGTATCATCGGCATTTCTCCTGCGAATATAAGGATATATTTAAAACAGATCAACAACAACAATAACAACAAAGTCATAAGTCAAAAAATTAAACAAAAAAAGGCATTGCAGGTCCGCCAGTACATGATACACCATCAACCTTTCTTGTTGGTTTTAGCGACTCGACTAAAACAGATAAAACAATTTTAAATAACAAAAAAAGCATATTGTCCTCACCCAGCATCATCTCTAAGACCAGAGGAAACAAGAAAACAACCAACCTCTCATTTAATAATCAGCCAGATGTGTGTCCCTTCCAAGAAAGGTATAAAATAATAAGCCTTGGTGAAGGAGGAAAATTTTCAGAAACAACAAGCTGATATTTATGATCTCTAGCCTCTATACCACCACAACTGATGAACCTGAACTAAACTGGAACCAACACACCAGTAGGTTAGATCTGCTAAACTAATTTGCTTCCATAAGCTATAAGTGATGCGGTCTAGGTTAGTATAGTACCATGTTAAGTAAATGAGTCAAAGTCAGGTCAAAAGAGTCATAACAGTAGCATTAATTCGGAACTAGTTTAAAACTCCATCACTTCTAGGTGAAATTGTTTCTAGGTCCCGTTAATTCCACAGGGTTCCACATTAATTTCTTCTATTAAATGCTAAAGACACTTGGATACACAGTAATTTAAGAATAAGGAAGCCTGATGGCCTTCTATCAGATGATAGGCAGACCTAACTTCCCTCGTCAGAGAGAACTGGAAGGGCTCAAATTCATTAAAATAAGAGATAAGACGCATAGTAGGATAAAGGACCTTTCAGTTCCTTATTTCCTTTCTTTATTGGCCTGAAAAATGTTAGAAGTTCATGCACTCGAAAATGGTTGTAACTTGTATATCTAATTGGCATTGGTTGCAGAAATCAGATTACAGCAGAGATAATAAGATGAAAAGTAAGTGTGCCCATTATATATTTATTGACTATATTCCTTCTAGTCCCTTATTCTTCAACCTGGTTCTCTGCTGGTTTCTGCCGGAAATAAATCCCAACAGCAAGATATTCATTATTACTGATGAAGTGACCATTGGAAAACAAGGCTGTATCATTATTATGGCATCAAAGTGAAGAGTACAACTACTATGCTGCAAGTTACAGAAATGACAAACAACTTGATTGACACAAAGAATCCTATATTAAACAGAAAAACAATTTCTGAAAATCCTGCAACAAAAACACAAGCATAGCAAATACATTGACTTAAAAAGACAGATGAAAACCTTGATGACTTAATAAATTAAGACATTATGAAGATACAAGAGCTAATAAATCCAGAAGGAAAAAAATGTGGAAGATTAAACACCCACAAGTACAAGGACCTATTGGGTAACGGATGGCCATATAGAAAGAGGCCTAAAAGTCACATCATAGCCAACTCATCATCACATTCCATTGGTTGTGTCAATTAGCTAGATGGTGCTGACTGAGTTCATATCCCTTCTTCCACCATTTTAAGCATCCTTCCATGCATAAAAGAACCAAGGTGCACTACTGCAAAGAAAAGCAAGCTGAAGCTATCCATGAGAATCCTAACCGAGAGGAAGAAACCACATCACTAAATCCTAGAGACAAAGCAAATCAATTGGTACAGCTCATCACCAGATGCATCAAGAGGACATGACTGAATTTTAAGGGGTATAGCTGGAGGTTCAGTGTCAAGTCAACTCATTCAATGATTTACACAAAGAAATGAAAAATTGCAATTCAGGTTTCATTTAGAATTAACCTAGACTGAGGCCTAATTTGTGCCTGTGCCCAGGGTCATTTTCATATACTATTAGTTCAATTGCATTACTATAGTCTTTTTCTCAATATATTTTCTAGTGTTTAACTAGATTTATTATCATTATTTATTTTCTCTTTGCAGGTTAGCTGAAGTGTTGTTCATATCATACCATACATCTACGCACATATGATGTAAGCTTACCAACCTTACCAGCACTGAACATAGACCATTAAGAAATAAGACCACCTTGTAGTAGTATGTCAGGCATATCACTTTTGGACTGATGGGAGCTTAACATAAACAGAAAAACTTCATTCATGGGTTATTTATAGGTGCTAACCTAATAGCAAGATATATTAAAAAAAGAAATGTCCAGGAATGTGAGATTTAATGAAACAAATCTCAGATCAGATTCTGATACCTTGAAGGTGATGCTTCACGGTCATTTTGCCTAATTTTTTCTGTCATAGAATGAGAAATATTTATCAGCATATACAGACATAAAAACACATTTTGTTACATGTAGACAGAAAGGAAAATGAAAGAAGAACAATTGTTAGTCAAGGCCCACTTTAAGAACGAAACCAGTGGAGACACCAAAACTGAAAACACTGAGAAGCAACATATTTGCTGTATTCTTCCTCCTAATACAAGCTTGTCAAACTATCATCCTTATATCAACAAAAGTTCACTAGAATCTACATTCCTGGGCATATAAATTCCTTCTTTCTACAGAAGTTTCATGAGTTGACTTTCCAAAATTATCTTCTACATCAACCAATCACTTTTATTACCATTCAGAAAAGTGCAAGATAATATGGAAAGCAAAACAAGGGTATGCTATAATTCATATAAGCTACATGGGACTTAGGCTTTTACCAGTAATTAGACGGTAATTGAAATTAGAACATGGTTCTCAAACCTACAACTAGATGAAAGTCAAGCAAATGGCTAACAGAACTCTTTTAAAATTAAAGCTCAACTACAACATGAATTCTTCAAAAGATATATTTCCAAGACAAATTTTACAAAGAACAGAACAAATTTTTAATTGCCTTGATTGCCAACATTTTCACTTAATCTTTAATAATCAAATATCAACATGATAATAAACTTGTCTTCACCAGTCTATGTAGACATAAGCAACTGTGGGTAATTTATCAGATGCATAAAAATACATCAAGTGAGATAGCACACATTACCAGCAGGTAACTTCTCATGAGTGGCAACGTCACCCATCTCCCTTCGCTTTCTCAAGATTTGCAAACGCATTCTGGCATCAAAGTTGGCCTCATCGTCATCATCACTATGATCATCAGCATCTAAATTATCCATTTCATGTTCTCTGATGGAGTCAACTTTATTGGAGGTTAAAGCCTCTCTGACCGCTAAACGAATCTCGTTTTTCTTTTCTACTTCTGTGGAAGACTGCATACCAGCGAAAGCTTTAGTGCTACTATATTGTCTATTCATTGACCGTATCAAGCATAAAAGCAAATCATGTAAAAGATGTGCATAATTAGACTTTAAAATGACCAGGTCACAGACATAAGTGAAGATCGGTCTGTGGTGTTTTAACACATTGGTGCTGACTGCTGAACATTATTACTTGAAGAAAAAGAACGTGTTCAAGAATATATATCTAGAGTTTGGAATTGTCACAGAATTGTTCATAGATAAACAAGAAAAGTGGTTTATTAATTACTAAATTCCAGGTACTAAAAAGCCCTGTAAAGATGAGCTAGTAAAGCCAAAAACATGCCTTTTTGCAGTTTATTCAAGACAGCACTATCAAATATGTCTACCACATCAGATTGAGATTTAGCAAGACCAAAGGAAAGAAATACATTTTAACCGGTGTGTACTCACCAGTGGTTCTGCTTCTGCTTCTTTGAGGAAACGAGGATCATCTAACACATCATGAATGCTTTTAATTTTTTCCTTTATGTTTGCAGCCTCCATTTCGTCTTCTTCGACTTCTTCACCAAAGGATAGCATGTTTAGCTGCCTACATGATGCAAACATATCAGTCCAACTTATTAGAGGCTACTAGTCATCTTTACTAAGATGAATACGGTGGCAAATGAAGAATATGATAGCACTCAAGGAATTATATAATGAGCAAAAGTGAAGCAAGAGAGTATGTACTTGACAACTTTCTTCTTCTGATCCTGTCCCCCAACAACAACCTTGGCATCAGACTGAGGTTTCTCAGACAGTTTTCTCGGGACTATATCATCAAATGGATTCCACAGCACCTCAACAAATAAAGAAATTGATTTATTATTTCTTCGTATAAAAAATTAATGAAGGATACCTCCATAAAGGGAAGAAATTGTAGGTTGACCTAAATATACCAACACAACTTAAAAGTACCTCAACAGAAAGAATCTTTGGAGGGGGATGCACCGGCCGATCATCTTTATCAGTTTCAAAATCACCCAACCTTAGCAGATTAAATATAGAATCCCCAGTGACCTGCCATTATTTGATGTGAGTTCCACAAATGCCATAATTTTTTTTAAAAAAAATCATAAAGAATTTACAACATCCATCACCTTCCCAAAAATTGTGTTCTTCCGATCAAGCCAGTCACAGCGGTCTAATGTCATGAAGAATTGGCTTCCATTCGAATGAGGTGTGCCAGCATTTGCACACGCAACCAAGCCCCTGTGGTTAAATCGAAGGCGAGAATGAAACTCATCTGCAAACACTCCCCCATAGATGCTTTCACCACCTGCCAGTAAGAGAAAAATGCCAACCAAAAATCTATTACCAATCTGCATCAACAGCACTGATGACAGGGCGCAATAATTAGCATAAGGCATAGAAGCAAAATTATAGGATATCTACATTATACAGTTATAACTACAACGATTACTAGGATGCACTGTATAAAGGGAAACCCTAGATCGATTGAGACCATACAAAGGGAAAGCCTCAATTGGTTGAAACCATACAAAGGGGCACCCTTAATCGATTGAACAATAATTAATAGTGCACAAGAGGAGGAAAACAGATTCTTTAAATTCATTTCTATTCCTTTGAAGTAATTGGTCATACAGCATCGACTCCAATCCAGTTGGTGCTCGGACGGACAAAAATAGATTCTTGGATATGATTTCGATTCCCAGCTTCTTTTTTTCTCTCTGATACGAGTAATGAACCGAGATCCGATATATGCAATTAATCATAAAGCATCAACCCCGATCGAGTGGTATATGGGAATAGAAGAGCGGGTTAGGAGGAGGAGTAACAACAAGAAGACACGCGCAAGTAGGTACATACCTGTGCCGGTGGCGGTGGGGTCGCCGCCCTGGACGAGGAAGCCCTTGATGATGCGATGGAAGATGGTGCGGTCGTAGTAGCCCTCGAGGCAGAGCTGGACGAAGTTGCGTACGGCCTTGGGCGCCTCCCTCGGCCACAGCTCGATATCCAGCGGCCCCGCCGTCGTCTGCAGCACCACCTTCCCCTTCGTCGGCGGCTCAAGCACGTACACCGACGACATACTCCTTCCCCTTCTCGCCCTCTCCCGATCCCTCTCTCCCGACCAAACCAAAACGGCACGATGTGGCGGTGGAGTCCGGATCGGGTCGACGTGGCTGCGAGCCTGCGACTACGGGTCGGGTTTCGGGACCTTCTCGCCCATTATAATTTGCTTAGTTCTTCTCGCACGTGAAGGCAAAAACCAGTGTAATCAGAAAAATATACGATACCAATAAATTTTGGATTTGTGAGAACAAAATAAAATAAGTGCCTGAGCATCAGATTGATCCTACTTTTATCAAGTTTATACATCATAATAATATTTAAATATAAATATATATAAATATAAATATAATCAAATATAACCAAACATAATCATAATCAAATAAACATAAATACACCTAAATAAATCTATAAATTAATAATTTTCTTCATTAACTCTGCTTTTAAAATTTTTATGCTCGATCCATGCAACATAGATCCTAAGTAAATAAAAATAAAATAAAATATCTAACAATAAAAACTTAAATATATATATTATTATTAAAACTTTTTTTAATGAATTGTAAGTGATAAAAGCGAGATTCAAACCTAAAACATTGCAATATATCATCAAAGTATTTCTCAACTAAACTAGCTGACACGTTTAAAATATGTTAATTAAGGTTTCAAACCTTCCATTTTTGGTAAGAGGATTTGGTATATTACTATAATATCAAATGTTTAAAGTGTTAAATATAGATCCATTACTTCATAATCGTCTTTCTCCTTTTTAATGTGAGTGTTGACTATTGTCAACATATAATCTAAGTCCACTTAAGGTGGATGAGTGATGCTTAGTGTCATTACGAATGCTTGCTCAATTGAAGTTAAAAGTCATGATATGATCGTTTCCCATCGATGAGTTGACATGATTGATAGTAAATAAGATTTTTCCAACCGTACAAGGAAATATCGTTGATCAATCGAGAAAAATTATCTCTTCTAATTTATATAAATAGAAATTGTATTCAATAAACTCAATCGAGCTTTTGTAATCATATTACATTTTATCATGATATTAAAATACTTGCATTAAAGCAAGATTTCTCTTCCCTTTCTCATTATCCAATGACAGCCTAACTCACCTCCTATTAGTGTCGCCAATAGTATGATAACATCACGCTTGCAAGGCTGACGAGGAGTGGATTGACGAGATCCTCCGCCTCCACTTTGTTGCTGGCGTGCCTGCTATCGTATGTTCCTCTCCCTCAGATGAATCATCGGTCCTGATTGCCTAGATGAGGCGGCTTCAACTGTGGGTCCTGGTCGTCTAGATGAGGCAACTTCTATTATCACTTCTTCCCTTATGCCTTGAGGAGATCCATTGTCACTGCTCCCTCAAACGAATCATCGACCCCTTCCCTTCAGTGTATCATCTCTTTCTCTTCTTCTTTCTTGGCGATGTTGTATCTCTCTTTCTCACGGACGATGCTCCCAAAGGAAGCACAAGTGGTGCCACCTTCGGTGATCATTGATCAGATCATTGCTTTCCTCCTCGACGAACAGCGACTATCTTCTCCCCTTGTCGCTTTGCGCTAGAGCCTACTCGCTGTAGCCCTGAAGTGCCCTTTGTCAGCAACACAGGATCTCATCTACTGCGATCCTCCTTGCTGTGACGCCTCTAGTGCTGCGTTCATCAGCATTGCTCCCCCTTCTTCCTTGCCAACTGTCATCGCTTGATCTGCCACTCCTCACTAGTGAAGCGTTCTTTGGCAACAGATCTTGGCTAAGATCCACTACTGCTTCTCTTCCTCTAGTGGTTGTGATCCTCTATTTGCAGGTCGCTCTTTGCTCATCCTCACTGCTCTCCTGCTCTCCAGAGGCAACCATCCATACTAAAGCACATCAAAGCGCATCATCGATGTGATATTGCTCTGCTAATTGACACTCCTTCCCGTAGTCTTTCGCTCCTTGTGCAACACCCAGATTCGACGATTGCTACCTAGCTCCGGGGAGACCTGCTTCGACTGCTCCATTTACGTCATCGTGGGCTTCCTCCTTTGTCTTGACCTACCTCCGATGACGCTTTCTTCCTCCCTAATCGCTACTGTCTCTGCACCTCGCCGACTTGCTACCGTCATTGTAGCAACTATACCCCAAGAAGAAGAATGGCCCACTGCACCTTATCGTAGTCATCCTCCACCCTCCTATAGTTGACGACTCCCAACTTGCTCCTTTAGATACATATCCTCAAAATATCTTCAATATCTTCCTTTGATGCTCAAGTTATTGTCCTTGTAGGAAACTATAACAATGCTTAACATCCTAAAAGAACCCAGTTCAGTACCAAATATAGCCTAAAAACTATGGCTACACCAATATCATCTCATTCTCCAATCTATTCAAGCCTCAGTCGTTGAGTCTGTCGCCCCATGGATATCTTTACGTATGACTACTATAGAAGCATGATGCAAGTTGTAAAACATCTTGGCAAATTGCTCTCATACTCACATGCTCGATCTTCTATCCAATCTAATGAAAATGAAACAAGAGGGAAGTACTATTACTAATCATCTACAAAATATCAAAGTTATCATCGATGACTTGGTTTTGATATGTCATTTTCTTAGTGATGAAGAAGTCCTAATCTATACTCTTAATGGCCTAGGAGACAAGTACAAGGAACTGGCAGTAATAATTCGGGCACATAACTCACCAATATCATTCGAAGAACTCTATGACAAGTTGATTGACTATGAGACGTATTTGATGTTGGGAAATCCTTCAGGGGAGCGACATCACATGCGCAGCGGAAGAACAGAAAACAAAACCCTAGATTTCTCATAGAAAGTTTTCGTCGTCGTGCGAAGATCGGTGTGTCAAAACAAATCCACAAAAAACTATATCTGTAAAAGAAAATACCTAAGGAGATCGTATATCCCTGAATCCCTACAGATCTGTAAGAGAGGATGAAGGAGGTCAAGTGTCCTCCTCTCTAGCGGTATCCACACGACAGGGACTACGACGATGCACCTCTCTGGGGAGAGGAGAATAGAAGGTGGCTACCAAAAGAAACCCTCAGCCTATAGAGCTTTGGTTCCCTCATATTTATATAGGCCTCTTGTAAACCCTAATGGATCTTGCCCCGTTGAGTATTGGATTTCATCCAATTACCCAAGTCTCTTGGATTAGTGGGTCTCTACCCAATAATCTCTTATTAGTAATTATTGGATCTCATCTTAGGATCCAATAATTCAGGGGCTTATTGAATATCCAATAAGATAGGGGGTTCAACGGATATCTCATATCCGAACCTCTACTCGTCGCAACACCTATCATGTGTGTGTGACCCTCTAGGCCCAATATCGAGCTGGTCGTGAGTCATACTTGTTAGAACTCTTTCTGATTTAGTGAATTATTATCTCTATAATAATTCACCCAACTCATCGACTGCGGATGTACTAGGCCACTACGCCGCAACCCCCAGACGATACGGGAGAATCCAATCATTTGAACCTATCTATCCTCAGTTATCATGTATCTATAGTCCCTCATCCATCTAATATCCTAGAGACCCTATACCGGGCATGGTACTATCAGGCCCATACGGTCTCTCCTCAAGTCTTATTCTTGTCGGATTCTCCCGGAGAACTCTTTCTCTCTTAATCCGAATAACCTTGGCCAAGGATTTATTCAAGCAAGAATACTTGGGATATTCCTCTCATGATATCGAGAGCGGATGATCCTCTATTGACACTCAATAGCCCTCGTAAGATTGGCTACCACTCTCAATAACCGACTGTACTAGATTTATTCCAAACCTATAAGTCCGGTATCAAAGAGTGGAGTACTCATACAGGACATCCTTGGTATCTCAAGTCTAAAGACCAGATACACTACTAGGACTACAGAATTGCTGTATGATATGAGGTATCAATAACTATCTAGCATTCCGTAGACAGATCAATCAGTGAACTTATTCCCCAATGAGCACCTGTACTGTATCCTTAGTGTCCCCACACGAGTAGCTATGAGACCAGCCACCTCCATTATATGGACGGGTATACAATACACCAGTCTATCCTGTTATCTCAATGTCCCTCTCGAGTAACCTATGACCAGGATAATTTAGGGTCTGTATTTAAAGGTGAATCGATATTATTATCGTGATCTCATCATGATCCAATTCCCATTGCACAGATCTAAGGACATCATAATATACATCCAGATAATGTGAGATAATACCAATAATCATAAGCAAAGAGATTGACGTAGCGTGTTACAAGTGCAATCACTCATGTGATTGGCTTATAGGGCACCTATAACTAGCAATCTCCGACTTGACCTGAAGCCAATCACCAACATGTCTGATCCCCATCTGACCTTTGTGACGCTCAAAAATAATTTGAGTCAAAGGCTTTGTCAGTGAATCTACAATGTTATCTTTGGATGGAACTCTTTCCGCTACTATATCTTTTCGGGCTACGATCTTTCTAATAAGCTAGAACCTCCTCAGAACACTTCTGATGAGACCCGGATTCCCTTATTTGAGTAATCACCTCATATTTGTCGCAATATAAGGGAATCGGCTCCTCACTATTCAAGACGACTCCTAGGTCTGTGATGAACTTCTTCATTCAGACTCCCTCCTTTGCTGCCTCTGCCGCAATAATGTATTATGCCTCTGTGGTCGAGTCAACAGTAGTGTCTTGCTTGGAACTCTTCCAGCATACTACTCCTCCATTTAGGGTGAACATATATCCTGAATTAGACTTGCTATCATCGATATCAGACTGGAAGCTCGTGTCTGTGTAGCCCTCAACCCTGAGGCTACTACCTCCATATATCAGTAAAAGATTCTTAGTTATTCTCAAGTACTTAAGGATATATTTTACTACTTTCCAATGCTCTAAGCTTAGATCTGCCTGATATCTGCTCGTGACACTCAGAGCATGCGCTATATCAGGCCTGGTACATAGCATAGCATATATGATAGATCTTATCGCTGATGTATATGGTATCATATCCATGTGTGCCATTTCTTTAGGAGTCTTTGGGGACATACTCCTAGAAAGTGATATTCCATGTCTTGTTGGTATGAGACCTCTTTTGGAATTTTTCTTGCCAAACCTTTTGACAATGGTGTCTATATATCTAGACTGGGACAAGCCAAGTATCCTCTTAGATTTATCTCTATAGATATGTATCCCCAATATGCAGGATGCTTCCCCTAAGTCCTTCATGGAGAAGTGCTTAGATAACCAAGTTTTATTGTGGAGAGCATTCCTACATCATTCCCAATGATCAAGATGTCATCCACATATAATACCTAAAAGGTGATAGTACTCCCACTTACTTTCTTGTACACACAAGGCTCATCTTCGTTCTTAACGAAGTCATAAGATTTGATCACCTCATCAAATCTTATATTCCAACTTCGGGAAGCTTGCTTCAGTCCATAAATGGACCTAAGCAATCTGCATACCTTATCTGGGTTATTCCTGGACACGAATCCCTCAGGCTGTATCATATACACCTCCTCCTCAAGGTTGCCATTGAGGAATGCAGTTTTGACGTTCATCTGTCAGATCTCATAATCAGTGTGCTGCAATAGCCAATAGAATTCGAATGAATTTTAGCATGGCTATAGATGAGAAAGCTTCGTCAAAGTCAACACCTTGCCTCTGACGATATCCCTTAGCCATTAGCCTTGCTTTATAGGTCTCTACCTTTCCATCTACTCCAATCTTCTTTTTGAAGATCCACTTGCAGCGAATGGGTACAATACCCTCGGATGCATCAAGTAGGTTCCAAACCTTGTTGGAGTACATGGAATCCATTTATGAATTCATGACTTCTTGCTATTTCTCGGAGTCTATGCTCATAATAGCCTCATAGTAGGTCTGAGGATCAATATCCTCAACATCCTCTCCTTTGATATACCCCACATATCTCTCAGGAGGATGGGATACTCTATCGAACCTACGTAAAGTTGGAACTAATGTGTTAGGTATCTGAACAGATTCTAGCTGTAGAATGGTGCTTGAGCTAGGTTCTCCAACCTCGCTCAACTCTATCGTGCTCTATCTCCACCAAGAATGTGTTTCTTCTCAAGGAACACTGCTCTCTTGGCTACAAAGATCTTTTGGTCTTCATGGTGATAGAAATAATACCCACAAGTTTTCTTGGGGTATCCCATGAACTTGCATCGTTCCGTCCTGGATTCCAACTTGTCGGGGTTGTGTATCTTAACGTTGGCATGACAGCCCCAAATCTTAACAACCTTAAGATCGGGCTTCTTCTTATTCCATATCTCATATGGAGTAGACATCACCGACTTAGTTAGAATTCTTTTCAGAAGATAAGCTGTGGTCTCTAGGGTATATCCCCAGAATGAGATGGGTAGGTCGGTGAAACACATCATAAAACGCACCATGTCTAATAGTGTGCGATTCCTCCTTTCTAATATACCATTAAGCTGTGGTGTATAATGAGGTGTCCATTGGGATAAAATCTCATGGTCTTTAAGGAACTGGGTGAACTCTGTACTCAAGTACTCACCTCCTCGATCTGATCGAAGGGTTTTAATACTCTTGCATGTTTGGTTCTCCACTTCATGTTTCCTCCTAGACTCACTTACACTTATGATATGTGGAGCTGTATCTAGCATAAATAAATTATTATGTAATGTTCCTCTCGTGATGATCTCATCATATAATATTATTGAACAACCATTGTTCTCAAAAACTAATTTATATCCACTAACTGTCAAACATGAAATGGAAATAATATTTTTGATAATAGAAGGAATATAATAGCATGCATTTAATGCAATAATAGCTCCACCAGGCAGATGTAAGGTGACCTTGCCAACAGCCATTGCAACAACCTTTACTCCATTGCCCATCTTAAGGTCCATCTCGCCTCTGTTCAATCTCTTAGGTCCTGCCAGAACCTGCAACGAATTGCAGATATGATAAGCACTCTCAGTATCCAATACTCATGTGTTATCATAAGATTCTAACAAATGGAGACTGATCATGAATGTACCTAAAGCTTCTCCAAGCTTTTGTTTCGCTCTCTCTGTAAGGTACTCTTTACAGTTCCTCTTCTAGTGCCTATCTTTGCTGCAGTGGAGGCACTGGCTTTTGTCCTTTGTTGGGTCTTTCTTGGCAACCTTTGTCTTCCCTATTTTACCCTTGCCCTTGCCCTTCTTAAGGGTCTTCTCAGTCTTCTTTTTCTTTCTGGTCTCACCAGCATAGAGAATCGATTTCTCTTTCTTGATGGTGCTCTCTACTTCTCTCAACATATTGAGGAGCTCTGGGAGGGTCACCTCAAGTTTGTTCATATTAAAATTCATTATGAACTGAGAAAAGGAATCATGTAGGGATCAAGCACAAGATCCATACAGTTATCCTCTAGGACCATTCCTAGACCTATGAGTTTCTCACCCACTCAATCATCTTAAGGACATGGTTCTCAATCGTGTCCCCTCGCTTATCTGGCATGGAAAAGACTCTTTGATATCTTATATCGCTGAGTTCTTCCTTTTTCCTCAAACAGTTTGCGGAGTTGTAGAAGTATGGAATTAGCATCCATATTTTTATGCTGTCTCTGTAACTCAGTAGTCATAGAGGCTAACATATAACACTGAGTAAGAGTGGAATCATCTATGTACTTCACATAACGAGCGATCTCATCCTCGCTTGCCCCTTCGTTGGGCGTAGGGATCACTATATCAAGGACATATGCAATTTTCTCCGCCGTGAGAATGATTCTCAGATTGCGAAGCCAATCTGTATAATTTGGACCAGTGAGGCGGTTGGCATCAAATATGCCACATAAAGGATTTGAAAGTGATATTTTTCTGAAATTAAAGATGTAGCAGAAATAAATAATATGCAGATTTTATAAAAATTAAACAGTTACGATAAGGACTTCTGTCTTAATATATTCCCACTAATTTTTCGTAAGACACACAACACCCTCCGGTATGTGAATTGGAGACCCCCGACGGATCTCTAGTGGGGATCGGGATCCAATCGATGTCTTAACGTAACCTCGAGAGGCTCGACCAATCACGTTAAGCCTGTAAAAGGTAGGCAACTCTTGCCAATCACAACCCCTTGTGATTCCCATCCTGTTCGGCCTCCGAACCATCATGGCCTTGAGGGACTCGACCAACCATGATGTTCAGTTAAAGATTTGAAAGTGATATTTTTCTAAAATTAAAGATGTAGCAGAAATAAATAACATGCAGATTTTACAAAAATTAAATAGTTATGATAAGGACTTCTGTCTTAATATATTCCCACTAATTTTTTGCAAGACACACAACACCCTCCGGTATGTGAATTGGAGACCCCTGACGGATCTCTAGTGGGGATCGGGATCCAATCGATGTCTTAACGTAACCTCGAGAGACTCGACCAATCATGTTAAGCCTGTAAAAGGTAGGCAACTCTTGCCAATCACAACCCCTTGTGATTCCTATCCTGTTCGGCCTCCGAACCATCATGGCCTTGAGGGACTTGACCAACCATGATGTTCAGTTAAGTCATCACCATCATTACAAGATGAGTCTGATTCGGTGATATACTCTCGAGGGACTCGACCAAGCATACCATATCCTCAGGTCACCAGTGACATCTCTATGTCGTAGATAAGATAGCGAAACGTGATATAGATGAATCTCGAGGGACTCGACCAACTCAACCTATACCGGGAATCAGTTCCTACCTATAATGATGGAAGGCTACGTGGGTCAATCTAATTGCCTCACGTTTACTGACTTAATATTATTAATAGAGAGGATTTTTGATTTGGTCTCTTAACATAATGTGTCACACATATACATATTTAATATATATATATATATATCTACATCGTATGCAAATATATATACATATCTAGTAGGTGTATAACCAATCACACATCACATGAGTAATCACACCAGATGATCATGGACCACATCCTAATGTGATCAGGCCCGAGTTAATGGGCCCAATCACTTACATCAAGATCTATGTGTGCTTCGGCACATCTCCATGCCCTGTGATCATCCATCTCACTTTGTTGGATCCATTGGCATGCATCTCCATATGTCGGATCGTTCGTCTCGACCTCATGGGTCCCGCTATCGCTGCGCCTCCTAATGTAATTACAATATAATTACAGGCCCGTAGGCCCGACAATAAATGAGAAAAAATAGAGGCTCGCAGACTCCAATAATAATAATCACATATACACACATCACATCACAGGTCCATGATCATCTGTCCACATCATACATCACATTTATATATTATTTTATAGGACTACTAGATTAAAAATAATAATTAATTAAACTATTTAATTAACATATTTATTTTTCTGAAATCAGGGATATTCGAAGAATTTTTTGAATTCCGAGGGGTATTTTGGTTATTCTATCAAAAGGGATAGATATCAAAATTTTTAAAATTTCGAGGGGTAAAAATATCTTTTACCTAAAAACCTTAACCCCTCTCCCTCTCTTGCTGCTGCATTGCAATGCAGTTGCCACCACCTTGCTGGCCATGACGCTGTGGGTGGCTCGGCCAACAGCAAGAAAGGGCGTAATGCCCGCAGGCGCTGCCTTTGCCGTGGGTGGGCGCCGCTCGCGCAAGCGCCACCCATGGGGCGGCACTGCCCCTCCGCAGTGCTCGCACTACTCGCAGCGCCCGCAGGCGTCGCTCGTGTGAGGCAACGCGCCGCGGGTGGTGCCAGCGATGCGGGCGCCGCTTGCCCCTTGCGGGCATTCCGCAGGCCGCCATGTACACGGCGATGGCTGCAAGCAGCCTTGGCCATGATCGTTCTATGAGCACAACAAGGGCAGCAACAGTTGCTGCCCTTCCTCGCCTTTTGTGTCAACGATTTTGACGACAAAACCTGTTCTAGATCATAACACACGCAGTTTAAGATTCGATCTTTGCACAAACAACCTGGCTCTGATACCACTGTTGGGAAATCCTTCAGGGGAGCGACATCACATGCGCAGCGGAAGAACAAAAAACAAAACCCAAATTTCCCATAGAAAGTTTTCGTCGTCGTGTGAAGATCGGTGCGTCAAAACAAATCCGCGAAAAACTACATGTGTAAAAGAAAATACCTAGGGAGATCGTATATCCCTGAATCCCCATAGATCTGTAGGAGAGAATGAAGGAGGTCAAGCGTCTTCCTCTCTAGCGGTATCCACACGGTAGGGACTATGACGATGCACCTCTCTAGGGAGAGGAGAATAGAAGGTGGTTACCAAAAGAAACCATCAGCCTATAGAGCTTTGGTTCTCTCTTATTTATAGAAGTCTCCTGTAAACCCTAATGGATCTTACCCTGTTGGGTATTGGATCTCTATCCAATTACTCAAGCCTCTTGGATTAGTGGGTCTCTACCCAATAATCTCTTATTAGCAATTATTAGATCTCATCTGAGGATCCAATAATTTATGGGCTTATTAGATATCCAATAAGATAGGGGGTTCAGCGGATATATCATATTTGAACTTCTACTCGTCGCAACACCTACCATATGTGTGTAACCCTCTAGGCCCAATATCGAGCTGACCGTGAGTCATACTTGTCAGAACTCTTTCTGACTTAGTGAATTATTATCTCTATAATAATTCACCCAACTCATCGAATGTGGATGTATCAGGCCACTACGTCGTAGCCCCCAGACGATATAGGGGAATCCAATCCTTTGGACCTATCTGTCCTCAGTTACCATGTATCTATAGTCCCTCATCTATCTAATATCTCAGAGACCTTATGCCATGCATGGTACTGTCAGGCCCATATGGTCTCTCCTCGAGTCTTGCTCTTGTCGGATTCTCCCGGAGAACTCTTTCTCTCAATCCAAATAACCTTGGCCAAAGATTTGTTCGAGCAAGAATACCTGGGATATTCCTCTCATGATACCGAGAGCGGATGATCCTTTATTGACACTCAATAGCCCTCGTAAGGTTGGCTACCACTCCCAATATCTGGCTGTACTAGATCTGGACTTTCCAAACCTATAAGTATGGTATCAAAGAGTAGAGTACTCATACAAGACATCCTTGGTGTCTTAAGTCTGAGGACCAGATACACTATTGGGACTACGAAATTACTGTCTGATATGAGGTATCAATAACCATCCAGCACATCGTAGGTGGATCTATCAGTGAACTCATTCTCCAATGAGCACTTGTACTGTACCCTTAGTGTCCCCACACGAGTAGCTATGAGACCAGTCACATCCATCATATGGACGAGTATACAGTACACTAGTGTATCCGGTTATCTCGATGTCCTTCTCGAGTAATCTATGACTAGGATAATTTAGGGTCTCTGTTTAAAGGTGAATCGATCTCATTATCATGATCTCATCACGATTCGATTCCCATTGCACATATCCAAGGACATCACAATATACATCCAGATAATGTGAGATAATGCCAATAATCATAAGCAAAGAGATTGACGTAACGTGTTACAGGTGCAATCACTCATGTGATTGGCTTGTAGGGCACCTATAACTAGCATTTGAAGCATAAGGACAGGTTACTTAAACTAACTATTACAGCTCAAGTTAGTAAAAAATCTAAGAGGAAGAGCAACTAGTACAGTAAGAACATCAATAAAGGTCTAACCAATCTGCCTCCTGACCCTGTGGGTCCTAAACAAAACCCCCCACATCATCAATATTTTAATCATAACTATCGAGGTAGCAACTTCAATAATCATCAGCCTTGGCATTCTAACCTCACAAGCTAATAAAAAGTCGTTTGTTAGTTGTATGATAAAGTCGGACACTTCACGAAAGTTTGTTGGTCTAGACCTAGACTCCATGCTCTATCACGGTGGCATGAGGCAAATCTTATGACTACTCCGACTACTAGCCAACCTAATTAGGTTGTGGACTCTGACGCCTCTCATCACATCACTTCTAATCTTCAAAACTTATTTATCCATAATAACTATGGCGAAAATGAAGATATCATTATCGGTGATAGTAAAGGAATTCTCATTACTCATACTAGTCCCACAATACTTAATTTACTTACCATAATTTTTACACTCGATAATGTTTTATATACACCTCATATTAAACGGAACCTCATTTTTATTTTTCAATTCTGTAAACAAAATAATACCTCAATTGAATTCTTTCATAACTCTTTTCTTGTCAAGAATTTGAGCATGGGGGCATCCTTGGTCCAATGCCAGAATAAAGATAACATTTATGAGTGATCGTCAGCTTCATAAATAACTCAGCCCATTGTTCACTCTTCAGTTGCAGCTCCAATTGACATGTGGCATCGTCGTCTAGGTCACACCTCGTCCTTTATCTAGTAAAAATTACTTTCTCGTTATTCTCTTCATACCTTTAAAACTAATAGAATTATAACTCATTGTGATGCTTATCTTAACAATAAAAGTTATAAACTATCTTTTAGAATATCCTTCATATCTTGCTTTAAATTGTTTGAAATTATTTATACTGATATTTGGACCTTACCGCAACCCCTTCTTTTAATAAGTTCATATTTTATGTCATTTTTTAGACTATTTCACTAAGTAAATATGGTTATATCCTCTCCACCGTAAATCTAAAGTTTCAATAATCTTTACCAACCTTAGAAAGTTGGTCGAGATTTTCTTTCAGTCTTTAATTAGAACGGTTTACTCTAATGATGCAGGTGAATATCAAGCCATCATATCTTGCCTCTCAGTTTATGGTATACAGCACCTCAAGTCACTCTCATATACTCATCAACTAGTTGGCTCGATCGAACGTAAATATCGATATATAGTTGAAACTAGTCTCACACTTCTATATCAAGCATCCATGCCACTAACTTTTTGATTAGTAGCTTTTCAAACTGTAGTCTATCTCATTAATCGTATGTTCACTCCAGTCCTATAATACTAATCACCATTTGAAAAACTATTATAGGATGACTATAAGCCTTATAAGCCTCATTAATCCACAAACTTCTAAGCCTTCAAAAATTCAAAGTCTTTAGATGACTATGTTATCCATGGCTATGTCATTATGCCTCGCATAAGCTAATACTAAGATCTAAGCCTTACATTTTTATAAGATACTCTCTTCAATATAATGCTTTCTAATGTTATGAACCCAAAACTTAAGAAGTTTTTATATCATATTACATTATTTTTGTGGAGTCTACTTTTCTTTTTCAAAACCATGAGTATCTCACCATGCAAACTACTCCGACAAATATACATCATTAGAGTATCTCTTCGATCGTGTCACACGAGCCTTCCATAACACTATACAGTCCTTACTCTCAAGATCTACACACTACTGTAACTCCAGTTCAACAGCTCCTTACTCTCTCCATTATTTCTCTACTCCCTTCTTTACAACTTTCTCCTAGTGATGCAGTAATGCTCTCGGCAATACCATCGCTAGCTTTATCTTCTCCTAGACCCAGTGACATTAAAGTGTTGTAGGCTGGCTTAACCCATATTAGTAACTCACCACCAACTATACCAATAACACAACTTACCACTTCTATAGCCTATAGACATCCAACTATAACATGCTCCAAAAGTGGTATTTTCAAATCATGTCAAATTCTTGACCTATATGTTATAACAAAATCCTCCCCTTAGACCAATGAACCTATCACAATTACTCAAGCCCAAAAACTTCACACTGACATAAAGCTATGTGTAAGGAATATAATACCTTTCTCCAAAACTCTACATGGACCATAGTACTCTTTCATTGCATATAAAATATCATTAGGTGTAAATGAGTCTTTCAAATTAAATGAAACTCAGACATATCTGTTGTCAGACATAAAGTATGTTTAGTTGACAAAGAGTTTCATCAATGACCTGATATTGATTTTACAAAGATACTCAATCCCGTTTTTAAACCCATAATAATCCAATTTATTCTGAGTTTGGTCATCTCAAAAAGCTAGCAATTACGACAACTAGATGTTAATAATATCTTTTTATAAGGGACTCTAACTAAAAACGTAATGTAGCAATCTTCTGGCTTCGTTCATCCTCAATATCTAAGGCATGTCTATAAATTACAAAAAGTTATTTATAGACTTTGTCAAGCTCCAAGAGCTTGGCACACCAAACTTGGTTCGTTTCTGACATTAACTGGTTTTATCAACTTCAAGTCTAATACCTCGTTATTCCTATGATAATAAATTAGAGGTACAATATATCTTCTGGTGTATGTTGATGACATTATTGTCACATGCAATGATCCTATGGAGATTCATGCATTCCTAAAATAATTGGCCAATCGATTCTTCCTCAAAGATCCAGAAACCTTAAGCTACTTTCAAGAAGTGGAAGGAATATTTACATCTTCAGGTCTCTTCCTATCACAAAGAAAGTATATTCAAGATTTATTATTAAAAATAAATATGCATGACATAAAAGAGGTTACAACTCCCATCTCTACTAGTAAATCACTCAAATTATGTGATAGAAGCCATGTTATGGACTCTACTCAATACCAACAAGTACTTGGCTCTTTATAATACTTAGCTCTCACCCATCCACACATCTCATTTGTAGTCAATAAATTATCAAAATTTATACATCGACCATCTACTACGTATTGGTCTGCAGTTAAACGAATTTTACGGATCTTAAAGGAACCCTTAATCATGACCTCTTTCTCCATAAATACTCTCCACTTCATCTTTATGCTTTTGTTGATGCTGATTGGGCAGGAAAATTTGATGATAGTACTAGGAAATCGGGAGATTCGGCATCTCATGCCCTGCGGAAAACAAAAAACAAGATCGGAGTTCCTATAGTTATGTACTTGGCCGTCGTGCGACGATTGGTGTGCAAAAATCACAAATCTGAAAAATTCGTTTGTATCATGTCAGAAGCGTTACCTGGGGAGATCGTATATCCTCGAAAATTTTAGATCCGATGAAGAGGATAAAGGAGCACTAGTGTACTCCTCTCTAGCGGTAATCCACAGAGCGGACACAGTAACGACGCTCCTCAGATCACTGCGGGATCTCTCTCCACGTGCACCACAAGGCTGCTGGAGCCAAAGAGGAGGAGAGGAGACTAAGGAGAATAGGAGGATGACTACCAAGAGCTGTTAGCCTATGAACCAAGAGATTCCTCCTATTTATAGAGATGGAGGAAGCTTATCCTTAACAGATCATATTCACACTAGATCTCTATCCAGTTGGATCTCATTGGATCTTATCCACGAGATCCAATTTGATCTCATTCAATTGGATCTTATCAAATCATTTAATTGGATCTCATCCAATTACCCAATTGGATCTCATCCACAGGATCCAAACTAGGGACTTCGCAGATATCTCATATCCGCACCTCTACTTATCGTAACATCCACCTTATGTGTGTGACTCTCTAGGCCCGATACCGAGCTGGCCGTGAGTCACTCCCGTCAGAACTCCTTCTGACTCAGAACACTTTCTAATATAGTGAATTATTATCTCCATAAAAATTTACTCGACTCATCAACTATGAACGTACTAGACCACTACCCCATAGTCCCCAAACGGTACAAGGGGATATAATCTATCGGACCTGTTTGTCCTCAGTTACTATGTATCTATAGTCCCTTATCCATCTAATATCTCAAAGACCGTTTATTGGACATGGTAGAGTCAGGCCCATATAGAATCCTGTCCGAGTCTCGCTCTAATCAGATTCTCTTGGAAAACTCCTCTCTCAATCGGAACGACCATGACCAGGGATTTTGCCTGAGCGAGTACACGCGGGATATTCATCTCATGATACAAAAAGTGGATGATCCTCTATTGACACACAATTGCCTTCATAATGTTGGTTACCATTCCCGAGAACCGGCTATACCAGATCTGGAGCTCTCTAAACATATAAGTCCGGCGTCAAAGAATGAAGTACTCAAACAAGGCATATTTGGTGCCTCAAGTCTAAGGACCAGACACACTACTAGGACTACAGAATCACTATCTGACAATAGGTATCATTAACCATACAACATTCTATAAGCAGATCAATCAGTGAACTCATTCTCCAATGAGTACATGCACTGTACCTCTAGTGTCTCCACACAAACGACTATTAGACAAGTCACCTCTATCATATATACGAGTATACAGTGCACCAGTCTATCTGGTTATCTTGATGTCCTCATCGAGTAACCTATGACTAGGATAATTTAGGATCTATGTTTAAAGGTATATCGGTCTCATTATCGTGATCTCATCATGATCCGATTCCCATTGCACAGATCCATGGACATCACAATATTCATCTAGCCAATGTGAGAAAATACCAATAATAATATGCGAAGAGATCGACATAACATGTCACAGGTGCCACCACACACATGATTGGCTTGTAGGGCACCTATAACTAATAATCTCCCACTTAACCTAAAGCCAATCACTTACGTGTCTGATCCCCATCAGACCTCTGTGACGCTCAAATATAATCTGAGTCAATGGCTTTATTAGTGGATCTGTAATATTATCTTCGGATAGAATTCTTTCCACTACTACATCTCCTCGGGCCACGATCTGTCTGATTAAGTGGAACCTCCTCAGAACGTGCTTAGACTTCTGATGAGACATAGGTTCCTTTGCTTGAGTAATTGCCCTATTGTTGTCACAATATAAGGTAATCAGCTCCTCGTTGTTCGGCACGACTCCTTGATTTGCGATGAACTTCTTCATCCAGACTCCCTCCTTTGTTGCCTCTACTACAATAATATATTCCGCCTTTGTGGTCGAGTCAGTAGTAGTATCTTACTTGGAACTTTTTCAGCATATTGCTCCACCATTCAGGGTGAAGACATACCCTAAATTCGACTTGCTATCATCGACATCAGACTGGAAGCTCGAGTCTATGTAGTCCTCAACTCTAAGGCTACTTATCACACCCCCCGAATTTTTTTTAATCTCATTCAAGAGGTGTGACCCTGTCTTAAAATCCATAACATTAAATTTTCTACCAACAATACAATCCAGGATCCATACTAACGTTTAAGGATACAGAGGATCATTCAAATATCAATCATGTCCATAAAACCTGTGTAATTATAATCATACATCACATCACACGAACCTTTATAAGAACCCAAGTCAACTTAACAAAATATTAACCTTACTTATAATTCCACAAGTGTAAGAATTATACAAATCAGAATTCCAACCATTTACCATAAATTCATATCATCGTAAACTAAACTCAACATTCCAAAATTTCAATCATGCGAGGTCTTTCAAAGATTTTACATGATACATCAATTCTGATTCATCGACAACATTTCATTACATACAAAACATACTTATACAAAATAACCAACCCACAAAGATATAATCTAAATAACTTTTCACTGCCTCAGCTCAATTCTAACATTTTAGCGTGTGACCAGCTAACCTAAAAGAGGGTTATATAACAACGGAGTGAGTTACAAAGCTCAGTAAATCGTAAGTAAATCCAGAACAAGAGGAGAGTAGCTTCAAACAGACTTGATATCCAAATGCAAGGCAGAGATACAAGAATTCATGGATATAAGCTCATTAGTTATAGAATCACAAATGTCATTTCATTCAAACATATTTGGTTCATAACAAAGACAGTAAAGAGAAATTAGAACTTATCAGATGACGTAAATAGTATTTCGGAGCATATCAATTGACACAAGAACCATTTCAGAACATATCAAGGGTATAAGAAGCATTTTAGAACATATCAATGGCAGAAAAAATATTTCGGAATATATCAATGGCAGAAGAAGCAATTCAGAGCATATCAAGAGCAAGGGAAACGTTTCGGAATATAACAAAGACGTATGAAATGGTTTCAGAGCATATCAAGAGCAAATGAAACAGTTCGGGGCATATCAATGGCGTATAGGATATTTCGAAGCATATCAATGACACATAGGATATTTCAGAGCATATCAATAGCATACGAAATGTTTTGAAGCATATCAATGATAAATGAAACATTTCTGAACATATCAAATAGCATATGAAATGGTTTCAGAACATATTTCAAAGGACAACAATGGCATATGAGATATCTCGGAGCATACCAGAAGAACAAATCAAAAATAGAAGTTCAAATGTCATATCTGACGTTCATTCATTTCATTCTCATCCAAAGCACACATACAAATACATAAGCAAGGCTTTGGATATCATATCAAAATACAGAGGGCGCTGTGGGATCACATTCATAATATAGTTCATTCATTTCTAGATGACCACCAAACATAAGTCTCACCCTGCCTGCCCCATCAAGAGAGCAATTGGGGCACTAAGCGTGACATTATCCCCCGATGTGGGACTAATGCACCCTACCTATCCCCCTAAGGGCCTACTGGCGGGCGTTACATTTTCCCCCACTCAATCACATGACTTCCTCATCACGGACTAACCACCCTGCCTACCCCCAAAGTGTTGACCCGGGTTGCTTAGTGTGAGTCGGTGAAGGTCCGGGGTGGCTCATATATACTCTTTACCATTTCTAGCAAAGGTCCAAATAATCCCTTTACCATTTCTAACAAAGGTCCAAATAATCCCTTTACCATTTCTGACAAAGGTCCAAATCATCCCACATGACACCAGAGTATAAAAGGGTAGTATGAACAATAACATTGGCACATATCGGAAGCACATGCGGAACAACAAAAATATGTGTGTGCCTTTACGAAACAAGGTAGTGCCAACATGAACATTACATAATAGATTTCAAGTATACAAACAAATTTTAGGATGAACAATACAAGAATTGCAAAGGACTAATAGTAAGCTCAACTAAAGAAGAATTTAGATTGAATCAGTTTCCAATAGGATGAAACATGAATAGATAACATCAACAAAAGGACTTGATTCTGCCAAAATTTGAAAGGTACATTGCATAGATTATTTGAATAATCAATTATACTCCAAATTACTCAAGAAAAGTATCATTAGAAAGCTAATCGATCTACTTTCAGATAAAATAAGTTTCATATAAATAGGAGTTTCAATCAAAGAGTTACAAATGATTTGGTAACCAAAAGTTAAGGAACAAAATCTCTATTTTTAGAAACGATAGGATCAAATTTAACAGAATTCTGATTAGTCATTTGGACTTCAAACCTTTCAATCTAGTCACCAAAAGAAAGATCAATAAGTCTAATTTACAACAAAGTAAGTTTCATATAAATCAGAGTTTCCAATAGAGAGTTATATGCAGTTTAGTATCAAAAGGTTAGAGCTTATTGTCTCTGTTTTATAGATTTCGTAGAGCTGATTCAATTTAATGTTTGAATACGCAAATTTACTCCAAATTATACAAATAAACTGTCAAAAGAAAGGTTTACAAGTCTATATTCAGATCAAATAAGTTTTACCTAAATTGGAATTCTATACAGGGATTTATAGCCAAAAAAATATAGAATGGTCAAATCTTGATAATTTTTCAGATTCAAATATTTACATTTCAAACAATAGAGATATCAGATTTCAAGGCTAGAATGATTCAAATTTCTCATATCCAAAACAAAAGCAAAGATTGTAATTACAGTAGAAAGGAGTGGAACACTTGCCTTTCGAAGATTTCGATCCCACGAAATTATAAACCCAAATCCTTCTACCTTTCCTCCATCTCCTCTCCGTGTGTCGTTTTCTTGCATCTATCTTCTTTCTTTCTCCATAGCTGTAGCCCGTGCTGAACATAGCAGATCACAGTCACCTACTTTCCTTTTCTTTTTCCCAACCATAGCTGCTGCAGTCGTAGTTGCCGCAGTTGCAATCGTAGCCGCAGCCATAGCCATAGCCACAAGCCTCTCTCTTCTTCCTCTCCTCTTCTTCCTTCCTCTTCTTTTTCTTTCCAGCCACAGCTGCCACACAGTAGCCACAGCCTTCTTTCCTTCCTCTGCTTCTTTCCCAGCCACAGTTGCAGTCATTGACGCATCCACAACCGTAGCCACAGCACAGCCATCGTTCCTCTTCCCTTCCTCCTCTTTTCCCTCTTCTACTCCTCTTCTTCTTCCCTTTTTCTTCTTCTTTCCCAACTTGCAATTGCCACATTCGTAGCCATAGCCACGGCCACTACTGCAGCCCTCTTTCCTCTTCTTCTTCTCTTTTCTTCTCCCTCTCCGTCTCTTCTTCTTTTCTTCCCTTCTCCTCCCCGACACACCACACCACTTCTTCTATATTTCCTCCTGCATAAAACAAAGGTGCGTGGCCCTAGCTGCAGCCACCTCCTTCCTCTCTTCTCCCTCTTCTTCTTCTTCTTCTTCTTCTTCTCTTTCTCTTCTCTTCTTCTTTTCTTCTCTTCTTTACAATACGATTTCCGTAGTTATTTTCCATTCTTGGAAAATGCAATTGTTTGGGGTACTTAAGTGATCTAGTAACTCATATTCTTCTTCTCCTACGCATGACACCTGCCTCTCCTTTGTTTCCCAATGCACCACATGGGAAATAGAGGTGCATGGGAGGGGCTATGGGATTAGGCTGATATTTATTTATTTATTTTCCAACTTAACAATTTAGTCCTTAAAATTTTTATATTTATAAGTAGGTCCTCAAATTTAACAAATAAGTCTTTGACTTTTATAAATAAGTCCTTATAAATGATTCAAAATAACTCCTTACATAAATTCAAAAAATATGGGATATTACACTACTGCCTCCATATACCAGTAAAAGATCCTTAGTTCTTCTTAAGTACTTAAGGATACACTTTACTGTTTTTCAGTGCTCCAAGCTTGGATCCGTCTAATACCTGCTCGTGACACTCAAAGCATGCGCTATGTTAGGCCTAGTACATAGCATATATGATAGATCCTATCACTGAGGCATATGATATTTTATCCATGTATACCCTTTCTTCAAGAGTCTTTGGGGACATACTCATAGAAAGTGATATTCCATGTCTCATATATATGAGACATCTCTTGAAATTTTTCATACCAAACCTTTTGACAATGGAGTCTATGTACCTGGACTGGGACAAGCCAAGCATCCTCTTGGATCTGTCTCCATAGATCTGAATCCCCAGAATATACGATGCTTCCCCTAAGTCCTTCATAAAGAAGTGTTTAGATAGCAAAGCTTTTACTATGGAGAGCATTCCTACATTATTCCCAATGATTAAGATGTCATACACATATAATACTAAGAAGGTAATAGTACTCCCACTTATCTTCCTATACACACAAGGCTCATCTTCGTTATTAACGAAGTCATAAGATCTGATCGCCTCATCAAATCTTATGTTCCAACTTTGGGAAGCTTGCTTTAGTCCAAAAATGGACTTAAGCAATCTGCACACCTTATCTAGACTGTGCTTGGACATGAACCCCTCAGACTGTATCATGTACACTTCCTCTTCGAGGTTGCCATTGAGGAATACAGTTTTCACGTCCATCTACCAGATATCATAGTCACAATATGCTACAACAACCAATAGAATTCGAATGGATTTCAGCATAGCTACAGGTGCAAAGGTTTCGTCATAGTCAACACCTTGCTTCTGATGATACCTCTTAGCCACTAGCCTTGCCTTATAGGTCTCCACCTTTCCATCTACCCCGATCTTCTTCTTGAAGATCCATTTGCAGCCAATAGGTATGATACTCTCAGGTGCATCAACAAAGTTCCAAACCTTGTTGGAGTACATGGATTCCATCTCAGAATTCATGGCTTCTTACCACTTCCTGGAGTCTATACTCATAATAGCCTCCTCGTAGGTCTGAGGATCAATATTCTAAATGTCATCTCTACTAATATGTCTCACATATCTTTCAAGAGAGTGTGACACTCTACCAGTCCTACGCAAAATTGGAACTTGTGTGTTAGGTACCTGAACAGACTCGATCTCTGGAATGGTGCCTAAGCTAGGTTCTCCAACCTCACTCAATTCTATCATGCTCCCATTGTTTCCGCCAAGAATGTGTTCCTTCTCAAGAAACACTGCTCTCTTGGCAACAAAGACATTTTGGTCCTCATGGTGATAAAAATAATAACCATAAGTTTCCTTGGGGTATCCCATGAACTTGCACCGTTCCGTCCTGGATTCCAACTTATCAGGGTTGTGTCTTTTAACGTGGGCAAGGCAGCCTTAAATCTTAACAACCTTAAGATCGAGCTTCTTCCCTCTCTATATCTCATATGGTGTAGACACTACCGATCTAAATGGAACTTTGTTCAGAAGGTAAATTACGGTCTATAAGGCATATCCCCAAAATGAGATGGGTAGATCAGCGAAACTCATCATGGACCGCACCATATTTAATAGTGTGTGATTCCTCCTTTCTGATACACCATTGAGCTATGGTGTATAAGGAGGTGTCTATTGGGATAGAATCCCATAGTCCTTGAGGAATTGGGTGAATTCTATACTCAAGTATTCTTCTCCTCGATCTGATCGAAGAGTTTTAATATTTTTTCCAGTCTGGTTCTTTACTTCATTCTTATACTCCCTGAATTTCTCAAAGGTTTCAAACTTATACTTCATCAAGTACACATGTCCATACGTAGAAAAATCATCAGTGAAAGTAATGAAGTAGGAATAACCACTTATGGCATGAGTTGACATAGGACCATATACATCACTATGTATGAGTTCTAGTAACTCAATGGCTCTCTCTCCAGTTCCACTAAATGGAGAGTTGGTCAATTTTTCACGAAGACAAGGTTTGCAAGTTTTATATGACTTGTAGTCAAATGGATCTAAGTATCTATTTTTTAATAACTTTTAAATCATTCCCTTATGGATATGACCTAGCCTATAATGCCACAAATATGCATTGTTCATCTCTTTTCGTTTCCTCTTGGCCATGCTTACATTCATGATATGTAAAGCAGTATTTAGCATAAACAAACCATTATGCAATGTCCCTTTAGTAATGATCTTATCATTCTTATTAATTGAACAATAATTATGCTCAAAAAGTACTTTATAATCATTTAATGTCAAACATGAAATGGATATAACATTTTTGATAATAGAGGGAATAAAAGAACATGCATCTAATGCAATGTTAACTCCATCAGGCAGATGTAGAGTGACCTCGCCAACAGCAATAGTAGCAACTCTTGCTCCATTGCCCATCTTGAGGTCCATCTCGCCTTTTGCAAATCTCCCATGCTTTGTCAGAACCTGTAACGAATTACAGATATGATAAGCACTACTGTTATCTAATACTCATACATTATCACAAGAATCTGACATATGGAGACTGATCATGAAAGTACCTGAAGCTTTTCCAAGCTTTTGTTTCGTTTTTTCTGCAAGATACGCCTTATAGTTCCTCTTCCAATGCCCATTTTGGCCATAGTAGAAGCAATGGCCTTTGTCTTTTGCTGGGTCAATTTTGGTAACCTTTGCCTTACCCCGTTTGCCCTTACCCTTCTTAAGGGTCTTCCCATCCTTCCTTTTTCTTTTGATCTCACCAACATAGAGAACTAATTTCTCTTTCTTAATAGTGCTCTCTGTCTCCCTCAACATATTGAGGAGCACAGGAAGATATACCTCAAGTTTGTTCATATTGAAATTCATGATGAATCGAGAAAAGGAATCTGGCAAGGACTGAAGTATAAGATCAACACACAGGTTATCATCTAGGATCATTCCTAGACCTGCGAGTTTTTCAATCCACTCTATCATCTTCAGGACATGGTTCTGAACGAGTGTCCCCTCAATCATTCTAGCATAGAAGAGACTCTTGGATATCTCATATCGCTGAGTTATTCCCTGTTCCTCAAATAGTTTGCGTAGATACAGGAGTATGGAATGAGCATCCATGTTTTCATATTGTCTCCGTAACTCAGGAGTCATAGAGGCTAACATGTAATACTGGGAGAGAGTGAAATCATCTATATATTTTGCATATTGGGTAAACTCTTCTTGAGAAGCTTCTACCTCGGGTTGGGGCATGACCGTATCTAAGACATGCGATTTTCTCCGCTGTAAGAACTATTCTTAGGTTGCAGAGCCAATTCATATAATTTGGACTAGTGAGGCGGTTGACATTAAGTATGTCACGTAGAGGGTTTGATGACGACATGTTTCTGATAAACAGGAGATATAGCACAAGTAAATAACATGTAAATTTCACAAAAATAAACAATCAAGATATTGACTTCTATCTTGATATGCTCCCACTAATTTTTCTAGCGAGTCACATGACACCCTCATGCACATGAATTGGAAGTCTTCGGCAGACTTCTAATAGAGATCAGGATCCAATTGGCATCTTAGTGCAATCTCGAGGGACTCGACTAATCACACTAAGCCCAAAAGGTTGACAACTCTTGCCAATCACAACTCCTTATGATTCCCGTCATATTTGGCCTCTGAATCTCCATGGCCTCGAGAGACTTGACCAACCATGATATCCAGTTAAGTCATCACCATCGTTATAAGATAAGTCTGATTCGGTGATATGCCCTCGAGGGACTCGACCAAACATACCATGTCCTCAAGTCACCGATGACATCTCTATGTCGAAGATAAGATAGCGAGACATGAAATAGGTGAGCCTCGAGAGACTCGACCAACTCAGCCTACGTTGAGAATCGGTTCCTGCCCCTAACGATGGAAGGCAACATGGGTCAATCTTATTGTCTCACACTTACTGACTTAATATTATTATAGAAGAGATTTTATGTTCGATCTCATGATATAACGTATCACACACGTACATATTTAATATATTTACATCGCATGCAAATATATATATACTTATCTAGTAGGTGTAAAGCATTCACATGCACAAGCACATCAAATGATCATGGACTTCAACCTAGTATAATTAGGCCTGAGCCAGTAGGTCTAACCACTTACATTAGGATCTATGTGTATATTAGTGCATCTCTATGCATGGTGATCATTCATCTCATCATCGTCGGATCTGTCGGCACCTCGACGCATCTCCATGCGTCACGATCGTCTGAATCGACCTCAAGGGTCCTGCTACCACCTCCAGGCTTCCGTCGCACCTCTAGGATAATTACAACATAACTACAGGCACACAGGCCCAACAATCAACAAAAATGAAGGCTCGCAGGTCCCAATAATCATATACACACATCACAAAGTCCATGATTATCTTCCTACATCACACATCTCATGTATACATCATGTAGGATTACTAGATAAATAATAATAGTTACTTAAACCTTTTAAATAACTAAAATTTTGAAATTAGGGACATGTAAAAAATTTTCAAAAATATTAGGGGTATTTTTATAATTTTATCAGGATATGTCCTGGAATTTCTGAAATTGATAGGGGCAAAATTATCTTTTGCCCCAAATCTCCCAAAGGCGCCTCCCTGTTGCGGCCATCACCTCACAGGCATGTAGTAGTTGCAATTTCATGCGGTCATCGCCTGCTAGGCATGCAACAACCCTCGGCATGTGTGCGGCAACGCCTTAGGTGCTGCCGCCTCTCTTTGCGGTGCCTCCTCGTGCTGGTGGTGCGCAGCCACCTGCGAAGAGGCATTGTCGCCTCGCCCGAGCGGCTGTCTCGCGCATGGGTGGCTGCCTCATGAGGTGGTGGGCAGTCGCCTCGCAGAGGTAGTTGCCGGCGGCAGTCGCTTGTGCCCCTACGCAACAGTTTGCGTAGGGGCGATGGCCGCGGGCTGTGGGCTGTGGGCTATGCAGCCCCGCACACACATTGGTCGTTGCCTTGCACAGGCAACGAGCAACCACCGGGCTGCTACTGCCTTGCACACACCAGTGGCCGCAACCCCTTGCGACTGCTGCCTTGTGCACGCAGGTAACTGCCGCCTCACGCACCGATGGTCGCAACCATTGCGACTGTCGTGTTGCACGTGCAGGGGTTCCTGTCATGCGCACCGCCTCCGGTCGATCCACCGAGTAGCAGTAGTTCCTGCCTTTACCTCCTTTTGTGTCAACATATTTGACACAGAAAGATCATTCTTCGAATCTGAAAATCACGTCAAATGTAGCAAGAATGCGTAAAACAATTCTACACGATCAAACACAACACATACAGTTTATAAGCCAATCATCGCACGACAAACCTGGCTCAAATACCACTGCTGGGAAATCGAGAGATTCGGCATCTCATGCATAGCGGAAAACAAAAAATAAGATCGGATTTCCCATAGTTACGTACTTGGCCGTCGTGCGACGATTGGTGCGTAAAAATCATAAATTTGAAAAATCCGTATGTATCATGTCAGAAGCGTTACCTTGAGAGATCGTATATCTCCAAAAATTTCAGATCCGATGAAGAGGATGAAGGAGCACTAGCGTACTTCCCTCTAGTGGTAATCCACACAGCAGACGTAGCAACGACGCTCCTCAGATCACCATGGGATCTCTCTCCACATGCACCATAAGGTTGCCGGAGCCAAGGAGGAGGAGAGAAGATTGAGGAGAATAGGAGAATGACTACCAAGAGCTCCCAGCCTATGAACCAGGAGGTTCCTCCTATTTATAGAGATGAAGGAAGCTTATCCTTAACAGATCCTGTTCATACTGGATCTCTATACAATTGGATCTTATCCACAGGATCTAATTTAATCTCATCCAATTGGATCTTATCCAATCATTTAATTGGAACTCATCCAATTATCCAGTTGGATCTCGTCTACAGGATCCAAACTAGGGGCTTCGTAGATATCTTATATTTGCACCTTTACTCGTCGTAACATCCACCTTACGTGTGTGACCCTTTAGGTCCGATACCGAGCTGGCCATGAGTCGCTCCCATCAGAACTCCTTCTAACTCAAAACACCTCTGATATAGTGAATTATTATCCCATAATAATTTACTTGACTCATCGACTATGGACGTACTAGGTTACTATGCCATAGTCCCCAGATGGTACATGGGGATATAATTCATCGGACCTGTCTGTCGTCAGTTACCATGTAACTATAATCTCTCATCCATCTAATATTTCAAAGACTGTATATTGGGCATGGTAGAGTCAGGCCCATACGGAATCATATCCGAGTCTCACTCTAATCGAATTCTCTCGGAGAACTCATTCTCTCAATCCGAATAACCCTGACCAAGGATTTTGCCTGAGCGAGCACACGTGGGATATTTATCTCATGATACCAAGAGTGGATGATCCTCTATTGACACACAATTATCTTCGTAAGTTTGGCTACCATTCCCGAGAATCGACTATACCAGATTTGGAGCTCTCCAAACTTGTAAGTCCGACGTCAAAGAATGGAGTACTCAAACAAGGCATTTTTGGTACCTCAAGTCTAAGGACCAGACACACTACTAGGACTACATAATTGCTGTCTGACATTAGGTATCATTAACCATACAACATTCTATAAACGGATCAATCAATGAACTCATTCTCTAATAAGCACCTGCATTGTACCTCTAATGTCCCCACACAAGCGACTATGAGACAAGTCGCCTCCATCATATAGACAAGTATACAGCACACTAGTCTATCCGGTTATCTCGATGTTCTCATTAAGTAACCTATGACTAGGATGATTTAGGATCTGTATTTAAAGGTATATCGGTCTCATTATCGTGATCTCATCATGATCCGATTCCCATTGCACAGATCCATGGACATCATAATATTCATCCAGATAATATGAGAAAATACCAATAATAATATGCGAATGGATCGATGTAACATGTTATAGGTGCCACCACTCATATGATTGGCTAGTAGGACACCTATAACTAACAGATAGAACATCCACGTCGAGATATATTATCTTCCTTAGAGCTAATACAATTAGCTGGAGTTCTAAAAAGCAAAAGACAATTGCTTAATCTAAAACTAAGGCTGAATACCATGTCATCGTCATCGCAGTTGTAAAACTCAATTAAGTCACAAATCTGCTCAAAGAACTTAACATCAACTCCACCCTTACTCTTACAATATATTTTAATAATATTAGAGCTACCTACCTATGCGCCAATCTAATGTTTCACTCACGTATGAAACACATTGCCATCGACGTCCATTTTGTATGCGATCAAGTTGTCAAACATTAACTATGTGTTTCTCACATATATATAACTGATCAACTAGTATACTCATTCATGAAGCCTCTCGCTTGCAAACTATTTTCGTTGCATTGGTCCAAGATTGGCATCCTTGATAGAAGCTCAATCTTGCGAGGGCATGATAACATATAATATTTGTTGGGAAATCCAAGGGCAACATCACATGCGCAGCGGAAGAATAGAAAATAAAATATCCTAGATTTCTATAAAAAGTTTTCGTCATCGTGTGAAGATTGGTGCGTAAAAATAAATCCACAAATTAGAAAACTGTATATATAATAAAGATAGTATCTAGGGAGATCATATATCCCTGAATTCCTATAGATCCGTGAGGTGGATGAAAGAGGTTAAGCGTCCTCCTCTCTAACGGTGATCCACACGACATGAGCTACGATGATGCTCCTCTCTGAAGAGAAGAATAGAAGGTGACTATCAAGAAGACCCCAGTCTATGGACCTTTGGTTCCCTCCTATTTATAGAGGCCCCTTGTTAACCCTAATGGATCTTGTTCTATTGGGTATTGGATCTCTATCCAATAATCCAAGCCTTTTAGATTAATGGATCTATATCCAATAATCTCTTATTAGTTCTTATTGGATCTCATTCATGGGATCCAATAATTCAGATGCTTATTGGATATCCAATAAGACAAGGGCTCCGACGGATATCTCATATCTGAACCTCTACTCGTCGCAATACCTACCATATGTGTGTGACCATCTAGGCCCAATATCGAGTTGGTCGTAAGTTATACATATCAGAACTCCCTCTGACTAAATGGATTATTATCTTCATAATTAATTTACTCGACTCATCGACTGCGGGCGTACTAGTCCACTACGTCGTAGTCCCGAGACAATACAGGGGAATCCAATCCTTTGGACCTATCTATCCTCAGTTACCATGTACCAATAGTCCATCATCCATCTAATATCCTAGAGACTATATATCAGACATAGTACTATCAGGCCTATACTGCTAGTCATATAGATTTCCCAACATATACAGTTTTCACTCGAGTCTTATTCTAATCGAATTCTCTCGGAGAACTCTTTTTCTCTCAATCCGAATGACCTTGGCTAGGGATTTTCCTGAGCAAGAACACATGAGATATTCCTCTCATGATACCGAGAGTGGATGATCCTCTTTTGACACTCAATTGACTTTGTAAGATTAGCTACCATTCTCGAGAACCGATTGTATCAGATCTGGAATTTCCCAAACCTGTAAGTCCGACGTTAAAGAATGAAATACTCATACAAAGCATCTTTCGTGTTTTAAGTCTAAGGCTAGATAAACTATTAGGAATACATAATTTCTATCTGACGTAAGTTATCAATAATCATCCAGCATTCCGTAAGCGGATCAATCAGTGAACTTATTGTTTAATGAGCACATGTACTATATTTTTAGTGTCCCCATATAAGTAGCTATGAGATCAGGCACCTCTATCATATGGATAGATATACAGTACACTAATCTATCCGGTTATCTCAATATCCCTCTCAAATAACCTAGGACTAGGATTATTTAGGATCTGTGTTTAAAGGTAAATCAATCTCATTATCATGATCTCATCATGATCTGATTCCTATTACACAGATCCAAGGATATCACAAAATGTATCTAGATAATGTGAGAAAATACCAGTAAACATAAGCAAAGAGATTGATGCAACATGTTATAGGTATTATCACTTACGTGATTGGTTTATAAGACATCTATAACTAGCAATATTTCCTCAATTGCATCAGGAAATCTCACTGATCAATTAAGGAAAATTTTCTATTCTAACCGGTATAAATAGAGATTGCATTCAATAAACTCAATCAGACTTTTGTAATCACATTATATTTTATCAATGATATACTTACAATCGTACATTTGATTTATCAGTCAAAATTATATATATTATTTTGGTACATTATCTTGTACAAATAGAGCAATCACTATATATATATATATATATATATATATATATATATATATATATAAGTATATTATATATATATATATAATATATATATATATATATAATTTTTATATATCAGAGCATAGTTAAAGACAAGTAGAGTTATATAGAGACAGAACAATCAATCAAATGATGACTCACATAGAGAGTGCATGTAAGGAGAGGTGTCATTACCGAGTGGGTGTTGTGTAGAGAGATTGTCACATGGGGGCGCACGTGGGAAGAGTTGCATTGCTGAGTTTAGGTGGATGATGTAGTGTAAACGAGGATTGGAATGACTGAATCGCTTATGGTTGCAAGATTGTGATTGTGAGACACCAAGGCAATGAGACTGCTACGAGGAGGTTGATAAATGAAAATTATGAATCGACATGGAAGATACAAATCTAAGCGATGATTTTGAATTTTTGATGATTTTTTTATTTTTTTATAAAAATTACAAATGGGTTAAAAATCAAACACAAAATTGGTCTAATTAATGATTAAGTTCAACTCTCAAATATGTATATTTTTATTTATATATAATATAACATAACGTAATATAATATAATAAAAATAAGAAAGTGCTTGACCTATATCATATATATATAACCCATTATCGTACGGATAATAGAAAATGCTTTCCTCCCATCGGGAACAGATCCTCATATGTATGTATACTTAACACTCGTAACGTTCGTCGGCCTAATGTCGCTCCAAATCACCTCCCTCCTTCCCCTCCATCCGCTGCCTCTCCTCCCTCGAGGTTCTTTCTCGTTCGCTTTCACCCCAAGCCCTTAGACAAGAAATGCAGGAGCCACCGTCGGTTGTCGACGACGCCGCGGACGATGGGGACCAGTCCACCCTCATGCCACCACCGCTCGAGAGCCTATCCTCGTCTGCCGTCTACGCCTTCGATCGCGAACTCTCCTGCCTGTGGCGTCGTTACAGCGGCCTCCGGTGGTTGCAGCTGCGCACCTGCAAGCGACCAGCGACGAAACAAAGAAACGATACATCAGCCCTATACTTCGGCCTTATAGTCAACGCCCAATAATAGGGGATATATGGTCAACCCACGTATCTCAAAACAACGATTCAGATGATCCTTCACATTCACTACAATAGGCATGCTATCTAAAAAACGTTTATACTCATTGGATGCCAGTTTGCTTCAAACTCGAGCAACAACGATATCTCGTCGGATTACTCAACCACTCTTTCGATCTCTCGATGTAATCACTATTTCTCCTATTGTTTTATTATTAACTTTCATTTGTGTGTTATAGTTAAAGGAAATAATTAAATTTGATTTTCTTAATGATGTGGATAAGTTAGAAATTTTACTAATTAATTAGATTATTGATTGATTGATTTCTTAATAAGTGATATGATTTTTAGGAAGTAAATAGTATACATTCCATTTTTAAATATGAATAATTATAAATGAATATTATAAAATAAAAATAAATTTAATATAAAATTAAATATTTACTTACCTTTTGAGAAGATTTTATTTTCTCTTATATAAGGGGACTCCTCTTCCCTCGTTCCTCACCAAGCCTGACAATAGGAGAATCGAGGAGAGGATTTCTCGAGGAGATAATCTCGAGGAAAGGATAGCCGAGGAGAGGTAGGATACTTTCTCCTATTTTTTATTTGGTTTGATTTATATTTTAAAATATTGATATTGGAATTGTTATAAATTTTATGATGCATAACAATATTTGAATTTTTGAAATTTTATGATTAATAAATAATGATAATTGATTCATGATATTAGAATGATTATTTGATTTATATTAATCTCTTAAGCTTAAGTGAGTTTTAATATTAATTTAACTATTAAAATTCTTATTTTTAGATTAATGGATCTAATTTATTTAATTAGATATTTCTGTATTTTAAGAATTATGTGTGAATTTCTATAATTTAATTAGTTTTAAATTTAAGATTATAGATTTAAATTTTTTAATTCATGGATTTGAGTTATTCTTGATAATTTATATTTTTGAAATATAATTTGATAAGAGGATTCTAGTTGGGGTCTGACTTGAGTTAAATTGATCTGCTAGACTAGATCGACTCAGCCCATATGGTTAAATACGACCTAACCTATATAGCTAGGTATAATTAACCCATGTGATTAGGCATGACCCAGCCCATGTAGCCAGGTAAGAGCCAGCCCATGTGGTAAGATATGATCTAACCCATGTGACCATGCTTGATTCAGTTATGTGGCTAGGTATGATCCAATCCATGTGGCTTTGTACATCCCAACCCATGTGGCAAGGTACGACTAATCATGTGGCTAGGCATAAGTCAACTCATGCGGCTAGGTATAACCTATTCCATATGGTCAGATATAACCCCAAATCATGTGTCTAAGCATGCTCCAACTCGCGAGCCAAGCATGGCTCAATTCAGTGGCAAGGCTAAGCCCAAATTATGAGTAAGGCTTAGCCTAGTCCATGAAGTTAAGCCTGCCCAACGATACGATTGGCGTTAGATACATCATCGCTCCTCTATCTAGCCCATTGTACCTCAATTTAACCTATTACTTAGGACAGACATGTGTAGCACATATGACCCGTCTAAGACTCATGTGGGTTGGTTCAGTTTTAGGCTAGCACTATATGATATAGTCTGATTTCATCTTCCTTTATTGGTTTGAGCTCTTTTAACTAAATCAAACATGTTTGATCGGTTAAGATCAGTTTAGGGTGATTCCAAACTAACTTGACTAGTTCAAATCTACTTGACCTAATCGAGATCAATCAAATCTAAATTAGACCAATCTAGGGTGATTCTAGACCAGTTCTATAAGGATTTGAGGTTGATTCTATTAGGCTATAATTGGATTGAATTTGATTTAAGCCAATTGAGCTATTCCAATTAGGATTTTGATTGATTGAAGACTATTGAGAGATTGTTGTTTTTAAGCCTTTATGATTTGATAAATTTAAAGGTTTATTTGAAGATGTCATTTGAAAATGATTATTGGTTTCCTACTTTTCTTAAGTTTATGATATTGATATAATTGTACCATGTAGTAGATGTAACTAGGCTAATGGTCTATATTGGAAGTGCAACTTGTGAAAGGAGCTACGGGCCCATCACAATGCAAAGCCACCAATGGACATAGTCTAGTAGATCATACATAAAGCATGGTCTCTTATAATATTTGATCATACTATTTCTTGGATGCATATGTGAATGAATGAGTGAATGTAAATGAATGATTATGGATGTTTATGTATTCCTGCTGAGGGCAGGTATGGCGATTCCCTTCAGAGATTAGCGGACCATCAGACGTGATGGTTAGACGGTTCCTCCATCCGCTGTTGGGAGGAACGTATCCCCACTTAGGTGGGTGAGGGATACCACTCCATCCGCTGTTGGGAGGAACGTATCCCCACTTAGGCGGGTGAGGAATACCACTCCATCCGTTGTTGGGAGGAACGTATCCCCACTTAAGATGGATTATCTCCATCCGTTGTTGGGAGTGCGAATGGATCTCCATCCATTTGTGGAGTATCATCCCAGTGGAGTATCCCATTCGCTGTTTGGAGACTGCACCATCGGGTGTGATGTACGTCTTTGTTATCCAGTTATCTCATATGTATTGCATGTGACTGATGCATGATTTTGTTTAAGAAATTATTATTATTTTTCAGATATTTAAGTTTTATAATGAATTGATATATTATTATTATTTATTAAATTATTGATATTTGTTTCATGAATATTAGATTATTTTTATGATTTTTTCGAGATTCCTACCAACATGTGTGGTTGTTGATATATTTTTATCTTATATTTATTTTAAATATAATCTATAATTTTATACTAGATATGAATTTTGAGTGGAAGAGACTTGTGACTTTACGAAGAAGATATGATCTTTTATTGTTAATAAAATATTTACTATCGTAAAGATAAGAATTTGAATTCGAGTGTATTTTATAAATTATGAATAATAAAATAATAATTTATTATATTTTATAAATTTTGAGATGTGACGCTCAAAGTAATCAATCTAATGTCACACATCATTATGAAACGAGTAGAATCAAGTGATACTTTAATTGGTCGGATTTACAGATATTTCTCCTTCTTTTACCTAAAGCACTGCATACAAAATCCAACTCGTAGTACTAATCGATGCACTTAAAGTCGATGAACTTGATTGACTCAGTACTTACCCCGGACTATTTTCAGGGTGATTCAGCTGGGTCAAGTAGCGCTTCAAATGTTAAGGGGTTTAGGGTCTCTTTCCGCCCTTTGTCATGGGTTCGTCGGTGACGTGAGATGCTTGAAGTCTGGTTCCGGTTGGACCACGACAGCCGGTTTCCCCCCGACAGCTCATCGAAAACCCACATTTCACGTGCGCTGACACGCGCCGTCGCTGTCCCAACCGCTAACCAGATTAACCGCGACAGCGCCGTTAAGTGCGGCCCCTCGGGGCTCGGGTCACTGCGGCCGAGCGCAAGAGACCGCACCCGACCGGGCCGAGCATCGGATCCGATTCGGCCAAGTACCTATCATTATCCAGGCCACGCGTTCGGCATAAGTGGGTGGAAGGACCTGAGGAGGGGCGGGGCCCACAGGGTCCAGAAATATCTAGCATCCGACGGCGGGGACTCACGGCGTGCCGGTGCGACCCACGTGTCGAAGGATGACCGCCCGAGTTCTCACCTTGCCCTGGGGCCCGATGAAGTCGCCAGACGGGACACGTGTTGGTAAGTGCCTGCGGCTGACGCGAAGCCGAAGGGTGCGCTTCACGAAGCAGGTTCGGACGACCACGAATCGCTTTCTTATTGGCGAATCTGCTGGGCCCGAGCTTCCGGACCACCTCTTTGTCGGGAGGGCGTCGGCGACAAAGCAGCTAATCCACGAGTCTCGTGATACCCCCGTCGAAACCCAACACCTGTCCCCCGTCGCCCACGTCCTTCCCTCTCATCCCTCTCCAGGAATCTTCCCAGAGGGCGGTGGCTCCTTCCACTCACACCACTTCCCTTTGCTCCATCTCGTTCTTCCTCGTCCTCGTGTAATAATCCCTCCCGCTTCCCGGAAAGAGTGACTAGTGGAGTCGTCTCCTTGCTTCCTTTTCCTTCCTCCTCAGCCGCTTGCAATCATGGAGGCAATGGAGCTACCATCAGATCCATGGAACTCGGATTGAGGGAACAAAAGAAAAGCCCCCATCTTTGATCTTTTGCTCGATTTTTCCTGTGACGCCCCAAATCTCCCCTTTCTTAGATTTTGGACCCGCCTTCGTCCCCATTCTTTCTATTTTTCTGGCGGTTTGGTGAGATTATTTGGTGCATATATATCTACACAGCATCAAATCGTTTCATCTTCGCAATTTTGCCTGCTGCGTGCTGTGGAATGCCCTGAGTGAGTAGGGAGACTGCCTTGATTTGTTTGTTTCGTTTTCCTCTTTTTCTTGTTTGCTGATTAAGCTAATTCCTAGGCTTCCTTGCTTTCCTTCTTCCTTCCTCTGATCCAGGCAAGGGTGTTGGTTGGATGTTGTTGTCGAGGTCTTTGGCGCACGGGAGGCAGAGCCGCGAAACCCGTGAACCCTCTCGGCTGCAGCCGATTGGAGAGCGACGAGGCCGCGGTGGACGGGGTTGACCTTGGGCAAAGTTAGGATGTGCGCGTGACTTCTCGTGAGGTCGACGCGCGCTGCTGCTCGTAGTCATTGGCTTCATCACCGCGACCACGGCACTCGGGGGGAGAGGGGAAGTTGATGGATGAGATGCCTCCCGCGCTTGCTTTGCCATCACAGGTAGGCAGTTCGCTCTGCGATTCCGCCGTGGAGGGCGCTTGTCGCAAGCGTAGCGCCGAAACTGACGACCTGCCTTCCAATCCCAAGCCGGCATCGGGTTCTGGTTCGGCCGCTGATGTTGAGCAAACTGAGGTGATGGCGCCAGTGGCGGCGGCTTTGGAGGAAGACGGGGATGATCTGGAGGTCCGCACGATCCCGGGGAGTGATGAGGAGGATCCATCATCCATCGAGCCTGAAATGTCCGCCGGAAGCTCTAGTTCTGTCGTTAGCGACAGCAGCAATTTAAGCTGTGCGATTGATGAGTTCTCGATTTCTGACTCTTCTGGTGAGATGGGGACACCTTCGTCCATGGACGCAGGAACAGTCCGTGGTAATGCTGTACCAGGGCCAGCTTCGTGGGAACTGGGTGTCAATCCACTAGCTGTAAGCATGAATGTGGCCACACCATCTGTCATCGAGCTTGGAAATCCAGAAAGCAGTCCGAGTGGAGATGGCAGCCATTCGCGGAGCTTGTTTTTGATGGAAAGATTGCCACTTTGGGGATTCATAACAATTTGTGGGCGACGACCAGAGATGGAGGATGCTGTGGTTGTGGTGCCTCATTTCTTCGAAGTCCCACTTTGTATGCTGATTGGTGATCAATCCATGGATGGCCTGGACCCGGATGTAATCCGCATACCATTGCACTTCTTTGGGGTCTATGATGGTCATGGGGGTGCCCAGGTACTCTCATTTTGGTTAAAACATTCACTTCTATTGCTGATTGCTGTTGAAGCTCTTGTGTGGAAACTGTAAAGTCTGTTGGGCTCTTATATGGCCTGTTGTCTAATATTGTAGGTTGCTAACTACTGTCGTGAGCGACTCCATCTTGTGTTGATGGAACAATTGGAAAATTTGGCTAAACATTTGGGAGGCACTAGTCGTAGTGATTGGAAGAAGCACTGGGAGAATGCATTTGTTGATTGCTTCCGGAAAGTTGATGATCAGGTTGGAGGAAAAGAAAGCAGAGGGAATATGGGAAGCACAGCTGAAGCACAAAATGAAGGTGACATGCTTTGCCCTAACGTACTAATAGAAGCTGTTGCTCCGGAGACTGTAGGATCAACAGCTGTGGTTGCTGTTGTTTGCTCAGCACACATTATCATTGCTAACTGTGGGGATTCGAGGGCAGTGCTTTGCCGTGGAAAGCAACCCTTACCTCTATCAGTTGATCATAAAGTAAGATTAAATTTTAAATTTTAATGGTATGGATCTCCTAGATCTTTCTGAAAATTTACTCTACTACAAGACCATATTCTACTTTATGTTTCAGCCTAACAGGGAAGATGAGTATGCAAGGATTGAGGCTCAGGGTGGCAAGGTCATACAGTGGAATGGATATCGTGTATTTGGTGTGCTTGCTATGTCACGTTCAATTGGTATGTGTCTATCTCTCCTATAAATGTTTTAGTGGTAATGGAGTTAACTCATTAAGTTTACCTTTCCATAACAATTGGCTTTGTCTATTTCCAAATTGTTGATGATCATGTTTGTTAAATTCTGCTGCTGTATAAAATGCATCGGAATAGCGGTAGCAGAATGTAGGCTTCAAAAGATAGACAGTTGAATAAGCCCATCGATAGCTTGTCCATGCAATGGATGATTTTTAATCTATTACCAAAGTTTCTATATATTTTATATCAGATTAGTAATTAACAACAAAAGTTACTTTTGTCGATTTGAGGGAAGAGGGCACCTCTGCAATTTTTGTATTGGGTGAAAGTTGCAGGGATTTTAGTATTTAAGGGAGATATTAATGACTGATATCTTGACGCTTTTGTGGTCAGGGTGAACAAGTATCCTTTGTTTAGAGCTCAAAGTTGGAGTCTAGCATGAGTTAAACGTGTACATTTAGTTAGCAACCCCTGCATAATGAGAACCCTTTATCTTAGAAAAGTAGGCAAAATAGTAATATAACGATAATGATCCCTTATTTTACTTTTTTTTTAGCTTTTAAGTAATCCTAAACACTAGGTATCATTCTCAAACCTCATGCATCTACTAGCTAACAGAAATATAATTACCTTTATGCTTGGATGAAATTTATTTTCCTTTGTTCAATATCATAATAGTCGCCTTGGTTTATAGGGCATGAATGAGCTTGTGGGAACAAAGATATCATAGTTATAAAGTCATGTCTGGATTTATCTTAACTAGTTTTTGTACTTGCAAGTAAAAACAGCCAAGCAGCCACTGTTGGGGACACTGGCCATAGTGGAACCAGCAACTCATCCATGTACTAAATTGGCACATGAGTTACTGAGAGGTAAACTGGTAACTCGTTTTTCAGGCTATGAACAAAAGAGGCATGTGATGTGCTTCTGGTTTCTGTGGATTGTGTAGAACCGATAGATAATCTGTTTTTCATTTCTTGTGAACTCTTTAGATGGCATGTACTCTTCTTATTGCTAGATGTATTTTAGTATGCAACTAGGCACCTAATCTAGTTGTTTTATTTTTCCTCTCTAAATGTAATAGTTAGCAACAAACTGTAATTTCTTTGTCTCAAATTCTTAAACATAAAATTTACATATGAGGACTCCTACAGTCGGGCTGTGCATAAGAATGTTAAAAATTTATTCAGGTGTATCTTAAGATCTATCTGCAAACACCACTACAGGCAGTGGATCAGTTACTCATGAACTTTTCCCAAACTAATTTTCTAGAAACCAAAACCCAAACCCGACTTGGTCACTAGGGTACCTAGAGTCCTGTATTAACCCATCCTAAACCAAATTAAAGGATATAAAAACCCTTCCCATACTCGATTACGGTGTACATAAATGGTTTAAATAGGTTGATTAGACTTGGGCACCTAGAGAAAGTAAGAAGATCCGACCTGCTACCATCATACCTCGTATTAACAGTCACAACTGGTAGGGTAATGGCTTGCACAAACTATCATCTATGTACATGAATTCGAGCATGATTTTGGCTTTGGTATCTACTTGCCTACCTGAACTCATTTAAAGCCTGATTGATGGTAAATTAACTAACTTGAGCACAGCACTATTACCAGTTGGTTATGATAATGATTAAATTGGGAGACATGGGTCGATAGTTGTGTTGCGTCCTGTGTGTGAGGCAGGCCACCTTTGACTTGCCCTATGGGCTGGATGCTTGTGTCCCTAGAAAAGTCACCTCACTTGGAAAGGGAGCTATCTTGCTTACAAGCTAAAGCTTCCTCTACTTAATACTGATGTGAGACTATTGGAACTCCTTATTTTTACAACAACACAGCCGATTGCAGGTATGTATGAAAGCAAAGGATATAGCATCAGCTGATGATTATCAAAACTAGTGGATGAAGGTTGAGTATTGTGTTGTGTCTCATGTACTATTCTCTGCTTTGATCTGAGTCTGTGGGACTCATGTTTTTGTCAAGAAAATATAACACCTCACATGGGAAAGAAGGTACCCTGCTATATTCACAAGCTTCCTTGACTCACTAATAATGTATGACTATTGAACCTTCTTGTTATTTTTTACATTAGGCTTCATAGATTGTGTTTTCCTATTTGTTTTCTTTACTCATAACTGAAACCTGTTACAATTTGTCATGCATTACCAAAAAACCCTGCTTGCTCATATTCCAATGTGCTGCTTTCTTGTGTCTGGAGTGTGACAAAGAATGTGCAAGTTTATATGAAACTTCTTTCCCCTCGATTATGTAGACCCATCTCTCTTGGAATTATTTCTTGGTAATGTTAGCATTTGGTGATTCGTAAGACCCAACACTTTTATATTTACCTTTGCTGAAAGGTGGCACCTGGTGTTCTTATGTTCATCACATGTTAAGGTTGTTCATTGTTTGTGGGGCATTCCAAATATAGGCAAAACTTTTTTGCAGTTTCAGTTATGTTTTCCTTCTTCTCCGACCTCAAAGTGTCTTGGAACAGCATTTGAACAAGTTAAATTATTAATATGAATTAGGTCCTGGATTGGTTACATTGATACTGATCCCTGAGTTGTGGTTCTGAAATTAGGATCCAATATTTTATGAATATCATTCATATTGTGAACATGTACAGATTTTATAATTGCATATTTCACTCGAGAAGAAAACTTGTACTTAGGCTGCCAAAACCCCAGTTCATAAGATTACTAAGTTTCTGGATCTACTAAGAGTATTCATTAGTCTGTTTAATTTGTATGTCTAAACTGGCATCATGTTCTTTTTTTGTGTGTACATATATTAAAATCATAATTCTAGTGATTAATGGATCTGCTGTATGCAGGGGACCGATACTTGAAACCATGGATTATTCCAGAACCGGAAGTTACAATTGTCCCACGAGCAAGAGAGGATGAATGCCTTATTCTAGCAAGTGATGGCTTGTGGGATGTCATGTCTAATGAAGAGGTGTGCGATGTAGCCCGCAGGCGGATTTTGCTCTGGCACAAAAAGAATGGTCCGGTGTCAGCAGCCACTCAAAGGGGTGAAGGAACTGATCCTGCAGCTCAGGCAGCTGCAGAGTGCCTGTCGAGACTTGCTGTCCAGAAAGGAAGCAAGGACAACATCACCATCATTGTGGTGGATCTAAAAGCACAACGGAAGTTCAAGAGCAAGTCATAACATGGTAGGTTGGACTTCACAAAAGAACCATGTACATTAGAACTTGAATTTAGTTGGTTATATTACTTGGCCCATCTCTTTCTTTATTTTTGGGCTCTAAAAAGGATGTATGCTTATACATACTATAGAACATTGCCAGTGTTCATATATCTAATGCAGGTGGCCAGAATCTTGTAAATGCATGTTCTTGAGATAGGCTCATAAACTAATTGTAAACTTAAGTTTTCGCCGAGTCCAAAGGTGGGGGAAGATCCTACGGTGCCCTACATTAGTTCTGCATGCTCATAGGAAGAGAGACTCAAAGCTCCAAGTCGAAGTTCAAGAGTCTCCGCTAGGTACTCTCGATATGCTCTTGCTGTTTCTTCTCTCTCAAGATCTATTGTCTTTTCTTGTAGTTCCACTTTAAGAAGGACATTGATTATTATTCCATTGGTTTTTATTCAGGTAAATCTTCTGAGCTTGTTGACCATCGACAACAAAGTAGCAGGCTTCAGTTTAGTCTGCTGGTGATGCATCCTTGTGAACTCTTTCCTCTCACATGCTCCCTGTTCCACTTTATTTCCGTAAATTTACTTGCAGAACAAAAATAATCTATGTTTAAGATTTATTATAATTATATTTTTTGGCACAAACTTGGATGGTTGCTTCTTATCATTTTGTGACTAAGTGGTTTGGTTTGACATCGGAATGTTCTTGTGGAAGAAACTGTTTAGGTTCATCTTTCTATCAAATGTAACCAGCTGTGTAATGAAAAGTACTCTAGTTCCAGAACCTGATGACTGTTATTAGATAACATGTAGAATGTTTGCCTCTAAATATAGAATTGGGTCCATGGCACTGAAGAGTTTCCACTTGTACAGGTTTGCGCACTACATTTCTTATATAACATGCATAATTACTCTCAAGTGTCTTCTGCTTGGTGTGTGCTATTGATGTGATTAGTTTCCTCGACCTTCTTTCTTCCACGTCTTTATTGTGATTCATCGTTCTCTGTTTCAGGTTCCCTACCTCCAAGTGGAAAAACTCAAAGTCGGCTCGTGCGCAGCAAGGATTTCCCGACTCAAAAGAGGTAGAATAGAACTGTCTGCTCGACATTCCACATTCCAAGAACTCATATATATACCCAGGTGGATGCTCCTATTTTATTAGCCTATCTAAGAATCATGCTATTTAACGTGGGTAGAGGCGATGTCAAGTTGATGCTGTAATGCAAACTTTCAGTTCTTTTATGTTCCTGGCACTGACCATAACCCGTTTCTGCACCTATAAACCATGCCTGATGGATCTTAGCGGTAAGGCAAGGCATACTAGAGCTGATCTAGATTTACAAAAGGGATCTTAATTGGAGTTATTAAGATCAAAGATAGAGGAGGAGTTTTAGAAACTTGCAGGGTACGTAGGCTAAATTGAAACTACGAAGGGCATAATATGATGTCGTGACACTAAACCCTAACCCATATTTCTTTATGATATTAATTTGGTAAAACACAGAAATATCAAATTTATCCCTTAAAAACCAAGTTTGAGAAAAGAAAAATTGATGTATGAAAACGCTTTCATATAATATTTTTTTTAAAAAAATAATGTAAAATATATTATCATAATTTGTTCATATTGGGGCCCAGAAAAATTAACATCGTTGATTTTACAGGTCGAATGTCAAAGATGATAATATAATACTTCAATTTGAATCGTGGCAGAGATCGGGTAAAATTTTGAGGGATAAATTCGGTATCCGAATATTTTGCAAGAATATGTATATATAATTTCCTGAAAATTTTAAAAAGGGCCTTTATTTTAAGCGTGGCCATAAATCTGAGCGTAATATTTGATGAGTTGAACCGGCTCGAAGTTTGGGTGGTTTCCCCCCTTTCCGAACGAACCGGTGAACCCTAGCGGACTCGAAGAGGAGGGGGAGCGCGAAGGCCCGCCGCTTGGAAGAAAGGAGCAGAGCGAACGGGGGAAGGGATGGTTTGGTTTCAGTGTGAAGACTGTGGCGAGAACCTGAAGAAGCCCAAGCTCCCGAATCACTTCCGCATTTGCTCCGCCTACAAGGTCGGTCGGTCGCTCGGATCAATAGCTTTCGCTTACCCTCTCCTTTGATCGATGCGTCGTTTAGAGCTCTTGTTCTCATCTGGTGTTTGCTGCCAAAATCTCTAGCTTTCGTGCATCGACTGCGGGAAGACGTTCGACCAAGAGAGCGTACAGAGGCACACGCAGTGCATATCTGAAGCGGTTCGTATTTGCTATCGTCCCGTCCCCCTCATGCTTCGATTGGATATGTTATGATTTCGTTGTGTTCGTGTTGGTTGTTCTTTTTTGTTGATTATGTTGCTGTATATGTGCTAAAATTATCCTTATATTAGACTTTCCAAATTCTAAATTGTTGTTTTGTTTATATAGTTATGAAAGTTGTAATCTTTGGGATGAATGGCAGGCTCGCAATACAAATTACTTATGTTCTTCTTCAAATACAATTGTCATTGTCCTTGTTAATGTAGATATGAAAACTTGTTCATCTTGTTGGCTTTTAGCTCATCACAAGGATTTCTTTCAGGAGAAATACGGTCCAAAAGACCAGGGGAAAGCTTCCCAAAAGGCACAAGAGAAGCCCGACAAACCTAAGCCAAATGCAGATGTTGATGTTAATGTTGGTTTATCTTCACGTCCCCCTTGGTTCTGTAGGTATGTAATTATGCTCGATCAATTACTCTTACATAAAAAATATCTGTATAATTAAGGCACTCTTGTGGGAATAATTGTCTTGTTGTCATTTCATTATCACTGGGAAGCTGAAACTTGGATTGTTACAAATTATTGATATCAAATCTTTAACTTTAAAGAGGTATCTTTTGAGGCTGAGTACGACTCTTAGACATCAGCATATATGAAACCGAACAAGGATAGATAAGACATTTGTATAATGTAATATGCTATGAAGTATGACCACTGTTTTGATAATCTTATTCACACATTATAATAAATAACAGATTGTCACCTGTATCTTGCACGAGTAGCAGGCCCACTGCTAGGTGCTAGCTGGTACACTTGTGGCTTAGTGGATCCTATTGCAAAAGTAGAAGTGATGATTATCCTTTGGTAACATGTGATGATAACAAGGACTATACGGAAATCTGCAATCACCATCTTGGATGATACTTGCTCACGTTTAAAACTCAAATCTACTATTCGCTGATTTGTGCCTTACTTGCTGGGACACACAACTTGCCAGTTAGATCAAGCAAGCTGCATTAGTTTTTCTAATGTGAACATCAGGGTTTAGTGTGTGTGTATATATATGTATATATATATACACACATGGATACATACATATACATGTATGTATACATGTGTATGCACATACGCATACATATATATCCATTGTTCCAGGCGTTTCTGCTTCTCCATGTCCTTTGATGAGATAAATATCAAACTTCACCAGCATAGGCATAGGTTTTAGTGAGATGATAATGGTTGCTGACCTGTCTGGTATATAGACAGAAAAGTTTCTGCGTTGTGGATGTTTTTCGGCATAGAGGCTCAAGATTAGGCCTAATGAGTGTAATGGTCACTGCAAATAATAATCAACATAAGCTGTTCTATATGGCTGGCCAGAATATAAATTGTGCTTGGTGTCTCACATTTGGAGCTCTGTCCAGCCAGAGCCTAATTTGTGCTTGCTGTAATCTCAACAAAATTTGGCAATGTATGTATATGCAGTCATGGATATTTCTATGCTGTCAAAGTTGAGAATTGAGCATCATATTTAGCTGTTTCGTCTTAGAGAAGGATAATAATGGAATATCAAATGAAAGTGCTTACTATCTTACATTTATTAGGTTATACCATTTATCTTTTTCTAGAAAAAGATCCATAGTTTCATTCATCAATGCACAAATAGAATGTGCTATGAAGATATTCTGCTAAGTTGGTTGTATAATAGCAGGTTTTTCATAAATGACATGTGGCACAATTGTGGTGCATGAATGTCGGTTTCTGAAAACTGTATTTAGAGTCCTTTTTTTGTTGGATTTCCATCTACAGTCTTTGCAACACTAATACTACCAGCAAGCAGACTTTGCTACTCCATGCTGATGGCAAGAAGCACAGAGCAAAAGCACGAGCCTTCCATGCAGCCCAGAAACAATCTACTCAAACAGTGGAACCAACTTCAAATACAGAGATTGCTGATGGCAAACCACTGGCTAAATCCATTGAATCAAATGGTTTTCCGAAAGCAGATGAATCTAGGGATGAACTGAAAGAAACTGTCAATTTGGTTGCAGAAGTTGAAAATGACAGTTTGGTGAAGAGAAAGAGAAAAAATGATGTAATTGAGGATTTTGCTAAAGATAATGAGAAAAATGTGCATGACTTGAGCAATGGAGAAGTGATACAAGCAAGAGAAACAGGAGCAGAGGGTCGACCAAACAAAAAAAGGCATGTGGAAGATCATCATGATAAACAGTGCCACGGAAAAGAATTTTCCCAGCACAAAATCAAGTGGAAGAAGCTCGTCACTTCTACCCTCAAGACGGTATGTGCATTTGTGAACTGTTGCGTTTTTGTTGAGGATCACAATTCATGTAGATGGACTACGTCAGAGTTCTTTTGTTAGTAGTGCTGATTCTATGATGTGTAGTCATTCACCTGTTACTTTCGGAATATTGTTTTTGTAAAATATTTACCATGTTACTTTATATTCTTAATAGGATGCTACACTTTTGGATGATATTGGCACTTAAACATGTACATGCTATTGCAGAATCCAGATCTTATGATGAAGATAAAAAAATTACAAAAGATTATAATTAAGATGGTCAAGGAGTCTGGTGTGACTCAAGATGAGGCACAACTTCGGGAGATGCTGATGAACAAGGTCAATTTTCAGAAGAATCTGCCATTCCCATTCTTTCATTTCTACATCGTGGACAATTCATTACTTTTTCATTTATTTCTTTTGCAGATCAATTCAAGCTCCCGGTTTGTGGTTGATAACAAGAAAATCCAGTTGGTCACCAAAGCCGAAGATTGAAGATTGCTAATGTCGTCAGCCACAAAGAAAGCCTATCGGAATTTTGCACTCTATCATATGTGTTGAGTTTGGTTCTGCAGCTTCTAGTTTTTGTTTGACACTCAAAACTTAGGCTTGCCTTTGCAACTATTTTGTCACGATTCTTGCTGATTTAAGTGAGAAAAAAACAATTTAGAAATAGGGTAAAGGGTAAAGCTTCTCTATATAGCGAAGCTGGCATCAGCCATTTGGTTTGTCTGATGTTATTTATCCAGTTGTTTACATGGAATTTGTACTATGAAACATGGCTGGAGGTCACAGGGAAATTGATTACTGGATGCTTAGTTCACAAATGAGCTTAAGTTGGCTCAAAGTGATACTCTCAAGGCTTTATATACTGGTCCATTGGTACATCAGTAAATTATCAGTCTGATGATATGGGTTGATGCCGGTTTATATTTTATTATTTATTATTGTATATTTTCTTAAGATAAGTGCCGAAGATGGTATTTGATCATAAGATTTTTATTAATTAAGTTAATTGTATTAGGTATTGGTTCATTTGTTTGTTGAAGTCAGTATCTATGTCATGATTCAAAACTTTGTTTTCATGCTGTTTATTATTTTTTATATGGTTCTATCATGATAATTTTAAAATAGTTTCTCATTTTATCGCAATTATGGATATAGTTTGCTGTGTTAAATGTTGATAACTAACTTCGAATGAGCGAAGAGGTTCAGACCCCGCTTCGCCCTTAGTGGCCAGTGTGCAGCAGACACGTCAGCAGTAAGTGCATTACTGCCGGTCGTGGCTGGTAATTTGGAGGGGTTCCGTAAGCAAGTCCATTCATCCGATCTGAACCTCTCTCGTGGCCTTTTTTCTGTGTCGTCTCAAGTCTTATTTGGAAAGAAAGAAGGTAGACTAATAGAGAAGGGTTGCGCTTGATTCCTTCGACCCCGAATCCTTCTCTCTGGCTCTCGGGACAAGAAACTTCGTCACCGAATATGGGGAGACGTACGGCTACAAAAGAGGAGGTGGGGGAAACTACTTGGTGGAGGTGCACCTTCTGAATCGTCACTGCTTCAGATCTTAAGACCGACCGCTTCCAGCGGCGGCTAAGAGCCAAGTATGTAACATGACCTAGTCCTCGATAGCTGTTTTATTAGCAAGTTCGTCTGTGGTTTTATCGATTTATTTGGTTTCTTTACGGCATAAATACATACACTTGGTTGGTTGGAGGCCCATGGGACGAGGACTTCCAGCCACGGGCTTCTTCTGTTTGGTTTCTTCCCTTATCGTGTTTCTTGTTATTTGGAGACTCGTTCTGAAGCTGATTGATTTGATCTTTCGGATCTCTCGTGGCGCTTTCTGTTCTTTATCTGTTTGTTCTCTTATCCGATGGTTTGGAAGAATTCGAGACATTCCTTATCTGTTTGTTCTTATGCCTGGTGGATGCGCTTTCTTCATCCTTTGTCTGTTTCTTCTCTCATCCTGTTGCTTCGGAAGAATTCGAAACATTCGATATCTGTTTGTTCTCGTGTTTGGTCCATGCGCTTTATTCATCCGTATCTGCTTGTTCTCTGTTGCTTTGGGAGATACACCTGTTTGTTCTTATGCCTGATGCATGCGCTTTCTTTATCATGTATCTGTCTGTCCTCTTATCTGATGCTTTGGTAGAATTCGAAACGTCCGATATCTGTTTGTGTTTATGTCTGGTGCATGCTCTTGTATCTATTTGTTCTTTTATCTATTGCTTTGGAAGAAATGGAAACCTTCGATATCTGTTTGTCCTCATGCCTGACGCATGCGCTTTCTTCATTCTTTATCTGCTTGTTCTCTATCTGATGCTTTATTAGAATTGGAAACGTTCGACATCTGCATGTTCTTGTGCCGCATGCGCTTTCTTTATCCGTATCTGTTTGTTCTCTTATCTGACGCTTTGGAAGAATTTGAGGCATTCGATATCTATTTGTTCTTATATCATAATTGCAAAATGTAACGAGAAGCTATGGAGTTGCTTGTGTATAAACAAAGAGGGAGAACTCCTGGACGCCCACCGACCGAGAGACCCAAAGAACTATAAATCCGAATGTTCACTTTCTCTCTTGTGTTCATTTTAGTGCTAAGATATGCCAAAAACAAAAATCTTAATGAAAAGGAGAAAATGATAGCTAAAGGACCCTTTAATTAAATCTAAATTATGTCCATTTATTGTGTCTTACATCCCCATGATAACATAAATCGGAGAGATAAGAAAGATTAAAATAAGAAGACGACTTGTGTTATGGACTGCTGTTTACAAGATCCTTCTTTTTGTTCTTGGACTATCCATCGTAAAGCAAGTGGTTCTCAATCTTGGCAATGCCCCACAAACGGCCATGGACCATTCATCTTACTTGGCTTGGATCGGCATGCATTTACAGTCCCAAGATGAGACCTTAGTTCTCAGACATGTTCTTGGTGTTGCCTTCCTTGAACTAACCGTGCGTGTTGCATGCATGATCAATTGCAACAGCAAGCCATATGCACTAGAATGATGCCGTAGTATTCGAAGCCAAGGTGAGTGCCTGAGGAGGGAGGAGCACCCGTCAGCCGCAGCGCCCCGACATGCGTCACTGTGGACGGAGTGGTAGTCCACTGGCGACTTGATTAGTGTCGGCAGTCGCTGCACATATTGCACTCCTCTAGTGTTGCGTCTAAGTAGTAGTATTATTCTCTCCCTTCTTATTAACAAAAGATCAAAGTGGCATAACAAATAGGTAAATTTGGTTGACCAAATCTTATTATATCAGAATTTTAATTGAATTGGACCAAATTGAACTTTTGATTTATATTTGATCGCTATCGAAGGTTTCTACGTGGTCGATCCTAAATAATTGAAACCTTATGATTTTATTGCCATTGCTGTAACTGAAAGGTTTTTCCCATAGAGACTAGATTTTGATTAGAAATGAGAGTTGGAGGGTTAATACTTTTTCAGGATAATAATAACGATTGTTAATGATAGTAGTCGGTTTGAGAAAACTTTAATCTTATGAATTGGTAAGGTTAATTTAGTTTCTCTTGTTTTGTTCTTGTTTGCATCGTACATGTGGGGGCAGTGAAGCCTATCGAGGATATGAGGAAACAGATGGCAAGCTGGTGGTAGAACAAAAAGGATACTTTGGAATTTGTTCATCGATCTCATAGGTCAACCATGTCAGCCAGTGTAGTCGTGTTGATGAAAAGAGTCTGCATGTTAATCCTCTTCGGTCCTGCAGTGGTATGTTTGCATACAAAGTACAAGGACTAGGTTATCATTTGTCTCTTGCAGCCCATGGGAACGAAGAGGAGGGAGGACAGAGGCGACCAGAGAGGAAAATGGTGGAGAAATACACTCAGCTGCACTAACGACATCTCAAGGTGTTGCTCTGCCACTACGCACTGCCTCCCTCTTAAGCCGCTTCTCCGCAAAGGACGCGCCATGGCTCATGATCCAAAACCTCTCGATCTCCTCTGCTTTCCTCCCTGGGACTCGACCGGCTATCAGACCCCACCTGCAGAGCACCACAAGTCAGTAAATTTGCTTGCTCTACTCACTTATTGAGATCTAATTCTTGCTATCCAATCATATTTTTTAATATAGTTTTTAGTTGGGAAATTCCTTAGAAAACTCTTTATTTTAAGCCGTTTCTAAAATTATCCCCTATTTTCAGAGTTTCTTAATAATACATTTTTTTGTTTTTGTTTTTACTACTTGGAATACCTTCAGTCATCTACCTACTCCTCCTATGGACCCATCCAGTTATAGTGTCTCCAGCAACATCGAAAAAATACTATAGCATGGTACAGATAATATATAACAAAATATAAAAATATTATAAGAATTGATTTATAAAAAGAGAGAGAAAATGTATAGGACTGACTATCAAATCATTAGAAAAAAAAATACTGTTAGGAAATTCAAGAAAATAGGTTATTTTTTCAAAAAAAAATAAAAAAGTTTTTTTTTTCCGAAAATTCATCCTTTTTAATTTAGTTACACTTGTGATGAAGCAAATGACTTTAACCACTATAGCGTACCCGTACGTTGTCTTTCTCATGCAGGACTTAGGAGCTATACGAAGGCTCAACTGAACCCTCTAACAGCATAGATCTGTCATAGACATACGGGACATCCTATGTCTACCATGAGCATGTTCTGTAACTTTCGTACAAAACCTTAAGAGTTGTCAGCATCATCGGTTTATGTTCATCCTCATCGTTGCTATCTCTATCATGATCATGATCATGCTCGTCATCATCATCGAATTTCCGGATGCTAATCATTATTATTGATGCCATTAGCCATTAAAACTTTGAATTCACCGAGGAGAGGAAGTTATGAAATGGAGACAGAGAGCGGGGTAAGAAATTGCTTCTATTGTAGTAAAGTTTTAATGTCAGCAGGTCAGATGGATTGAATCACCGACTGAATCTGTCACTTCCACCTGTCCGGTACAGGTCAATTTAAGATGGATTTAATGGGATGATGTGATCTTCTATAGACCTGATTGATTGGACATCAACGTATCAAGTCCGTGCAGCTTCGCAGCCTTCCCATCTCTCTTTTTTGCTGCTTCACCTTTTCAAATGAGAGCAGAGTTTCCAAAAATCATTTCATGTTTCACCTTCCTTCACTTACGAAAAGGTGGATTCTGGAACTCAAGCCCTCAGGATCTAAATACACAGACTGTGATCATCATAATTCATCTCTCTCGATGCTTTTTAATTCTACTTTCATTATGACAATTCCAACATTTATTTGATGGCTTTTTACAAACAGATGGCTTTATATCATGACTGCACTGTCATGATGAGATTCCTGTTCGTTGATGCAAGATGATGGCATGCTCGGCAGTCCACTAGTATGATATGAATCTTTAATCTCGTTTGCTATGTTTACCGAAAGAGAAAATAACATGAATCTTAAAGCCAGAGAGGGGGATGGTAAGGCTTGCCTGTCGCCAACAAGCCTGTACATCCTGTGGATGAGGTCTTCCTCTTGCTCTGACATGTCGATGAACTCCCACTCCTTGCTACTGACGTCTGCAGTACAAAGACAAAAAGTTCATGAGATATCAAGCAAGAAGAGGAATGAAGACAGCATGAGACCTTCGAGTTCACGGTGGATGGTTTCCTGCTGCAGCCTGCAGATGCGCTTGCCCATGGATTTAGGGAAGTAAGACTGGTCTGCCAAGAAGAAGAAGAAGAAGAAGAAGCAAAGCAGGAGAGAGAAGATGGCTGGGACTTAGGTGCCTTCATATGCTCAGGGAGGGAAGTGACATAGCCTTTATTAGGTCTCAGTCTCATGATCCACTTCTGGCGACTCTTTCTTAGGTCTTGACCATTGTCACCCTCATTTTGACTGGAATTTAACTAGGAGTACTATTAAATAAAAATATTAAGTTGATTGTGAGTGGGTTTTAATTAGAGATAGAGTCGAAGAATAAAATGTTTTTACTATTTAGAACAAGAGTAGCCTGTAGTTAGATAATAATAATATGAAAAAATTTCTAACTTGGTAGAAATAACTCTTGACCTTACCTCATATCATAAACAAACAGAGTACAAGTTGGTGTTGCTATCATGAAAAAAACTTCACCATATCTTGTTTTCTGTTTGTTGACTAATTTTTGTTTTAATTTCATCGATATCCTCAATTGATTCTTAATTTTATTTTATGGATTTCTTTGGCACTACTTTATGGAGCTGTTATGTTGATCAAGCCATGATATAGGACTGGAAGCCATACTAGATTCTGGATTGATGAATCAAATGATATTTCTATTCCAATTCATCTTTTTTTTCTCTTAGTATCGTTGAATCTCGGATTTTGATGATAAAGTCAATTGATAGATTATTTGATCTAATCCATATTATTAAGATAAATATATAGGATTAATTATGATAACAATAAAGACATGAAGCAAATTGTCGGAGTCAAGTATGTTGGGAGTTCGAGAGTCCGTCGAAAGTCCGAATGATCGTCGAAAATACTATCGGAACTGGCCGAGAATGAATCGGGACTTGTCGAAGGTTTCGGAAGTTCGTCGGAAAGATCATCGGAGGTTCACGAAACTCATCGAGAAAGTTTAGATGTTTGCCAAAAGAATCGTCGAACTCGTCATAGAGTCCGGGAGACTACTAGGAGTCCGTTGGAAGATATCCGAGGGTGCGTCGAAAATCCGTCAGAAGTTTGTCAGAAGCTCGTCGGAAGAAAACTCGACGATGCCGGATTAGAATTTGTTTAGAACATGTTTTCAATTTTGTAGTTAACACGTATTAGGGATAGGATTAGGTGATAATCCTAAATAACCCTAGTGGGGCCAACTCGGCCTTAATTGGATTGAATTGGGTCGGATTCAGGGCTTATTCACCAGTGCTGACCATATCTGACGGTGGCACTACCCCGGGAACTAATTCTCAGGTGATTTGGGCTGTGGTACCGCCCCAGGTCAACGGTGGTATCACTGATAGTTATTACTTATCAGCGATGGTACCACCTAACAAGCGATGGTACCGTCCCTCCATAGAGTCCGAAGACCCTGTCAGCGGTAGTACCGTCAGACTGGGCGGTGGTACCGCCCAGTACACTGACAGAACAGGGTCAATTGACGGTGGTATCGCCAGTACCCGGAAATCCGAGATGTGATTCTTTTTGCTCAAATTCTGAAGCCAATTGAGTCTATACATATCCTTCTCTTCTCAGCTGGCTATGTACATTGAGAAGTGATAAAAATATGAGTCAAAGTTATAGCAAAATTACATTTGATAGCTTGAGTGTTCACCTCCCAAGTTTTACTTTGTTAAAATTTTTTAAGAGTGTGAACCACTTGTAAAAGTTTGTAAAAATGATGCTTGGTCCTTCCCCTTTAAGAGTAATTGATAGTGGAAGGTGAGAACCTTGACTGAATTACTGTACATCACTGCGTACTTCTCTTGATGTGTGAGTTTTAACTTATTGCATTTCAATCCTTACTTAGCTGCGATCTCTCGATCTCCTCCTTTCTATCTTATATTGCATTCACTCGAATTACTTTGCTGAAATTTTTTTCGTCGGATCAAAATTTTTCTACGGATAATTTTTTCCAAAATCGATTTCAAAATTACGACTTTTATTCGTTGCACTAATTCACCCCCTCCTCTTAATACCACTCAGATCCTTATATGAATCAAACTTTTTCATTGGGAATGAACAACGTAGTGAAATCAATTTTTTTCTTTGGGAATGAACAACGAGGAAGTGTCACACGGCTGAACCCAACGTGCTATTAATGTGGGTATTTCTATTTCTAGAGGAGCATCTACAACTCTAACTAAAGTCCTATGAGAATTTTCATAAATAATAAAATTGGCCGATAAATGGAGAAAGATAAAATAAAAAATAAAAAAAGCAATCTAAAACTTCATCAAACCAAAAACCTGCCAACCTGAAAACAAGACGGCCTACGGCCTTTCGTCATAGAATAATAAAGACAAAGTGCTCATCGCGATGATTTTCGATTCTTATTTTTTAATTTTTTTAATTTTTTTTCGGAGCAACAGAAAACGCTATAGTTATGGGTAACGTAGTGCTTCCAAGCGGCAAAATCGAGTGAGTAATCGTTAATGCTATGTAAACGGTCAAAGACTCAGAGTTGGCAGTGGCCATGCAACAAATAGATGCAGATGATCACATCATAAAGTTACAGTTTGATTGGCAAATTATTAAGTGAGACATGCTTCCTAAGTCATAGGGTGTGTAGAAGCACTTGACAAGGCATTGCAACAATCTCGAGTCCAGTCCAGGAGGGCCTCGATTGTTAAAAAAAAAAACCTTGGTCAAGAAAGCATTGGATTAAAAACCATGAATATTATGAGATGAGGCGTGGTACCATAGCGACGAACCTTCCAAGTGCTGGCCAAACTTGTGCTCCATGAGGGAGAACACATTTTTTGTCACAACTAGAACGTAGATGATCCCAAAGGCACAACCAAAGTCATCACCTAAGCACTCTACAAAGGTGAAACCTAGCTCCAGTTTGGCCAAACACTTCCGGTAGTCCAAAAATGCAATGACAAAGAGCAGATAAAGTCAAATAACCAACTCAAAGCAACGAGTACAAGTCGAGGACTTTGAGTGAATCTATTCCAAGCAGCCTAATTCTCTTCACCTATGTAATGGAGCTCTGTATCAATTGGAAGTCCCATCAAACAAAAGATGTGAGGGACAAACTTTGTAATAAAAAGCCAGAGACTCTTCCAGTTCTACAACATGGCATTGGCGAAGCTCCTACTAGTAACAATCAAATTTTTGGAAGGAAACACATTTAAGGGGTTTGAACACAAAGTATAAATGCTCTTCCCTTGCCGACCAAAAGATCCAAAAAGGACTTAAACTGAAGTGTTCCAACTTAGCCAACTTCCCCAATTAAACCAGCTTAGCGGTGAGTTGCAATAAAGTAGACGGATCAAAGTTGATGACTCAACATAAGTTGAGACGTATATAGCGGCTATGTACAATCAATCTTCAGTACATAAGAAGGCTTAGACAAGGGTATTGAAGGAATAAATAGAAAAGAATATCATAGAACAAGGCAAACAAGGTATTCGTCGCTTGTCCATGATGATTTTTGGTTCTTTTTTTTTTCGTGTTTTCGATATTTTCTTTAGGGCAACTTGTACGGGCTGAAAACATTATGGTCAGCCTCATTTTTTGTTTATTATCAATATTTCTTGTTTTATCATGTAAAACGTAAAAATATTTTTAGCTCTGTAGTGTCGCGCAGAGAGAAAAATGGCCCAAAATTACACTATTCTCACAATAGGTTGATTTCTAGCTAATGGCCTAGTAGTATTGAACATTAGCTGTCTAAGCACCTTGGAACCCCACAAGTGGCGGTAGGGAGGAAGGAGCTTTGCGTTGGTGTTTGAGGGGTGATGTGATGTCCTTAGTATGCTTACTTTATATTCGATAAAAGTACCAAGTGAACATTTGGCTTGCATTACCTTTGGAACCCTCTTTCTATGCGCTTGTTCGGTCTATTTTCATGAACCTTTTGAGCTTAATAAATGTTAGTTGCTTTATGTTGCTTTAGACCCAGCCATCTTGCTCTTTTCGTTCGCGTGACGATGGTAAATTACCCATATGTTCACCTTTCTAATCTCCAGTTTTTTTTTTTTTGGCATTATGTAGGTTATTTGTGGATTGCATGAGATTAAGGTCTAGGTTGACCTTTGCGAATGCATGTCTTTTGGGTGCTGTATGTCTTAAATAATCCCAGCTAAAGATGTGATATTTCAGCTAAGTAATTAAATATTATACAGACTAGATTAAGTTAGCTAAAGATGCTGCCAAGGTTACTTAGTTCATATCATCTAATTAGTAAGCTTGAGAACCTTTTATGTTCATTATGCCCGGGAAATTTCATCTTAGTGGAGCCTTACTTGCTAAAGATGATTCTAAATTGAAAGAATTATGTTCATTCCAATGACATTATGTGTTTGAACTGGGAAGGTTTTATGTGGCTTTTGTTAATCAAAGTCAACCCAAATCATTGGCTTTTCCCAAAATATTATTTTATGACCAATCAGTTGAAGCTATAACTGTAGCAGTATTGCTGTTGATTTGATCTACTGATTTGGAGGGATTCTCAAAGGATGAAGACCATGTCATTGTCTTCAAACAGTGGAGTGAACAAATTCCTTCTTGTCATCTTTGTTTGCAATATTTAAGCAAGCATGAGGGTTTGCACTGCCTGTTTTACATTACAATTAAGGGACCAAGAATAGAAAGCATACTGTTTGCTGAGTCTCATAGAAGCGCTCAGAACACAAGTGATTGGTGTATTGGCCGCTGAATCTAAAGAATATGTTCACATGAGATCTTGCATGATTTGGTCCCCCATTCCATGGGTGGGTTTGATACCCAAGATCAAGAGGCTTTTTATTTGAAAGCCAGGCCTGATTTGTGATAGAAAATATCCTCTTGCATACATCAGACAAGTGAAAACATCTTCTGATTGATTTGTGTCGTTAGATCCCCCAATCCATTGGTGGATTTGATACCCAAGATCAAGAGGCTTTTTATTTGAAAGCTAACCCTGATTTGTGACAGAAATTGTCCTCTTGCATTCACCAGACAAGTGAAAAACATCTTCCTATTGATTTGTTTCCTTAGATCAACTTTGACAGAAATTGTCCTCTTGCATTCATCTGACATGTGAAAAACATCTTCCTCTTGCATATATGTGTGTGTGTTACAAAATTAAAACTTGAACATGAATCCTCCTTTGAGCCTGCAATGACATCTTTAAAGAAAATTAAAACTCGGACTGAAAAAAGTTGGAATCAGATTTTCCATTGATTTGATTTTCTTTTTTTTACATTAAAAAAGATCAAAATGCTACTTATTTTATTTATTATAAAAGCCTAAAATTTTCAAGTATATAATGTTTTATCATAAAATGTTGAAAGGTAAATTTATCATTCTTTTTTATCGTTGTTTTCATAATGTTGGGGGTGGCCATGGTGATTGCAGATTGCAGAGGTAGTGAGAGGCAACTGGTGGAGGAAGGGATACAGTCCCATCTCGCCAACGTCTATTAAGAAAGCAGCAGTCAACCAAGAACACAGCACACAGTTCCATGTTCACACGCAGGCAGACGGCAGCCGTGCATCACCTCGTCATCATGGTGCTCTTCTTCCCTCACACCGCCCGCGCTCACCAGCCGCCCTCTTCAGCCGCTTCTCCGCGAAGCTCTCGCCATGCCTCATTACCCAAAACCTCTCGATCTCCTCCGGCTTCCTTCCCGGGATTCGCCCTGCTATGAGCCCCCAGCTGCACACCAGTAAGTAATTGTTTTATGATTACCAACAGTTCTCTTTGTTTTCTTGCTGTCGTTATCAGCTCCATCACTAGTTTCATGTTCATCATCATCACTCCCATCTCACTTACTGCTTTCTCTACCGTCGTCATCTTTTTCACCGGCCAGCATGATAAGTCATGGATGCAGAGAGAGAGAGAGGTGTAAGAAGTTTCTATTGAGTAGATGAGAAAAGGTGTGTGGGGATGGAATGATGTGAGACCTTGTTCTAGTCAGATGTGGTAGGACATCAACACGTAAAGGGCGTGCACGTTTCTTGGCTTTGTCCATCCCTTTGTTGTTCGACTTATTCACCTTATGAAATCCCACCAATTTCAGATCTCGTCTTCTCTCACTTTATCTCTAATGGATCATAATTTCACTTGTCTTTAATCTTGTTAGCTCCTATCTTGTCGATATTAATGTGTTGATATTAAAAAAAAATTTACAAGTAGTTTAAAAAAATAAATTAAGCATTAGTTAGAGTTTTAAAATAGTAAAATTATGCAAGAAAATATTGAGAAGATTGCTATAATTTTAGATTGAATGAGAATAATTATATGATTATGTGTATCGTTCCTTCTCTCCTTTTAGAAATCAAACATATCATATTAGTCTTACAAATTTAATATTTTCTTTCACCTGGTATCAAAGCTAGATTCCTCTCTTCATCGTTCTTAAAGACTCAAATTATAAGGAAGAAGAAGGTTGAATTTTTTGTTTGTGAACATGAGAATCATGGTTTTTTCACTTGATTTATGGAATTTAATTGAGAATGATTATGATAATTCTGATAATATGGAACCATGATAAGAGATCAAATAATTAGATTAAAAGAAAAATAACAAAGAAATACAATAGCTCTTGCAAAGAGCTATTGTATAATCTTCTTAAGGATGGCTACAAGAGTAAAGAATGTAAGCATAAAAAACATCTTTAATCATGCTTCTGTAATTGTAAAAAAATTTATTCCTAGGATCGAAATAAAAAACATGGATATATCTGTATTTTTACGATGTGTATACCTTTGATGCCATCCGTAAAGAAAGGAGGAAAGATCTGAATACCTTCCTTAGATCCAACGCCTCCCTTAGATCCAACGCCTCCGTCAATCTGCAAGGAGAACTAGGCTCCTTCTCCTCTCTTCCTATCCTTTCACAGGACCATTGTAATTGATGTCTCAGGAAGATTGAGAGGGAGACTTTAATCTCTCAATCCATGTCTGTGAAATATTTTTTTTTATGCAACTCCTAGATGCATCTGTGTTGCTAATCTTTATGCAACTCTTAGATGCTTCTGTGTTGCTTCTCACACCTTCTCATCCCTAGAGGTCCTGTCTATTTATAGGCGAGAGCAGAGGGTCTAGGATAAGATATTAGAAGATTTCCTCCCATCAAAAGCATCTCCTAAAGAATCCCACTTTGATTAGACTTCCTTTCTATTAGTCAATAACCATAATCAGAATCCAATCATATATTTAATATATCTTATCCAATTAAATAGGGCCACATTATCTAACATTCTCCCACTTGGCCCGATAAGATACAAAAGATATTCAAAATCAAAATAAATAGACAAAAATTTGTTAGAAAATAATTTTGCATAATTGGATTCTGAAATTTTTGAAAACTATTTATACGTGCGCGAATTTAAAAATAGGCTAATAAGTCTAATGAATATAATAATACTACATTAAGTCTGACTAGTAATACGAGTCATAGCGGTTGTATGTCATCAATGCCACACTTCCTTCTATGTACTACAACACTATTAGCCTTTCCTAATGCAGTCTAAAATGAACCATGTAATTTGTCTTGTCAAGACAATCCTGTCATCACATTCAACCATAATATGTACATACATAATTGTGAACAGGATAGCAAAAACAAATAACTTTAAGTGCGTAAGTAAAGATGTCAATTACAATGTCCACTCAAATATGCATCACCATATCCTTTATGGGTTGCTCACAAACCCAATCATAAGAACATGTTCTTTCAAAACACCTTAGGCTGTAAGTCCTAAGTAAATGAATCAGCAATCAATATAGTGAAACTCAAGTAATTAATTGACATTAGATGTTTCTGGACTTGTCTTCTCTAACCATCAAGTACTTTATACCATAATGCATAGAAATGCAATAGTACTTATCATTCTTAGAGAAGAAAGCTATTGCGATATCATAAAATATCTTCAGCGACTTAGCAATTGAGTCTGACCACACCAAGTCCTGAGATAAAATTGCGCAGTTATTTTATAGATTAGTGGCCTCAAAGCATACCACAAAATCAACTTTCATTATTAATAATAATATAATAATAAATTACCTCTTTAATTGATATAGATATTAACCATAAGGTGAACTTCCTGTTATTGAGGCAATTTATAAAATCAGCATTTGAAAAATACCATCATTTCAAGCTGATATAATTTCATACATATGAGCATATAATCCTTCGTCCCTTCTAGATATCTTATTACTTTTCTTTGCAGTCCTTTAATATTTTTCACTTCTGGATAACTGTAAAATTGATATCTATTCTGATGTAGGCTTGAGCATAGACTTTCAACTGCGCATATAAAGAATATTTTTCTTTATTTGATTCTTTTGACTAAAATTTTACTTTTATGATTTGTTGAACAAAGTTGTATATTAAATCATCTCAAGACCTGGTTAATATATCTTTTCTGAGACAGTCTTAATAATCATTGAGATATATCCCTGAGTATCTCAATACTAATAATATAAGATATCTCATTCATATCAACCGTCTTAAATTCTTAGTGATAATTTCTTGGTTAGTATAATAAACCAAGTCATTATTGGCAATGCAAAATATTCTCCACATATATGATCAATATAATAAACTTGCTCCCATTGATCTTCAGATATAAATACCGATTAACAGTATTTTTCTTAAATCTAAAGAAATCAATGATATTAGGAAACTTTATATATCATTGTCTAGAAGCTTGTTTAAGATCATAAATAGATTCCTGAATTTGCATACCAAATTATATATTTCTTTCATTTACTCTGCGAGTCATTCAGAGTAACCCATATAAAACTAGATCCTTAATCAAAAATTTATTTTCATATCATTATGATATTACTCAAATTCATAATGAGTTACTAATGTCATGATGATTCTTAACGAGTTCATTTAAAAAATTAAATGTCTCGTTATGATACATTCTTTATGAGCAAAATTTATAACCATATAAAAACTAAAAATCTAACCATTATATCGTTCGACACTGTCCATTGAGTCATATTTATATAACAGACTCTTTTACAATTGTTGGACAATTCGACGAATTCATCAGACACCATTCTGGTTATTGATTTTAACTCTTCTTATATTGTATCACATTACTTTTCAGAATCGTTACCTTTCATGACCTGTGAAAACAAAAAGGAATCTATTCTGATTCTCATATCAAAATATAATTCTTATAGATATACCACATAATCATAAATGATAGGATTCCTTTCCCATTGAAAAATTTCCAAGGTTGTCAATTGTGGTTATTCTACAAGACCATTATCAGCGATATCAATATAATGTGGGAGTTTGGTAATGTTATTTTGTTGCTTACCTTATCAAATTATTTAATAATTTGAGTAACAACAATCTCTCGAATAATAAAGGAGTATCAACATGTATCTCCTCTATATCAAAATTAAATTTCGAGATTTTTTTTTACTCCCATTGATTCACTATTTTATAGGAACCTTATATTACCATATTTAACTATCCTCGTACTATAATTAGAGCAATAAGACATATACTCTTTTTTTAAAAAAATTTCTGAATAAATAACAAAATATTCAGAAATAGTTATTAACTTTAATTTTCTTTTATGTGAGTTGAAGATCCTTATCTCTATAGGACAATCCTAAATATATAAATATCTTAAGTTAGGTTTCCTAGAAACCCCATTTAAGATATACATAGTTGTCCTTATAGCTTCTTCTCACATTGATTTGGGTACTAAAGAATAAATCATCATGCTCTAACCATATTTATAAGCGTACGATTATACCTTTCAGCAATTATGTTCTGCTGTGACACATCTGGTAAATCATATACTTTACTTTTCCAAGAATCTAAGACAAAAATTTAATTGGATTCATCATAAAATCCATCACCCCTATCAGATATAATGATTTTAACTTTTCTATCTAATTGTCTCTCGACCTCTTTTATGCACATTTTAAGAGTGTCAATGGCCTGAGACTTTACATGAATTAGATATATATAAAATCATATCTCAATAGGTTATCTATATGGTGATAATATGTCTCTCTTTAATGAGACAAAAATAAAGAGTGACTCGCAGATGTAAGCATAATCTCAAGGAGTTTATAAACTTTTATTTTATTTTAATATTTAATTATAGGATCATTATAAACTCAAGATTCATATTAATTCTGTATAGACCATTATACAGAATCCAAATGTTAACTTTTATTGAATCATATTGAGTTCACAATTATCAAAGGAGAAACAATATTCTAACAATTCTAGGTAAAGAATCCAAATTCCCAGAATTATAAGAATATAGCACAAATCCTCAAGATTCATCAAATAAATCATCTTTAGGCATAGGCGATAAATACAAACTGTTATCGCTTTCACCTTAAGATGATTCCCTCTAATGATGAATATTTCAATCTCATTTGGTTTTATTCTTTTTTCTTTTAAATATTAAAAATAAATCTCTATTATTGGTAACATACAATGAAGCATCAAATTAATCCATCAAATATTAGAAAAATAATTTCTATAATATTTGATTTGAATCACATAACTTTTCATTTCAAATCAAATCTTATAATTGTCCTTCATATAACTTTCATTGTTACACAAGTAACACTTTATTATGAAGAAATTCTTTTATGAGTTTATATAGCGATTATAAACTCACGTGGTTTATACTTCATTCTTATTTTATTGTTACCCACTCCTTAGTAGAACTCAAATATTCTAAGTCTTAGCTTACAACTTTGTCAATTATATTGAGGAGGTAATCTTTAATTCCTCAAATACTTTCATTTTTAGTCAGTTCTTTTATTGAGGTGTCAACTCATTACTTATCAGAAAATTTATGTTGATCCTTAAATATTCTCATGCGCTACTGTACTGAAGTATAAGTATCATCAAATTGAGTTTTTCAGACCCTTTCTGATTAGTCACCTTAATTATTTATTTCACAGAACTTTCAGTAAATAAGTTTGTGTTTCCTTCAAATAATCTGATCAAGGTCTTACTCATTCAATATAACTTGTATATGCTTAAGCCATTTATTCTAGAAAATATATATTTCAGAAAATATAGGGACACTTATAAAAATACAATAAAGGAAGTACCACTGTAATAATATAACATCAATGCTTTGAGCTTTATGTTGAACTATTGATATCATCAATATTTTACTTTCAATATTGACATATCTATTGTTTACACTTATAATCATTTATGGAGGACTGATACCATCCTTGTGGAATAGTGTTAATACCTTTGGGTATAGAACACTAAGTTGCAAGAATATCCAAAACAGTATCATCCAACCCCATCACATAATTATTCAAAATAGATTCTCCTTTGGGATTATCTAAATCTCCTAATTATGTGTGCCATTGTGAATATTATTTTTCTTTAATGTCATTTAGGATAAATCTCATAATGTATTTTATAGATTATTGGTCTAGGACACTTTGGTGACTACAAGACCAATACAAAAATATAAAATACAATCTAAAATGTCCTATAAATGATAAAACTTTATTGTAATTCATATTCCATAAGCCTATCATCCCAGGCTACTTTGGCAGCTACTGATCAGATAAAACTTAGAAAAATAAATTACAAATACTTATCAAATTTCTTTAATATCATTTAAGATCAATTTCATAATGTATTTTATAAATTATTAGTCTAGGTCACTTTGGTGGCTACAAGACCAATACAAAAATATAAAATACAATCTAAAATATCTTATAAATGACAAAATTTTTATTGTAATTCATATCTCATAAGCTTATCATCCCAAGCCACTTTGGCAGCTTCCGGTCAGATAAAACTTAGGAAGATGAATTACAAATAATATTCACTAAATTTCTTTAATTCAATTTATGCTAAACAATTCAATAATACAACAATAACCATAATGATTATTGAATATTAATGAGCATAAATAAAATTCATATGATAACTATAATCATGATAACACATAAATCATGAAAAGTCTTTATGTGAAAATTAACTATCATTTCACAATTTCAGATATATACATATGAATAATCAAACAAATATCCAAGAACAATAATTAGATATTATTTACAAATTACAATCAATAACTCATATATATTGATCAGCATAAAGAAAACTCATATAATAACTATAATCATGATAACACATAAATCATGAAAAACTTTTATGTGAAAGATAACTGTCATTTCATAATTTCAAATAAATACATATGAATAACTAAATAAATATCCAGGAACAATAATTGGATTTTATTTATAAAATACAATCAATAATTCATATGAGAAAATTATAAAAGAACTATTATGCCAATCAATCTTATTTAATTAGGTAAGCCCATAATTGGGTTAACTATTAACCCAATTAAACTAGTCGATCAAAATCAAATATTGATCAAAATTTAATCCTTTCTAAATTTGATCAAAATCAAATTCAAAATACAATCATGATCAAATTTAATTATTTTTTGATCAATTTTAATAATTAAGGATATAAATCAAAATTCTCAATTCACAAGGGCAAAATTGTAAATATATTGACATGATTAAACTGTAATCTTGCATATTAATAAAGGGCAAAACTATCAAAATACTAAAAGTATTAATAAAATATAGAAGGGTAAAACTGTAATTTAGCAAAACCCTAACCCAAGGACAAAATTGTAATTTTTGCCAAAACCCTTTCTTCCTCTTGCCGTTTGTGCGCACAAGACGGCGACATGTGTGTGTGCTGGCCGCGCTGATCATTCAGCAGATGGGCGGCGCCACTTGCCAAGCTCTCCTTAGCCGGCGCATGGCGCCTCCTTCGCAGCATTGCTGCCAAAGCGGCGCCGCCATGGTCGTGCGCGCGACTCTGCCGCTCAAACGGCCGCGCATGTAGTGCGTGCATGGCCGCCAAACGATCGTCATGGTGCATGGTGCGTCGCGCTATCTGCTAAAGCGATCGCCGCTTCGGCTTTTGCGCCATGCTTGCTATCGCCGGTCGCGGCTTGCTTGCCGCAGCTTTAATGCTTTCATGCGATGGCTCAATGCTCATGCCATTTGCTGCTGTCGCGGCTTTGTTCGCTCGCGGCGATGCGCGCGCGGCTGGTGCTCGTCTTGGCTATGCGCTGCGCGGCCAATCAGAGCTGGTTCTTTGCGGTGCGATCGCCGGCGACCACTTACTGGCCAGACTGCACGAGGTTAGCGGCGGTCTTTGCACAACGATCGTCGTTGTTTCCTTAACATCGCTGACAAGTAGGCGATACGATAATAAACCAAAATTAATAGGAATACCGATTTGACAGAATTCGGATCAAACATCATAAATCAGAACAATAGCAGATCTAAAATTTTGATTTCAAGAACCTAGGCTCTGTTACCAATTGTAAGCATAAAAAACATCTTTAATCATGCTTCTGTAATTGCAGAAAACTTTATTCCTAGGATCGAAATAAAAAACATAGATAGATCTGTATTTTTACGATGTGTGTACCTTTGATGCCATCCGTAAAGAAAGGAGGAAAGATCTGAATGCCTTCCTTAGATCTAACGCCTCCCTTAGATCCAACGCCTCCGCCAATCTGCAAGGAGAACTAGGCTCCTTCTCTTTTCTTCCTATCCTTTCACAGGACCACTGTAATTGATGGCTAAGGGAGATTGAGAGGGAGACTTTAATCTCTCAATCTATGTCTATGAAATATTTTCTTTTATGCAACTCCTAGATGCATTTATGTTGCGAATCTTTATGCAACTCTTAGATGCTTCTATGTTGCTTCTCACATCTTTTCATCCCTAGAGGTCTTGTCTATTTATAGGCGAGAGCAGAGGGTCTAGGATAAGATATTAGAAGATTTTCTCCCATCAATGGCATCCTAAAGAATCTCACTTTGATTGGACTTCCTTTCTATTAGCCAATAACCATAATCAGAATCCAATCATATCTTTAATATATCTTATCCAATTAAATAGGGCCACATTATCAAACAAAGAATGCATGAGATCTTTTACTAGAAGAATTTCAATAAGATATAATAGTTAGGACTATCAAATTTCAAACCCTAAGAAGAGAGTTAGAGGACATGAAAATGAAAAGGAATGAGACATTAAATGACCTCTACATAAAAGCTTATGGAGTTGATCAATCAAACGAAGCCTTATGGTGAAGAAATTAGTGACAAGAGAATTATAGAGAAGATCTTGATCCGGATCTTAGAAAAAAATTAATCATGTTATGACTGTGATTGAAGAAACAAACAAATTTTTTTTTAATTTTATATTGAAGCACTTATGAATCATTTGAATGGGTATGAGTCAACGTTAAACGGAGAATGCATTTCAATCAAAACTTATTGCTGCTTCTAAGAAGAAAAAAAAAAATCAAATAACCAATAAATTATGACAATAGGTGGAAACCAAGAAAGAGACGAAAGCTCATCAAAAGGAAAATGACAAACAAATTAGGAGAAAAATTTCAGTAAAAAGGACTATAAAAGAAACAGAATATGCAAAAAGAAACAATCGTGACTACGTACCTCCTCCTTTCTCTCATCTTTAAAATTTAACTTAACATTTTAGTCTTACAACTTTAATATTTTCCATCGTATCTTTTCTGTAAGATAACATGTCATGAATTTAAACCCACAAGAGAGAGAGAGAGAGAGAGAGAGAGAGAGAGAGAGAGAGAGAGAGAGAGAGAGAGAGAGAGAGAGAGAGAGAGAGAGAGAGAGATGATAAGTCTTGCCTGTCGCCAACGAGCCGATACATCCTGCGGATGAGGTCTTCCTCTTGCTCCGACATGCGGATGAACCCCCACTCCTTGCTATTGACTTCTGCAAAACGGAGACAAACCTGCATGAAAGACGAAACAAGAAGAAGAAGAAGAAGAAGAAAGAACACAGCGGGAGACCTTCGGATTCACGGTGGGTGGTCTCCTGCTGCAGTCTGCAGCTCCGCTTACCCATGGAAGAGGAAGAAAGATGTCTGTGACTTGTGGCTTCAGATGCCAAGGGAGGAGGGAAGCATTCAGCCTTAAGGCGTTAGCTAAGAGGAATATATGGTACGTGCAGCGGATGGTATTGTAAACTGCGTCGTTATTTCATCGGCTGCAATGATAGATCAGCTTGAAGGAGGACCACTATGCGAGTTCATTCCTCCTGTAGGAAGCTTCCCCACCTTCCTGAGTCCTTGGCATGACCGTCCTTTGACTCTGCTGTGCCTTCCATGTGTTTCTCGCTATCCATGATCCACCTCCATTATTATTCCCCTTGATGATGCCTGTAGATCAATTGCTCTTCTCTCTCTCTCTCTCTCTCTCTCTCTCTCTCTCTCTCTCTCTCTCTCTCTCTCTCTTCCTTCTTCCCCTCCGTCTCCTAGGGCCTCATTGCAGCTGGCTGATACACTGATCTAGATGTGCGCGCACTCCTCGATTCAAGAGATTTGAGTTCGACAAGGGTATGCGCGATGTTTGTTTGTGAGAGATACAGTTGTGTTCTTGTGATTATTTTTGGATTGCAGGAAATAATGTTTCTGATGAGGAGAAGAAACGAGCTCTAGAGATATCTCAAGATATTTTTTAGATACTTTATATATTTCTATGTCTTGAGGAGGAGAGAATATGAAAAAAAATCCTATAAATACTTCTATGATTTCATTCTCGAAATTTTTTGGAGTTAGAGTTAATTTGATGTCACATTATAAAGATTTTTTTTTATTGAGGTCTATAGGGCTATGTTATCTTTTTAATCCCAATAATAAACAAATATAATTAAAATAATAATAAATAAAACGACAATGAAGATGAGATACGTATAAAAACCTAAAAGGTATATTTTTATAAAGAATAAATGATGAAAATGAGATCCGAACTAAGATGTGATGTTACAATGAACACGATCACCAGAGATAGCTATGGCTACATTGCCACAGCTACAGCTGAAGGACTCGTCTGATTACAAGCAAGTCATGTGATGTTTCAATGGACGGGTACACTGTCATCCTCAGACCAGTAGCAATTTTGCCGCTGCTTCCATTTAGAGAATCTCCAAATAGTTTATGTCGATTCCTATTGACTTCCAACTTGCTTAAATAAATCATGTCACTCACTTTGACTCTTTTAGCTTAAAAGACAAACAGAGAATTATTTACTTGGGCCGGACAAGATCGGGCCTTGCAGATTTGGCTCAAGCCCAATTAGACCACCTAATCGAAGAGGCCCGGCCCATTAATAACAAGTTTTGCTTTGGTATACGCATTTCCACTCGCTAGAATTGGTCGATTGGACAAAATAGCATGACATATTAGAGAACAAGAACAAAAGAGAGTACCTCTTAACATAATCTACCGCGTTGATGAGATATATTATGCCAAATAACAATAAGTTCCAACTTACCTACTACTGTAATATTTTCTGATGTATGTCCCAACACTTGTTAATTTTAGATCGATGTAGGGATATGAGACGTTGATTAGCAGCGATATTTTATGTACTCTCTTTTTTGATGGAGACTCCATCGTGTCCTGATGGACGGCACGAAGCATATGCCTTTCCTTTCCTTGGAAAAGGAAATAGTAAACTACCATGCGAACTCCGAAACGTTAATTGGAGTTTGCTGGCGCACCCAAGCAGTCACGTGGCTTTCTCTTCATCGTATTCCAGTCCCCACGGCCCTCCCTCGTGATGCGGGCCGACGCCGTCCCCACCACCCAAGAGGAGGCAGCACCGCCTCATGGGCTCACCCATCCCCATCCTGACGCAACCCTGCCTCCACCGCCCTCCGCCCACGTGGTCCCCGTCGTCGTCCCCTTCCCGTACCCACCCGCCGCGGCCCCCCCCCCTCGCGACCCCTCGCCGCAATGACGAGCCGTGGCGCGCATGGCCTGCATTCATACCCTCCCGCAGCCAATCTCGACCTAATTCGGGTGGTCTCCGGTGGTTGTCGGCCCGCCGCGGGAAATGGGCGAAGGAGCAAGGCGGAGTCGCTGCTCCTCGGGACTTCGCCGCCTCGTTGCGCCGTCTGTATCCCCAGGTGACGACGTGTCACCTTCCTCACCGTTGGCCTACCCAGCCGGATCTTTTTCACGTGCGCTGGTCCCCTCCCACCATTTCATATAATAATTGAGATATTTTTAATATTGTTTAAAATAAATATAATTAAAAAAAATAAAAAATGATACTTTCGAGACAAAAGTGTAAAGGATTTTTTCAGAAAAATAATCCAAAGTTTTCCGATAAATAATATTTTAAGAGGATTAGTTTAACGGATTTCGAGTGTGTGGATTAGGGGGAGGGCTATCTGATTCACTACAAGACTGAGCTGTAGGATGCTTGGACCAGTGGCCAGGGAAGGTCCACGTCGTCACCTTCTCACCCCCTCTACTTTAATCTATATTCCTCATCGTGATCGAGAGAGGGCGCGACGCCTCGCGCTGCTCTTCGACTGCCACGTCATCGCCATACCCTCGTATCCCCTCCTCCGTACCAAACAGCAACGTAATTTAATAATAACATATTATATATTATTAAACATGAAAAAAAATGAAATTAAAAATAACAGAAATAAATTCTCGATAATACATTTGAGAGAGAAATAAACGATACACCGCCACACGGATTGCACATATAAGGAAGAGCGGAATAGTTGGGGGAAAAAAATTTTGGTTGTGGTGTTTTGGCGTTGGCGATTGTGGAGCTTTCACCTCCGAAGCATACGGCCACGAGAGGGACACAGAGGGTCGGGGTTGGAGGTAACGTTTGAGCGCCGCGCCCTTCTCTGATCCTTTTATTGTTACCGTGATCCTCGAGTTCCCACCTCTCGTCTCCGCTTCTTGAAGGATTAGGGTCGTATTCTTGGATTCGGCGATCTGGTTTCTCCGCTAACCTTTTTCTTTTTGAAATATGTTTGACCGGTACGGAATTCGGTGCTCTGCCGGTGCTGTTGCCGCCCTTTTTGTGGTCTATTGCATCCAACCCTCGGCTCCTTTCCATTTCTTGTAATATTAGGGTTGTGTTGTCTGGGTTCGGCGATCTGTTTTATCCCCCGACCCTTTGCGCGGCGTGCAAGTGGTGCGTTGTCTTGATCATCGAATCGTTGGCTCCTTCCCGGCTTCTTGAAAGATTAGGGTTGTTTGTATCCTGGGTTCGGCAATCTGTTTTTTCCAATGGTTTTGGGCGGTATGGAATCGGTGTTCTGCAGGAGGATTTGCTTTTTTGTGTTCTTGTTCGTGGCAGATTTCGGTGGCTGTTTTGGTGAATTTTTTGGTGGACGAGGTGTGCATGGGCGATTCGGGTTCTCCTATTATCTGGTTGGTTTATCCTGTTTCTTTCTTCGTACGATTTGCTTGTTTGCTGATGCTGCCGGCTGGCTTGGTTACGAAGCCTTATATCGAATCCGATGCTTCCACTTGGTGTGATCCAGGATCCTTCTTCTTGAACTCCATTTTAGGTGGTTTGTTGTTTCCGACAGACGAGATTGTTTTCCTTTTTCTATTGTTTTCTAATATGTTATCGAATTATTTTGCACTCTCGATCAACAATCTAGGAAAATAAGTTCCATGACATGCGTAATTTGGATATCTTTTATTGCGCTGAAGGAAAGTTTGAAAAATAAGCTTGAAAAATATCTTTGGTGTAGAAATGATATTGGCTCCTACATTGGATCTTTCTGATGCTATTCCGACCGAATTTTGTCCACAGGTTTTACCTGCAGATGCTGAAGAACTCTATTTCATTACATGGAAGGGAATGAAACCACTGACACAGAGAGCTCAAAAGAAGCTGCTCTCTTAAAAACAGAGAATGATCGATCACCACGGGAACCAGACGCCAGCAGTGCACTGGAGACATCCAGTCTGTTATCTTCCCAAGACACTGATTGGCCGGAACACTTATCTTTGCTGCGATCACCTGAGGTGGTTGTGGAATCTGTTGCTGGAAGGAACTTCAATTACAATATAGGTACACAGGCAGGTTCTCGACCACTTTGTGCAAGCCTTCACTCTTTTAACAACCCAGCAATATCCGTGGAAGAGCTGACTCTGAAAAACTACAATAATCCTTACTTATCACTGGATGGTAGCTCAAGTTTATCTTTAGGTGGTAGCTCGAGTAGTGGAGAAAAACCTTTGGTCCAGACAAGTTCATGGCCGAATTTTACAAGGATTGCAGGCAGACCAAAGCAAACAGTACCAAAGGATTATCAATTATTGGGTCGCAAGGATGCTGGAGGCAGTGCACTGCCTCCGTATGGGTCTCAGGCATTGCTTCCACTCGTGCAATCGCAACCAAAGACATCCAGGGTAGATGAGCATGTAGCTGGAGTTGGCAACCACAGAGTCTCAAGTAATTTAAGTGCAAGATCTCCTCATGAGATCCGACCTAAGTCCCTGTCTTCTTCTGGGTTTCAACAATTTTTTATCAGAAGTTCCTCGAATGGTAAAGCTGTCGCATGTAAACATCAAAAAGGTCATGATGTATTGGACACTGCAATATCTGCTGTAACTATTGAAAAGTCTAATGTTGACAAAAGAATTTCTTCTAATTTGTCTCATGGGCCCAGTGAAGAGGCGGATAGGATGCACCTTCTAGGTGGTGGGGTACTGGTCTCCCATCATGGGGATATTACTTTGAGGGAGTGGCTTAAGCCTAAACAGCACAGGATAAGTAAGGCTCAGAGGATGCATATGTTTAAGCAGATTCTGGGTCTTGTTGATGCTTGTCACTCGAAAGGGCTTGCTTTGCAGCATTTACGACCATCATATTTTCTTGTGCTACCCATAGAGCAGATTAAATACACTGGATCTTTTATCCCTCGAGAACAGGTTGAGCTAGCTCCGAATATTCACCATGAGCAGCATCCATTGAAAAAGAAGAGGCATAGGGAACCAGATGAAGCAGTTAATGAATTCTTGAAACTAAAGTTTCAGAAGCTTGCTGACGACGGTAGTGTTACATATCTTTGCAAGATTGGCTGTATAGGAAATGATCAAGGTGAAGAAAATGAAGTTGATACTTCCAAAGCAGGAAACTCCAGATGTGATTTTAGGAATCTTACAGAGGGTAAACCATTCAAAGCTTATGGTACATCTCACCCCCCAAGTTCTGATGCCATTCGCCAACATCCTATGTGTGAATCAGTAATGTTGGAGGAGGGGTGGTATGTTAGTCCTGAGGAGTTGAATGGTCAAGTGTCCTCTTGTTTGACAAATATCTATAGTCTTGGGGTTCTATTTTTTGAGGTGAGGAGAACACTAAAGTGAAATATCTTGTCCGTTTAGTTAGCATGCGTTAGTTACTTGATAGCTTATGTTATGCAATTCTACCTACCAAATTTAACCGTAGAAAAGTTGTTCACAGTTACTTCCTGGAGATAGATGTAAGCTTTTATCTTGTAAAGCCATGGGCAATAAGCAGGAAGGGAAATCACTTGTATTGGAATGAGAATGTAGTCATTGCTTTCTTCAAAGACTGCATTAGTTGAGACAATTCAATAATGAAAAAAGACACTGAGGTCAAAATGGGGTGGGTCTTGAGGAGTCTGGTATGATGTTCATCTTCATGGACATAAAAGCAGCAAGAATTAAATAATACATAGGGGTACATGAAAGAGTCAGTTAACCCTTTAATAACTTGGACCTTCAGAGGGAATAGGTCCACTAAGAGAGTTTGCTTCTCAGAGTCAGAACCTGATTTAGTTTTTGGTGCTAGAGTTAGCCAAATCACTACAGCAATGCAATTTCCAAGCTGTTGCAAAATGTGCACCGTGCAGGTTGTTAGAAGCAAAATCGACAGGGAACTGTGTTATATTAAAGGATGCAAAACTTATTTTGCTAGATAATCTGGACTAATAAAACCAGAGTAGCTGTATGCTCTAGAAACATGCCACAGTGTGCTTGAGAGGCTATGAAGGCAAGGATTTCTATGTAGGAAATATGGCACAGTACAATTATGTGTTTTATCTATCAGCAATTCTTTGATGTATAACCAGACATTTGACTTAGGTTGTGTTTGATAAAACCTGTTTCTGCTTTTAAGTGGTAATTAAATTCCACTAGCTATTGTTTCCTCAACACTTGAAGGGCTGAGGCTCTTGATGGAAACTCGCATCAAAGATGGTATACTACTAGCATATTTTGAGGGACCTGTTTTCATGTTTTATCGGTGCTTAGGCAGTCCGGTTAGGTTTTGAAGAATGTCACTTTGATGTTTTAATAAAAAGATAAATGGGCGTGCCAAATAGAAATATGGCATCTTTTATGAAGAAATGAGCTTCCTTTACCCATTTTGATGGTAACTCGTGCTCTCTCTCTCTTTTTCTTAACTTATCCAAACAAGTATCTTCTTTTCTACTTATCAACAATTATCCAAACACTTCTTTCGGTCAATTGTTTTATCAAAATTTTCTTATCCACTATATTCTTTTTACCTTCATTTAGAGTGCAGAGATATGAGATTCCCTCTGCAAGCAAGGGAACCACTTGCCACTTGGGTTCCTTATTGATGATATATTCATACAGATAAAAACATCTCTCTTCCTCTCTCTCACACAGTCTCTTTTGTTAAATATATTTGTTGACTACAATAAATCTTTGTGGCATGCAGATACATGCAATTTAGGATGAATTAATACTGGACCTCTTTGTATAGCAGATTATGTGGTTATGTGATAATTGTTCTTTCTTTTCAGCTTTTTTGCTATTCTGAAACATGGGAAGTGCATTGTGCTGCAATGTCAGATCTTCGGCATCGGATTCTTCCTCCAAGTTTTCTATCAGAAAGTCCTCAGGAATCTGGTTTCTGTCTTTGGTTGTTGCATCCAGAGCCTTATTCTCGGCCAAAGTCAAGGTATCTGTTGCCGACTCTATTGGTGGGCATGCTTCCAGATGCCACACGTATTAATTATAAACATTCATGTGACATATTCTGCTGCTCGACTGTGAGAAGAATAGACATCATTATACTCCTGGATGGTTCCTGTTTATGCTAATACACATGAAATAATGTATTCACTAAAGATCAACTCGATGGCTACTAGAGAATCATTCAATGAGGATGAACAATACTGTTGGTTCAGAACTTCTTGTGATTAAGCTAGCATATATAGTGATCTTTGCCCTGGAATTTTATATTGATAGAGGTATGGGTTTTAGAACTTTAGATAGCATCTGTCCAATTGGTTGCATTATCTGAGTAGAGTCAGATGCTTTTACTTAATATGCAAATGTGTGTTCTTCACATGTCTGTATCATATAGGATTTTTGCTGGCAGAAATTTTTGGATACAGATACGAAGACGGGTTAAGGTTATCTTCATGCTAGATTTTTCGGTTGATTTTGATGTTTTCATATAAGTGAAATATAATTGATAAAATTAAGTTAGCTTCTTTATTGTAATAGTCACATCTATATCTGCTTTAAGTCTAATTCAATCGGTTTTTATTGTACATCCAATTTGTATATTGTACACTTAGACAAACATGGTTACAGAACCTTCCAGTACATGTATTTGAATCGTATTTGAGATCATATATGCCAAGCTAAAGTGGATTTGCACATGGTTTTCTGGTATCCTGCTACATCTTTGTGTTCATATCTGATAATGAATATCAGCATACTGCCTTATGATGATTTGAGAGGAGAGAAGGTGTTATTATCCAATGTTGAACCACAGCTCATTTCTTTAAATGATTAATCAAATATAGTTTTGAGTTAAAAATAGCAACAGAGCCAATGAAAGGAGGTTTACACACCAATATGTATGGCATATCTAGAAATACAACACCCCTTGCTAAATGTATTTATGAATATCGGAAGTTGAGATTGACTAGTGATCTAGTGCTTTGTGGAGCACATAAACACACATTGCACCACGGTTAGATGCGACAAAAGAGATTACAAAGTTTAAAAAGCAGCACAATTCAGAAGTTTGAAAATACCAGCAGGAGATTTTGACTACATCAAAGCAAGTTTCTTGCTAATGGAATCTTCTTAGGTTATTGAGCATTGTTGTTTCTGGTACAGATCCAATTTCTAAATTTCAAGGCACTAAAATGTGCCAGTGATAGCTAGGAATGGATCCATTTCTGTTAACAATTTTTAGGCATTTATATTGTTGCCCTTTTAAACCATAGATTCACCAGTTTCGAGTTTTTCAGCGCAGGTGCATGACGGTGATCGGTATGAATTCCATGGGACAGTGAGACCTTGCCATTCTATATTTGCACAATATGTAGGTCGAATGGAATGCCATCTTTTTAAGCTGTAACCTCATGGTTTCTGTGCTTGAGCTTTGTCCTTTTCTTTTAGTTTGTGCTTGAACTGAGACTGCCAGCTGTTTGTTTCCCCCATTTTGTTCCTTCTTGATTACCATCTTGAAATTATGGCATCTTAATTTTGGTGGCATCATCAAATTAACATTCCACAAGGTTATGATTCCGATCATTTTGATCTATGTACTTCATTTCTTAAACTAAGTAATTTATTTTCTTGGACAGGGATATTATTCTGAGTGACCTAGTAAGTGAAGGTAGAAATTTGTCGGCAATAGATCATACATCTGCATCGACCGAAGAAGAAGATGCTGAAACAGACTTGTTGTTGCATTTTCTATCATCTTTGAAAGAGCATAAGGAGAAGCAAGCAGCAGATCTAGTAGCAGGTCTTGAATGCATAAGAATGGATTTCAAGGAGGTTAAAAGAAGGCACTTAGCAAGATCTAAGTTAGTTTTGAGTGGCAAAGTTCCGTCATCAAAGTTTGGCGAGATCTCAGAGTTTCACTCTCTTGAAAAACCCGTGATACATGTGGAAACAATGACCAGATTATCCATGTCAAATTTACTTGATGAGAGATTAATGAAAAACATTACCCAACTTGAAAATGCATACTTTACCATGAGATCCAAAATTGAGATACCCAAAGACAATTCTGTAACTCGTTCCGACGCTGATCTTCTTAAGATGCGAGATAGGAGTTTTCAAGTCCAGAATGCTGATGCTGAGATGGAAGTGGATCATCTTGGAATATTTTTTGAAGGTTTATGCAAGTTCGCTCGTTATAGTAAGTTTGAAGTATGTGGTGGTCTTAAGAATGACGATATCCTTAACTGTGCAAATGTTATTTGCTCTTTGAGCTTTGATGGTGATGAAGACTACTTTGCTGCTGCTGGGGTATCAAAGAAAATAAAGATATTTGAGTTTAGCTCTCTTTTGAATGACACTGTTGATATTCATTACCCACTGATTGAAATGTCAAGTAGATCCAAGCTCAGTTGTGTATGTTGGAATAGCTATATAAAAAACTACCTGGCATCAACAGACTATGACGGTGTTGTTCAGGTCTGTACTTCTTATGGTGTACAATTGTTTATTTCTTTTACTGTATTTTTTAATAGAATTTCAGAACTACTTTAGTGAAATATCATGGTAGAGCACTTAGGTTTCTTCTCAGATTATCACTTTTATCATTCTGAATGGTTTAGAATTTTCTTATTATGTAACCTGATCCAAATTATAAGTGATGCATCTCAGATAAAAGTTCTGCATACAAACTATTGCAGTATGCAAGTTAAATCTTACCCAAAGATGTGTTTTGCCTTGGAGTCTGTTGAGATTTTTGAACTTTGAGGTGAAATCCGGAAGGTTGCTTTTCTGTCATGTATGATTTGATTCCTCAGTATGAATCTGATTATAATTGTTTAGTCGTGGTGTCAAACAAAACCTCTTGGCTGACTGTTGTCTTTCTGTCTGTCTTTTCTCTGATTATAGTAAATTGTACATGGCGCAAATTACAAAAACAATGTTTTCTTGGTTCTTGTGTCACTAAGTTGATCGTGTGTTTCAATGTGATCAACTCCTTGATTATTTTGGGAACTTTTTGGAGGACTAAGTTGATTCATCTAATAATTAGGAATATAGGCCTGTTCTCTTCGATGTATATTAAGCCAATCTTGTCCCTAGAAGAACCACTATTAATTTCTTAGGTTCTTGGACTACAAAGCAAGACGAACATGTGTGATGTGTTAATATTCACTTCAGCTTCTTTGCTTTGTTGAGCACTGTGGCAATCATATACTGCATATTTGGAGATCTATTGGGTGTTTTCTTCCTTTGGCATGCTTCTTAGGTAAGACTTTGATGGTATGGCAAAAGATTGCTCACTCTGTTTTTATATTAAAATTAGAATCAAAAGTTGGCTGATATATCTTATTTAATGTTTCAGCACCAACAAATGGAAAACCTTGCTTTACTTGACCTATCCAGAGTATATGAATCTGTTAAGTATCCTTGTAGATCTTCTATTTTATTTTATTTTTTGTTTCTCTATATGTTTCTAAACCTTATGATGTTGCTGGAGTTGTCCAGATTGGGCATCATCCCCAGCACAAATAATTATCTCAAATTTAGTCCTTCATTTTCTCCCCTCATCGGAGATGTAGATCTCGTTGCTAATATTATTCGTCCATGAAGGTTTTACATTTGGAATAAGTATTCCAATTCACAATATAGCTAGTTGCAAGATGGCTAAAAATCTCATGCTTCATGAGTGTGATATTGAAGCTTTTATGAGGAAATTTTATCCATGATGCTTTTTTTTAGTCCGTCAGTATAATTTTCATTAGGCATCAATCCTGATGGAAGTGACAAACTAATAAATTTAAGGATGCTATCTAATTTAGTATCGATAAATTGCTGACAGCATACTTATCCTCCTTTTTCTTGCAGCCATGGACTGCACAGCCTAAAGAACTGGTTTACCTGTCCCACGATAATTGGTTGTCTTTATCTTATGAAAATTTTTGGTGACTGTTAGAGGCTGCTTGTAGACTTTCTCATTATAGTAAATACTTAATTAATTTATCCACAATACAAAAGAACAATGATAAGTTGGTTAACATCTAAAACTACGTTGATTTTGCAAAGCCACAATCCGTCGTCTTTTGCTCTTTAGAAAGAAATAGATTCCCCAGGAAAAATGTGTATTTCATGTATTATACTCCGTTCATCTAATATCTTGTCATGTTTGCATGCTCATGGAATCTTTGCTTTATGATTTTATTAATTTTAATCTTGAAAATTTAAAAAGGTTTCTGAGATTCCATTTTTCTACCTTTTTAGTTCCTTGACCTGACTATTTGTCAACTGCTTGATATCAATTGATTGATGGCAGATCTCAAATATTGTCTCCTCCTTTATGAGGTTTATGAAACTTTATGGGCCACGTTTTGTTGCTTTCCTTATGAGGAAGAGGTGTTCAGATTAGGGCAAGAGAAGGACAAGATTCTTGAGAATTTAATTGTGTTCTCTACCTAGTAAGTTCTTTCACTTAACTAACTTGTCGACTGCTTGGTATCAATTGATTAATGTCAGACCTCAAAAATTGTTTTCATCTTATGAGGCTTATGAAACTTAATGGGCCATGTTTCATTGCTTCCCATACGAGGAAGAGGTGTTCAGACTAGGGCAAGAAAGGGAGAGACTGTTGAGAATTAAATTGATTTTCTTCTTTGCAATTAAGATCAATCATTCTGGCTGTTGTATCTTATTGAGGCATAAATTTGTTTCCTTCAAAGGCCATCCCTACCCATAATTTTGGATGAGTGATGATCATCAAACTTGCTCTCTTTTGGCTGTGTTTCTTGGGTGATCATATAATTAAATTGCACAAATGACATGCAGTTATGGGATGCAAGCACTGGTCAAGGATTCACACAGTTCATAGGACATCAAAAAAGGGCTTGGTCAGTCGATTTCTCTAAAGTGGATCCGGCTAAGCTGGCCAGTGGAAGTGATGACTTTTCTGTGAAGCTGTGGAGCACTAATGAGGTATAATTATTGCTGAAATCTATCCCAAGATGTAGACTTAATTCATGGGGTTACCTTCTTTTTTTTTTTTTCCAACATCATCTAGCATAACAAAAATAACTACTGAGGGATTTTTTAGTTTTGCAGTCATATTTATTTGGACATCTAGTCGACCGCAAATAATTAGGACTTATGATTTTGTTGTTGTTGTATTTATTTGAACATCTATGTCTGTAATTGGCAATGCCAGTTCTAGCACGTCTTTTGTTAGTCAAGTGCTGGATGTGCATCCATATAGAGCAGATTGTAAAAGTGAGACCATGAATTAGGATAACAAGTTGCTGCAGGACTAGTAAAGCAAAAATAAGCTTGTGTCATAGATCTTCATTTATAAAGGGTGCTTTTTTAGACTTAATTGCATATCTATGAGTATCTATTGTATCATAGTTTACCTTTAATGCAAGTTTGATATATGTTCTGTTAAAAGCAGAAGAATTGCATTGATACCATCAGGAATATGGCCAATGTATGCTGTGTCCAGTTCTCTCCATACTCCTCCCATCTGTTGTCTTTTGGAACTGCCGATTACAGAATCCACTGTTATGATCTGAGAAATACTAGAATTCCTTGGTGTACTCTTGGTGGACATGGAAAGGCTGTCAGCTATGTGAAATTCTTGGATGCAGAAACTCTTGTATCTGCGTCAACTGACAACACCCTTAAGATTTGGGATCTTAAGAGAACAAGTGGAAGTGGTTCATCTTGCAATTCTTGCAGTCTGACCTTACAAGGTCATACAAATGAGAAGGTTTGCTGCTTGTGTGTTATTGCACCCAGTTTTGGATATATGTAGTAATAACTGCCTTTGTTACCACTGAGAAGTGCTTATGATTTCTGCAGAATTTTGTTGGTTTATCTGTTTACGATGGATACATAGCATGTGGTTCTGAAACAAATGAAGTAAGTGCACTTACAATATGACATTGCCTTTTTGCCCCACTGAGAAATGAATGACAGTCTTTTCTTGTAGATGGTCTTTTGCTTTTCATGCCATGTGGGTTATGCTTTTCTCCTAAGATGCATCAGACTTCTTGTTCATATAGATGTTTCTGAATGATGAAGGCAGTTGTTGAAATTTCATGTTCAACTTTTTACTGATTATTGTTAGTGGTATTGGAAGAGTAGTAGCTCGTGATGAGATATCCTTTATATGATTGACTAGCATATAACTTTTGACTCTTTGATCATGATTGACATAGTGTGTACTGCAACCTTCCCATGGAAGTCTTTGCTTGAACATCCAGGTTAGAGATGTTTTTTATTAAGGCAGTTGTTGAAATTCATGCTCAATGTTTTTTCTGATTATTGTTATTTGCTAGTAGTATTGAAATAGTTGTAGCTCTTAGATGTCCTACTTTTTAGATGGTTGACAAATATATAACTTCTGACTCTGTAATTATGGTCGACTTAGCATGTGCTGCAAACTTCATGTGGGAAGTCTTCATTTAACATCCAAGTTTTTTGGTTCTTTTGAGATAGGCTTTTGAATTGTCAACATCAAACGTAGTGTACTACAAATATTCCAGATATGATTTCCCACTATTGTAAATCATAATTATTTTCTAACTTTTGTGTTTCTAATATGCTCTTCAGGTATATGCTTACTATAGAACTTTTCCTATGCCAATGACCTGTCACAAATTTGGTTCCATTGACCCAATCACAGCACAAGAGACAAGTAATGATGGTGGACAGTTTGTGTCAAGTGTTTGCTGGAGAGGGAAGTCAAATATGGTTGTTGCTGCAAACTCCACTGGCAGTATTAAAGTGATGCAGCTGGTTTGAAAGTTTTTTCTTGCTTTACCAAATCCTTTGACATTCTTACCAGATGAGGTCTTGGAGATGCAAAAGATTTGGTAATGTTCTTTGACAAAGTTTCTTTTAGATTGCTCCTATTCAGAAATGGTCTGTCTGCATCTCAGAATATATATACACACTGCAATTTCTGTGGCTCCAAAATTAGATTCATGGGTCTCTGCAAAGACCAGCATATGGTGTGGGGACATCTTGAGATTTGAAGCTACTTGCTCACAAGGTATTCTGCAGATCCTCGGCTTTCTTGAGTTCTTGCATTCTCTTTAATTGCTATGTTGATTATAAGCTTATGGCCTGGATATCCAAATTGGACCACCTGTTAACCGAAACCAACACACTAACCTCATCCACTTGTATTCAATCCGAGCTGATAAATGATGACGTAGATGGTTTTATTGGTGAATCAGAAGAATTGTCCTCCAGACTTCATTTAACAGTGTTTCATCGAGAGACAAAATATTTGGGCTGATTCAAGGTAAATAATGAAGCTGCAAACCAATGAAGTTAGCAGATCAGGAACAGTGATTGGATGTAAATAAATGAATTTGATGGAGGCTTTCAGTCGGAATCATCTGACCAATCAGTTGTAGAATTTGATCTTCCCATGTCGGTGGATGTGGCTGACATAGTGCTTTTGCTGGCTGGTGGTGGAAGGCACCACATATTTGCGATTTTGATTCCCTAGTGTTGGCATTCTTTTGAGGTATTTGATTAAACTTTTTGGATAGAGTAGATTAGACTAGAAGGAAGTTTTATCGCATGCTTTTCTTTATCGAGGAAAGTTTGTGCATATCCTTTGAATCCCATTATCGTAAATGAAAATGTTGCTTAGATGTATGTACATGCGAAATTAAGTAAAGCTTTTAGCATCGCATTATTTACTGCCTGCTTTCTTTAAGGAAAGTTTGCTGGATGCTTCGGTGCCGTTATTGTAAATGAAAGTTCACTTCACAAATTTTTATTGCAGATATGTTCCCTCCAGGATTAGCACACGGGAGCAGAAGGGAATAGAGCAGCGGCAGCAGCAGCGATGCCAGCCACGGCAAAGGTGATGACGACGGCCGTGAGAGCTGTCAGGTCAGACTGATGTCGCTCCTTCCAGATGCTGGTACATTATTCTTATTGCTCATGTATTATATATATATATATATATATACACGCACACGACATTATTGTTTGAAGAGAAAAAGGAAGAAAAATTATTGGCTTAGATGAAATAAAATAGATGGGATATGATTATAATTATTGGCTATACATACTATAATTCTGAGTTAAATGTGTCTCCACTTTGTCATGTCTTTGAAAATTGATCGCCGCCAAATGGATGCGGAGCTAAAAAAATTGATTCATTTCACACAGTTAAAAAGTCATCTTCTATTCATACAGCAGCTTGCTTGCCGGCGATAGCTTCACAAACCTGCCTAGGCAACCACGATCATCAATCAGAAAGAAAATATCGCATGATTCCTTTGGCGACTATCGTGATTGTAGAGAGCAAAAGCAACTGTCCAAGAAAAGAAAGTAGGAGGAAGAAAATAATAATAATAATAATAATAATACTAATAATCCTATATTCGGATCTTCTTTTTGTCATTTGTCCTTTATAAAAAAAACTTTAAAAGCATAAAGACTGGTCTAATGTCTACACAATTATATACTAATTAAGGGATTATAAGTATAAAAATAATGTATTATTACTATATGAAAAACTTTTATGTCAATTAAATAACAATATATTTAAATTTTGTGATGTGTGCTTTTTAATAATTCTTTAAAAAAAAATTTCTTATATGTAAGTGTATCATTTCTATAAGTGTATCATTTTTTAATGATCGATAAACGTAATCAAAATATAATTATATCCATAATATATCTTACTTAAATAGATAAGGTCACATAATTTAATATTCTCTCACTTGATCCATTAATTGGTAAGATAAAAAGGATTTAAAATTAAAAATAAATAAAATAAAATTTATTAAAAATAATTTTATTTAATTAAATTTTAAATTTTAAAATTTATTTACAAACGTATAAATTTAAGAAAATGAGTCAATAAATCTAATAAATATAATAATATTACATAAAGTTTGACTAGCAATGCGAATTATAACGATTGAATGTTATCAATGTTATACTTTTTTTTATGTATCACAACATTGTTAGCCCTTCTTAATATAGCCAAAATGATTCATGTAATTTATCTTGTCAAGACAATCCAATCAACACATTCAACCATTATATATATATATATATATATATATATATATATATATATATATATATATATATATATATATATATATATATATATATATATATATATATATATATATATATATATATATATATATATATATATATATATATGAACGAGATAACAAAAACAAATAAATTTAAGTATATAAGCAAACATATCAATTATAATATCCATTAAAACATGTATTACAAACCCAATCATAAAAATATATTTTTTCAAACACTTTAGGCTATAAGTCCTAATGAATTGATTATCAATCAATAGATTAGAACTCAAGTTCTTAACTAACATTAATCATTTCTATACTTTTTTTTAATCATTAAGTACTATATACCATAATGTATAGAACTACAACAGTACTTATCATTCTTAAAGAAGAAAGCTACTGTGATATGTCACAAAATATATTTAACGACTTAATTATTAAAATTTTTACTTTTCGACTTGATTATTGAAATTTTTACTTTTATGATTTGTTGAACAAATTTGTCATGTGAATTAAAAATCTTTATCTCTACAAAACAATTCTAAATATGTAAACATCTTAAATTGAATTTCTATCAATCTATAACTCAAAAGAAATTGATGGAATTGAATCATATTCAAGATATATATTATCGTCATTAAAGCTTCTCCTGACATTGATTCGGGTACAATAGAATTATCCATTATGTTTCAAACCATATCCATAAAGTACGATTTTACCTTTCAGTAATCTTATTCCATTGTGGCATATCTGATAAATCATATTGAGTACAAACACCCTACTTTTTCAGGAATCTAGCAAAAGAACTAAAATTATCATCAAGTTCATCATAACTATGATAGAATTTATCATTTTTATTATATCTAATAATTTTTACTTTTCTATCTAATTATCTCTCAACTTCATTTATATACATCTAAATATGTCAATAACTTAAGACCTTACCTGAATCAGATATATATAGTCATATCTCAATAAGTTATTTATAAAGTAATAAAATATCTTTTTACTAAAACAAAACATGGAATGACCCGCAGATATAAGCATATATAATATCAAAGAATTTATAAAACTATATTTCATCCAAATATTTGATTATCGGATCATTGTAAACTCAAGATTCATATTAATTCTATATAAACTATCATATAGAATTTAAAAGTTAACTTTTATTGAATCATACTAAGTTTAAATAATGTCTTAACAATTCCAAGTAAAGAATCTAAAGTTTTAGAATTATAAGAATATAACATGTATCCTCAAAATCCATCAAATAATATTAACAACTATCGCTTTTGCATTAAGTTCATTCAATGATTATTTCATTCTATTTTGATTTTCATATTAAAATAAATATTTATTATTGATATTATATGTTGAAGCGTCAGAATGAATTCACAAAGTATTAGAAAGGATATGTAATGTTTAATTCACAACATGCAAAGGTCAAAGTTATCCCTTTCCCATCTTCTTCACATGACCTTTTTTACCACAGAAGTAATATTTTACTATGAAGATTTTTTTATGAGTTTATAAAATATTTATAAACTCAATGATTTATGCTTCAAGTACACATTATTGTTACCTACTTCTTCAGTAGTACATAAAATATATGAGTCTTTCCTACTTTAATCTTAATTCTTTCTAAACATATACACTACTTGACTCATTAAAACTTTACTTATCCTTAATTTTATTATAGTGACTTTTAAATGAGTCAAACTAGTAAGAAATAGAATTAAGAATAAATTATATGAGGAAGGACTCGACTACATTCATGTTTAATAAGCTTTATCAGTCATATTGAAATTTAAAATGTTATCATTTTAAATTTCAATCAGTTCTTTTATTAATACGTCAGCTAATGACTTATCAACAAGTTTAAATTGATCTTTAAAAATATTTTAGTGTGCTAATTGTAGACTGTAATGAAGTCTAAATATTATTAGTAATTATTATAAAACTAAATCTTTTAGACCTTTTTCGATCAATTATCTTAATTATTTATTATATAGAACTTTCAATAATTAGATTTGTGATCCTTTTAACTAATTTGATCAAGATCTAATAGACCCAATGTAAATTACATATACTCAAGTCATTTATAATAATTTAATCCAAAAATATAGGGATATTTATAAGAATATAATGAAGGAAATACTATTATAATAATATAATATTAATATTTTAAGTTTTTAATAAATATTAAACTGCTAATATCATCTCTATTTTACCTTTAGGTGAAATATTGATATATCTAATATTCATATAAAAATATTTATAGAGAACTGATACCATCCTCGTAGAATAATATTACTACCTTTAGGTATATAATCCTGTAAGGATATTCAAAATATTATCATCCTACCCATCACATAATTATTCAAAGTAGATTCTCCTTTGGGATCATCTAAATCTCCTAATTATGTGTGCCATTGTGAATATTTTTTTCTTAATATCATTTAGGATTAATTCATTTATATAATTTTATAAGTTATTAGTCTAGGTCATTTTGACGACTACAAGACTAATACAATAATATAAAATATAATTTAAAATATCTTATAAATGATAAAATCTTTATTATAAATTACATCTTATAAGTTTATCATCCTATGCCACTTTAGTAACATCGATGACATAAAACTTAGAGATATAAGTTATAAATAATATTCACTAAATTTCTTTAATCTCAATTTAATAATAAAATAATAGTCATAATAATCATTAAACATTAATCAAAATAAGAAAATATTCATGTGATAACTATAATTATAATAAAACATAAATCATGCCTATATGTGAAAAATAAATATTACTTCATAATTTCAAATATATGTATTTGAATAACCAAATAAATATTCAAGAATAATAATTAGATTTTTATTTATCACGTGTAAAATTTTATCAATGTCATATGAAAAAACTATCAAAAAATCATAATTTATTTTCTTTTAATTTCACATAAAACCTTAAATTAGACCAGTCAATCCTATTTAATTAGATAAACCCATAATTGGGCTATCCAAATTGGGCTCATAGATTTGGGCTAACCATTTACCCAATTAGGCTCAACAAAATTAAAATTGATCAAAATTTAACTTTTTCTCGAATTCAAGACATGATTGATCAAATCTAAATTTATTAAGCAACCAAAATATAAAAAATGATCAAGTCCAATCAAAATATTTGATTAAAATAAATTAAATTAGTTAATTTTATAATTGAGAATGTATTTAAGAAAATTTTAATTTTTTAAGAGTAAAAATATAATTTTTACTTAGGATATATGGAGAAAAGTTTTGATTTTTGAAAGGGTAGAATTGGAAAGTAAACTTAGGATATGAATTAGAATTATCTTTTTTATGAGGTGTAAAATTATCACTTTAGTAAAACCCCTAATTGTCTCCATTTCTGTGGCCAGCTACACTGGGGGCGGGCGTCGTCATGTGCGTCGCCACCTTCGTCATCATGTCTGGCGCGCCACCTTCGCATGTCATAGCCACCGCTTGTCTTAGGCACTACAGCCGTCATCCGCATTCATTGCATGAGGCACAGTAGTCGTTGTTCGCAACCACTGCAGGAGGTGCGATCACTACCACCTGGCAGCAAACACTGCTTAGCAACCCCCACAATCACTACGGTGCAATTGTGCACACACATGTCACCTAGTGACCATGCTAGCCTTCGGCATCAAGTGACGTTGCTGTGACCAACAGATGCCGCCACAACAACATTATTGCAATCGTCGCAACCACTTTAGGCAACTGTAGTGCTACTACAGTCGACACACATAACGATAGTGCATAGCCACTACAACTAGCACAGGTAGTGGTGGTGGTGTCACAACCGCTATTGCAACCCATACTGCTTGTATTGGGTACACAGCTATTGCCCGCGGTTGGGCTAGCGACCACTAGAGGTTGCTGCCCTCAATAATACTATTGTCAACAGCAAGCTGTTGACAATAGTCTATCAATCAAGCACAAGTAACTTTACATCGTCGGTAAGCAAATAATAGTATGGACTAATCACGAGCAAAAGGTACTAACAAATAGATCTAAAATATTTGATTTCATAACTATAGCTCTAATACTAATTATAATAATAAAAACCATAATATGCTACTATTATGTGAAAAACTTTTTTGCATACCTAAAGTCAAAATTTATGATGTATATCTTTCGATGCATACCTAAAATCAAATAACAATATATCTAAATTATGATGCATACCTTTTGATGATTCTCAAATAACTTTTTCTTTGATCTATAAGCACACTATTGTGGGATCTAAAATCTATAATGATGTCGATCTACAAAAATAACTAGACTCACATTCTCCTCTCTTTTTATCCTTCGTAAAACCACTATGAGTGATAGATTTAAAACAAAGGAGAGATGAGAGAAGATCTATAATCTCTCACTGATTAGTTCATGTGACTAAAGGGAAATAAGAAAAAATCTATAATATCTCAATCATATCATGTATCCTCATCTCCTTTTATCTGTGTATCAGTATATCCACACATATATGTGTATAGTCCCTAGGAGGTCCTATTTATTTATGGATAAGAGTAGATGGTATAAGATAAGTAATTAAGAGAATCCCTCCCATCAAGGTTATCTTTTAAAGAATCCTACCATAATTGAACTTTTTTTCTATTAGTCGATCAGAATCTAATCATATCTATAATATATCTTACATTATTAGATAGAATCACATAATCTAAATAATAAGCATTTCCTTACACGTCTAGTAAACATAACACCAACAACAAAATCGTAAGCCCCCATTATTTAAGGTTATGAATCTTTTGTCATTATTTAGATCCGTAAAAAATCATATGCTTAGTTAAATTTAGAACACTTAAGTTTTTATTTATAGTTTCTATTAAAATCTTTTTAGATCTTCCTCTTCTCCTTATACCACTAACACTATTATTTTATATTTTTTAACTATCATATTCGGTGGTCTTCTCAGCATAGGCCTCTATCTTCTTAAACAATTTTTTTTTTTGTCTTACTCTCTATTGAAGCGATACCTAGTTGTTCAAAAACAAAAGTATTTCATTTTATATCTTTCCTAGTAAATCTGCGTATCCATCTCAATATTCTTATCTCTACAACACAATCTTTTTCTATATATTTTTTCTTAACTATCTAGCAGTAGATTTATAAAGTATTATTGGTTTCATAATTATGTCAAAAAAATTTCTTTTTAATTTCAAAGATATCTGATGATCATACAAGACTCTTGATGTCCCTCATCATCTAAATTATCTTATTTTTACTCTATGAATATTATCTTCATTAATCTCTTCGTCTTATTAAATAATTGATTCAAGATACCTAAAACTTTTACTTAAAATTTTTTTGTTCATTTAATTTTACTATATATATTACCAAAATTTTAAAATCACTAAAATTATATTTTATATATTTAATTATAATTCTATTTAATCTAAAATTTTTAGTTTCTAAGATTGATCTTAATGACTCAAATTTATAATTAATTCCACCTAGGCTCTTATTAACTAAGACAATATCATCAACAAATAACATATACCATAAAGGTTTATCATACAAGTAACTTTTAATTTCATCCATTACCAAGGTGAAAAAATAGATAGTTAATATGAATCCTTGGCATAATACTATGCTAATAAGATACTCACTAAACACACATTATAGTTCTAACACTAATATCTACATTATCATACATATTTAATAATAATAATATAATTAATGGATACATCTTTTTGTTCTAAAATCTATCATAATCAATATCTAGGAATTTTATCATAGGTGTTTTTAAGTCAATAAAAATCATATCAAAATCTTTCTTTTTTTCCTATATTTTTTTATTAATTATCTTAATAAATAAATGGCTTCTATAGTTGATCTTTCATATATATAACTAAATTAATTTTCAGAGATATTTATTTCAAGTCTTGTCCTATTTTTTAATAATTCGTTTTCAAAGTTTCATAGTATAACTCATGATTTTAATTCTTCTATGATTTGAATAATTTTATATATCATCTTTATTTTGATTTTATTAAATACACTAATTAACCAAGCTACTAATAATTTTATATTTTGGTTTCATCTTTATTCAAACTTCAATAAAAATATCATCAAGCCCCACACTCTTAACTAATTTTCTATAGAAAATTAGCTATAATTTTCTCCAGAAATCAAGCCCCACTATTATTTACTTCATTAGCTATAATTTTATGAATAAATCTATAATTATTAAATCTACCGCTATTATTTATCATTAAATCTAAATCTCGACTGAAATATTCATTAAATAATTCATAAAAATAATTTTGTTATATTTTCTTAATTTCATTATAATTAACCATATTTTTTATCCTCATCTTTAATGCATATAATATTATCTAAATTTTTTTTAAAAAAAATTCTCTTAACTTTATTAAGGTTTCACGTCTACCTTTAGTTTCACCTAATTTAAACTTCTAATCTAATTTAAATAATATTAATATTATCCTCATCTAAATTTCAAGTCTGATAAATTTCAAATATGATAAGCAACCAAAAATTAACATGTATAAGATTATTGGTATCTTCATAAAATTGACTTTAAAACAAAAAATATTGGAGCGTAAATGAAAATTAAAAGGCTAGACCCTAGTTTGTAATCTCCAAAAGTTTGTTTCATCGCTAAAACTTCTGATGGGAGCAGCTCACGGGCTCTGAAACCAAAATACCTCTTTCCATCCAGAACACCCCCCCTTGAATAGACCGGCAGGCTGACCAGATCATACCTTCGTCAGTTGTTAATGTCTGTCTAACGAGGCAGCAGCATCTTCATGAATCTGCATGGTGCTGTCGATGTAAAGCATACTTGACAACCTCATAGAAGGAAACAACAATGCCGACCGAAGGCCCTGCTCGTCCAACTCGTGGACCTACACCCGTGAAGAGACCCTTTATGCCTCCGCTCCTGCAAGATATAATGGAGCACGATGCAATTAGTAGACAAAGGGTGGCAAGTGGATGGGCGAAAAGTTGACATGTCACAACGATTAACAATCCTCCAACATCATCTGCGCTAAGCAAGACGCAGCACTAAGGTATTATGGGAAAGCAAATCTAATTTGCAAAGGATGCAAAAGAAGGCATTTTATGGTCACGTTGTCTGCGCATAGCCTTTTCTTTACATTGTGAAAGAAGCTAGTGCTATATGATGAGTTATTGGCGTACCTCCAAATCTCCATCAGAGTCTGCCTTGTAGTCATATTTAATGCCCTTGCTGGATCCTTCTGAAATGAACATGCGAATGGCACAAATTAGTTAACACATTAGAGGTTGAAAAGTATGCTCAATCTGGCCCTTTTCTCACAGTTGCTATAGTTCCAAAATAATCTCACAAGTGCAAGTTTAGATTAAAGATACACTAATCCATTTCAGTGCGAAGATGAATGTTGAATAACCAAATCACAAACTCTTAGCTTATAATGCTGAATGACTTCAACTATAGTCGCACCACATGCACATCCTAATGATAACAAGAAAGAGTTGTTAACAAACCTCTATTTGTCTTCGTGTTTTTGCCACATCAAGTGGACACGTTGCAGCAGCAGCAAGGCTGCCTGCTACAAAACCAGCTGTGAAATTTGCCCCAAACACACTAGCAGCACTGCTATCCTCATCAATAATTGAAAGTAATCTCCTCCGAATCTAAACAAAGAACAAACCAAATATGTATTAATACACAACTTATTTACAACTGAACATTTCAATTCACAAGGGCTAACCAAATAGAATCAGAGATAAATATTACCGGCTCCAGAGTTGACCAGCATATAGCAGAAAAGGGAACATCACGAGCAAGTTGTGCTCCCAAACCTGTCCATAAAACACGATAGCCTTGCACTGTTTGCAACAGCATTAAGAAATAAAAGATGTCAGGATTTGAAGTAAATGAGCCATTTCAGGTTCAGTTAGCATATCTTCAAGCAGGAAGCAAAAGAAGTGATATGTTGGAAAGGGTAATGCAAAATTGAGTTTATAAGTTGACTTCTCATAACAATGTAGTAAGCTAAAGAACTCAACATACAGTTATGGTTACTTGTAGTACTGCAAGATGTCAGAACACCAACTAATGTTTTCCACATTCCTGGGGGCTTAGCTCCTTTGATAAATTCTTTATACGCCTGTTGGTGGCACAGCAAGTAACTAGTCAAAGAGTTGTCTCAAAAATTGGCTCTATAATATAAAAAGAAAACAGAAAAAAAAAATAAGAAACCAAGGTTATAATCAGTTAACAGGTAGTTTTCAAGAATCGGGCAAGAAAGTAGCTTCAGCCAATTTGATGGCTCGATCAAATTTACCAATTTTATTTGTTATTTATTGCTCAAACATCATTCAACAATTTCTCTAGTAATCAATAAAAACTAAACAGAAATTGTAACAGAACCATTTAAATGAATGGAACATGTACATTATTCACATCCTAATTCATCGTTAACAAGGTGGAAGGTTTGACCACATTGATGGCTCAATCGAAGTTGTTATTTTAATTTGTTATTCCTAGATATCAAACAGCATGTGCTCTAGAATAAATTGCAAGGTAACATGCCTTCAGTTCCAACTTGATACAGAGCCATTATGACATTATCAATGAACAAGAATACTATGGAACTGAATGAGAAGACCATTAAGAATGTTTTTAGATAACCATATCAGAGTTCAAAGAAAGTTCTAATATTAAAAAAATATTAATGGAATATGTCATAATATATCATACATTGAGATATTATACCAGTGGCTAAACCAATCAGAAACAGTTATACATTGCCATCTGTTTTGCCAGCTCAAATGCAAGTTATAATGGCAACAAATTAGCTTTTCAGTCATCTCAAAGCTAAAGTTTCAAACTGTACCCGACAAAAAATCACCAATAGCTATGCCAATCTATCAATCACATTTCCAGCAAATGATCATCTCCGGTTGAAACGATTTCTCACAGAGCTTGATGATGAAGTTCCAGTTACACTTCTACAGGGCATTATTTATTCAAGTTTAATACTTTCATCCTCAAGAATCTCAGCTCACTGATGGTAAGAAAAAAAGTTTATGTATGACAATAAGTGGTAGACAAGTTTATGTTATGCTCTTTTCTATCAATAAAAGGAGATATTTAGTTATGAATTAAAATAAATATGAAGTAAAATTAGCAGCAAAAGAACATACTAGGAATTCATATAAATTTCTGCTCCCCAGAAAACTAGACTATGGCAAGTTCATATCACTAATGTAAACATAAAGTAATCTCAAAAAGTGTTGGCTTGGTAGAATACAAAAGTTCAATACAAGCAGTACTAACAATGAGAAGACCTTTAGAAGATGATGTGTTGATGAGGTGACTTGATCCATAAGAAGTCATAACACATTATAAAATTTACCTGCATACGTGTTCTTGCCAGCTCAATCGGAGAACATGCTATGCATGCTAATGACCGTGCAGCTGAACCTGCAACTAGAGGGGAGTAAGGCGTCAGATTTGGAGCATTGGTGGATGTGAACTCCTCGATCCAATTGCGGAATATGTCATAGCATGGCAGGTAAATTCCCACCTGTTTGCAAATTTGAAAAGGTGTCAAGAAGCATCTCCATGTACATGATTGCATATAACATGTAAAAAGAGCTGAACAAAAAGGCATTTCTTCCACATTGACTGGTAGCATCAAATAAGAAGCATAAGATTAAAACACCTTCTCACTAGCACAATGGGTAACGAAGCCCTAGACCAAGAAAATAAAAAGTAATCCAGTCTAGTTTTGCACTAGCACAATGGTAGGCTCAAAAAAAGACTACAAACAGGTTCAGGTCTGACTATTACCACTTGATGTACACTTGGTATCATGACTATTACGTGTTTGAAAATTTCGAATATTACAAGTCTACTTTGATCGGAAAATGTAATATGAGTACGAGGGTCCATATTCAATTGAACAAGTCCCTGACAGTAAAATGCTAGGAAGCTCTATTATTGATATTGACAAAAGTAGATTCCATTCAATGTTACAACCATCATCTCATTAAACTTCAGCATCTCTTAGCATTTTGTCATAGCATGGACCCAAATTGGAAATAATACATATAACAGTGTAAAAGATAATAAACAGGTATACAGAGACAATCACACAACATAACACAGTGTTTATGTGATTCAGCAAAAAGGCCAACACCCATAAGTGGTGGTGGCAAGAAGCTTCATTAAGGTGGAAACAAGTACAAGAATAGCGTTAAGTTCAGAAACATATTTCCTGATCGCTATCAACTTGTAGTTAGATGTATTAGCTATAGTAAGATATGAAATAACCCAAACATCATGCACAAGATTGCCAAACAAAGATGAAAAAATCCACAATGTTAGAAGTTAGAACTTCTACCAAATTATTAATTTCCATCATCTGACAAAGTGAGTTCATCCAACTAAAGGAGCATCTTAATTTGCACTATAAAAAATAGGTCTGTTTGGCATTTAGTAAGTACTCTGAATTATAAAAAGTTGTCCATATTTAAACAGCAATAGTCATCTTTTAATTGTTGCTCACATAACATCTGTCATAAGACCAGGTTTTCCCAAGGTACATGGTAAAAACATGAGAAGCAACACACTATTGTGCATCCGTAAGCAGAAGTTATCAAAGAAAAGTCAGAAACGAAACTCACAGTTGGTACAGCCAATGCTAAACCTGCATTTGTGCCTCTCCAGAGTCTTGCAAAGCCTTCCTGTAAATTTAAGCAAACAAAAAGCAATGAGAATTGGCTTGTTGAAGTCAAGGAAGACAGGTAGACCAGTCACTATGTAAGATAAAAGAATACAGCACCTGTCTCACAACTTTGTGAAAGACATCTAGCGTTCCCTTGTACTCAAAACAATCAGGAGGGCAAACTAATTCAGAACGAAATATTCCAGCACGAGTACATGAGGGTGAACATCTGAAATCCAAAAACATCTGAACCACGTTGTCAACATTAGGTCAATTTCCAAAATTAAATGAAAGAGGAAATACCTGTAACTTAGAACTACAAAAACAATTACCATAGAACATTCAGATGGCATGAGTTCCACGAAGGGGGTTTCAAAACTTGAAATTGTGAATTCATAAAACATGGGTAATCTTAACAAACAAAAGTAAGAATTCCCTGGAGGGCACTTGCATAACGAAGCATAGTTTTGGCAGATAAAGATAGTTCTAGGTCCTCGGAGGTGTCATGCTCAAACGATTTGTACTTTTTACCTACAGAGCCGATTGCCTACTGAGGTACAACTTCATCAAATAAATTCATAGACGATGTGGTCTTATTTGCTAAATAGACAGAAATATATAGTTTTTTTCTTTTCTGACTGGTTCAAGTGATGAGAGAACCAGAATAACAGCATAAGAGCACCTAAATTGAGTCCTCACTTTAGGGTGTGTTTATTGCTCAAGCCCCCGTGTAAATCTATACCAAGCCTGAGTGTCAATACACCTCCTATGAGATTGCACAAGAAAAACATCAGACAAGACTCACTGCAAAATACTGAATAAATAGCTAAATCGTATGCAACTGTTGATGTCAAGTTATCTTTATCGTTTAGACTGGTTCGAGTCATCCTGTTGATAACTCTTTTAAGACTTGCCAAGCCCTTGACAATATCAAACACAAGATATTGAAAACCTAAAGTTGATCAAATAATGTCTTAACCAGATAATATGTAGATCACGATCTAATAAAGCCATCCCCTATCCATCTACTAAAGGAATTGCGCATTGATGACCAATAAAAGCAACCAAAGATTCACGAGAATCGAAAGTGTCGTCCGCATACTAGATCAAATCACACAATATAAGACGGGCAAGACGGACAGAGATCACAAGCACACCATGTTTGGTCCTAGCGATGCCATCTGTCTCCCGAAGTGATGATATGGAACTCCAGCCGCCTGAGCTTGCAACCTTGTCTGCAAGAATCAGGCAAGAGATCAATCAGAATCAAATCTACTGAGCAAAAAGAGTAGTGAAAGAACAAATCTCATCATCGCAGCCCGCATATGCGAATCGAATCAACATGCCACCAATAGAACGCATCTCCAAATTCTCTACAGAGGAGGAAAAGAAGGGTCAAGCCAACCTTGGCAACGTCGAGGGGATTGACAAGGACGGCGGAGACGACGGCGGCACCAGCGGCGGAGAGAGCCCGCTCCCGGAAGCCCATCTTGTAGTCGGCGGCGGGACGTGGACGAGGGTCCGAAGTCGGCAACGCCGAGGAAGAAGACGACGGTAGTGAGCGTGACGAATCGTTGGGTGTAGAGACATCGAAGGCGCGATCATTAATGGGTCCGACGGCCATCCGCGCCGGGAAACCATGCTCGGAAGACGAAGAAGAACCCACCATTGCGTGTATCTCGCTAGTGCCTTCTTGCGACGATCGGTGCAGCGGAGGCGGGTTAGAATGATGGTGGAAACAAGGATTCAAACGCTAAAAGAAGGAAGAAATCATGACGGACCGGTGAAGGTGGGATCGGGAGGCGCCAAAGGTGACCCGAGGGCGCACGGAGGGAGGAAGAGAGAGAGAGAGAGAGAGAGGGTTTACCGGTCCTTTTTCCTGGGCAAGCAACTGCGGAGGATGACTTGTCCGTTTCTAGAACAACTTAGAAACCCTCACGCCGCTATTGGTCTCTCTCTCTCTCTCTCTCTCTCTCTCTCCTCCGAGTTGTATTCCATGTCGGCGTAGGCGTGAGGGTTAGGGATACATTGATTATTAAGAAAAAATATATATATTCTGTGAAAATTTAGAGTCCTCTGCGAGAATTTTTTAAAATATTTTTTTTAAAAAAATTAGTTTTATATATATAAGGGCAAATTTAACATGTATATGCCATTGAAATACATCGAGATTTCAAAGTCTTAAGTTTTCTTGTAAACATAAAAAGAACTTAATCTCCTAATACTAAGTGCCATTGGATTATTAATTATAAGTCAAATTGGCATTTGAAAATGAGTCAAAATTAACATATAAAAGAGAAATGCACGTGAATATGCCAAAAATTTAAGTTTTATTTTATATCTTCGTATATTAATTATCACTTGATCAACACTAATAACTTTTAAATACTTATGAGTTCAAAATAAGTCAAAACCAATATATAAATAAATTATTATTAGCCAACGAATTAAAAACAATTAATTGGATTGTCCAATTTGGAACAAAACAAGGCATGGTCATGGCGTTTAATCCTAAGAGAAAAAGAAGCTAATTGGTGGAGGAGAAATAGCACTTGGCGTTTGGAAGACATGAAGAGTTCATACGTGTACATAAATATGTTTGATATTTTATCACAAATTATTATAATTTAAAATTAAACCGCAGCATAGCATATGTGAATCGTAGATTGATTTTGATACTTGACATATTAATTTCGTCGAGATTAAATAATTAATTAAAAATATTTAAGCAGGGATTAACGATAGATAGTAAACTCAGTTAACCTCTCTTCCGATATATGTTAACCACAATTAAGTTGGCTCGCTGTCATAATGGCTTACTTCCTTCCGAGGAACATGAGATTGGAGTCAATCAAATCCAAGCCCAAGGTGTTGTCGATGCGGTATCAGCATTGACACGCGTATGCTTCACCCTTCTGACACGTTTGGCCGTCACATTAGATGCCGTAGATTTTTGGATGAGAGATCTCATCCCTGCGGAGTCGTAGATTTCTCGTCTCTCGCCTGTCCCACCGTCACCAGCTTCCCCTTCCAGGAACGATGGCGGCGGCAGCAGCAGAGGTCGCTCTCGTGAAATCCGGCAATCCCATTACCAAGTTCAGCAGAGAGCCACCCCCTCTTCGCGCCCACTTGAGAGTCTCGGCTGCTTCACGGCCCAGCAGCGCCGGGCCGAAGAAGAAGTCGGGCAAGACGGAGATCAAGGAGACGCTGCTGACGCGCAGGTTCTACACCACGGACTTCGATGAGATGGAGCAGTTGTTCAACACGGAGATCAACGGGAACCCGAACCAGGCGGAGTTCGAGGCGCTGATCGACGAGTTCAAGACCGACTACAACCAGACCCACTTCGTCCGCAACCCCGAGTTCACGGAAGCCGCCGACAGGATGCGGGGGCCCCTGAGGATGGTTTTTGTGGCGTTCCTGGAGCGGTCCTGCACCGCTGAGTTCTCCGGCTTCTTGCTTTACAAGGAGCTCGGACGAAGGCTTAAGGTTGAATCCCGGTATCCATAGAATTCTTATTGAGCTAGTTTGGATTTTTTTTTGGTTAATTTGGTGGCCAATTGTGCAATTATTTTCCTTATTTCTACTTTCCAAAGCAGTAATTTGGGTTCATTCTATGATAGAATGACGCAAGTCTTATTGGAATGAACTATTCTTTAAATTTGTTTTGATTTCCTTATAGATTGATGAATAATTAATCAATGTTGCTTCCTATGAGTTTCCTAGTGGTTTTTTCAAACATTTAATTGTTCCTCTGTTTAGGTTGAATCCCTTTATCTAGAGAGTGTTTATTGAGCTAGTTTACATTTTTCTGGTTATTCTGATGGTCCATTGTACATTTATTTTCCTGATTCCTACTTTCCAAAGTAGTAATTTGGGGTCATTTTTTGATAAAAGGATGTAAGTCCTATTTGAATGAATTCTTTCTTTAGGTTTGTTTTGAGTTCCTTATAGATTGATGGACAGTAATTTACTGATATATTTTTTGAGGACAGCATTAGTTAGTTCTATTCTGTGATGTTGTTTCCTAAGAGCCTTCCTAGCCTTTTCTTAATCCATTTAATTGTTCCTATGCTTAAAGTTGGACCCTTTTTTCTATAGACCTCTTATTGGGCTAATTTAGATTTGTCTGGTAATTTTTTTATGGTCCATTGCACAATTATTTTCCTGATTCCTACTTTCCAAAGCAGTAATTTGGATTCATTCTGTGATGTTAGGATGTAAGTCTTTATGAATGAATTCTTATTTTCTTTCTTTTAAGTTTGTTTTAATTTTAGGATCATATGATCCATTCATTTTATTAATCGTTGACAAATTGTTGGACAGAAAACCAACCCTGTGGTGGCCGAGATCTTCTCCCTCGTGTCGAGAGATGAAGCCCGGCATGCTGGGTAAGTAAAACAACTGATCACGATCTTTAGCTGTCATTTTCCTGTTTTCCAGTGAGGAAAACATTACAGTCGCTGTTATTTGATGATTCTGTATGAAGCGACTCTTTTCTCTTAGCTGAAATCATGTCAAAATTGCAGATAGTACATGTGGATTTATGGAAGGAAAGGTTAAGAGATTGAAGAGAAACTTAGAGTCCTGAGATGTCTATACCATATTGTTGCGATTGTGTAAACTCGTGTAGATTCCTGAACAAAGGCCTCTCAGACTTCAACTTGGCTTTGGATTTGGATTCCGTAACAAAGACTAGGAAGTACACATTCTTCAAGCAAAGTTCATCTTCTATGCAACATACCTATCTGAAAAGATTGGATACTGGAGGTATATCACAATATATAGGCACTTAAAGGCCAATCCTGGGTTCGAAGTGTACCCAATCTTCAAATACTTTGAGAACTAGTGCCAGGATGAGAACAGGCACGGAGACTTCTTCTCTGCCTCATTGAAAACTCAGCCGCAGTTCCTTAATGACTGGAAGACCAAGCTGTGGTCTCGATTCTTCTGCCTCTCGGTAATCCTTTACATTTCAATCACCACCATAACAAATCAAAATCATTCTGACCTAGTTTTCCATGCACATGCCAAATAGAACTATCATATAGTGACAAAAGTGTGCCTCAAATTATGGCAGGTCAATGTGACGATCTACCTGTATGATTGCCAGTGAACAGCTTTCTATCAGGGCATTGGTCTCAAAACCGAAGAATTTGAGATGCATGTCATCATTGAGGTGACCGATTGATCCAGTAGCCAATTCTGGCAAACCTAGTAGTACATTGAGAACCAAGTGTTATCTTTCTCAATTTGCTACTTTACTAGTCAAGTAGCACGTATAGAACTTGAAATCTATGCTTTAACCTAGTAATAGTTGACGCTGATATGATATCCTTTTTCAACTTCCTGAGTTCTCAAGGAATGAAATGAGCTTAGATTCTTATACTAGTGAAGATCCTGCATGCTAAATATACAACATGATTGGCATGGGTCTTTGATATTATTTGATGCTATTACCTAATCAGGATACACACACACACACATGAGAAAAGAACTTTCTCTTTGTTATGTACTTCATGCTCATGGCCAGTTTGTTTGCTACACATCTGGTCATCTTTGGAAAGTGTGATATATATGAGAAGCTTCCTGTTGGTGGTGTTGTTTCACCCTTGACGAATAGGAATTCTCTTATAATCTTACTGTTCTTCAGATAATGTTGATAATTGGTTGGACTACACTTAAGTATCACAATGCAGCACTATTTTCTTAGGAGAAAGGGTATAATTCTTTTTTCTCCCTCTGGATTGGCTATTCTAAACGATATATGTTATTTGTGAATATAGTAGTAGTTTCTATATTCACAAATGTTAAATCTTTTGTACCAGACTAACCGAACAACAGCGAGGATTTTTCCAGCTGTAATAGATGTGGAGAACCCAGAATTCAAGAGAAAGTTGGATAGAATGGTGGAGATCAACCAGAAGCTCATCACCATTGGAGAGAGCCAGGATCTTCCTCTGGTGAAGAACTTGAAGAGGATACCTCTCATAGCTGCACTGGTGTCTGACCTTGTGGCTGCCTCCCACATGCCCCCCGTCGAGTCTAGATCTGTTGATTTTGCCGATTTTGAGTCATGACTTATGGACTGACTTTGTAAAAGACTAGTCCACAAATACATGATGCATTATTTTGTTTAAATGTTCAGAACAGATGATGATTGCATCAATTAGAGTCTGCTTTGTATCTGTTGTAGATATATATGGATGCATGTTTCATCATCTAATGTCAAGTGATTCAAAACTGTTCTTCTGCATAAGCTGGCTCAATCAGATTTAGGGTAGATGGTGCAATTGAAGAAGTGACTTCTCTTTTTTTTTCTTTAATTTGTCTTCTTTGTTGGGTGATGTTCATACTTTCTAATCTGCATAACCTGCAAACCATGACATTGCTGCTTCTGTTCTCACAGGCATGTAATAAGTTTATAAACCTAACATTCATATATATTCCATTTTTCTGAGAAGTTTAATTCATCATCTGTGTTTGCCAGAGAAATAAGAACCACAGAACCATGGGTTGCAAAATGTTGCAGATGAAGATACTTCATGAAGTTTTGTAGCATACAAGGGCAGTAAATCCACACGATAACCAGCAAAAGCTCGAAATCACCCTGGAGTTTTTCCTTCTGCTTACTTTTCTTTTATGAAGCAAAATGCAGAATTCTGCAAGAGTACAACTACCTGTGACAAATGCCTGTGGGTAGTAGATTTGTTCAAGAAATTTTCTAAAAGAATATTCTCAAAAATAGAAAAAGATAGAGCATGGTGATCAGAGTTCATTAATGTGCCGGATTATCAATCATTCATAACCAATTTATGATAAAAAATATCCATCTCAAGCTAGCATTAAAGATCATGAAAAGTACTGTGTTGTCCATCTAAACATTTTATCCAAAAACTGAGAGACTATCCCCAATTGCAGCTCAGATTCCTCTGTCACACAACTCCCAGTTGTGGTGGACTGCCAAGAAATATTAGCAATGAATACCATTCTCTTTATCACCATAATAATGTACTAAATCGACACTAGAACAGAAACAATTGAATCAATGCCTGGTCTTCCCTGCATTATTATGCTCACTGAATACTGTGACCAGTAGAAGGAAAAATTATGAAGTTAGGCACTAAATAACATCACAATATTAAAACATTAGGATAGCAGAATTATGAAGCAAATGCTCAAAGGGTAATTTAGTACCGAGGATTCCCACCATTATAGGATCGGAGGGATCTGGATGCAGATGAGCCATTGTATACACAACTTCATTTTTTCCTAATATCAGAAAAACATATTTTAAGATTAAAAAAATTTAAAGAAGTTGCAAAAACATAATTAAAAAATAACCAGAAAGTGTTGCATAAGATTAAGCAATATATGGTGTCTGTTCAAAGACTTCAACAGTCAGAAAAAAGAGCAGAGAAAATATTCCACGAATTAGACCTCAGCAAAATTCATGGCACTCTGAAACAAAAACGAGGCAAGCAAGATTCCAATACACACACAACCTGGCACGATGCTAGGACCATGAATAAGTATGAACTGGAAGAGGTGAGTCATTTTCTTTCAGTCCCAAATATGCAGCTAGCCAGATAACTGCTATAAGAGGTTTCATGGACTCATTCTGCCATCATGACCTTGACGAACTCCTCATAGTTGATTTGACCATCTCCGTCGACATCAGCTTCACAAATCATCTCATCAACTTCCTCATCTGTCAGTTTCTCGCGAAGGTTGGTCATGACATGACGCAACTCAGCAGCAGAGAAGAAGCCGTTCCGGACCTTGTTGAAGACTCGAAAGGCCTCCGTCGGCTATTCTTCAGAGTCAGCGTCCTTCATCTTGCGAGCCGTCAGAATGAGAAATTCAGGAAAGTCAATTGTCCCATTCCCGTCTGCATCAACCCCATTTATCATGTCCTGCAGCTATGCTTCTGTAGGGTTCCGACCCAATGACCGCATCACAGTCCCAAGCTCCTTCATAGTGATGCAACCTATAGAGACACCAGAGCCCAATAAATAGACTATAATTTTTATAGCAAAGCTTTTACATATCTTATAATCTTTAATTTTTGTAAAAGGATTTATCTAAAATTGCATAGAAAACAGAATCTCGAGGGAAGAATTTCTGCTCCAATCATTTAAATAGATTTCTTGTAATCAAATAGATATGTATCATGGTTTGTTACAACTTACAAGTGCATTGGATAAAAAAGAACTTTTGATATTAAGAAACTTCAAAACAGAGCCTTCCGAACACAAGGAACTTTCTCTTGCGTGTATTGCGCACTTCAAAACATAATATGGTCAATCAAGGAATTTATCACATGATGCCAAAGAGACAAGAATTTTAAAATTTTGAATAAATATACCGCTCATTCACTAAATTCATGTATCCTTCTAACATCTCAATCTTTAAACTTCAAGTGATTAATGAAGATTTTGAAACAATTAAACACAATCCAACTTTTAAATACCCAAACAAAGATAATTGCTCCTAGATTGTTTACAGAAGAGACTCTGTTAACAGCTGTACTTCAGCATACACATTGAGATATGTGGACACAACTAGAATAACCTCTGCTACCGTCTGTTTCATTTTTTCCATCCTCATCAAAATTCACCAGCGACATTTAACAATGGGTTTTCCTCAACCAACATGTTGACACAGGCAACCTTATAAAATATGTTCTACCAAATGATTAGATTGATAACCAATCAAAATAAACCATAGACAGCATATTGGCACTACTACTAGTTAATGAATCATGAATGTAGAATTTATCTTGTGATCAACATCTCCCACCAAATCATTTCTTTCTTTACTTCCTCCTTTTCTAGTAGAAGTAAAAACAAGTCTAACTACATATTAGGCATAGCATGGCATGGATAGTTAGAGTAAAAATCCGCAGCATAAAGTTAATCCCCAGAGTGATGTACCCTCCTTAATATTCGGAGCAATGAAGTGCCTCGGTGCCCGAGCGCTTGCGGCACCCAAGCAAGACGAGGCAAGGCCCAAGTGCGCAATAAGTGGGTCGGGCGGGACATTTCAACGAGGCACGGTCCAGGCGCTGGGCGAGCCAAGTTCGGGTTAAGTCTGAGTCGAGCCAATTCGGATTCGTGATTCGATTGAACCATATGAGAACAGTCTCAGCCGCAATCGCAGCGACGACGAACCAGTCTTCTCCAACGGCGACAACAGTGTTTCCCAGGCAAACGACGCCAACAACAACAACGTCTTCCCCCGGCGAGCGAATATTATTGTTGTGTCTTCCTCTCCGAAGGGTAACAGCAACAACTTCCCCTCGCGGTATCTCTCTCCTTCACCTCCTCTTCCTCCTTTGCCGTCGCATAGTACCTTCTCCTTCCTTTCTCTTCATCGCAGCCCTTCTTGCTCGTCCTCCTGGACCACAGCCCCGTCTCTTTTCTCCTCCCTATTTCCCTCCCAACCACCTAACCCCTACAAGCTCTTCTCATCCTCCTCCTTTGATGTTACTAATTTTATTGATATAATATATAAATTTTGTAAATGATTGAATTTGTCATTCGATTGTTGCTACTTTTGCAGTGTCCTATAAATGAATGAATTTTTGCCTTGGTCTATTTTTATAAATCATGATATATATATATAACTTTTAAATTATAATATTTGAGAGTATCTTGTTTCGTTTGGGCAAGCATCTTGATCACGATCTTTGACTAATTAGGAGAGGAGAAACTGAAAACAGAAATTTCTTTACGCAACATAATATGATATTTAAAAAAAGAGATTTCTTTATGCAGTCATCAATGTCAAGCATTTATGATCACAATTGTGACCTCCCAAGTTTAGCCCCATAACGGATGGGGAAGAAAATTGAGTTGACTTACAAGACTAGATGAATATTACCATTAGTTTGGGCTTTTAGCATTTTGGTTCACCTGGTTCTGACTTATTAAATTAATGAGTCAGTTATCCCAAAGAATGTTATTGGATGGAACAAGTACTAGACATGATGAAAGGGCTGGACCCTTTTTAAGTGGAAGAGATTTGGCATCTCAAATTCCTACAGAATTCAAACCACAATCATCATCAAAATATAAATCTTGCATACGTAAGATTAAATGCTCGAATTAAAAGAAAGAACAACTAAATTATATTCATTTTTGTCAGCCTTCAATTATTGTTGGGTTCAGTCTATGTGTAGGCTTGGATTGGACAATTGAACTTTTTGAACCCTAATCAATTAAAATAATAATAATAATAATAATAATAAAAGATAAGATGTCCAGTTGAGAAGGATGCAGCGTGCGGCGGTGCAGTGAGAGAAAGGAGGAAAAAATAAAACTTGGCTTGATTAGTGGCCAAATTTTGTCAGTTGACTCAAATTTTATTGGGAAAAAAATCTGTAAATACGAAATAATATTTTTCTCTCTTTGTATATCAAAATGGGTTCCTCATCAAAAATATCAACTTGATATTAAAAGTAAGTAATAACCAGAACAATATTAATAGCAGAATAATTTATCAATAGCAAGTGAGACCAAATTTTAACGTGAAAAATCCAATACGGGAAAAATCACGGGACCATAGTCCACTTCAAACTTTCACTATCACCAATAATGATAACATGTTTACAATATGTCTTCTCTAAAATAATAAGAGGATCAAAATAACATCAAGATCAGATATCTTGACTTGCATCATCATCTTAGAGATAGATCTCTTCTAAGAAAGATTTAGATCTCACCAAATAGACATAACAGGAAAGTACCTTAGAAAGGATAAATCGTAGATCGGCACCGTTAGGATTGTAGAGTTTATTGCAAGGATTCTCCACGTCAAATCTGGGCCAAAACCGACGAAGTTTGGTCATCGATCGTCAAGCAAAAACTTAGAATCCTAGTTTTTTTCTTTCCTCTTCTCTCTTCCCATTCTCTCACTGTGCCGCACGCTGCACGTCGCACGCCGCTCGCTGCACACCGCTACAGTCTCTGCTATTCTATCTGTTGCACCTTTTCCTCAATAGCACCATAACCTTTTTAATTAACTAAGTTAGGCTCAGGCCCAATTATTTGGTCCAAGCCCACCTATGGGCTGGACCCAATAATTCTCCCCCTCCAGCTCATATGGTGGGCTGTACTAAACCCGCTCTTCGCCTACAAGCTTCAAGCTTCCCTTTAGATAACTTTACTAGGTTATAAGTGTAGTTCTCAAGCAAGGATCTCATCTCTTCTTGCATGGCTTTAACCCACTCATTCTTGTGCTTATGTAGAATAGCTTCTTAGTAAGTTTCTGGCTCTCCCCCATCAGTAAGCATAACATACTCATGTGGAGGATATCTTATAGATGGTTGTCGCTCTCTTGTGGATCTTCTCAACGGAATCTCAACTGGTGGTGGAGGTGCTTGCTCAGTTGGTTCAACTTCATCAACTGTAGGAGTATCATCACTAACATTCTCACCACATTCTTCTTCTTCATCTCCCCCATAATCATCATGAACTATAGGTGGAGGAACTGAACCCAAACTCCAAGGAATATAAGCAGAGGTTTCTGGCTTCTCAATAGTATCATCATTATCAAACAATTGGTCTTCAAGAAACACAACATCCCTGCTTCTAACAATCTTCTTGTTTACTGGATCCCATAATCTGTACCCAAACTCTTCATGACCATATCCCAAGAAAATACATACCTTTGTCTTATTATCAAGCTTGGATCTCTCATCTTTAGGAATATGTACAAATGTTTTACATCCAAAGACTCTCAAACGATCATAAGATATATCTTTCCCTTTCCATACTCTCTCTGGAACATCACCTTGCAGAGGAACTGATGGAGAAAGATTTATCAGGTCAACCATAGTTCTCATAGCCTCCCCCCAAAATAACTTAGATAACTTGGCATGGGAAAGCATACACCTAATCCTTTCTTCAATAGTCCTGTTCATCCTTTCTGCCACACCGTTTTGCTGAGGAGTTTTTGGAACTGTTTTCTCAAGCCTGATACCATGAAACCTGCAATAATTCTCAAAAGGACCCCTATACTCGCCACCATTATCTGCTCGAACACTCTTCAGCTTTCTGCCAGTTTCTCTTTCAACACTGACATGAAATTCTTTGAAGACATCAAGTACCTGGTCTTTAGATTTCAAAGTAAAAGTTCAAACTTTTCAAGAATGATCATCAATAAAAATAATAAAATAAAGAGCACCTCCAAGAGTTCTAGTTTGCATAGTACAGACATCAGTATGAACTAAATCAATAATATTTGATCTTCTAGATGGCGGATAAGTATGAAATGCAACTCTATGTGTTTTTCCAACTAAGCAATGATCACAAGATTTAAGAGATCTACCTTGCAACTCTGGTAAGAACTGCTTTCTAGCAAGAGTTTGAAGTCCCTTCTCGTTGATATGACCAAGCATCTTATGCCAAAGATCTATGCTTTCATCCTTTTGAATTGCATTAATCTCTCCTTTGTGTAGCTTAGCTTCCATAATATAGAAAGAGTTCAACTTTTTTCCTCTTGCCACAACTAGAGAACCTTTAGTGAGCTTCCATTTGCTTTCACCAAAATAATGTGTAAATCCCTCATCATCAAGTCTGCCTGTAGATATTAAATTCAGACAAATATCTGGAACATGTCTGACATCTCTGAATATCAATTTGCTCCCAGTACTGGTCTCTAAGCAAATATCTCCAATACCTATAATCTTGAATATATCATTGTTTCCCATTCTAACATTGCCAAAATCACCAGCAGTGTAGGATCTGAAGTAATCATCATAAGAAGTAACATGGAATGAAGCACCAGAGTCAATTACTCAGTTACTGTCCTGAGCTGCAAGACTAACACATCCATCATCACAAACAGAAATGATATCACCTTCAGCAGCAACTGTATTGGTCTCTTTCTCATTTTTCTTCCTTTCATTTTGTTCTCGCTTCCAAAACCTACACTCTTTCTTCATATGACCTGGCCTGTTGTAGTGGAAACACCTGATATCTCTTCTAGACTTGGATCTTCCTCTATAACCATGTGGATTTCTACTGTGACTTCTTTCACGTCTTTCCTGTTTTTCAATAACAAGTGCACCAGAAGAAGATTCTCTCTGTTCTTTCCTTCTGGCATCTTCATTCAGTAAACTATCTTTAACCATATCTATAGTTAGAGTCCCCTCTGGCGTGGAGTTACAAATTGTCACCACATACGTTTCCCAACTTTCTGGTAAAGAGCTGAGAAGTAGCAATCCCTGCATTTCATGATCAATATTCATTTTCATAGCAACCAACTTATTTGCAAGACTCTGAAATAGGCTTATGTGCTCAACAATGCTATCATCATCTTTATACTTCAAATTAACAAGCCTTCTAAGGAGAGAAATTCTATTTCCCATTGTCTTTTTCGCAAACAGATTTTCTAACTTTTGCCAAACAATATCAGCTCTGGTTTCATCAGAAATATGCTCATGTAGATTTATATCCATCCATCTTCTAATATAAACAATAGCTTTCATGTGCTGGACCTCCCATTCCTCCCCTTCCATAGTAAAGGGTTTTTCTTTAACTTTGATGGGCTTATACAAATCTTTGCAATAGAGCAAGTCTTCCATCATACGCCTCCAAGTGGAATAATTTGATGAGTTCAATTTAATCATACCATCTGATTCTTCCATTTCAATCACACAAGAAAATTAGTAGCAAATAACAACCTGCTGCTCTGATACCACTTGTTGGGAAAAAACCTGTAAATGCGGAATAATACTTTTCCCTCTTTGTGTATCAAAATGGGTTCCTCATCAAAAATATCAACTTGATATTAAAAGCAAGTAACAACCAGAACAATATTAATAGCAGAATAACTTATCAATAACAGGTGAGACCGAATTTTAATGTGAAAAACTCAATGCGGAAAAAATCACGGGACCGTAGTCCACTTCAAACTTCCACTATCACAAATAGTGATAACATATTTACAATATGTCTTCTCTAAAATAATAAGAGAATCAAAATAACATCAAGATCAGATATCTTGGCTTGCATCATCATCTTAGAGATAGATCTCTTCTAAGAAAGATTTAGATCTCACCAAATAAACATAACAGGAAAGCACCTTAGAAAGGATAAATCGTAGATCGGCACCGTTAGGATTGTAGAGTTTACTACAAGGATTCTCCACGTCAAATCTGGGCCAAAACCGACGAAGTTTTGTCACCAATCGTCAAGCAAAAAACTCAGAATCCTAGTTTTCTTCTTTTCTCTTCTCTCTCTTCCCTTTCTCTTACTATGCCGCACGCCGCTCGCTGCACACCGCTACAGTCTCTGCTATTCTATCTGTTGCACCTTTTCCTCAACAGCACCCTAATCTTTTTAATTAACTGAGTTGGACTTAGGCCCAATTATCTGGTCCAAACCCACATATAGACTGGACCCAACAAATTTGATTTGGAGAATTCTTGTAGTAAATTCTATAATTCTAACGGTGTCGATCTGCAGTTTATCCTTTCTAAGGTGCTTTCCTGTTATACATATTTAGTGAGATCTAAAACTTTTCTTAGATGAGATTTATTTATACGATGACGACGCACTATTGTTGAGTCAAGATATATGATCTTGATATTATTATGATCCTCTTGTTATTTTAGAAAAGACCTATTATAAACCTGTTATCATTATTGGTGATAGTGAAAGTTTAAAGTAGACTACGATCCCGTGGTTTTTTCCGTATTGGGTTTTTCATATTAAAAATTCGGTCTCACTTGTGATTGATCAGTTATTCTACTATTTATATTGTTTTGATTAATATTTGCTTATAATATCAAGTTGATATTTTTGATGAGAACCCATTTTGATATACAAAGATGAAAAAGAATTACTCCGTATTAACAGATTTTTTCCAACAATTATGACGATATCTGATAAGGATTTGCACAGACGATTCTGCTCAAGACCCGTAACAAAAGTGAAGATCGATATACGCACAATCAAACCCTAAAATCAACATAACATATCGATATACACAAAAGACGAAGATGAGAACAACAGCGGATCGAACGAAGAGGAGAACAACAGCGGATCGAATGAACAAAACCAAACAAGTCCCTGCTCCGCGAGAAGCAGAACAACCGAAAGATCAGACGGCGAAACCGGTCGAGTCAAAACAATTAAAAATGGAACAGTGCAGGAGGGAATATCATCGGATGGAAGGGATGTAACCATCTCCATCATTGTCGAACAAGCTGAAGGCCTCCTTGATCTCAGAGATCTGCTCGTCGGTGACCTGCTCCGCCATGCCTCCTCAGGGATCGAGCACCGGAGAGATCCGATGAAAGAGATCTGTAACAAAGACGCGCAATGAGAGAGAGGGAGGGAGAGACGAAGAGGGCGAAGAAGTGATCTCGAGCGCCTTGTGACCCCGACGTCGGAGAATTAGAGACCTCGGTTATAAGATTCTCCAATGGGATAACGCCACGTCGATAATCCCTTAATGGACCTCGTAGCTTTTTCTTCGTTCTCGTGGAGGGCACGAAATGACGGTTTTTTCTCCTGGTTCTTCTTATTGCCGAGATTGTCCTTGATAGGATCTCGACCGTCCGATCTCATATAGTCGACACACGTGCGCGTCATCGTCTTTTTTAGGACTGCACGTGGTGAAGCCCACGAACAAATGCAGGTTATGGATATCTATTAGTTATTCCAATCTTTAACAATCATAATTGTTCTTGCAAGAGTGAGATATATATATATATATATATATATAGAGAGAGAGAGAGAGAGAGAGAGAGAGAGAGAGAGTTGGAGTTATGCATCAGCTCGTCTCAATCTCTGACTAGAACATGACATGAGAGAGGAATCCAAGACCCAATCGAGATAAAGAAACAAGAAGAAGAAGAGCATTTCAGCTTGGAGTGTTGGATTTCAGTGTGACCTTTCAAGCTTCAGATCTAATACAACCTACTGAAGTGTGCACATTTCAGCATGCATGTTCGATCAAACACAGCCGCAGAACCTTAGCAACCTCACTCGAGAGCTCATAACACAAACGGCGTCGACTGCTGCAGTCCCGGAAAGTTGTCCAACATCTCCGGGGTGAAGACATCGTCGTCGAACATCTCGAACGGCACCGACGCCGTGGCCGTACGCGGATCCATGCCGGTGCGGTCAGAAGCCACTCTAGATCCGGGCGCAGGCTGCGCCGACGGCTTCACCAGGCCGTCGAACACCATCGACGTCGCGCCCGTGTCGCCGACGTTCGAGTCCCGGCCGGTGAGCTTCTGCACGAGGGCCCGGAATTTGGCGACGCTGGTGGTGAACCTCATGGGGTTGGAGATGTACACCACCTTGACGGTCTTCTTCTTGCCCTTGCCTTGCTTGGGGCTCCTCGTCTGGTGGACGCCTAGCCTCCCCATGGTGTATGGCGAGCAAAACTAGAGTGGGAAGCAGAAGGGCAGAGGAAGGTGGAGGAATGTATTTCGAGTCCCACTGGATGGAGGAAGCAATCTGGCAAGGGAGACTTGGTTATTTATAATGTATTTTGTGGTCAATTTCCTCCAATCTAATGCTATATATATATATATATATATATATATATATATACACACACACGTCAAACACGAGAAGACACATGAAAGCAATAAATTATATGCCAATAATTTATGCTACGCTTTCTTTTAAGACGGGTGAGGGTAGCATGACGTTATCAAGATCATGAACATGATTTAAATTTATTAGGTTAATGTGTTAATTATTTAATGGGAGATAATACACTTATATTGATGTATAAGGGTTTGGTGAAGATGACTTAATACAATAGTTATGTTAATGAATCATGATAATATATATCCATTTTAAATAAATATGTTTTTAAGATTTAATAATCAATTATTGAGAGAGAGAGAGAGAGAGAGAGAGAGAGAGAGAGAGAGAGAGAGAACGAACCTGCCCACCCTCCTGATTGAAAGAAGTAGGTCCTCTGTGCCAAACTGCTCCGTGTCTAATTTCTGAATGCACCTTGTCTTCCCATAGACCCTTCTACCACACAACAACACTTGTTACAAGAGGCCATGAGGTTAGGGGCAATTCCCACCCATGGGTTGCTTTCCAGGGTCTCCCGCATGCACTCAGCCAAATCAATAATAACTTTTATATCATCATATATCTATTAGTATTTATCAATCCGATCGAATACGATATCAAATGATATATATATATATATATATATTTATTTATAACATCAAATTTTACTGGTCAATATTTTGAATGAAATAAATTTTAATTAATTTACAGATCGAACCTTTCGATATGTCTCATATGGAATCAGATCAATAAGCATCGTACGAGCGGTTCCCATAACACCTATGCTCATAGTGCTATCATTAATTGATATTTTTATATTTTTATTTTAAATTTAAAATTAAATAATTTTTAATTATATTACCAATCAACATTTGAGAAATGGGGTGATAAAAATAGGCCAATTCACGTCATATGGAGGTAAACCTAAATGGTAAAAGAATGGAAGTAGATAAAACACTTCTAAAGTAAATGTTCTATTCATAATTATTTGTAGTCCACCAACAACAAATGATCTGTGATTCTTGACAACATATTTGAATATCTTATGAAATATAAAAAAAGAATTAACCTAGATGGTCATATCTTTCCAATATAGTAAATGAAATGTAATTTTTTTTAAAGGAAAAAAAAAAGTAAAGTATCACAAATACTTACTTCAAAAGTCAGTAATAAAAAAGGGAAAAATATTTGAAGAAGATGACAACTCAAAATCTATCAGCTCCAAGGTGATATTTATAGTTGGTGTACCCGTCCATCAAAATTAAGTCAGACATGAAGCATGGGCTTAAAGTGAGCAGAAGTCAGATGGCGACTTCACTGGGGTCACCTACAAAAAGCTTTCGCCGTTAGGAAGTCAAGGCAGCAGCAAGAACACTACACAACCGCGATAGAACAGTCATGCTATCAGACTTTTGTGAGAAGGGAGATACTCCTTTATTTTCAGAATATTCTAATAGATTCAGACTCAAAAATCTTATAAATTATATTAATGATACAAATTCGACATCTCAATCTTGGATCATTATTTTTAGACATTCGTGACCTAATGAAAAATGTTAAAATAATTAAATATAAGTATACAAGCATATTTGTTTTTCGTCTACGGGGGCATGCCATCGTACTAATAGATGATGGTGATAAGTTATTTAGCACCATAAATACTTTTTTTATTAAACAATAGTTAATTTATGTTCAAAAGGCGCAACGAAAAGAAAAAGAATAGTTATTTGATCTGCAATCTGAATAAAGCTGCAAAATGTACGGTCTAATTTAATTGCTGCATTGTTGTCTAAAAATGATTAATGAGGAACCTATATTCCCCAATTATTAAAATATTTCACATGTATAGCATCTTAAGAAAAAGCTTGGATTAGCGATATAACAACACCACCACAATTATTCAAGGTTGATCTCTTGAAGCCATTGAGTGAGTCACATGAGATGTCATATACTTAGTTATAGTTAAGAATATTTGAATTATATCTTTTAATAAAAATATGTTTTTAATTTCTTCCCGTACTATTATTACTAATTGTTTTAGACTACAATATCCATATACTTCTTCGTTACATCTTAAATAATTTTTTTTATTTTATATTTAAAATAATTTTTAATTCTTCTAGTAAGTTCGCATATTCATCTCAATATCTTTATGTGAATAACATAATTTTTTTATATTTTATTATAACTAAAAATAAAAATGTATATTAAATAACTAAAATATCTTTAATAATTCTATAATTATAGTATTAAAGAATAATATAATTTAGGGTTTCAACTAACAATCAAACGACATCTAATAACTCATATGTATAAAAGCTTTAACATGGTGAAACAACATGCATTAATATAAAATAATTTTTTAATAATTAAAACGGGATTCAAGCTCAAGTAGCGAAATGTTAGTCTACATCACTATCAATCAAATCGATGTTTTAAGTCTGACAAAGAAAACTTTTATAAGAGTATGAATTCATCTGTTCTTGTGAGGAAACAACATCATAAAAGCTTGAAAAGCCAGTTGGAACGAGCTGTCTGTCCTTCATAGTTTTCACCCCATTTCCTCGTCAAAAGAAAACAAGAACAAAATACAAGCAAACAACGCAATTTAAAGGTTGAAAAGCCTTTTCGAGCAGCACGCCGTCTTCCCCGTCGCTGCTTTATATCCACACAACATGGACCATCTACCTGCTCTTACTTCGTCTTCTTCCCATATTATATATATATATATATATATATATATATATATATATATATATATATATATATGAATAATCCATTTATAAAAATCTTATTCTGAAAAGGCCAATGCTACTGTTAGCGATTGATCTACTGGGAACTCCAAGTAACTTTGGGCCTCCAATCCAATAAGGATCAACAAGCGAGTTGTTGGATCGGCCCACGGCCCACGATCCGGACGAACCGGCCCAATTTATAGTGCTGGTTTACCTTATAAGAGTGATGTATATTATGTTTCGATGATTGCAATAATACTACTACGATAATTTTTTTTCCCAAAAATAAAATTAAGGTTTTCTAAAATTGCTGTCGTTAAGTGATTGCTTGATTGCATTCTCCATTACTGCTATAGCCAATAGTGATTAGTGAAAGGAGACGACGTCGGACATCGCCGTCAAGGTGTCGGTCAACGACAGGAGTAGGTGTGTGGGCGCGACCGCCGTCATCAGAGGGCCCAAGACGGAAGAAGCAAAGCAAGGCCACGAGTACCCGTATGCGATACACGATGTACGTATTCTGTACAACACGTGCAGGTACAGTGGATGAGACGCGAGTCACTGGTCAACTGCTGCATCCTTACACTGAACGGTCACAGTAAAACAAAAATATATTTATATATGTCTTTTGATTTAAAAACTATTTTTTACATTAAAAAAAGTCCCCAATTGTCGACGCATTGCCCAAAAATAAAATAAGAATTGGAGGGGGGATCGAAGAGCGGAGTCAAAGTAGTGTGGTAGGAGTGGGAAGGAGTGGCCCTCCGCCGTCTCCTCGCCCCCCCCAAATCTAGGGTTTTAGGTGCAGGGGTTGCGTCTTATGCGCTCCAAGTCCCTCCAAGATCGCTCCTTTGTGGCTCGATTCGTCTCGATTCGTGGCGGGTTCGTGCTTCCTCGAAGGCCGACTTGTTTTTGTTGGGCCTCGATCTCTCTCCTTTGGAAGCCGACGGGTGCTGTTTGGGCGCTTTCGTCCTGTGTGTACCGGTAGGGATCGAAGGGTTGTCGTTCTCGGTTAAGGGTTGCCCTTGCTTTGTGTTTGTTGAGAGATTCGCTTTTCTTGCACCGAGAGGTTGGTGCGGAAAGGGGATTCTTCGTTTCCGGTCCCGTGGAAGCCTTCTAGGGTTGGAAAGTTGAGATCTTGGGGGGTTCTTTTATCCTTTGGGGCTGCTCTGTGGCGGTGGAGGTGAGGATGGCGACGGTGGTTGGGGAGTAGGATGGGTGCGGTTGGAGTCGAAGATGGTAAGCTAACCGCGGCCGGGATGCTGAGCTCTATATCCTCGTTCATGGTGGTTCAGAACAAGTATGTGTGTAGCCTCTACAACTTATTTGCTTTGTTTATTCTTGTTACTTCTTGATGAATCTGGTATCTGTCAATGTTTAACTTGGTTTTGAATTTAGTTCCCGTTGTCATAGTTACCTTATTTTTTTTTTCTTGCTTGACATTATTGCAATCAGCTTTATTTTTTCTAGGCTCAGCAGCTGCGATACCTTCTCTGTTTTCTCCCTTATAAATTAACTTTCTACCTCTTTGTCTGAGACAGCAACAATCACTATGCTCAGCGTTCTTTTTTTTTTTCCTTTTTTTTTTCTCATCCTCGTTATGGAATTGTCGAAATGGCGAGTGTGGACATTATATAAACTAAAATATTAGTCGAAGCTGTGACTTGAAACTGCATCAAACAACCAAATTTGTTTGGCTGTGTTTATTGCATATCTCATCTACAGTGTTTTCAAATGATTGGATCTTTGAAATGAATCTCTCTCATTTGGAGACAATGCACAGAAAATTAAAAGGGATAAGAAAAAAAAAAAAGATGATCCTGCAGAACTTTTGGAATGTGTCAAAAGGAGGGGATTCTTTATTTTCTACCTTGTAATGGATCTTTGTCATGTGATTTTTACTGACAGAACATATTACATCATCTAGGAACTCTGTCTAGCCTTTTTCTCAAAAATCAGATTTGAGTGAGAAAGGCCATCTGTGCTTTTGAGGACGAAGAATATTATTGATAGAGGTCTTGATTAATGATTACCACGCTAAAGTTTCGACATTGCTAAACAGGAAGCAATGTTTTTGCTGTATTATTAGGTTGGTCTTTGAAGATGAGCTGGCATTTGTCATCAAACATTTTGGAACATTTAGTTGATGTATGTAATTCTTTTGTATGAACCATAGGTTTATGTAAAGGAACAAGTTGGCAAAGTCTGTCAAGTAATCCAAAATGGGAAGAAAGACTAATACTATGTTATTGCATGGCTCTTTGAGGGTTACAAAAGTTTTCATTTCTTGTGAAGTTTTGTAATGTGAATACTTAGGTTTATAAAAGAATGACTTGAAGAAGTCTGCGAAGATAAATGGATAAGTCATGTGCCCAGTGCCATAAACCTAAAACTCACCGTGGATAAGAAATTTTTTTTCTTTTGATCTTCTGTAGAAAAAAGGAGATAAGGGGTTCATCCAGGAAACTTTGCACTTTGCTTAAACCTCCCAGTATCATGGCGCATCATGCCTTTGATATGGAATTCTCAAGCTTAACCTGAAATATTTGTTTGGTTGTTGCAAGGTTTATTTTTTGTTGTTGCAATTTTAGATATTATTAAACTTCCAAAATGCAAGGCTTGCTCAAAGGGTGTAGCAGAGCTATATCTATGATTTTTGAAATTCAAAAAATTGGCAGATCCCAATTCCATTGTCATCTTGGCAGACTTGGCTGATATTGATAGGTTTCAGACTTTCAGTTGTCTTTGGTTGATTTTAATTGATCTTGTTCTTTGTCAAGCCAATTCTTACTGATCATAGGATTAGTCTGGTGAAATTTTAGTCAATTTGCATGTTGGTTCACTTCTACCAGCTTTTAGCAGAATTTGGTGGAGCCTTTAGCACCATGCTGATACTGGCCTACCGATGAGGATCATTTATGGCAACTCCATCCAGCTTTGGTAGTGAGACTGTCATGATATCAACCTCCTGTATCAGACTAGTTGTGAATGTGTACACTTGTTGATTTGGGTCAACATGCATATGGAGACGGTCGAGTTAATTTATTATTTAGCTCAAATCAACATCATTGTTGGTCCCTTTATACGCATGTTTTTGTGCTTCAAAATGGTTGATGTAGCAAGAACAGAAAGTAAGGAGACTGAAGAAATGTCTGGAGGGGGAATGTGTTTGAAGAGGAAAGAGTGGAAATTAGGGAAAGAGAATGTGGAAAATTGGAATAAACAGCAGGGAGCCAGGTGGCTGGGACCCTCTGTCATGCTGTTCTGGTTAGTATGACCTGTGCCACACATCAAATGAATACATGTTAGATGATTTGGTTCAGCATGCATAATTCAATACACAAATGGGTACCTTATTAATCACTGTGCTGTGTGCATCACATTTGTGCTGCTATACACATTGGCTTTTTGAGCTTTAGCAACTGCTACTTTGCTTAATGGCAACTGCTATTTCAAGTAGTAGATTCGTTAAATTAGCTAGGACGAATAGACTTGATTTATTTGGGTTTCTGACCTAAGACAAAGAATTGTTTAGGGATACATGATAGAGAAGTTTTCGTTCTTACTCATAACTGCACAGGAGAATATGTTTTGGATTGATGTTAGAAAGTTGAGCTTCCAATAACAACAAAAATATGTTCTGAACCAAGGTTTTCTTCACCATAATATTAGCTCTTTAAAATTTTCTTTGATACTAGAAATGCCATTTTTAAAAATATCTACAAATATTGATGTTAGTATAAAAAAAATGGAAATTACCTACTTAATTTTTCTTGAGGAAGCGTTGGATTCATCTTAAGTAAATTTCTATTGGTCCCAAAGAAGATTATCTCAAACAGGCAAATATTCTAGAAGGCTGAAACTAATTAAGATTATATCCTGAACTCTTACCTTTAATCTAAAATGGTAGCAGGACCTATGAGTTGCCTTGTCATTTGTGCTGATCTGGCAGCTATCATGCAATAAAGTGCTCGAGCCATAAAATCCTTCTCAGTTTCGTATTCTCAGTTAAGTAAGTTTTCACATATTCTTATATTTTGTAGCTTCACATGTTAGGCTAGCTACTTGATGCTGGTAGGAAAACACTCTCCTTATGTTTTGTTTTCCTCGTAACAGACTCCACATTCGGCTGCTAGTGTTGAGTGTTTGACTTCTCTCCAACAGAAGATTGGCTTGGTGCCATTATCTTGCGGTTAGTTTGAGAACCAGGAAGATTTTCAACAATGGCAGATACTAGTCCTAGGACAGATACCTCCACAGATGTAGACACAGATGACAAAGATCAGATGGTGATTTTCTTTGCTCTTTTTTTGGAAAGTGACACAAACAACTTTGTTTAATAGTTATTATATGTTGCATCATCTGAATGTTATGTCGTCTTTCTTACTTGGGTTTTTGTTTTTCAAAAAATGAAGTGGGGAAAGTCTCACCCATTCTGTTCTTTTATTCTCTTTTTTTGACCTGCCCTTGCAACTTTTGTTTCTGCACTATGTTAAATTACTATAAACTGCATTACTTCTCTGTATGCTTTTCATTAAGTGCATATAAAGTACTCCAAGTATGAGTAATTTTCGGTCAACAATTTGTATATTACTTCTTTCTGTGCAATATTTAAAAAACTGGGTTGTTAGACCTAGAGGTTCGGATGTCTCTAATGCATGCTTATATGCTTCTCTGATTCATTACTTTGTTGATTTTCCATGACCACTTATCTCTACTTTTATTTCATTTCTGTATGCATCTTTCCTTAGTCTTAGAAATTATAAATGCGTCATTGACATGAATTTTCCTGGATTAAGTCTGTATGTCTAAGATTTGGTGCTGATTCAGGGAGGGTTCAGGATTAAAGGAGGTTGTTTTGGAATGGAATCCATTATGTTCTTTGCGGTTGTGTTTCTGAGGACTTCCAAATTATGATTCAAACCAACTTTGATGTCATCTATATTACTTCTTTTGGCATGTTGCATGAAACATACTGTAGAACACAACCAAGCAAATAATGGAACTTTAGAGGCTTTTAGATGTACATATTGTAAGTAGAGCAGGCCAGATGATGATTTTTAACTATAAACCTGTTTTGATGAGTTTAATTGTCATGCATTGTAGAATGAACCTACTTGTTAAGTTTTAAGCTATGGTCTTTTTGTTGTCAAGGACCCAGTTTATACATAATAACTTGGAGCATGATATCTTTATAGTATGATAGATGGCGTTGATAGAAATGCAACCATGATTTTGTGTTCAATGTAGTTATATGTCAACACAGAATTTGACTGATTTGGAGGATTTATGGCCACAACATGTAAATGGAATATGCTAATATTTGTTTTCTGATTAGAGGTGAATGTATGTCTTCATGTCACTTGAATTTAAATTTCATTATCCTCTGCGACTATGGATTTCTTTATCCTGATTTGCAGTTAGAACAAGGACAACTTGCTGTTGTTGCAGCATCTGATTCAAGTGACAGGTCGAAGGACAAAACACTGGACCAAAAAGTAACAATATTCTGCATTTTCCAGTCAATTGTCACCTGCTGTATTACTCAAAAAGTACAATAACATCATTGAACATTTTTGCTGGACAGACACTTCGTCGACTTGCTCAGAACCGTGAAGCTGCCAGAAAGAGCAGGTTAAGGAAAAAGGTAATTCATCCATATCTCGTCGGAGGTTTTATTGCTGCTTTGTGGTAGCACTTATAAGAAATAGTATTTGATGTTCTTGGGTAAAGAGCTTTGTCTAAGATGATGTCATTAGGAATTAGTTGATATCAGGTTGATGACCTTTTGTTAGTTCTCCATGTAGCCTCCACAATTTTAATGTGTACTCTATAGCTTACCTCAGAATAGTAGGAAAATGTAATAACCTGTCTATCATTATGTTGATTTGACATAGAAGTGAGCTCATTTTGCAAATGCAATTGAAATTTGTATTATGATGAACATTCCTTTTTTTTCTTATTCATGCAAAAAATATTTTTTATGTTAATTTTAATCATTTGTGTTTCTGATTAATTATATATTCACCTCTCTCCTTAAATTACAAGGCTTATGTACAACAACTAGAGAGTAGTAGACTGAAGCTTACTCAACTTGAGCAGGAGCTCCAAAAAGCTCGCCAGCAGGTGTGACCCTTTTCTTGATCATCTCCTCTTATCTGTACTATTGAGAATTATTATTTTTGAACATTGTGGATTATGTAGTCAGGTTGAGATTTATGTCCTTTTTGCAGGGAATTTTCATTTCTAGCTCAGGAGATCAAACTCATGCTATGAGTGGAAATGGTAATTTCTCTTGCATGATTTCTTGTTCTATTTTTGAGTTTATGATAACCTCGTCCATAACATACATAGACGAGCTTATTTTAATTTGAATGACTGGCATAAGTGCAATTGTCACAAAGGTTTTTCTCCATGCTACTTGTACATTTTGTCTATACTTAACCTGATATTTTTTGTTTTTGATAACTTAAAAGAAAAGTAGTGTAACAAGGGTTTAATAAGGGTTCATCCCTCAACAGATTTGTAATCCAAACTTACATTCAAACTGGCTAACTTTTGTTCTTTCATATGATAAATTCAAAATCATATATGGCTACTTTCGTTACATGCTGGCATAGATTGTGTTTTAGTTTATTTGCCACCTGTCCTATAATCAGTGTCTTGTTAAATAATCATTGCAGGGGCCTTGGCTTTTGACGTAGAATATGCACGATGGCTTGAAGAACATAACCGGCAGATCAATGAACTGAGGACTGCAGTGAATGCTCATGCCAGTGAAAATGATCTCCGTGTTATTGTTGATGGCATCATGGCCCATTACGATGAAAAATTTAAGCTTAAGGGTGTTGCCGCCAAGGCAGATGTCTTTCATATATTATCAGGGATGTGGAAGACACCAGCTGAGAGGTGCTTCTTATGGCTGGGGGGTTTCCGCTCATCTGAGCTTTTAAAGGTATGGGACTTTGTACGTTGCAATTTTTTCATGCTACCTGAAGTTTACTCCAGCAAATGAATGTACAGTGGAAGTAATCTAAATTTGCTAACTTTTTTTGGTAAAATGTCTAATTTTGATTCTCATTGGCTCCCCAAATAGTTGGGTCATACAGGTTGTTGTCATCATCATTGTGGATCTCTCTTTGGGTGTTTTCTTTTCCCTTTTCTTTTTATTGGTTCACTATCTCAGTTCTCATTATGCTGCAACTTCACAGCTACTTGCAAGTCAGCTGGAGCCACTTACAGAGCAGCAAGTAATGGGCATTTGCAACCTGCAGCAGTCATCACAACAGGCTGAGGATGCTCTCTCTCAAGGCATGGAGGCATTACAGCAGTCCTTGGCAGAAACATTGGCTGGATCACTTGGTCCATCTGGATCCTCAGGAAATGTTGCAAACTATATGGGTCAAATGGCAATGGCGATGGGCAAACTTGGAACACTTGAGAATTTTCTTCGTCAGGTGAATTACTGATGCTCAGATTTTCCGTCTCCTATTTATCCATTATAACATGGAGGCTACTGCATACTTTGGATTAGTTTGCTGTTGTGCGGTTTATCATTCTGTGGTCTGTTTCTATTCTCTAGGTCTTTTTGGTGTCTCATTTTGTATCCATGTAACCTTGGTTCTCGCTGTCCAAAGAAGTACTGAACTTGAAATGATTATTATTCACGACTGTTTCTGTTTATTTTTTTCCAGGCTGACAACCTACGACAACAAACACTGCAACAGATGCACCGGATATTAACTACTCGTCAGTCTGCTCGGGCACTTCTTGCCATCAATGATTACTTCTCGCGGCTTCGTGCCCTGAGCTCTCTTTGGCTTGCTCGTCCACGGGAATAAGCCAAATTTGTTATCTGTGCCTTACCTGAGCTCATTTCTTCCTACTCTTAGAGCTGATCGCAAAAATATCTATCTTATCGGTCAACTTACTACTGGCTCCAGTATATTATGGCTGGCTGGATGCTCGCAGTGTAGTTTTAGACACTCGGTGGAGCTAAACTTAACTCATGTACAGCAAGAATAGCCCACCATTCTCATGCGATGTACCATTTACTTGTGCAAGAAAACCCACCTGATGTTGTTGGCCTTCTGTAAGCTTGTATGTCTCAGTTAGAAAAAAAATGATTATTGAATAATCACGCGGAAATTTTACCTAATGTTCCATCGGTTTCTTGCGAATTGAAGCGGTTGATATGTTCATAATCTATATATATATATATATATATATATATATATATATATATATATATATATATATATATATATATATATATATATATATATCGGTGCAAAGGTCGATGTTGTGTTCCTTCCTGAGAACAGGCTATTGGAGCCTACTCGTAGTATCGAACACCTTTATGCCATTGATGCATGTGTTTCTTGAGAATGCCGTGGATTCTATATGATAACATTTATCTAACCTTTTCCACGAAGATGTTTGCAGTCGAACATGTACATGCATCAAAACCAAGGAGACAAATCCAAACAAAAAGCAAAACAGCATAGAAGGGAAGGCATGCATGAGTGCGTGGGCGGATCAAATGTATGCTTCGGGCGCCAAGCGTGGGCTCAGAAGCGCCTTGAGAGGCACAGCCTTGGGGAGCGCCAACCCAAACTTCTCCTCCATGTCGAGCTCCTCCCCCTCCGGCAGCTTCCAGTCGAACGAGTGCACCAACGTCGCCAGCATGTACTGCACGAACACCATGCCCACGAGCTTCCCCGCGCAGATCCGCCGCCCGGCCCCGAACGGTATCAGCTCGAAGTCGTTGCCCTGCGGGTCGATCTTGACCGCCTCGCCGGAGACGAAGCGGTCGGGGTCGAACGCGAGGGGGTCGTCCCACGCGGCGGGGTCGCGCCCGATGGCCCAGATGTTGACGAGGAGGCGGGTGTTGCCGGGGATGTGGTAGCCGTTTACCTCACACTCCTTGAACGAGAAGTGGGGGAGGCCGAGAGGTGTGGACGGGTGTAGGCGCAGCGCCTCCTTGCACACCGCCTGCAGGTAGGGGAGCTTGGGCAGGTCGGATTCCAGGACCATGCGGCCTCGGCCCACCACGGAGTCGATCTCGGATTGCAGGCGGCGGAGGATGCTCGGGTTCTTCAGCATCTCCGCCAGCGCCCACTCCACGACGACCGCCGACGTGTCGGTGCCGGCTGTGAACAGGTCCTGCATGCAGAGTGCAGATGTGATCAGTAACCAAGGTTTGATCAAACGAAGGTTAGAATCAGGAGGGAGTGCTGATGGTGTCCTCCTCGCCCATCGGCCAATCCAAGAATCACGAGCAGTTGGTAGCCTTCGTACCTACTCCAAAGATGGATGGTGATGCATGCTGGAGTAGCTTTGTAAGTTACCGACGGGCATTTGGTCGAGCACCTTAATCAAACACTTAATATTGGCAGTGGAAAGCTCAAGGAGAACTCACAAAGATGATAGCCTTGACGTTGGCGTCCGTGATGGTCTCGCCGTCCTCTCCCTCCCTGTTGGCCATGATGGTGTCGATGAAGTCCGGCCTCCCTCTGCGCTCCTCCTTGGTGGCCTCGTGCTCCTCCAACAGCTTCGTCACCATGGCGTCGAACCTCACATGCACCCTCCGCAGCTTCGCCTGTACCCGTTGCAGGTCCATCCACGCGATCGCCGGCACGAAGTCGCCGATGTTGAACAGCCCGCCCCCCGTCAGCAGCTCCACGATCATGTCCTTGTACTGGTTCGACTCGTTGCCCTGGACGTCGAACACCCGCTTGCTCACCACGATCTGGCCAATGATGTTGGCCAGGGCGCACACCAGCACCTCCGGCAGCACCACCGGGCGGCCCTCCGCGGCCGCTCGGTGCATGGACCGGACCATGTCGCCGAACTCGGCGCGGCGCACAGGGGCCCAGTCGGCCAGCGCCTTGCCGCCCAGGAGGTGGAGGCTGCAGAGCTTGCGGAGGAGCTTCCACTTGGGGCCGTAGTTGGCGAACACCATGTTTTGGAAGTGATAGGTGACGTCCATGGCGCTGATGACGTTCGGGCGGTTGGCGAACTGCGCGTCGTGGGCCTTGAGGAAGGCGCGGGCAGCGCCGGCGTCAGATGCCACGACGCAGCCGCAGCTTCCCATCTTGAGGTACATGATGGGACCGTAGCGCTGGGCCAGGCGGGCGAGGGCGGTGTGCGCCTGGAGACCGACGAGGGGCAGCGCGCCGAGGACAGGGAAGCCTCGGGGCCGGGCGGGAGGGGAGGCGCGAGGGCGACCTGTGAAGGAAGCGGCGGAGGAGGAGGTGGATGAGGAGGCAGAGCGCGCCGGTTGCCGCGATGAAGGGGTCGATTTGCATGGTGGTGCTCAGCAAACGGCCACAAGCAAACTAATAATGTTATGTGATGCTTAGCGCCGAGCAGTCGATATATATATACACACTCAGATATATATATATATATATATATATATATATATATATATATATATATATATATATATATATATATATATATATATATATATATATATATATACCCCACACCATTGAATGCCTGAATCATTTCTCTTGGTACACCATAATGTATACAGTACACGCCACACCATTGAATGATTGCAGTACACATCCACTCTGGACTATAGTGGAGACTCGGTTGTGATGTCGTTCGACTTCTACCATCGAAAGACACAGGAAAACTTGAAGAGCATTGCTGACCAAACCACTTGATTGTTTCGTACTCCATCTATAGTGGATCAAAACTCTGATGGATCCATTAGCTGCTGTTGCCTTCCACTTTAGAAGGTCGTGGAAGATATTAGATCTCCACCACGAACACACAAGCCGAGAAGGTTCTCAGTAAGTGGAGCAGACACTGAGCGTCTGGTTGGGTGGGTGCGTAGAGGTTGGTGGCACCTGTTTCGAGGATTTGCGATGGGCAGACACCGACAGGGAAGGAAACCATGGCCCGTCTGCTGGTGTAGCTTCCACTTCAAACAAAGACAAACTAAGAGGCCTCGGAAGCGATCCATCTCACCGTGTGCATAGTCTCATAAATTACTTTGCCGGCAAGTGTCTGAACGATACGCTACATTTCTCTACCAGATGTTACTTGATTGAGACTCATGTTGTAACATTTTAGTTCTTGGCAACAGGAGATTAAGCTATAGTTCATCTTTATTTTCGTCGTAAAGTAACACCAAAATTATTTTCTCGGGGAGATTAATGTGCACGAACAAAAGAATGGATGAACAGAGACGATTGGTGTTGCCAACAAAGTCAGAGATATAAAAGGCGTTAGCTGTCGCTCCCCTCAACTTGCGCCCACCGCGGAGGTGGACTTCCTAGTTGGTGAGACAGCGTCCTGTGGGCCGTTGGCCTTCTTATGTTGCGTCTCTTACTCATCTTTTGGGGTTCCTGTGGGAGCACTCCAAATTCTTACGGCCATCGAATTAATAATTGCCACGGGATGGACGTCATCATTGCTCTAAATATCGACATCACACTTTGGATTAGCAGTATTTGGTCGGTCGGTGGGTTGGATGGAAAAGAGATTGGAAGGGGCACACAATAAAAATCATGAGAAGATAAGAATGAAGTAGTTGAATACCGTTACAGCAGCTAATTGTTCCCAGAAATCGTAGTAGAATGAATAGGGTGTGTGTGACAACAAGCGTCATTGAAGCCTACGAACACATTCATCTGAGCATGCAAGCATAAGAAACCGCCACCGATCCTTTGCTTTTCCACGCAAGTCTTAAATAAGGGGAAAGTGAGCCAACAGATTGCATTGCACAACTATATAACACTGCATTGAGTAAAAGACAGGAAGAAAACGGTCCACGACATATATTATTTAAAGATGGTAAGATATCCTAAGCAGCATCCAATCCCCCATTATCTTCTATCAACAAGAAGTCAGTATCAAAGGTTAGATACTACCTAGAGGACCTTCAATTGACACACAGAGTTCTAGCGCTATATATAGATATAGATTATATATATCATGAAGAGCCACACCTAGGCAAGCACCAACACCTGATTGATTGCTTAAGTTACAGGACCAAGTTATCCCCCTCATCCTTTTTGTACACAGATGATTCTTCTAAGCATCAACCGAAGAACATATGCCCTTCCATCAGGGAGATGCCCATGCAAAGTAGTTACAGACAGCGCGCCTAGAAGCAGTCCAGTTCCCGCACCCAAAGAAGCATCTGCCTTGGGTTGGTCCAGGCTTGCGGACGACACACTTGCTGCTCAACACCCCACAGTAGCAAAACATTTGCCTCTCCTTTCCACTGGAGTTCACAAAGGGATGAAACTGGAAAGGACCACCTACCAGCTCTTTGGGTTTTTGGGTGTGCTGGTTTTGATCCAACAAAAGATTTCGTGACGTCTCATATTTTACGGGGAACTCTGAAGTCTGTGACATCAAGGAATTGGTGATGGAGAACTTAAAGCCCATATCCATGAGATGAACGAGGAGGCGGGCAGTATTACGAGCATCATCGAGGCCGCAGTGTGCACGGCCCTCCCATGTCAAACCGGCAAGCTGGACAGCCTCCTTGAGATTGCAGCGAACACCATGAAACATTTCCTGAAATGGAACCTTTAAGTTGATCCACCTGCTCAAAATAATGGAGAAGAGATGTTTGCATCACTTTGAAATCAATTGCATTCAATGTATGTTCAATAAAATGTCTTTGCTGAGCAGTTAATCAAGACATGATGAACTTGTTAGGAGCAGATTTATCAACAACCTCATAATTAAATACACAATGATGTGGTGTCAACAAGCATTCTTTCCTGCTTTGTCATTAAGAAGCAATAGCAGCATGGATTGATCTCAAGATTAAGTTTAATAGGTTTGATATACATAGAAAGAAGAGTATGAGAAGTTTATGGTAAAAAGTTCTGCCAGCAGAATCATGGTGGCCAATTAATGAACTTCATGAAGAAAATCTAAATTGTGTCTACAACTATTACTAAGCAGATGAAACACAATCACAAAGGAAGAGTGGGTACTCCGCTGTAAAGAAGATTGGTGAACCATTAAAATGCGTGATAGTTACCTGTTAAAATAGGGAGGCTTCCTGATCCTTTTGAATTTGCATTCAGATTCTAACATAACACGACAATCCCAGTTAGACCATGTCACTACAGCAAAGTTTTTGTGCTTGATTCCTTTCTTTTCTAGCCATTTATCATGCATGAGTAAAGCTTCACTTAGAGGAACACCTCTGTCTACCTGAAACTCCAGAAAAGGAAAAGGTTAACATCTTCGTATTGATATAATATCAAGCAAAACTATTCAACTGAACGTGACCAATCTCAAGCAGCACTTTGTCCAACAAAATTCATTACAGTTACTGGTTGGATAGTAAAAATGTTCTTAAAAGACTTCAATTTGCTATTAGAAAAACAAGTTCTAGTTTTTGGGAATCAAGACAGTGACATTTGGAGAAATGAATTCAACACGAAAACTATAACCAAAAAAGGATTTGTCATTATTAATTTAAACCATGAAATGATAGGTCCCGATGGCATATGAATTTTGCCAATACTGAAATTGTCGCGGACAAGAAAAACAGAACCATCTTCAGGCTTCAGAGTTGGGCAGCATCACATATGCTTTGCCAATGACCAAGGGCATAAAAAACTTATCTTGATAGACTAAGCAGCTGTATCGAGCTTAAAACATATTAATAAAGCCTTAAGCAGCATTTGAAGAAAGCTTTTGATGTCTGCGCAAACTGGATAGATGTACATTTTTTACCATCAGAACATGAGAAAGATGGGTAAACCAGGGAGCAGCCATAACAGTCAACTATTAACCAATGATTTAATAACCATCTACACTAACTTAAAGCATTGGCTACAGAACAGTTGCGTAAGGACTTCCTTTACTTAACCACACATTCTAGAGTAAAGAGAAATATACTCTTAGACAATCCTTTATGCAACCACATATGTCTACATAAGCAACCGCAGAAGACTAAATGAGACCACCTAAGAGTTGAGTAACCATTTCCTTTACTTAAGCACACGTTCTAGATTCAACAGAAATCACTCTTAAACCATCCTAGCTCATATTAAAGCAAAAAAAGAAAATCTTACTAGATTGTTTTTCTTTGGGTTAATCCAATCATGGCTTAAAATGGCGAATAAACAGGTACAACATGGACTAGTAATTATTGGTCCAACCAAGCACCAGTGACAGATCATGCAGCTCAGTAGCATTCCTTATGTTACAACAAGGACAACACAAACAAAGCCATAAGCCCCAACTATTGGGATCAGCTAGGTAGCATCCTTATACTGCTCATTTCAATTTTGTATTATTTTATTCTGCAACAACAAGCAGTACAGTTAGTATACCGCTCGATGTCTCAGTACCGTACCATCTAACAAATTATTAAAACCAGTATCTAAAAACCTCAAATCAGAAGATACAATTTCTTTGCAAACTTGGTAAAAGACTATAGAGAAATAACCAAATCCAATTATCTCTATGAAAAGAAGAAAATGATTAATCAAAAAGCTCTTTACATGCATAATGAAATTCAAGCAGAAAATGAGCATAAACTGATATGCGTAAATATTAATAAAAAAAATCTTCAAATCAGCAAAAGATAGCATAGAAAAATCGAGGCAAAATTTGAGCCTATATTAAATGCAGAAGAAAGGCCAACTCGAACCCTTTGCATTGGTGAACTTACATTCGGACTGGATTTAACAAGTTTATCATTTTAGTCAACTTCTTTTTTTTCTTTGGAACAGTTTTAGTACTGTGAAATGAACTTGGCTGAGGATCTCATCCTAATCAGTTCAGGATTGATTGAAGAATCCACAAATAAGGAAACCTACATCGATCAAGCATTATGTACAAAGGGTAGATAATCTTCCAAAATTCATTTGGAAGTATATCATCCCTAAAGAAAGAAAGTTTATAGACCTCAGTTAAAGGGATGTAATTCTTGATTGTAATTTTTTTATTGTAAACTTGTCGAAAATATTCTTTTCTTCTTGTACATAGGGGTATATGAAAAGGGAGAAAAAGGTATAATGTGGGCCATTACTGGAAAAGGGCAGCATCAGTTTCTATTTCTCCACTCAAGCCTGTTATATGTTTGAACCTGTTATTTGTATTTTATTGTTCAATTGGTTTTTATATGAATTAAACGTGTTTTCTCGAATCATCTTGTCTATTTTGTCTCTCCTGTTGCTCATTCAATTGCCAACCCCAATGAGCCTTAGCACCCTCTAGGTTGTCCTATATCAGTTCTAGTCCCCAACAATCAATTAATGAATTCACACATTAATTCTTATCAAACTTATATCTAAACAAATTTAGGGCTCTTCACAAAAAACATATTATAAAAAAGTTGGCAAATGACAGCCCAAAAAAAGAAAAGAAGATAAGCAAACAGTAGATGCCATCCCACATCATACCGACAGAAGGTGGAAAGACAGCACAACAGCTTCAATTTGTTAAATGAGCCACTAAGCCATGCTAGCATACTAAGCAAACTAATACTTTTACTTGTTCCTTAGTTCATCAAAGTTCAAACAAAGCTAGGCCAAGGAACAAGGTGTTTACTCCTTTAACATGTGGAAAAGTTTTATTCTGTTAACCTTGGGAACTCCAAAACAGAATTGACTGATTCCATAAATATCATTCATGCAGAGTTTTTCTCTTTGAATAAATGTTAAAGACCCATCAAACATGTTTCCAGCGATGTGGTTGTTGAACAAACAATGGAATATTTAACTACGATCTGACTTTTGGAACAGAACAAGCCATTTAACTTTTTTCTCCTAGTAGTATGTTTCATGAAATAGTTTGCTTCTTTCTTATACAATATGCCTTGGAGTGTTGTGTGTTGGCAGAATATATTCTGTGCCTTCTTAGACCTGCATGGGACCATTTCATTGCAAGGCATTAGACAGTACCAAAAGAAGCTGCATTCAATGTCAATCTATACTATTCAGTGTCAGCCTAAAGTAAAAAATGGTTTGCCCCCTTGGTTAATGTTTTTTGTCAATTGACGATCACATCAAGCATGAGCAAGTATAAAAGTTGGAGCTGACCAGCAGCAAGTTGGTAAAGCTCAGTATGTGCAAACTGTCAGAAACCAAAGAACCACTTTCGTTTAGCTAAGACAATGTTTTGATTACAAGGAAAGATTCTCGGCACAAACAAGGGTTTTCAGTGATATTCTCACCAAAAAATGCATATTAAGGAATGAAAATTCATTTCTCCTAATATCATGAAGCAGTCAGCCAATCAGTATGATAAGGAAACAACCACCATTCAGAAAAATGATGTTGCATAATACATGTATTCCGTGTGAGATTAAATATCATTAAAGCAACAATTTATATGGACTGGTATTGTCATAACTCATAGCTAAGAAATAAATATAATTATCCTATATTGAGAAATGTAAGAAAATAACCAAAAAAAGGGGGAGGGGGGGGTTAGGGCGGGTGCACGCTGTGGGGGCACCGTGTTTGGGTTTGCGGGGTGGGTTTCACAGAGAATGAATTCATAACCTGAATTTGTTGGATCCCAGTGAGCTCCTTGCAGAAATCAGTAAGATGTTGATGATATGCAGGCCGCACATATGTTTGAAAAACAGCTTCTAGTTGACCAGTTGCGCTGTTGACTAAGACAGATGGGAACTCAATGATCTCCTGTGGATGTGGATTCCTTTCCTTGTCACATGTGGCCTCGAAGTCAATAACTACAAAGTACTGAAATTCTTGAATTTGAAATTTATGTGGGTGAACTTGAGAAAACATCTTGAATGGCGGCATATAACTAAATCCGTTTTCAACAGGAAATGGATAATCCCGGTTTACTGGATAGACATTGTTCTCAAAAGCATTCAGTTGGACTTGCCGCAACATTAAAAAATCAGGATGGGGAAATGGCAGTGCAAATGTTTCTTGTCTGTAGAAAGGTCCGCTGTAACCTTGATTTAGTATTGCATAGGGCTCCCAAATCATTGAGTTATTTGCTTTTGTAAAATCACAAACAGGTAAATCCTTTCCATCTTTTAGCTCAGGAAACCGTTGAACAACATTTCCACTTTCTTGAGAGTTAGAATGAGATGCATTATCTTTAGGGCATCCTGGGGATGCCTCACGGTTTCCTTGCATTTTATCTGCACTCAAGTAAATAACATAAGCAAAAGCCAAAGTTGCATATATGTAACATGACTACAAAAGAAAGATCCACATGAATTGAAAGTTGACAGCATTCACTAAATGTTCAGTCCACAACAAGCCTGCTTTGGTACTTTACATGCCCCTCGATATGAGGTCAAAAATTCTTGATAGCAATTTACAACAAAATAATGGCTGAGGAAAAAGACTGTGTGCCAAAGATTTTGTGAGATAGCACAATAGACATCACAAATGTTTTGTTTTAATCAAAAGTCACAAGTAGTAGCTTACTTTATTGAAGAATGACATATGCAGCATACTCAAGGCAAAGTTTTAAAGAAAAGAACAATGCAAATATTGGTCAAAAGAATCACTGAGTTTCAAAAGAAAAAGAAACAAGAGCACCATCCCCCAACCCATACGTGTTTGATGCGCATGTGCAATGTGTTGGCAAAACACATAATTGGACAAACTTCCATCACACAAAAAAAAATTATAAATTTACAACAAGGGTTATGTTGTTGGGACTCGGGGGATAAGATTACGCAGCAATTATGAACACAAGTTATAAGTTCTGTTCATCAATTGTTTGATCAATGTTAACGTAATGATATTATTGCATTGCAGCTACCTCTGAAAATAAATTCATTCAGTTTTTTATCAATACTTCCACAAAATATCAATAGTGGATTCTTTTAAATAACTGAATTTTCTTTTCAATCCTCCTCTTTTGTTATATCTTTCACGCCAAATCTTCTCTAGTATTGGCATCATCACCTGAATAAAAGCAAAGAGCTCCTTCAACATTGCAAGTGCATCAAATTTCCACTAATTTCCCCTTCCATGTCTAACTCATGCTTCTTTTTCTCCAAGTGGATGAATGTTGCCAATCATCTATTCTGCCATTATTCTTCATGCATTGGAATAGGTTATTACATTTGAAATCTGCAACTGTTAGTGATTGAAAGTGAACAGTCTGGTGAACCACCAATTCAAATATAGCCCATTGAACATGAGCTAATTCAGAGCAGCACTAAAATCTGATTGGATGTCAAAAATCTATATTTTCATATAGTTTTTACTTTTTAGCACATATGCACGGGAGGAACGGAATGTTATAATATTAAGCCAGAGTGATACTAGCTAATACAATCAAAGCAAGATTGGAATAAGGGAAGGCCAGCAAAAATCTTATAACACCAATTTCCATACTGTTTATTTTGCATGAATAACTAAGTGGGCCCAGCTTTATTTTGGTCAGAAGACTCAGAACTATAGAAGAAGAATACTATCACCTACCCAATTGATATCAGCTCTGCCACCTTTTTATTAAATAATTAAAAAGCAACAAGCAAACTCCTCTTTGATAAGCATGAAATTTTAGACTTGAGGTTTCTAGTTCACTAATCAAATGATTCTTAAAAATAGTGGAGAATAATTACCATATATAATATTCTAATTACGACCTTAAAAGACAAATTAACACAAGACAAAATAGTTTATTTCTAAGTAATAAATTAGTTCTTCTTGCTGATCCTTATTTCAATATTGGCCTCCTACTTAGGACAACATTAGGCATCCAAAAGTTGCCACATTATTGTTAGATTAGCTCTAGATGAACTTGATTTCTTAAAGAGAGAAAGATGCAACTGAGAGGAGTAAGGAAAAACTTTAAGCAGCTTTCCTTCCTTTTTCTGGTTAGCTGAGTGCTAATCTAGATGAGCAGCAATATACAGATATGTTCTTTCTTCTCTTTTTTTTTCATTGGAAGTATCCATATGGTCATACCACAATCGATGATAAATTCATCTGGTCATAGACCTGTTTCTTTTCCATTTCATTTCTTTATAATCTTCTTTTTTAGAACTTTCTTTTCTTGTTTGCTGTAAACTCACATGTGGTTCACATATTATAGAGTCCACTGAGATCCTTTGCTTTTTAGAACTGTTCTCTCTTTATTTCTTCTCAATGTCCTCTGATAAGTCATATTAGTAGGCGCTGCTTTCTGTGCATAACAAGTATCTTGATAATTTTATCAATATGAACCAAAACTTTGAAATTAAACCAACTCTCTATACATATCCTGGATCAACCAGCACATCAACTACCAAGTTTGACTTATTCAAACTTCCTAGCTACTTCAAATTTTCTGAATTGTTTCTTGCACCGTGATATCTTCGTATGGCAACCTTCGCCTGCTAACAGAGGAATCCAATCGTCCACGCAGGTTGTCTCCATGAGTACTTGATGTATCTCAAGTGTAGGATTAGATTAGTCCAAAAATAGGTTTATCTTCAAGTTACTAGTCCTCAGATAAAGTCAATTTATTTATGAATCTTGAAACTAGATTTCCTATTTCATATATTTTGTAGTTGATACTTTATCTAACTATACTTTTAGGAAGTTCTAAGATAGTTCAAAAGTGCCAACCTTACATGATTCAGTTAATAGATTCCTAGAAGTCATGTCTACTTAAGAATCTTTGTTACATTTAACCATGGAGAATCTGTTATTATGAGACAGTAGTACTTACAGTATCCAAGTAATAGAGTCATTTTATATGTGTGCAATTAGGATTATGTTAAATGGGCCAAGTACCAGCATGACAAGTTGCAAAGCAGGTTGAAGAGAAGTATTATTTATGAAGATGTTCATCCAGAATGTGCACTGAATGAAACACCACAATCTTCAGTTACACTCTATGAAGAATTGTTGGTTACTTTAAATAGAATTCGTATAGTGGTACTGCTCCTCCCTTATGTACTGATCCATTCATGATACATCATAATCTCTCATCTCTTAGCTATGTCAGTGCTCTTCAAAACTTTTTTATGTGAAAATATCATTTATATTAATATTTCACTATTTTTTTCATGTCCTCCTATGTTATTATTTTCCTTTTCTAAACTAATTTGCAGATGCTTTCCTGGTTCATCTGAGTAACACCATGCCTAATAGGTGGTAATTTATAAATGACGAGAAAGACAAATATTTGACATTACACTTCAAAAGCTTAATAACACTGCCTGAAGCGCCATTAAATTTTTTCTATTTTTTCTCCTTTTTCCACTTTAAAATTCAGTAAACAATGAGTGTTTTCCACAATAGCTTCAATTTGCAAAACTTAAGGATGCTTGTCCATTACTTTGTATTGTATCAGACTATTGATAGATTAGCTCAACATTTACAGAAGAATTCAACTGAGAGAAACTCTATATTATTTTGAGGATTGAATAGGATAACCAAACAAACTGAGGATGAACCTAAGAACTTCCTGATCAGGATATGTAAAATTTTTCAGAGGACACCAATTCACTGAGTACAGTCTAATTGTCAAACGTAATCAGTTATTAACATTCCATAAAGAAAGAAAAACAAACAGCTATGTGATAATATGCTTCAGTATTTACCATCTCAAGCTGTAAATTCAATGTATGTTTATGAGATAGTGTCCTTTTTTATTTCACATTCTAAATTAGCGCAAACCTAAAAAAATGAGCATAAGTTTCCACCCTAGGCAGAAAGTTTTCCAATTAATTGAAAGTTAGGAGACATACAAAGCCATGTGACCTAAAGAAGGCATGTATTTTACTGTATAACCCACTTCTGGGACAAAATAATTTCAATTGCTGATTTCGTCGAAGGATCCGATCTAAGAAAACACACAAGCACGTTACAGTCAATATAAACCTAACAAAATTTTAGCAAGAATGACCAACGAAAAGAACCAGAACAACGTCCGCAGGTAATTCAGAAACTCTGAACAAGAAAAGTAAAAACAATGTCCTTCGAACTACTCTCAGAAGGAGCATCTATTGATTCGTCGGACCGTAACAAATTTCCGGATCAAGAACGAGTGCCATCATCCCTAATTCTCACCGTCCCACCATCGCAACCGTCAAGATCGACCACTAACCCGAAAAGGGTGCCGATCTTTCACCCAAGAAACCAGTAAAGAATTCAAAGATCCGATGCGAGAAAACAATGAGAATACCCTACCTTGGGCCGCCGGATCAATCATGATCGCCGAGGAAGCTTGGTCCCTCCAAAGCACGGATCAGATTCTGCTCCCCATCGCTCGACCTAAAACCCACCAAGATCGAGACAATATCAAGATCCAGCAAGACAAACGGAACAAGGTGATCAGGAATCAAACAAATTGGGCTTCAATTCGATCGAGAAAAGAAGGAAAGCTCGGATCTTTCTCGGTCGCCGTTCTTACATGTGCGTGAGGGGATCGGAGGAAGAGGCGAGAGGGCAGCGAGACGAGCGAGCGGCCTCCGTGCACAACTGGGTCTCGCTTCTTCGCTATAAGACGAGACCTGTGTCAGGGTAAATGGTTCCGGATTCACTGTTTGCTACGAGGACAGAGGACACCAATCTCATCCGAAGCCGAATGATCTTAATTTATACGTGGCCATCGATCGTTGGCGGATAAGTGCTGCTTTTCCTTGTGGAATTGAGAGTGGAGGGAAAAATGGGGCCCACGCTTGTGTTTCGGTTCCTAGTCGGCCTCTCGGGAGATGAGGTTTCATTGCTTCCCTGATAGCGCACCGGATGATCGACAGCTGGTGAATCCTACGGCCAGAAACCGGGAGGAAGGTATGGAGGAGCCATGACGGTCGTAGGGCATCCGTGCCATCGAGGGCAGGGTGGGGCGTCCCAACCGTCGCGGCGCGGTGGTGCCCCAACGGCGGAGCCGCGGATCGTTGCGTGGCGGCCGGCCCGCTTACCGCCGCCCAATGATACATCGGCCTAGGCGGGGGCCACCGTTCCGGAAGCGGATTATGACGCGTTTGGGGGGCCACCGGCCCATCGTGGTGGTATCAAAGACCGGCACGGGGATTTGGTGAGCCGAGGCGCTTAAGAGGTGGGACATGTTTCCACTCTTGATATTGACCCTCAACCACAAACGTGTGGATGTGTTCGATTCAGGGTCAAAATAAATATTTAATTTATTTTAATTCGAGTAATTATATTTATTAGCCCGGCAAAGTGATTCTCGGGATGGCAAACTTTGGGGATTTTTTAAACATGACGCATGTGACGATGACATATAAGAAACCGGTTTACATATTTGCCCCTCTGAAATTATATATATATATATAATATTCTGTGAGTATAACTTGAATACAATGACTTTTTTAGGAAATTAAGATAATTTTATGTAAAAATAATATATTTTAAATATATTTTATGAATAAATATAACTAGAGTATAATTCGTGTGTAATTCAAGTGTAGATAATCTAGAATAATTTTATATAAAATTTGATATATTCGTAGGATAACTCTTGTTTTTTAGTTTTATGATAAATTTAAAATATTTTTATATAAAAATTAGTATATTTTTTAATATGTTCTAAGCCAAAATGCAAGTGTAATTCGAGTGTAATGGTTTTTCAAGATAAATTGTGATGAGGAGAAGGAGATAGAGGGGGAGGTAGTAAAGATACTGGAAATAAAGTGAGGGATAAGTGGGAGGAGGAGGTAAAGTAGGAGACAAAGGAAGTAAAGGGAGAGAGGAAGGCGGAGGAAGTCAATGAAGAGGGGGAGGAGGTGATAGAAATGAAGTGAGAGGAGGAGAAAGTAGAGTGGAGGTGGAGGAGATAGAAGATAATTCTAGATCAAAGGGCAATTTAAGGCTAAATTGATTCAATTTAGGCCTTTAGTGAATCGCCCTAGCTCGATTCATCTAAAAAAATCAGCTCAACCCTAAAAAATGGAGTCAGAATTAGTCAAAGGATAGTCATTATCTTTTTTATTATTTTATTGAGAATGTTTTGATAAAAATTCAAAAAAAAAAAGGATGCCCATTGCTAAAAACTAAAAATGAAGACCTCATCTCGTAAAATCTCATTATTAGGAGCTTTTTTTTTGAGCAAATTGGACAATTATGAATATTGAATGTTAGTATATTACTGGTGTCAAAGGGAATCTTAGGAGTTCGTCCAATTTCTTCGATGAAATTATTGTTTAAATATACTGCACAATTGAAGTAGTGTGTTTTTTGTGGACGCGTTTAAAACTACAAGAGATCGAGAGATTGTCTTCTCTGCTTTTCTTTAGATTCTCAAAGTCAAAGCTGCAAATCAGCTGCTTACAGATATACAAATCCCTGGAGAAACCGATTTATCTCTATAATTTCTACTTGCAAAATCCTTGCCATCTCAATTTCAAGAGTCTACAATCTTTGATTTTTGAGTATCTCCTACCGTCTGAAGATCTCTCTCTCTCTCTCTCTCTCTCTCTCTCTCTCTCTCTCTCTCTCTCTCTCTCTCTTCAATGCCGCCATTTATGGCCAACGGCAACCTTGAAAGGTGAACGGCGCAGCTTATTTCTACCAAGCCTTCTGCCCTAACAATCTCTCGTGTTTGATCTCTACATGAGAAGAAGCTAAGATGAATAGGGATTACATTTGTATCAGATCCTAACGAAGAAGATGCTGAGCTCCGGCCCGGCGTTGCCGTCGGGGTTGAGCATGTAGAACGTCTCCGAGTCCTTGGACCCGACCACCCGGTCGAAGTAGGCGCGCATGTAGGTAAGCTCGCCGTCGGCCGGGTCAGTCATGTCCCCCGGCAGCACGCCGGCGCCCATGGACACCGCGTGCAGCAGCTGCATCACGCCTAGGTCCAGCTCCGTGGGGTCCCGCCGGGCGGCGTAGCCGACGTTGCGCCCGTTGACGAAGGCGCTCCACATGGGCTCGTCCAGCACGCGGCTCTTGCCGGCGCCGGCGCCGGCCTTCTTCTCGCACTCGAGGGCGACGCGGATGAGGCCGGAGGTGCCCATGTCCTGCATGAACCTGGCGGTGGGGACGGCCAGCTCGAGGAGGAGGTGGGGGACGCTGCGGGGGTTGTCCTGGAAGGCGAGGGTGATGCGGGCCTTGCGGTGGCCGAAGAGGGTGCCGGTAGTGCGGGTGGCGCCGTGGACGTGGCCGTCGCGGTGGCGGGAGCCGTGGTGGGGAGCGGCAGCTGGGAGGTGGCAGCCGGGCGGGGCGAGGATGGGCAGGGAGCGGAATGCGGAGCGGAAGGAGCGGAGGAACCTGGTGGGCTTGGAATGGTGGTGCTTCCGATGCGATGGCTGCAGCAGGGTGACCGGGAACCGGTGCACACTGGACTCCGTCTCCGTCCCGTCGGAGTCCACCGCCGCCTCACCCGGCGGGGGAGGGGTTGGTGGTGGCCGTGTCATGGGGTGGCTGCCGATGCAAAGCGGCCGGAGCAATGTCCGTCCGGTGGCGGCGGTCGGCACAATCCTAAATATTTATGTATATTGAGAGAGAGAGCTTTGACGGATGGAGGGAGGGAGGAGGATGGCGGGAGAGAAGGATGGTAGTGAAGGGGGGAGAGCGGTTACGTTTCATCTCTTAAGTTAGTGAAGAGTTATGGATGTGCATGTTTTGAGGCGGGAAGAGAGGGGCATTGAAGGGGTGTGGGTTGCACACCCGAAACGCTTCTTCCTGCCAATGCCCCACAACTGTAGACTGTCTCGTTTCTATCCATCCATCCACTGTGTATAGCTTCTTATAGGAATGGGTAGAAATGAAGCCAAAAACTTAACATAAGTAGGGAATACTGAAGAACATGACATACGGGGATGTAGCTCAGATGGTAGAGCGCTCGCTTAGCATGCGAGAGGTACGGGGATCGATACCCCGCATCTCCAGATTCTAGGGATTTCATCTCTCAACCGTATGGGAAGATCACATTGAGATATGCAGCAGAACAGAGAGTCTGAGAGGAAATCATTTCCCTCTTTCCAAATTACAGTAGCAGTTTGTCAGCAAAACTAAACAATATGACCAGAAGTTACACTCCCCTTAATTTTTCAAAATTAAGTCCTATACAATTAACAGACTGTCTTGCTACAAAACCTGTGTCAATACAACTCAAGAAATATGGTGCTGTCACAATTTAACCATCTTTTTTATTCTGAACAGACAAAGAAGATGTACTTATTAACAAAAATCTCACTTCAGGGTTATCTCAAATATGACTCATTTAGATTGGCAATAACTTTTGTAGTGGATTCTCAAAAGAAACATAGTGCTGTCACAATTTGACCATCCTTTTGTTTTTAAGTAGACAAAGAAGATGCACTTGTTAGCATAATCTTTAATCTCGCTTCAGGGTTATCTCAAATATGACTCCTTCGAGGTTGGCAACAACTGATCTCGTCCCATCCACTTCGTTTATCTGCAACCCATGACGGATAGCTTCACTGACAACCATAGCGTCCATCCTGTTAACAGGATACATGCACATAATCATTAATCATTAACGGTTATTATATTAAGAAACTGTGAAACACAAGTAAAAGAGGCAAAACATGAAATGGTTTGCAGCAGAAAAATGACTGATTGTATACATGATGAATATTCCACTTTGCTAACTAATAGGCGTGATGATGGAATACCCCTAAAGGTCCACCATTAGCAGAGTCAAATGTTGCATACGGGCGAATATTAAACGCCTGGATTAAGAATTGTAATTTGCCATATAAAAACTACACTGATACAATATGGATGGAGTTGATTTCTGTCTTCACTTTGAAATCCAAATCTACAAATGACCAAATTAATATAAATAAAATCAGTACCTGACTATGTTCTCTCTTTCCTAATTTTTCGAGTATATGTTTTTTCTCTTTGCTTGCATTTTTCTCTCTTAATTAATATTCAACCCTTTCTAGCCAAATATCCATAATGGATGAGTTTGTCAACAAATTTATTATCATATACAAACATTTTTTTCTGCCATAAGGACTATCTGTTCAAGGCTGTAGCTGCATGATCCATTCAGAATATCTAGCATTTAACTTATATTCACAAGAAAATTGTAGGTTCAAGGGTCCTCAAGAATCTTCAAACAAATCTTCCAATAGCACCAAGTGTTCTTAGCATCTCATGCTACAAAGAACAAACATGAACATAGGACAGTTCAATTGTCTTACCTATGAGGATAAATATATTATACAATTTGGACAGTCAACAACCATTAGATATGTAGTTCACGACAGTGATTATAGCCAAGTAAGAGATCAGAACCTGCATAACTGTTGCATTGTAATAATTTCTGCCTTAGAAAATACCAATACAATAACAAAAGTTGGAAATTCTTAAGGCAAATTCTCATCAGGTGGTGTGGAGATGCATTACAAATGGTGTAATGTGTCTTCAATAAAAAAATTATGCAACAAAGATAAATCGACTTATTCATGGAGTGAACAGTATTTGCCCATGAGCCATACAAGTAATTGTTAGCAACATGGAGATAGAACAAGTTCCAGATGAATTTAAAGAAAAGAAAGAAAAGGTAAAGGCCATAGGATGACACTGACGAACACACTTACAACTTAGCACGAGACACATAAGCCAGTATGAATTTGCACTCGCCACCCCTGTGACGCAGAAGCTTCTCTACAGTACTGAAAAGAAAAGGGACGCTGGACTGCTGAAAGCTTAGAAAATGTCAAGGAAAAGCATGACAGCTGAATAACAAAAGAAGAGGTTGCAAAAAATATAGGATATAGATATCAGCTCCAAGAACAAGATCAAATCCTGTAGGGTACTCCTCTAAAATTTTGCTCAAATGGTCACTATTTCCCCATTCTAGTTTCTCAGCTCTTAACACTGCAAACCAAATGTGTTAATCCACCTCAATTTTAAGTATATACTAAAGAAATGCCACTATTTTTGTCAAAGGAGCTCCATAACCAAAAAGAAATCAGATTCCTATCAGCCTTCATTACATAACAAATTTACTGAAAATTAAAACATCTTACCAGCAGATGTTGGGGTGCCTGAAGTTGAGTGGAGTTCTATATTTTTCCTCATTATCTAAGAGGGAACAAACATCAGTTCTCACAAAATCACGACAAAAACTGCAGCACATGTACAAGATCCAAGTGCATAAAGAAATGCCTCTAGAAATTCTCAATCACATTTCAACTGAACATATTTTCTCGATTCATCAATTTAAGGTGTATACCATAGCTGTTTTCATTTTTTTTATCTATTGAGACTATTTTCAGTTTCTTTGCATTTCTATAATTTAAAATGGACGCATTAAGAGACTGTCATGTCAGACAGCTTATCTAGTTAAGGCTTCATATTGGACCTTGCCTTAAAGCATGTAACAATATCAAGGTACTGGTTAGATGGTTTTTGGACCTTGCCTCAAGAACTTCCTCATTGTGATCAGTTAGTACAACCTCATGGCAGAATCTACTACATAAAATACCTGTAACACCTGAAAAAGAAAAGCATGTTTAGTCTAATAGAGGAAAGATTAAAGCGGAGAAAGACAGAGACATTGTCAGCTCACCAACTCCAGAGCCTAACTCTATAACTGAACATCCTTTAAGTATACCAGCATTCTCTGAAAGGTAATTGTTCAGCAACACTGCACCAGGCCATACTAATTGCCCTGTAAGATCAAAGTCGGCTGCCAGAAATCGATACACTTACTATAAGCAAAACAAAATCATCAAAGTCTCAAATATAGTTAGTGTTTGTCTTTCCTAAACGATCAAAACTGCTACCACACAAAGTACACAGTACATAAACATAGAAAATCATATATACAATTTTATCTTAGTTATCACCTGCCAACTTTGTTCCGTTATCAGGAACAGATAGAGGATCAAACTTTTCTTACTTCGAAACTAGAAGCATTTTAACTTCTGGAATCATTAGAGACGGGTAGTTCTGAGGTTAATCTTGAGACCAAGGAATCGTTTCTGGCAAGGCAGTAGATTCTGATCAGTTGAACAGTGGTTTAAAACCGGGTTTTTACCTTTGTTTTGTAAATTATGTGAGGACGATACCTACACATAAATACAAAAACTCCTATTTCCTAGATATTTACTTCCAAAAGACTCTGGTACTGAAAAGAAATGATTACTTTTGAGGATTAGGTGCTCATCTTGTACCAAGATAGCATCTTAATTAAAGACAGAATAAAAGAGATAACTTTGTGTATTACATGATGAAGTAGATCGAAATGCCTTAAGTGAGCATACGCTTACAAAGAGAAGGCAAAAAGAAGAGACAAGTAATGTGGCACTTACTGGAAGCAGAGCGAAGACAGAGGAGATCGAGAGAATGAGACCCAAACGTGAAGGTGGTGAGTTCATAGCTGCAACGAGAGAATTAGGGTTTACGAGGAATCAAACGGAGGATGAGACGAAGAGAAGAACACGGGTGGAGGGACAAATACTCGCGATTGACGAAGAAGGATTCGCCTAAGCAGACCGTATCGTCGTCTCCGTCTTCCACCAGTCTGTGCTGCGTCATTCGCCTCGTCAAGCTGCCGCAGTCGCCGTCCCACCGCAGCGGAAGCAGATGAAACCCCTCTCCCAAGGGTTGGGGGGGGGGATGGACCGCCCTCATTCGGTTCGCTTTTCTTACCCGATTCGGTTTACGGTTTAGGGTTTTGACAAAGAAAAATATTTCATGTTTCTGCCTACGGGTGATTTCCCTTTTTTTTTTCTTTTTTTTTTTTTCAATTTTCCGGATGTACCTTAGTTTTATTTATTTATTTATTTTTTTGTCCACCCAACGTCCGCCCATCATCGTTTGGCCTCAACGCTAGTCTATCATGAGGCCCTATCACCTCTATCTTGTTACCTTCATATGTTTGTCTTTATCCTATCGTTAGACCCTTCATTCAGGACACTAATCTCACTAGCATGACTTTGAACAAGAATTGAAAATCGAACTATCGATAGCATACGACAATGACCAAGTGGGATAGTGCTCGCGAGAGTTGGTCATTCACCCGCTACCCTCGTTCCTTGCATGCATTCTACCCCTGCACCTCATCCATAATTTGACCCATTCATCGGGGGAGTCAGTGTATTAGATCTTGACATAATTTACTCCTTATTGAGATGATAGCGACACCACCACTATGGTAGGAGTAGCTTTACTATTGTATGGTACTATTTAATTAGGTAAGATATATTATGAATATGATTGGATTCTGATTATGATTATTAGTTAATAGAAGGGAAGTTCAAGATGCTCTTGATGAGAGGAACTCTTCTAATTACTTATCATAGACCCTCTGTTCTCACCTATAAATATATAAGACCTCATAGGAATACATCATGGGAACATAATAGTATAAAAGTACATGACATAGTAGAAAGATTACAATTATTCTCTCCATCTCCCTTTAGTCACGTGAACCAATAAATGAGAGATTATCGATCTTCTCTCATATTTTTATATTTCTAAATCCATCAATTATAGTGGTTTTGTGAAAAGATAGGAAGAGAGAAATGTTTAGTTCTCCTTGTAGATTGATATTTTAGATCCAACGATGATGTGCTTGTAGATCATATAAAGTTTATTTTTCTGAACAACGATGAAAGGTATGCATCATAATATTATTTAGATCCATTGTTGTTTGATTTTAGATTTTGGCATGAAAGTTTTTTCGCATTATAAATAGTATGATTACAAATTTTATGCTAATAGTTGGTATCACAACTATGATTTTTGAAATAAAATATTTTTGGATATATTTATTAGCATCTTTTGCTTGCGAAAAGATGTTGATCGATTTTTATTCATGATGCATAAATGTTTCGTCGGGTATTATCGATTTATTTTTTTATCTGATTTGTCCAATTACTTGATTGCAAGTAATGAACGATTTCTATTTGATTGATGGATTTACTGTCGACGTTGTTGAGACGATGATCTCTGCTGCTCACCTATTCAGTTGTTGACAGCAACTGAGCAACGTCGTTGTGTATAGAAATAGTTGCACCCATGCATGATAGCCGCGTACAGGCAACGGTCGCTACGGTTGATTTGCTTTCAAGAGGCAACTGCACCACGTAGCATGCACATCGTAGCAACAACAACGATTGCTACTAGTCGCAAGGTGGCTAATCGCACGCCATGGTGACCACATATCATGGCACTCATGGGCAAACACAAGGACAGAAGCCGCACGCGAATGCCAATGGCACCATGTATGAAAGCTATGGTTGCACTATGTGTGATAGCGATAGTACACCGCATGTGAACACGGTGGCTGTGGAAGGTGGCAGCTGCACCCCGTGCAAAGTCGACGATCGTTCTCATGTGCAATGACGACGCCTGCTTGCAGAGGGCGCCCGCGAAAGGGCGATGGCCGCAAATGGCAGCAGCGGCTATCCCCGTGGGCAGAGGCAACGACCACAGTTGGAGACGATGAAAGATTAGGGTTTTTCTTATAAAATGAAATTTTTGCCCTTCAGAAATATAGGAATTTCGGAGTCTATTCTTTTATTTACTTTCCATAAATGCTCTTCATAAATTAAAAATTTCTCGTCATATTCTTTTGATAAATCTATCCTTTATGAATTTTATAATTTTGATTTATTTTTTGTTAATAAAATTATAATTTTACTCTCAAATCAATTTTTATTGGCTGACTTAATTGGGTTGATGTTTAGTCCAATTCTAGAATTATCCAATTAAATAAGGTTGACTAATATAATGATTCTTTTATAGTTTTCTCATATTAATTATTGATTGCATGTTGTAAAAAAATTAATTATTGTTCTTGGATATTTATTTAATTTTTCATATATATATATATATTTAAAATTATGAAATAATAGTTATCTTTCATATAAAGGCTCTTCATGATTTATATATAATCATGATTATAATTATCATATGAGTTTTTTATATTAATTAATATTCAATAATTATTATGATTGTTATTCTATTATTGAACTGCTTTAACATGAATTAGAAGAAAGAAACTTGATGAATATTATTTATAATTTATCTTCATAAGTTTTATTTGATCGATAGCTACCAAAGTAGCCTATAATGATAAGCTTATATGATGTGAATTACAATAAATGTTCTATCATTTATAGGATATTTTAGACTGTATTTTATATTTTTGTGTTGGTCCTATAACCACCAAAGTGACGTGGACTAATAATTTATAAAATACATTATGGAATTGGTCCTAAATAATATTAAAAAAAATAATATTCATAATGACACACATAATTACGAGATTTAGATAATCCCAAAGGAGAATCTATTTCGAATAATTATGTGATGGGATAGAATGATACTATTCTAGATATACTTATAGTTTAGCATTATATATCCAAAGTTAGCAATACTATTCCATAAGGATGATATCATTTCTTTATAAATAATTATGTATGTGAATACTAAAAATGCCAATATTAAAAGTAAAATATTGATAATATCAATAGTTCAACATTTATTTTTAAACAAAACTCAACATTAATGTTATATTATTATAATGGTACTTCCTTCATTGTATTTTTGTAAATATTTCTATATTTTCTATAATATATTTTCTAGAATAAATGGCTTGAGTATATGTAAGTTGTATTGAGTAAGTGAGACATCGATCAGATTAATTGAAGGGAACATATACTTAATTACTGAAAGTTCTATGGAATAAATAATTAAGGTAACTAATCGAAAAAGGTCTGATATTTAATTTTATGATACTTAGACTTCAGCACAGTTTATAATTAGCACATGAGAATATTTAAAAATTAATTTAAATTTTTTAATAAGTCATTAGTTGACACTTTAATGAAATAATTAATTAAAAATGATAGTATTTGAGGAATTCAAGATTATATCCTCAATATAACTGACAAAGCTATAAGCTCAAGACTCATAATATTTTAAGTACTACTCAAGGAGTGGGTAACAATAAAAGAAAAATAAAACATAAGTCAACTGAGTTTATAATTACTATATTAACTCATAAAAGAATATCTTTAAAGTGTTACTTATACAAGTAATCTTATAAAAGAATATCTTCAAAGTGTTACTTATACAAGTAATCTTATAAAAGAATATCTTCAAAGTGTTAGTTATGTAGTAAGGAAAGTTATGTGAAGAAGAACGATAAGATTTGATTTGAAATGAAAAGGTATCAGTATAATCTTTATATGGCACAAATCAAATATTATAGAAATTATTTTTTAATACTTAATGGATTAATTTGATGCTTTAACATTTATTACTAACAATAAAGATTCATTTTAATAAAAAATAAAACTAAATAGAATGAAATATTCATCGTTGCAAGGAATCATAATAGTTTATATTCATCACCTACATCTAAAGATAATTCATTTGATAGATCTTGAGAATCTATGCTATGTTTTTACAATTCTGAAAATTTAAGTTCTTTACCTAGAATTTTTAGAATATTATTTATTTTTTAGTAATTGTAAACTTAGTATGATCCAATAAAGTTAACTCTTGAATTATGTATAATACTATATACAAAATTAGCATGAATCTTAAGTTTATAATAATTCTATAATTAAATATTATAATAAAATATAGTTTCATAAACTTCTTGAGATTAAGTTTATATCTACGGGTCACTCTATATTTTTGTCTCAATAAAGAGAGATTTTATCACCATATAGACACCCTATTGAGATATGATTATATATATTTAATTCATATAAAGTTTCATACAATTGACACTCTTAAAGTATATATAAATGATGTCGAGAGACAATTAGATAGGAAAGTTAAAATTATCATATCTAAATAGGGGTGATGAATTTTATGATATTTACGATGAACCCAATTATAATTCTAGTTCTTTTATTAAATTCTTGAAAAAATAATGAATATATGTTTAATATGATTTACTCATCGCAGAATATGATTGTTGAAAGATATAATTGTACTCTTATAGATATGGTTAGGAGCATGATGAGTTATTTTTTTTTCCTCAAATCAATATGAAAAGAAACTCTACGGATAATGATGTATATCTTGAATATGATTTGTAGTAAGTAAATTACATCACTTCTTTTGAGTTATGGAATGATAAGAAACCTAACTTAATATACATATTTGGGATTGCCCTATAGAGATAAGGATCTTCAACTCACATAAAAAAAATTAAATTTAATAATTATTTCTAAATATTTTATTATTTATTCAAAAAAAGTTCAAAGGGGTACACATATATTACCCTAATCATTGTACGAGAATAGTTAAATATAATAATGTAATATTCCTATAAAATAGCGAACCAATGAGAGTAAAAATCTTAAAATTTAATTTTGATCTAGAGATTATATAGGTTGATACTCCTTTATTATGTGAAAGATTGTTATTACTCAAATCATTAAATGATTTGATAAAGATAAATAATAAAATAATATTACTAAACTCTTACATTATATTGATATTATTGTTAATGGTCTTATAGAATAACCATAATTGATGGCCTTGAGAATATCTTAAAAGGAAAGGAAACCTATCATTTATGGTTATTATGTGGTATATGTACTATAATTATATTTTGATATAAGAATCAGAATAAATTCCTCATTATTTTCACATGTTATGAAAAGTAATATAGTATAATAATAAAAAAATTAAAATCAATAACCAGAATGATATTTGATGAATTCGTTGAATTATCCAATAATTGTAAAAGAGTCTGCTATATAAATATGACTCAAAGGATAATGTCAAACGATATAATGGTCAAAGTTATGATTAAAAGTTTTACTCAAAAAGAATATATCAACTATAATAAGATATTTAGGGTTTAAATAAACTATTAAGAATTATCATGATATTAGTGACTCATTATGAGTTTGAGTTACATCATAATGATATAAAAATATATTTTTTTATTAAAGATCTAGCTTTATATGGATTACTCTAAATGATTCATAGAAAAAAATAAAAGAAATATAAAATTTATTATATAAATTCAAGAATTCATTTATAACCTTAAACAAGCTTTAAGATAATGATATATAAAGGTGTTGAATCTCGGATTTTGATGATGAAACTAATTGAGTGTGATTTGTGGTCTAACTACGTGTTGAGTTACGCAGGTTTACTATCGATCAGGATTAGACAGTTGACGTTGGAGGAATTGACGTCGTGCCGGAGGTGATCACGTCAGGATATTGGATGTCGAGCCGGAGGTTCGGTCGACTATCGGCAGGAGGCTTCGTACGTCGGGCATTGGGCCAAGAAGTGCGGAGTTGCGCCATGGATATCGAGGTTGCGCGAGGTCAACCGTCGATTGGGCAACAAGCCGCTAGAGAGGCGATGTGCCAAAGGATCGGACGGCGCCACCAATGATGTGCCGGGCAACTGAATGTCAATTCGCGTTGTAATAACTGTCTAGATCGAAGTAGAGTGTTTGTAGTTTGTGTGCAGGAGTAACTACGAAAGGGATAAAGACGTAAAGCGAAACCAAGGGCTGAAGTCAAGTGCGATGGATCGTTGGGAGTTCGAGAGTTTGACTAAGTCCAAGATTCGCTCGGAAGTTCACGAGCTTGCCAAGAAAGATCGTAGCTTGCCAAAGAAGCTGGGGAACTAGCCAAAATCATCGTGGAGTCCGAGAGGTTGTCGGAGTCCGCAGGATGGTTTCCGAGAGATCGCTTAAGACCGCTTAAGTTCGCCTAAGCTCGCTGGGAAGAAGACTTGACTTGCGGACTTTGTAATAGCTCAGGAATGTCTTTAATTTTGTAGTTAGCACATCAATTTGGGTTAGGATTAGGGGTTAATCCTTTAACCCAAGTAGGGGCCAACCGGGCCTTTACTAGGCCTTTTGGGCCTTGAACAAGGCCCATTCAGTAAAGCTAAATGGGCCAGGTGGTAGAACCGCCTTTGCCTATGCCCGCGGCTAGCACCGCTTTGGCGGCCGATAGTGTCTTTGGCGCTACCCCACCTGGAGCGGTAGTACCGCTTTAGCCACTTTGGTCGTCAGCGGTAGTATCGCTTTGCTCCAGCGGTAGTACCGCTTTGCTCCAGCAGTAGCACACTGGCCGTCTAAAGGTCGGCCATCACATGATCGCCTCGACAAAGCAGTAGTACCGCCTCGACCCGAATTTCAAATTTGATTTCAAATTTGGAGCCCAATTTTGAATCCATTTTGGATCTATAAATACCCCCTTTCTCAGCTGAAAGGGCACCCTTTTGAGAAGTTAGAATCTTAGTTTTAAGTCTCGAAAAGTCTTATTCTTGCTAAGTGTTCACCTCATTCTTCTTGTGAAATCTTGTAAGAGTGTGAACCACTTGTAAAGGGTTGTAAGAGGGGTATTTGATCCTTCCCCTTCAAAAGGATTTGGTAGTGGAAGAAGGGAGCCTCATCGGAGAAGGCTTCGGAAGTGGATGTAGGTCACTTTGACCGAACCACTATACATCGTTGTGTCTTGATTATATGAGTGTTTAAATTTCTGTTTTATCTCTTTACTTTGCTGCAAGCCTTTACTTTACTTACTCCACTTCCTTTTCATCTTCGTACGCATGCTTTAAAGTTAAAACGCAATCTTTCCGGGTTCAAACGAAACGTTGCTTTTATCGTACGAAGTTTCCGAAGCTTGTTTTAAATCGCTGAAAAATCTATCGTTTTATCTGCTGCACTAATTCACCCTCCCCCCTCTTAGTGCCGCTCGATCCCTAACAATTGGTATCAGAGCCACGTTCTTTCTCTTTCGGATTTACACCCGTGAGAACTAGCTCTAAATAGTTTTCAAGAGGGCTTTTCGATTTTTCGTCCACCGTTCTTTAACGGATCGGACTACACTTATTGGAAAACTCGAATGAGAGTTTTCATGCTTTCAATGGATTTGGATTTGTGGAGCATCATCGAAAACGGCTTTCAACTTCCCTCTAAACCGATGAGAGCGAATGGTCGGACTTAGAGAAAAAATCTTTTTCTTTGAATGCAAAGGCTATGAATGCCTTATTTTGTGCTTTGAATAAAAATGAGTTCAATCGAATTTCTTCTTGTGAAATGGCTTTTGATATATGGCAAACACTTGAAATCACGCATGAGGGAACTAGTAGAGTTAAAGACTCGAAAGTAAACCTCTTGTTGCATGATTTTGAGCTCTTCCAAATGACACCAAGCGAATCTATCGACGACATGTACACCCGCTTCACGGATGTCGTCAATAGCTTGTAAAGTCTTGATAAAAGTTTTTCGGATTTTAAACTCACTAACAAGATCTTAAGATCCCTTTCAAAATGGTGGGATCCTAAAATAACGACGATTCAAGAATCAAAGGATCTAAATAATTATTCTATTGATGAACTCATTGGGTCTTTAAAGACCTATGAAATGGAACATGATGAACACATGAATCACCTTCTAAAGAACAAAAAGGTTTTTGAACTCCGAACTATGATATGCCACTTGAGTGATGACTCAAGTGATGAGGACATTGAAGAGGACTTTGAACCTTTAATCGATCTTAATAAGTTCATTAAACAAAAATCTAAAATCAACAATGAACTTGAACGGAGGAAGAGACCAATGAAGAGGAAGAAGACTCACCAAGAAGGATCAAGGAAAGAAGAAGCAAACTATGCTTTAATGGGCTTCGACAATGAGGTAAGTAACTTAACTTCCTTGAATTATTTTAAAATTACTTGATGATTTCCATGAATGCTTAACTTAGTTAGTAGGAATTTTTTTTATGCTTTTCTTGTGTTTTTAGAAATTAAAAAATTCGAAATTATACTATGCTTTTCTTTATAGTATTTTTGAAAAGTAAAAATATGAATGACGATTGTAATATTTATGATAATGCTTAGGATTAAACCATGCATGAGTATCTTGATGGTTTACATTGTCTCTAAACATGATGCTTGATAATTTTATACCATGCATGAGTTGTTGAAGTGATGTTGATCTAAAAACTTCTATCTTGGATTAATGGGTCTTAATTTTTTTTTATGATGAAATTTTTATTGATACATGTCTTCATGAAATCAATTATAAAGACCCAACCCACAAATTTTCAAAATGAAAGAAATATGGCTTTAATGTTGTCATGTATTACATTTGGACTTGATGATTTTCATGACGAAAATTAATTTTCAGATTTATAAAATGATGTATGATTTTACCAAAAATTTGAGCATCGATCATCTTGTTATAACTAATATAAAAAAGAATTAAAATGATTTTGATGATATTTTCGTTTTTGAATATGATGCATGACATTTTCATATGAAAAAGTTGAACATTCTTATGAAAGATCAAATAACTTAAATTGAAACTCATAAAGATGAGAAAATGTATTGTTATGATGTTTGATGCATATGATCTTGATGGATTTAATGACATACTTATGTTTTGAATTTCTACAATGATGGGTTCCACATAAATGTTTGAACATACATTATGAAATCATCATTGAAATGAAAATACTAAAAGTTTGTTATCATGCTTAATGACTTTGTGATATCATATCTTAATCACAAACTTATGTTTTGAATTTCTACAATGATGGGTTCCACATAAATGTTTGAACAGACATTATGAAATCATCATTGAAATGAAAATACTAAAAGTTTGTTATCATGCTTAATGACTTTGTGATATCATATCTTGATGACAAACTTATGTTTTGGTCTTAAATTTGATACTATCTTTTGAAATATGAGCACACTTGTTTGAAACAAAATGAAACACATTATCATGATAAGTTAAATCTCATGTCTTGAAACAATGTGTTGTTTTGACAATTTTATAATGAAGTTTGTCTTCGGTTTTGAATATTTTGATTTGGCATATAAAGGCAAAAGATATACTTATATGAAACATAAAGAAATTATATTTACTATCTTATCGAGATTAATGATTTCATGATATCTTAAGAATCTCATAAATTATAGAAGTGATTTCGATGAATTGATTATGATTTGATAATTTGAACTTTTCTCTCATGTTTCAATACTACTTTGTATGCTTCATGACTTGTTGATTGAAATAATGATGTAGACTTTTGATGTATCACTTGTCATGATTAATGCAAATGGCTAGCATTTTGAATCTAAAAAATAAATGCTTCTTTTTATCATTTACTAAAGAGGAAAATAATTCAAGTTTATATCATTTGTGAATCTCACAAACTATGGTAATGAATTTGATGATTCGAATTTGAATGAGCTTTGTCATAATCCAAGTCTTGATATTTTGATATTTGATACTTGGAATTCTTATACATGAATCTAGTTACTCTTTGTGCTATATCTTTTCAAATGGATCATGAGCCTTGATGTCATATATTTCATGATCCTATAAGTGATATGATTTCTTTGACTTGTGTGGTAAATTGAATATTTGATTTTCTTTATGATAAATTATGAATCATGACTTGATCTATGAGATTGATATGCTTTTATATATCATGATTCTTGGTTGTATGATATTTATCTTGAATTAAAAAAATTGATAAATATGAATTTTGATCTTGCTAAAAAGAAAATTATGAATCATGAATGATATCTTTTGGTTGTGATCCTTGTTGAATTTATATATTGATATCCGTCATGACATGATTTCTTTGCATTGTTGTCTTATTTGCATCATGTAATGATTGAACAATTGATGTATATTTTTATTGATGCAAACTTTTAATTGATATGAAAAATGACTTGTATAATGATTGAAATTTTTAGCCATTTAGTCCTCCCTTCTTTTTGATAAAGACAAAGGGGGAGAAAAATTGCTACCTTGTAATTTCACAAGAAGAAGAAAGATTGCTATTTCAAAGGATGCAAATATTGCTATCGTGACTATATCAAAAGAAGCAAATGCAAAACTTCAAAATTTTAAAATGTTACATGCCTTTATGTTTGTATGTTTAAATGAAAAGTTAGCATATATGTTTAAAGTGATCATATATAATTGCTAGCTCATTGCAAACAAAAGTTGATAGCTTGCAAAGGTGAAACTTAGTTACAAAAGAGAAGAATTGAAATGAAGCTAACTTGCGTGTCGCAAAGGATGTTAGCTTGCTTATCATTATTGATTGCTTGCTTACCATCTTTTTATCTCATATCTTGATTTTTGACTCCCTTGAATTCATGACTTAATATGCTAAAAATTCATATTGTAAATTTGTTATTTTGTCATGATCAAAGCATTGGCTAATTGTACTCCACTTTTTGACAAAACAAAGGGGGAGAAAAATTATTGCTAGCTTATGTATTGCAAAGAAAAATTTTGCTAGCTAGAACATGCAAAGGAAGTAAAGAAAGTGCAACTTGCACATCTCAAGAAGCAAGTAAAAATTACCATCATTGCCCATCTTTGAAACTTGCTATGATTGAATGGTATGATTGGATGTTGTAATGCAAAGCTATGCAAAAATGTTGTATGATATGATTGATAGCTAGTATGTTGTAAAAACTTGCATATCTTTTAAACTAGCTATGATGCAACTTCTCCTTTTTGTTGATGACATAGGGGGAGCAGTAGATTGATGACTTCATGCATTGATTGAATATTTTATATATTTGCGTGATGGTTTGTTGTTTTCTCACTACATAAATGATACATGTTACTTGGATTTAGGATAATCGAAGGATTCTATCAATGGCATATTGATAGGGGGAGTTTGTGTTAAACTCCGGGGAGTTTTGGTTAACTCCGTCGGTCATCAATTAGTTATCATCATCAAAAAGGGGGAGATTGTTGAATCTCGGATTTTGATGATGAAACTAATTGAGTGTGATTTGTGGTCTAACTGCGTGTTGAGTTACGCAGGTCTACTATCGATTAGGATTAGACAGTTGACGCTGGAGGAATTGACGTCGCGCCAGAGGTGATCATGTCAGGATATTGGATGTCGAGCCGGAGGTTCGGTCGACTATCGGTAGGAGGCTTCGCACGTCGGGCATCGGGCCAAGAAGTGCGGAGTTGCGCCATGGATATCGAGGTTGCGGAGGTCAACCGTCGATTGGGCAACAAGTCGCTAGAGAGGGCGATGTGCCGAAGGATCGGACGGCGCCACCAATGATGTGCCGGCAACAGCAATGTCAATTCGCGTTGTAATAACTGTCTAGATCGGTAGAGTGTTTGTAGTTTGTGTGCAGGAGTAACTACGAAAAAGATAAAGACGTAAAGCGAAACCAAGGGCTGAAGTCAAGTGCGATGGATCGTTGGGAGTTCGAGAGTTTGACGGAAGTTCGAAGATTCGTCGGAAGTTCACGGAGCTTGCCAAGAAAGATCGGAGCTTGCCAAAGAAGCTCGGGGGAACTCGCCAAAATCATCGTGGAGTCCGAGAGGTTGCCGAGAGTCCGCAGGATGGTTTCCGAGGATCGTCGGAAGACCGCTTGAAGTTCGCCTAAGCTCACCAGGAAGAAGACTTGACTTGTGGACTTTGTAATAGCTCAGGAATGTCTTTAATTTCGTAGTTAGCACATCAATTTGGGTTAGGATTAGGGGTTAATCCTTTAACCTAGGTAGGGGCCAACCGGGCCTTTACTAGGCCTTTTGGGCCTTAAACAAGGCTCATTCAGCAAAGCTGAATGGGCCAGGCGGTAGCACCGCCTGGCAGCCGTGTGCTGGGAGGTGCTACCGCCCAGCCTAGAGCGGTAGTACCGTCTGGCCACTTTGGTCAGCGGCGGTAGTACCGCCTGCTCCAAGCGATAGCACCTCCTGTATAGTGTCAGTCTGACGACTGACAGGCGGTAGTACCACCTCTGACAGGCGGTAGTACCACCCATACATGGAATTTCAAATTTGGAGCCCAATTTTGAATCCATTTTGGATCTATAAATACCCCCCCTTTCTCAGCTGAAAGGGTACCCTTTTGAGAAGTTAGAATCTTAGTTTTAAGTCTTGAAAAGTCTTATTCTTGCTAAGTGTTCACCTCATTCTTCTTGTGAAATCTTGTAAGAGTGTGAACCACTTGTAAAGGGTTGTAAGAGGGGTATTTGATCCTTCCCCTTCAAAAAGATTTGGTAGTGGAAGAAGGGAGCCTCATCGAAGAAGGCTTCGGAAGTGGATGTAGGTCACTTTGACCGAACCATTATACATCGCTGCGTCTTGATTGTGTGAGTGTTTAAATTTCTGTTTTATCTCTTTACTTTGCTGCAAGCCTTTACTTTACTTACTCCACTTCCTTTTCATCTTCGTACGCATGCTTTAAAGTTAAAACGCAATCTTTTCGAGTTCAAACGAAATGTTGCTTTCATCGTACGAAGTTTCCGAAGCTTGTTTTAAATCGCTGAAAAATCTATCATTTTATCCGCTGCACTAATTCACCCCCCCCCCTCCTTAGTGCCACTCAATCCCTAACAAAAGGCTTTTAATATCATTACTTTCTTCAAATTTAAGAAAAATATTATTGATTAATATTTATATCTGAAGGTCAATGGGAGTAAGTTTATTATGTTAATCATATATATAAATAATATTTTGCATTGCTAATAGTGTTATTGGTTTATTATACTAAACTAAAAAATTATCACTAAGAATTTTAAGATGGTTGATATAAATGAGACATCTTATATTATTAGTATTGAGATATTTAGGTATAGATCTTAATGATTATTAAGATTATCTCAGAAAAAATATATTAACCAAGTTTTGAAAAGATTTAATATATAATTTTGTTCAACAAATCATAAAAATAAAATTTTAGTCAAAAGTAAGTGCTTTAAAATGACTTAAAAAGAATTAGATAAATAGAATATTTTTTATATATATGCAGTTAAAAGTTTATGCTCAAGCCTATATCGAAATAGATATCAGTTTTTATAGTTAAAATACTGGGTAGATAATAGAGTTATCTAGAAGTAAAATACTAAAGGACTACAAAGAAAAGTAATAAGATATTTGGAAGGAACAAAGAATTATATACTCACATGTATAAAATTATATCAATTTGAAATGATGGTGTTTTTCATATGTTGATTTTATAAATTACCTTAATTACATGAAATCCACCTTATGGTTAATATCTATATCAATTAAAGAGATAATTTATTATTATATTATTAATAATATAAGTTAATTTTGTGATATGTTTTGATGACACTGATCAAACTTTATAACAACAAAATTTTATCTTAAGACTTAGTGTGGTTAGGCTTAATTACTAAGTCGCTAAAGATATTTTGTGACATCACCGTAGCTTTCTTCTCTAAGAATGACAAAAACTATTGCATCTCTATATATTATGATATAAAGTACTTAATGGTTAAAGAAGACGAATCCAGAAATATCCAATGTCAATTAATTATTTGAATTCTACTATATTGATTGCTGATCCATTCACTTAGAACTTACAGCCTAAAGTGTTTTGAAAGAACATATTCTTATGATTGGGTTTATGAGCAACCCATAAAAGATATAGTTATGCATATTTGAGTGGATACTATAATTGACATTCTTGCTTACGTACTTAAAGTTATTTGTTTCTGCTATCATGTTCAAAATTATATATGTACATATTATAGTTGAATGTGATGATAAGATTATCTTGACAAGACAAATTATAAGTCATTTGGACTGCATTAGGAAAATCTAACAATATTGTGGTACATAAAAGGAAGTATAACATTGATGATATATAACTATTATGACTCATATGGTTAGTTAGACTTAATATAATATTATTATATTTATTAGACTTATTAGCTTATTATTTAAAAATTCACACGCGTGTAAATAGTTTTCAAGGTTTCATAATCCAATTCGGTAAAATTGTTTTCAAATAAAGTTTGTTTATTTAATTTGATTTTGAATCTTTTTTATCTTACCGATTAAGTGAGAGAATGTTAGATTATGTAACCATATTTAATTAGGTAAGATATATTATGAATAAGATTAAATTCTGATTATAGTTATTGGCTAATAAAAAGAAAGTCTAATTAAGTTAGAATTCATTATAAGATGCCTTTGATAGGAGGAACTCTCCTAATTACTTATCCTAGATCCTCTGTTCTTGTCTATAAATAGATAAGACCTCCTAGAAACACATCACGAGAATATAATAACATAAAAGTGCATGATATGGTAGAGAGATTATAATTATTCTCTCTATCTCCTTTTAGTCACGTGAATCAATAAATAAGAGATTGAGAATCTTCTATCATATTCTTATATTATTAAATTCATCAATTATAGTAGCCTTGTGAAAGGATAGAAAGATAGAAGTGTCTAATTTTTTTTACAGATATCTCAGATCCGACGATGAGGTGATTGTAGATCAGATAAAATTTATTTTTCTGAACAACAATGAAAAATACGTATTATAATATTATTTAGATCAATTATTATTTGATTTTAGATTTTGATATGAAAGTTTTTTCGTATTATAAATAGTATAATTACAGATTTTATGTTAACACAATGATCATATGAAACCGCGTGGAGGCGAATGATAATCAGAAGTATTTATTATGTTAGATAAAATAAAAAAAATTAAAAGCTATGTTTATCTTTCAAGAGAATGCATTTATTATGTTAAAAAAATAAATGAAAAAAATTGAAAGCTATGCCTATCTTTCAGGATAGAAGTCCGAAAAGAAAAAAAAAAGGACTTTTTTTTCTTTCAGAAAATCGCCCTTTGCCTATTATACCCAATGGAGTGATGCCACACCGTTACAGGAGGAACATATAAACATAAATGAAAAAGATATTGGAAAAGTTTTTGGTGTGCCTTAATTCCGTATCGATCCTTGCAATACTCTCCACCTGTTCCTCCACATGCCATGATGATCAGCAAGCTGTCTTCGACCCCCACTTTGGCGAAGGAACACATCTCGTATGGATAAAACTACAACATACATACATGCATGTGTACATATTTAATTATTTGTACGTGAAGTCCACCAGTATTCTTCTTCTTCTTCTGAATTGATAACAAGAAAAGTAGGACACAAAAGGCACCCAAAGTGGATTCGACTTTCCCATAAAATAATACTCGGGGAGGGTGCTCGAGATGATTTCCCATCACCACCAACCCGAATATCGAAGAAAGCATTGCCATCGCCACCAGCCCGAATCTTGAGGAAAGCAGTACCGGTTCGATAGATACACCGGAAACTTGATTCCATATGTATTACAAATGAACAATCTCATCGTGACACGGGTGGCAATGATAAAAATCACGCCAGAAAATATTTTAGGTTTATTGTCAATAGTAGGAATCCAATACGATAAGTTTCCTTTTTGAGTGGTTGTCTTAAAAGGGAATAATGTATGCAAAACGGACATGCTGATATGATCCAAAAGAATCTGTCGTATATTCCTCGAGAAAGTTATTCCTTTTTTTTTCTATTTATTGAGGTTGATCATTCTGATATGATAATTTTATTAATTATTAGGAAATGTATTTTTTATCCTTAGTACATTTACAATAAGAATGCTAAGAAATTAGTATAATAATGAGAATAATAAAAATGAAGCTTGAGCCCATCTAATACTATTATAAGAAAAATATTACGTGCACCGTCATCCCACGTTGATGAGCAGGAATCAAATAGGAACAAGTGTGCACCTCTTCGACACGTCTTCCCTTATCGGAATTTTATTTTTATAACATTGATTCAGTTTTAGATATCATTATCATTCATTGTTAATAGCAATGGAATAATATCTAGCATGAAATTTTTAAAAAAAATCTTATTTTTTATTTTTTTAAGATAACTTTTTTTTTCATATTTTTCAATTGATCGATGTTTCTTTACATTATGTTTCATAATATACAATAGTAGCTCTCGTCTTTTTTGATCGATCAATCTATTTCATGAATCGATTAATCGGCATGAACTGATCAATCTAATTGCTCGGTAATAATATTTTTAAAAATTATAATATTATTTAAAAATATTATAGTTATTTTTCTTTCTAAATAAATAAAAATACTTAAAGGAATATTCAGAAACACCATAACTAACAACAGATAAACCTCATACATTAGGATTAGATTTATTTATCCCCTGGTTACATGCTAAATAAAGATATTTAGCATATACATTAGGTATATTCTAATTGTATTGTTAGAAGACATTTCAAGAATTATGCTAAATAAAAAGTGTTTTTAGATTATATAAAAATAAAGATATCTATGGATATGTCTTTCCAAGAATTCATCCATCTACTTCGGAAATATCTTAATATCTATGAGAATATTGGAAATATTTCCGATAAAACTGTTAGCAATAGGTGCTTATATATATATATATATATATATATATATATATATATATATATATATATATATATATATATAGAGCAAAGGGAAAAAGTGGGCCTATTCACGGAGGAAACGGGGTGCATCCATCACCGTCCGTCCATTCATCCGTCACAGATCCGAACCGTTTGATCCTTCATCTGCTCAAGGACACCGACTGGATCATGACCGCACATTTGTCCGACTCAACGACGAAGACCAACAGTTGCTGGCCAAAGCGAGCGAGCCTTTCCGCCCGCTTCCAAAGATCGAAATGAAACTTATGCTCCTGCCTCGAGGTATTAACTTCATTATGCTCCATAACAAAGATATATTTTCATACTTCTCGTCCTACAAAAGTACAGACGCTGAATAGTGCCGATGGTTTTTCTTAAATTGTAATTTGCAAGTAGTTAGGGATGTAATCATAAAAGTACCATTCCACAACTGTCACCGACAAAGGCCGGACTTTTACGGTGCAGACGACAACAATGCGCGGCTGGATTCGGTGTCCTGTAGAGAGAGAGAGAGAGAGAGAGAGAGAGAGGAGTCTGTGGGTATTGGCCTTGGGTTCAAGTCTGTTCTTTACCTATTATGGCGGTTTTGGTTTTGTCGAAATGGGGGGAAAGGAGAGAGATGTGATCCGCGCGTGGAGGTTTGAAGAAGATATCGTCCTGCGACCGGGAACCGCCGCCGCGCAATCGGGTTCTGGTCTCCTTTGGGACGGGAACAAATCGGACCGGTTGCCATTACCCTATAATCTCACGTTAGTAATTTTTGAGTTCCGGAGGGTGGGATTGATTGGCACTGCATGGATTGTCGGAAAAGTCGGATCTTTCCGTTGTCTTTTTCGCGTGGTCTCGGTTGTGCCCATCGGAACCGCCGTTGATCGGCGAAAAGATTTGTACCACATTAGTTTTTCCGGTCACCGGTCTCGGAGCCGGCGGCCAAGATTCGTTCTTGGAGTCGATTTCTACCGCGGACCGCTCTGGTGAGACGGATTTGCCCTCGTATACGTCGGGTCGTTCTTCGCCGGTGTTCTCGCCGTCGCCACCATGGCGAGCTCGTCCGGGTCGGTCGATTACTGGAGGAAGTTCTTCCGAAGCGCCAACTCCGACATCTTCGAGGTCATCGAGCAAGCGATCCTGGTGGCGGCGTCGGATTGCCCCCGGCAGTTCCGGAGTAGGAGGGATCAGATCGTGGAGAAGCTCTTCGCCGCGCTGCTGCCGCGGTGCTTCGGCTGTGACCGCGTCGAGCTGAGAGGGGCCGAGGGGGACGGCAGAATGAGGAGGCTCGGAGAGAAGGAGAGCAAGGCGGACAGCGGCAACGACGGGCCCGAGTCCTTGAATCGGGCGGTGAGCAACTACACGTATGACGAGGCGGAGGCGCTCACCGAGGAGATCGAAGAGGAGGGCCAGCTTGTTGGAGAGGTCATGAGGATCAAAGAGATCCTCGGAAGCCAACATGATGAGGTAATTTGTGTGGCCTTTCATCGATTTAGTATTGCATTATGACCCAGAGAATGTAAATTTGTCGCATTTAGATGTGTGATGACGGCGGAGTACCATTGAGCTTGAGCTTGCTGATGCTTCTTTGCAGTCCGATGCTGTCTTGTTGGAGTCTTTAAGGAGGCTGCAACTGATGGAGCTTTCTGTTGATGTCCTCAAGGTGTTGATCTTGCATTCCTCTCTATCCCTTTTGTTCTATGTTGGACTCAGGATCAGGACACATACATTATTGCAGGAATTTGATGATTTCAGAGTGCTTGTAACTCCTTTGTATTATTGGATTGTTTTGGTTTCTTTTGGTTGTTAGGCGACTGAGATCGGAAGGGCTGTTAATGGCCTGCGTAAACACAACTCGAAACAAATTCGCCACCTGGTTCGCACTCTCGTCGAGTGAGTTTCTCTTGTCATATGATATGATTTACTGATGGTGGTAGAGCAAATGATATATTCTGCAGAGTTTAGTGCACTGTTTTTTTTTAATTTCAGAACGGATGCAAGTTTAAGATGTTTTTGTTGCTTGTGGATAGTTTGTGAGCCTTTCTTTCTTTGGGTCAAGTATAAAATCGAACTTTGGATTGTGCATGATCAGATTTCTAATCTGAGTTTAGACCGATGCATTTGGTCTTTGCTGGAATCAGAAATGGTTTCTTCAGTTTCTTTTGCATTGGATGTTGGATGTGTTTTACCTGTTCCATGCTCGATCATACTCTTCCATTTAGTGAAAGATGAAAAGGAAGCAAAATTGTTTCCAGTTAAGAGGTGCACATACAAATACAAATTGTTCCGAGGCTTTTCTAATCGCTTGGGTTTATGTTTGGGTTGCAGTGGTTGGAAGGTTTTGGTTGATGAATGGGTCAGCACTGCCGCTGCCATTGCCGGTATATTATATGTTCATCTCATGTCTGGCACATACATACATTTATGATCTCTCATGTGTGATTATGAACTTGTGATTTACAGGTAACTCTCCAGACTCTGTAACTCCTTCTGTTATCGATGATGAGGAAGGGCTTCCTTCTCCTCCATTAGACGAGGGAGCACTATTTGCTACTCACACAACTTCCATCCAGCTCTCGAAGGTATGATACGAAATATTCGTAGCGCCATTGCTCTATTCTTTACAATCGATCTAATGCTCCACCTGTGATTTACATGTGCTAATTGGGTGACGCTTTATGCGCCTTTTTGACTCTTGGGTCTTGAAGTTCTTTGACGGAATGGATGATGATGGAAGTGAGTACTGGGGCTTTTCGGATTACCTTCTGGTTTTCCCTTTTTTGTTATTTCTCTGATTTATGGTATCATCCTTGTGCTGGCAATTCGCTGCAGATTTTAGAAACGGCGGGGAGTCTGACGAGGGGTGGGAAAATGGAACAAGGCCCACAAAACACCATGAAATATTAAAGAAACAGCAGCCTATGCAACTACCTGTTGCTCAAGAAGAGAACCGGGAGATGAGGCGAGGTCCGCAACAGTCTAACTTTGTAAAGGAGACGGGACATGTAAGGAGGCGAGAGCCATGGCAATCAGCTATTCCAGAAGATGGGTTGCATATGAGAAGACGAGAATCAGAAATGATGCAACCAGAGGTCCATGAAATCTGTGTCTGGCAAGCAAAGTCCCCAAGCATACTAAGCAAACAAAGCAAGGCTGTGATTGCTGAATTGGGACCTGGCAGATCAGCAAAGCTTGCCCCCGAGCAGAAAGCATTCAGCGAGGCAAAAGTTATACAACGACAAGAGACTGCTGCACTTAAAAGGAAGCCACCGATGATCCTGCAAGACGTAAGTTCAGCCAAACAATATGGAAATCTGAAATATGATAGGTTTTGAAAAAGTCTTAAAACTTTTCCATCTGTTAGAAGTCAAAACACTCCGAAGAAGCCTCTGTCCAGGCTAAGCTGGAGGTCGTAAAGCGGAAGCTTCATGAAGGCTACCAGCAAGCAGACAATGGTTCGTTTTAACTCATAAGCGTCGGTCAGTTGGTCACAAATTTTTTCTCATGGAGCAATTGTAGAAGTTAATCCGATTCATGGCGTTTCATATCATGCAGCAAAAAAGCAGCGAACAATACAAGTAATGGAGTTGCATGATATTCCAAAGCAGGCACACGACAGCCAGCCTCTTCCGAAATCCAGAAGCCACTTTAGGAATCGGGCAAATGGGTGGCAATAGTTCACTCAATTATCAAATTGGAGTTTGGAATTGCAGCCGATGGCCTCCCTTACTCGTTCAGTGGAAGAACCACAGCTTGCTGCATTTTCCTTGCATATAGTACTGACACCTTAATCATATATCACCGTAAAGAGGACACTCAGGAGGCCAGAATGTCAAGACATTTATGCAGAACCAGGTGTACATTAATCTGAGATAAATTGCTGATCATGTACGGAATTCGACAAACCCATCGCATTTCTGTGTTTCTCGATCTCTCCTTTACGACGCAAAAGCAACGCATCTTAGTCAACCTGCAGAATGAGCATCTCGCAGTTGCAGTTTCTCCGAATGCCTCGGCTGATTCTTGCATGATCTCTTGGTGGCTAACTGCTGCAATGCACTTCTTGTACAACTATTACATTGTTGATTATGGTTACAGCGATGATCAATCTTGTAGTTGCGGCAACTTCATTCATTATCTGGTAACAAACGACGTCTTCTGCAATGCAATCTAGTCGAGCCTCTTTTACACACTGGGATTTACTGGACACAGTCGCTAAGATCACTGCTGTTTCTTGTTGTTGGGGTTATCTATCAGATTCAAGCTAATGTTTCTGTGTCAACCAAAAGTGAAACCACATTGCATAAAGCTTTGCTTGTACTGCTGTGTTCTGTTCTTATAGAAACTACAGAACACATTGAAAGCTTGTCCTCTAATGGTGGCATGGGAGTCCAAGGCCATAAAAAGAACACCCAACTCCCCCATTTAATTGGCAGCGCCACCTTCTTTGACCACTGCCGTTGGGACTGTGGCCTGCTTTCCCCACTATGTTCCTTCTTTTTGATGCTGTATTCCTTCATCCTCCTCTCGGTGGAACTTTTCCTCCAAAGAAGATTTGGCCGCAGAGGAAAGGTAAAGTGAAGAATTGGCTGGTCCACCGCGAGCAGGAGAAGGCACATCTGCCTGCTCTGTTCCGGTAGTCAACTCATCAATCAGCTTCTCTTTGGTTTGGTCATCGCAGAAAATGCCGGCACTGTGACAGTTTCTTGGGGTTGAGAATTCAAGGCTTATGTTGTTTCGTGGGTATTATGTCGAGAAGAATTATATGGATGTTAATGTCAAATTTGACCGTCAATGTGATGTCCCAAAGTTAGCTTCACATAATTGAGTTTTCCAGAAGAAGTTTTAGGTTTGAACCCAAGAAGGAAATGTTCCTTCGATGTTGAGGTTAGTCGACCTTGTAGGTGGGAGTAATATATTTAATACCATGGAGAGTTTATATCATACTTGGAGAGAGGGACCCATGTCGATCGAGTACTTGTCCCACCTCAGGCCTGACGCAGCCATCCATAATCTTATCGAACACAAAGGTTGTGAAGCACTTTGACCACTCTTTTGACATGGCAATCATTCGAACAACGGCGTGGTAGGCTGGCCATCGCCAAGTGTTCATCAGCAACAGTGGCCTGGTCTGTGGAAAGCACTTTGGGTGAACGAAAAGAGAGAGAAGGAAAAGATCAAGGAGCATATTTGTTATTTGAAGGACTGGCAAGTGAGAGCTGCTATTTGATGTTCCAGTCCATTTAACTCTGCATATGTGTATGACATGTTTGATATTTTGAGTGACACAACATCCAGAACTGCACGCACTTTTGAGGGATTCCACCTTCCAACTCAACAAAATTGTGCAGCTGGCCATGACACTAATGAGATAGAAAGAGCTAGTTGGGTTGCCTCCGTCTCTCTCTCTCTCTTTGCTATGTTTCTCCTCTTAAATTTATTGTTTGGCAGGATTTGTAGTTTCTTGTGATCGGTACAGGTTGCTCATGTTCAGCCACGCATGCTGGGGAGCAACAACTCACTAAATATACACACACCTCAATGACAACAGTTTCAAGGCTGCAATGAGATTCCAGGCGTTACCTCTTTGAAAAAAATGGCCCCCCCTGCACTTAAGATGTTGTTTAGGTGACATTGCGGACTCTTTTTGTACAACATAAGAACCAGAAAATTGATTGCGATACTCAAACCTGGCTTCTATGCCTTGTGGCAAACAACAGAAACACATGAAGAATCCACATCAATCGACCACATCCCCAGCCTTTCAAGCTCCTTCTGTACCAAAGCTGATGCCATCTCTTGAGACCAGAAGACCATGTTCATTTTGCTCTCTGTACGGTTCACGGTGACAGCACCTAATTTCACACCAACGGCTGAGTCATCAACTCTCACATCAGCATTATCATCTAAAGCTTTCCTAGCAAGATACACAAAGTTCTTGTGTTCCGTCACGTGGGAGTTGCTTCCTGTCAGGGACTTCCACTCTGCCACCACCTTGTGAATGTAATCATCATTCCACATCTTCAAGGAAGGTGGAGAGCTCTTCACAAACAACAGCCCCACATCTTTTGCAAAAACAAAGTCATAGGCGGGATGGGGCAACTCAGATAATGAGCCACTACCTGGAATCATATTACCATCTATCAACCACAAGTTATATCCTAATTCCAGGCACTTACGAACTATAGTGGCTTTAACCCATATCTCCCTTATGATGTCTGTTTCATGTTCAAGATATACTGACTTGTCATGCCTAATGCCAGAAATCAACTGATCTGCATCGATTACAGGATATCCTCTTCTGGCAAGGTCAATCAAGAACTCTGGATTGCCACCAAGGAGAATGAAGTTCAGTGAACCAGCTTTTTCAAGATTGCAGATCAAGTTTTTAGCAATCCTCTCTGTTGTCTGGTACAAGCTTATTACGATTATTGTTTTCTGCTGCTTCAAGGAGTATAGTAAGGACCTGAGTCTACTAAAGTCATTCACAATTCTGCCTGGAAGTGTTTCTGTGAAACAGAAATCATACCATTTTAAGTTCCTCAGTGGCGGCACTTCCCAGAGATTGAAACTAAGAGATTCATCCACCAACAAACTTGAATCAGGACCAGCCGTCTTCCCATAATTTACACCTGCATCCCTGTGAGAGATGCTGAGTGCTCTTTCTTGCTCAAAGTTTGTATAGATATTGTAGTACCCTCGGGAATGGATGAATTTGATGAACCAAGGAGTCCAAATTCTCTCGCCAAACCTTTTGTACCATCCTGTTGTTACCTGAAAATATAGCAAAAGGAATGAAGGATAAGAGATGACATTCTTGTAATAGTTGATATGCCAAAACATGAAATAATAGGACAGAAGGAGAATGTAAATTTTTAAAGTAAGTTCTTAGTGTGCCAATGAGGCTCCTTTTATTCGGAAAATCTATTGTACTCAAAAACTTTGGCAAAACTTCTTTTGCTGCTCACAACAAATAAGATTACCATGCCTTGAAGAATTGGTTTGATTTCTTTGGATTTGTGCTCATCATACCACAGACGGAATTCCTTCCATGGTTTTGGAAAAAGAAGCTGACCCCATGTGCCAACCATCTGGTATAAGAAAATTCGTGTTTCACTGCCCACTTGCAGCTTGTTTCCATTTTTACCTGTAATTTGTATATAATGAGAGTCATACATGTACCATAAGCCATAAGCCATAAGCCATAAGCCAAACCTTTGCCTTCACAAAAAAAGTAACAAGAAATTGGCTTCAGAAATAACTGTGAAGTGCACACTCTATGGTGAAGAAAATGAAGGCAAAAAATGCAATTTAATAATGTTTGCGCCCTCATCTACTGCTTTGTTATCAGTGTCCACAAAACCACTCTGTAACTGCTCCAGACTGATTTATAGTTCAACGAAACAAATCATAACAACCAAATCTAAAATTGTCCATTGTTGCAAATCCAACCATCCAACTTTAAAAAAACGAGAAGCAAGTCCGACTGGTAGAAAATACTTACAAATCAACAATAGAAATGGTATTTCAAAAACAAAAAAGACTATAATCTGATTGCGATGAGAATAAAGAAGTGTGTCCTGCAACTTGAGGAATTCCATGCAAGGAGGTGAATCCAGCTTTCATGACATACCATAGCAAAGAGATATAAGGAGTCCAAACATTTGGAGAAGGTTAATCTCCATTGAGAAAACTGAACTCCCTATGTCTTCTTTAACTCCATTGAGTTGATACTTTCTGATTGAACAGAATTCCAAGAGAAATTTTGCAACAACATATGCAATAACATGGCAGCAATAGTGCACTAATAAATGAAAAGTAGATATATACCTAAAAGGCAATCAACGAACTGCTCAAAGTACATGGTAAAAATGCATCAGCATCTATATAGATGACACTGTAATAAGAGTTGAACTTATGGCTTCTCATTTTATGATGACAGCAACCAGATATTCGAAAGTGAATTTTCAACCTGAAATCTGATACGATGGCGTCAAGATCAGCAACATAATTAATTAGATGAAGAAGAAGACAAGAAATCCCAGTTGGAATACACCCTGGCCTTAAAGGCAGGGTTAAGCTGGGATGAAAAACCAGATAAGTTTATTGAATGCGCAACAGATTTGTACGATTCCACCGAGCAGTTCTGTAGATATATGATATTAATGAATAGTATAGACGACAATAAGGCAATATGGTGTACTATGTGCTAAAAGTGCCAACTTTGACAAACCTAAATCCTTCTGAACTTGTATATCATGTCATTTTCCTGCCTAAATTAATCCCACGAATTGCTTTCTTGAACATCTCGGAAAGATCTTCCAAAAGTCGGTTCCATAAGAACTAGGCATAAGCTATAACACGAAGAGAGGAAAAGGGTTAATCATCATACCAGCAACGAACCTCGGCCGCTGCAGAGACGCCCCATAGATGGATGGATTGTAGTTCGCCGGGTCGAAGTAGTACTTCAAGATCAGCCCCTTCAGGAACTTGTAGTACAGCGGGGACAGCTCGAGGTCGTCCTCCACTACGAAGGCGAACTCGTCATCGGAACTCGGCCACCAGGCCTCCAGCCACTGGGCCTGCAGCCCGGCATTGGCCGTCCGGTAGTGCACGATCTTGTCCCCGTGGGGCCAGCGAAGGCGGTCGACGAGATCCAGGATCCGGCGCGACTCCTCCAGCTTGCGGTCGAGGGTGGCGCCGGAGGAGGTATTGAGCGGGCGGAAGTGGTCTACGAGGACGTGGAGGTGGACGCGGTCGCCGGTATAGTCGGCGGCGGCGAGGGATCGGAGACATCGGCGGAGCGAGTCGAAGCGGTCGAATGTGAGGAGCTTGATGATGAACGTGAAGCGAGGATTAGGGTTGGGGCTTGATGAAAGGAGAAGGGAGGAGCGGGAGGAGGATGAGTGGTAGAAGAAGAGGAGGAGGGCAGCGAAGGAGAGGAAGAAGAGGAGGGGAAGGAGCGGCCTCCGCTTGGGTTGCATTCTTTGGGAACTAATCATTAGGGCTAGGGTTTGAAGGAATCATCTACCGAACGGCAGCTCGGGGACGCACTTCTCCTCCTCCTCCTTGCTTGGAGCGCAGTGCGACGGGAGTGGTAGAGATCCGAAGTCCCCCATCGATCACAGGCAGGTAAATTTTGCCCGGTTCATTTCTTTCCTTTCCCCCTCTTCCTGGTTCAATGGACTCGCTGTTTGCTTCAACTCAAGCTTGGGTCGGGTCCTACTAATAGGACAAATTAGAATCAGATACTGTTCTAATGAATAGCAGCAGCTATCACTTTTATTGCTGAGTCGTACGTAACGAGCACCGTTCACGTTGCAGGATACTACTGTACATGCTCATAAGGTTGACGGATTGGAGACAACATCAACCTGTAGAAGGTCGAACGCCAACGGAGAGCTTCCACATGACCAAAACTTAGACCTTCATTACTGGATACTAGATGTAGAACATCGATCTGATCTCATGACTTCACGCAACAAACGATGAACGTACTACAAAGAGACACTGCACTGCATCCTACTGAAAACAGATTGATCCCAGCAAGGCCTAACTCATCAGCCACTGCTCCCGTCAATGGCGTCAATAGTAACATCATCGTTGCCGGTGGTGTTGGCAGCAGCAGTAGCAGGAACGCTGGTGCTTGTGCTACTACTGAGGCTCAGCATCATTTGCCGGACGCCTCTGGCATACTCGAGCAACTTGTCGATGGCCGGAATGGTCTCCTTCACCTCATTCTGCTCCTCGAAGTCTCGCAGCCACGCATGGAACGCAGGGAAGGATTCAGGGTCGACGAGCTTCACCGCCATCACTTCTTCGAACACGGCCAGCCAGTACGAGCCGCACCCGAGGACGATGTCCAACAGACCGATCTTGTCGCCTCCAAAGAACCTCCTCTCCTTGAATGCTCCGTCCCTTAGCTCGCACTCGAGTAGCTTCAGGTTCTCGTGGACTTGGTCGACGGCCGCCTTCTGGCCTTCGCCTGACGACGAAAACACGGCTCCGACCGCCGGCGCAAGCTGCATTTGCAACAGGTCCAAGCTAAGGGTAAATCCAATTTGGACAGGAGCGTAGATGGGATCACCTTATCCTCAGCGAAGTGGCACCAGAAGCGGGCAACGGCGCGCTCGAAGGGATCGGCGGGCATGAGCGGGTTTCCGGTCCAGGTCTCGTCGATGTACTGGAGGATGACGACGGACTCGACGACGGGGCGGTCTTTGTGGAGGAGGACAGGGACCTTGTTGTACACGGGGTTGTGGAGGAGGAGGGCGGGGCTGATGTTGACGACGTCCTCCTCCTGGTAGTCGAACTCCAAGCCTTTGAGCTTGAGAGCGAGCTGGACGCGGTGGGTGTGGGAGTCGGCCCACGAGCCGAGGAGCTTAAGAGAGGAGCGTTGATCCATCGATGCCGATCCTTGGAAGGAGGGAGAAGGCAAGGGGTCGATGCTTCTCTTGATCTCTTGAATGGCTCACAAGCTTTAAAGCCTTTTATAGAAGGAGAGGGGAGGTTAGTGTGTGTCACACGCAGAAACCCTAATATTGATCACTTGGAAGACTTGTAATAGATTGTTTCTCAAATTAATTCCTTCGGTGACAAACAAACTGGACTACATGCATAGGTTTAGGATAAAATGGTGATTATGACCAAAGGGGATGAGTACTGTGTGCATATCTGAAAGAGATATGGAGAGGTTGAGAAGCACAGATCAAGCACATAGAGGTGGGCATGCAGGAGGATGGAGGTAAGCCAGGCATGTGGATAAGAGTCAGGTGGAGGGGCATAGCATTATGAGGGGGGGAGGGGAAGTCTACCGCCGTTCCTGCCTGCTGCATGGTGCGTTTGTCTGTACTTGGCCACAGACGCCAATGAGATGTTGCGATCATTAGCAAAGGCAAAGCTCCATCGGAGTACACAGGATCAAAGACTCTCTCTCACTCTCTCTCTAAGTATAAAGATCGCCAAGATATCAAACATTGTTATGACCGGCCATGGAAAAGTTCCTGTCCGTCCATGGGACACTTCTGCATGATATCTCATTTTGCCCTGTCTTCATCCCGCTCCAAATGCTCTCATCCACAAGACGACACAGACACCACATCAAGGAGCAGTAGCTCTTAGTGGAAACAGAGCTTTAACGCAACCCCACGTCGAGTGGGGGAAAGGGGGTAACGTGTGGAGGACGAGGTCACCAGCTCCCCTGTCCTGGCACAGCCACAGGCAGACGACGGTAGGTTGCCCTGCAAACCCTCGTTCACGTCAATTCCACAGAGCAAAAGAAGGATAGGATGATCGCGGGGGGTGTTGGGGTTTTGGGGTGGGGGTGGAAGGGGGGTGGTGGGGGAGCTTTCATCGCCACATCCATCTTTCCGTAGAGATATTCTGATTCCTACCACCCCCCACGTCTTCTCATCTCTCACTGTTCACCCTGTTCACTGCGGGCTCGGTGATGAATGCTGCCTGAGATGAGTAAAGCAAGAAACTTCTCTTCTTTGGATGGGAATCTCTCTTCTCCTAACACTGATGGCTCAGTGGCACTGTTCCAAGGTAAGGATGGGGAGCAGAGTGATGCACTTTTTACTGGAGCCCATTCCTCGACTTCCACTGCTGCTGCTGCTGCCTCTTGCTGCAGTTTTTCTCTGTACCCTTTATAGGACATTGCCGGACGAAGGAGCTGACAGAACCCACTCTTTTGTTCTCAATGACACGGAAGTGGTTTGCGCTCACCACGAGAGCTGTTGCTTGAGTGGACCAGACGAGTCTCCCTTTGAAGGGAACAGAGCTCTCCGTCAATGGGGAAATGCATGCAGGCTTGCACGCATGGACAACACAAGCAATCAGCACTAGTTCTGATGGCAATATGATGGAACAAAGGATTTTTGGACTGCAGAAATCCCTCAGGTTATATAGGAACTGCAAACCAATCTCTTGGTACCAAGCAATGACCAAGCTAATCCAAGAACATAAGTGCATTGCTTCTCCTCTACTCTTCCTTTTTTTTTATTTGTCGTCTCCCTTTAAGTTTTCATCTGCTTTTTATATTGCCAAAAAATTAGAAACTATCATGTAAATCCAACATATAATTGGCTACTAGGCTCCTTCAGGTAAGTCAGTGCCTGAGAATTGTAGCAAGAAGCTATTGCTCAAGAAAAGAAGTATTGAAGAGTCTGATGGCTGATGGGCCAAGCAATGCAGTGTTAACAGGAACTGGAAACTCTTGAGGATCAACCAAAGAGTTTACGTGAATTGCATGTCACCATTAGAAAAATGCTCCAGGAGTAGACCTAGCAGTGTTCTTCCGCGTGCAGTGGGTTAAGAGAAGTCAGACTTCTTCCTCCTCCCCTCCTCATTTCTTGTCCTTCTTGCATCAACCACTTCTCCTTGTCCAACTTGCTATTCTTATTGAGAAAGTTCAGATTGAAACGCTGGCATTCTCCTTTCTTTTTTGGCAGACTCAGGCGGTCTCCAGCAAACTACTGACTCTTCCTCTGGTCTCATGATGCGAAGTGGGAAACATGTCTTCGTGGGTTGGACTTGCACAGATGTTACTCTTCTTCGTTTCTGCATGTCATGATGGATCTTAATTACAAGAGGTGGAATTGCCTGCACTTCCTTTTACTCTTCTCACCTGTCGATGCTTGCCGACCAACTGTGGACTTGGCATCAGTTTCAGGCAGGGGGGACCGGCATTCCTTTCCCACACTTGTTGCTGGATATTGAGCCCAGCCACGGGGGAATCGTCTGCATCTGTTTACCCTCTTCGCATGCTTGTCTGATGCCTTAGCCACGGCCTGCACGTCACTCTGAGCCTGAGACTGAGCCATCTCAAACTGAGCTCCGCCGATGACTGAGAACACGGCAGCCGGAGAGCATCTCTTCCATTTGATGATGTCTCGTGTAAATTGCTTTCTCATGTAAACATGAAACACATGGAATCCGACTGTTATTTTCACTAAGCTAGCATATGCCCTCTTCCACCGCATCATTCATCATATCATTATCCCTAATGACAAGGTAATTGCTTGCCACATCAAATTTGATTTCAATTTAATATGTCTAACACTCTATAATAGTTGATGGTTATGGACCATGCGCTATAAATATAATTCTTTTCGAGTATGTTGCAAGTCTTCTCCAATTGAATCTTTCTCCATATACTTCCTAACACGAGTGTCAAAATGATCTCATGAGATATACTATTGATATAAATTTATAGAAAAATATAAATCAATAAAATTATCTTCTTCTTTTTTATCATCAAGTCAACTTCAATAAAGGTATCTTGGAAAAAAATCACCTTAAATAAGTCTTCTTAAGCTCCACAAATAATTTGAACATATATATATATATATTTAAATTGAGTTAAGTCGGGTTAGTTTCAACACATAGTCCCATAACCAAAATGTATATTGACATTTTTAAGTAATATTTGATATAGCAGGAGATAAAAACTAATTTGACTGATAAAAACTATAATTATTATATTATTATAACAGCTACTTGGTCATATTCAATTAACTTTGCCTTGTAAATTTCTTATCAAGCACTAGATATTATATGCACTAATCATTGTTGCCCTTTCCAACAAGGTAGAGATGGTTTCCGGTTATATCACCCGTCACTATCACTAATGTCCTGCTAAATAATGATAGCATGATTACTACATTTAATCATACGGTTATTTAATTTAGATAAATAATGTTAAAATGTTGCTACCAAAATCAATAACTTATCAACCACGAGATAAGAAATTTAGAAGAGAAAATAACCTATCCTCTTCCCAAGGAAAAGGACAAGTGGTGGAGCGCAATGAGGGGTGCAGAAACCCTACAGAATAACTGACTCGGATAAGGCTAAATGTTGTCCATAGATATTTCATGTATTATTTACATGACATATATATAAATATATCACACGATGAGTTACCATCATCCGCATCTTTGTCTGAAACGTGTGTCATGCAACTTGTGCATCTCCTCTTGGTGGGTCATGGATTGCATGATATCCCGGCCATTCCTGACACTGTTTCACCTACATGTCATAGGCACGTTGGAATAGAAAAAGTGAGAGAGAGAGAGAGAGCAAAGCAAGTCTAATTATGATTCTCTGAGGACGAATGATCAGAAACTGACACGTGCAGAATGCCAAAAGTAACCGCATCAAAAGGCACAAAATCATGATGATTATCGAACGTCAGGGGCACGCACAAATCATCCACCGTCCATAGTTCTTGATTCCCTGGGCCAACGCACGAGGACGACGACAAATTGTTAAAACCATTTACGACATGAAGGCCACCCTCTACAGCGGAACACACACGTACACCCAGCGCAGGGGATCCGCCGGGCCCACATTTCTGGCCACGAAACTCAAGCCACGTACTCAGAGAAGCAACAAGTCGAGGGCCGATGAACTGCGTCAAGCTTGCCGCGGATCACGTTAACGTGGCGGTCGTGGGGTCACCATCTGCTGGTTCGGGCGATCGAGTGTAAAGAGACTGGAATTAAACATGATGATGGCAGTCGTCTCTTCCGGTAGTATGGTCATCAGTCAATAAAATAACCGAAATAAATGTCACCTCGCCGCTCGCAGAACAAACAAACAACCTGAGCCAGAAATCAGAGGGAGAGAGACAGAGAGCAGCCCAAGAAAACAAAAGAGAAAGATCCACCTCGAACCCATCTCCCTTCCTCCACTTCTCCTCTCTTGGAATTCACCCAATCCGAGCTGCTCTTAGATCAGCCCAAGCAACGGCAGCGGCGGAAGAGCTGATCGGTTGGAAGGGCATTTCGATCGGTAACGGATCTTGGATAATCCTTGTGGTTGTAGGAGGAAGAAGGGGAGGAGGGATGAGGGAGGAGGAAGAGACGGAGTGGTTCGCTCGCTGGGAAGAGCAGCTGCCGTCGCCGGAGGAGCTCACGCCGCTGTCGCAGACCCTCATCACCCCGGCCCTTGCGCTCGCCTTCAACATCCCTTTCCCCGCTGACGGCAACCCCAGCCCGATCCTGTCACCACACCATCTCCACCGCCCGCTGCCCCCTCCCGCCTCCCCCCACCTCCCGCCGCCTCCTGACTTTGAGACATCTGACCTCAACTCTGCCTCCGCCGCATCCGGGAGCGGTGGCGGGGGTGACGAGCCTGCGCGGACCCTCAAGCGACCGCGCCTCGTCTGGACGCCGCAGCTCCACAAGCGGTTCGTGGACGCGGTCGCCCACCTTGGGATCAAGAACGCCGTCCCCAAGACCATAATGCAGCTGATGAGCGTCGACGGCCTCACCCGCGAGAACGTCGCCAGCCACCTCCAGAAGTACCGCCTCTACCTCAAGCGCATGCAGGGCCTCAGCACATCCGGCGTCGCCGGAGGCGGCGGGGGGGCTGGCGGTGGCCCGATCTCTGCCTCCGACGCCGCCACCGACCAGCTCTTTGCCAGCGCCCCCGTGCCCCATCATTTCCTCAGTCGAGGGCCGGTCGCAGGGCTCGGGGGGCCTGATCCGTTCCTTCCGTATATGCCGGTGACGGTGCCGCAGCACCACCAGCAGATCACGGCTGCCATGCAGCAACAGCAGCACTACCACCAGAGGCATCTGGGGCATTTCGGATCGCCAACAGGCGGCGGGGGTTTTGACCATGGGTTTCTGAACCGGCCAGCCGTTTCACAATCGGGGATGCATCAAATGCTAGGAGCAGCGCCGGGTATGGGGTTGATGCAGTTAACGCCCTCGGCTGCGGTTTCTTTCGTGGATGATCTGGAGACTGCAAGGGGAGGCAGTGGCGAGAGGAAGGTACTGACTCTTTTCCCGACCGGTGAGGACTGATTGGGCTATTCTATCATTCCCATGTCCATTCTAATTGTCATTATTAGTGGGCCTCAGTCGGAAAATTATTAAGGATCAGTTAATTTCTCTTAGATAATGTGATTCTCCCGGGTCTGAGTAGTAATGCTTGAAGTATATCGTTTAATGTCCTAGGATTCTGAATTCGTCTGCTCATATAGTGTATTGATCTGGCATTAGTAACTAATGATATTTGTTTCTACATCATCACATTCTGTTTACACTGGATGCCTTGTTTCAGTGCTTATTGATTGCAAGATTTGGGGTTAAGTCCTAGGGGATTACTGATGGATAACAGGTTTTTCTTTTTTCTGGATAGTTAAGGGAAAAAGCTTTGTTATACCTTGAGAGAGTGAGTTAGGAGATGAATGATACATGGATACTCTTATCGCTAGTGTGCTATTTGATCTGTAAGCCTCTGCTTCTGCATAAGGGTACTTATTATTACACAAGTGATTATAGTTTTATCAGTTTAAGTTCTTCTTTTCCTTCTCTATTATGGGTTTGAGGTGATTGAGTTTTTCTTTCTTCTCTAGGTTAGCTTTGTAGGTGATGTTTCCTTATTTAGTAGAATATTAACAAGAACAATGTCAACGAAGGTGGCACCTTTGGGTAATTATTGTTGTAAATTGCATGATGTAATATTTCTGTTTCATGTAGGCCACTTTTATGTTAAGGATGCTATGTTACGCTATGACTGTCATCTGAATCTTGAGCGTATGTTGCTGTTGTATGAAAATCCTTTTGTATGTGATATTCTTCTATCTTCGTTAGATTTATGTCATTCCTGCTTTTAAAGAGTTGACTTCCTTGAGGCTTGGATGCGACGAGAGAGATTTAGCTTGGCTTTACAAAAAGGGATTTTTGTTGTAGTTGTATCACTTTTCCATATTTATTTAGGTTGTAAAAACATAGGTCCGGTAGCTTCTTGTTCAATTCTTTCCTAGAGACTTGCTGATCATTATAACTAATGGTCATTAATTGCCCCTTTGGTATGTATTACTATAGGATGAAGCCAGAGCTATTGATTCTTAGGGGAACACTGCTTAATGTAATTATTTAGATAATCAAGGAAATAATTATAGGAAGCAAGTACAGTATGAAACAGATCAAAACTTTTTATATGACAGAGGACAATGTATCACAACCCTTTCTATCTTTACAAAATTTCAGATTGAGTCAGACTTAATAGAATCTGATCTGTTCCCTTTCGTCTTTTAAAGACCAGCATTAGTGTGATTATCAGACACAATCAGAACATGGTCTGGCTTGAAAATATACGACTGGCAATGTTGTGAAAGCAAAGTGTTGTAAGCAAGTTGATTGTAAAGGTGGATTGCATGTACAACTAGGTGAGGGTGGAGATGCTAGATCTCAGTGACACCGATAAATCTCGACTGTGATAGCTCAAATTAAGAGAAGCACTTCCACAGCTTTTGGACTTGCCAAAAACAATCACGTTAATTGTTATGAATTAGGTTAATTTGAAGAGCTGGATGAACAGGATCTGTTGGTTCTGAAAGTTCTGAATAAAGAGCACAATATACCCAGCATAGCCTATAGAATCTTAAGCAAGAAATGAAATTCATTGGAAGAACATCAAGATTCTTGATAGTGCAAGACCTAATTATTGTGATGATAGGCTCACAAAGCTCTATCAGCCATGCTCATTTTTTGAATATTCTCTTTACATAATTGTACCTTTAAATATGTTGTGCTAAGACATCCATTTTTTCTTTTGTTAAGGAACATTGCACCCTTTTAACTCAGAAAAATATTGGTAACCTATTACTAGAAGCTTGTGGTGTTGTAAAGGAGGAGGTTTAGCAGTGATTTTCTGCTTTTATAATATTTTTGCTTTCTGACACAATGTCATGGGGAGGGCTTGTCAGCTTGTTCCTTTGAGTTTCTAACTATTATATATAACATTTTGAAGAAATTTGAATCTTAACATTTTAAGCATCTAAAAGATCTTCAAAGCATTGGATGATATTGGTTCTAACCAATCATGAGAAAGTACCTTGCATTATCTAGACAGTTGCATCTCAAGAAAAAAACAAAAAAAAGAAAAGACATCTACTAACGATCACTTCTGATTTGATATTTTGTTCAAAGCTTTATATGACACATTTTTTTTTTGTCCTTATCATGTTCCAATCTAATTGACGTTGCTCACCATGGTTAAATGCGTAATATGGACTTTACTGCTAACTAATTCTGCAAGATTATTGGTTTCACAATGAATAAGCTAATATGGATAAAACTCCACAGAGAATAAGCATAAGATCTTAAGTTTTCTTATTCCTAGTCATTTGAGGATAGGTCAGAGAAGGTGTTTTATCTATGGGAACACACATTTGGGTGAATACTTTGAACTTTCTAGTTTCCAGAAAGTACCTAGAACAATCTAGAAAGTTACATCTAAAAAACAAAACATCTCCTGCCTGTCAATTATCACATCTGAAGTGATATTATGTTCAAAGCTATTTAAGGTAAATTGTTATTTTTTATTCTTATAATTTTCCAATCCGAATTGACATTGCTCACCATGGTTAAATGTTGCAATTTGGACTTTTGCTGCTAACTAATTCTGCAAGAGACCTGGTTCCACAATGAATAACCTAATGTAGATAAAACTTTTAACAGAAAACAAACATAGAATGTGTAAAATTCCTAGTCATTTGAGGTTAGGGCATTGTAGGTGTTTTATCTATGGGAACATGCATTTGGGTGAAAATGAAAATCTGCAAGCAACAGGAAAGTGGAACTATTGAAGGTAAAACTGTTCAAACAGAAGGCTGATGGAAAATCTATCGTGGTTGTCATCCAAGAACTCCTTTGAATGAAAAATTATTGACTACCGCCTGTAACACCTGAAATTATTTGCACGGGTAAATGTAGTTTATGAGACCGTAGTGTGGAATCATGTTTTTCAGTCTTGTCCTGTGACTAAGTAGGAATAGTTTTTGTGTGAGTCCCATAGTGTATCTTTATTGAATCATTTAATCCTGCAAATAAAGATTCACCTATGTGACCTTGTTTTTATCTTTAAAAAAAAAAGATTTGCTTATACAATCCTTGTTTGCCAACAGAAATCATGTGGGCTTTAGGATTAGGAATAACATGGCATGAATTACAATGTAAGCATTCGGTAGTTACATATACCTGTATGTTCTGCAATTGAATCATTGGATGCTTAACGGTCAACAGTGAAAATAATTACGCATGGGACGAGCATAGTCCAGAATCTTTGGCATAAATTGACTTGGGATATTTTTATTTTTCCAAGGAAAAATAAATATATTACTGAATCAACCTAATACAGCCTGTGCTTTGGACATCAGCACACAAAAGGTAAGAGCATCCTGCACCATTTGGTTATCAAATACGTTCTCAGTTCTCTGCTACAAACTCGTCACCAGTGTCAAAGATAAGATACAGTGTCATTTGGTTCTATAAAATTGTAGCAATTTATAATTATAAAAAGACAAGGTGAAGAGGTTTACTTGTTTATTTATCTGTTGATAAGATCCTAAATCTAGAGGCATTATTTTTGTTTGTACTGTTATTTGATGGTCTTTATGTAAGCTGTGCAAATTCCTAAAGTTACTGCATAAGCTAAATTCAAAATGTGCTTCAAGGACGTTATTCTATTAGGAAAATTGTTTTGATTTATTTGGTCCACAGTGAGATGTTTGTCAAAGCAGTATTACTGGTAAGTGCGTTACTCCATGACCATGGTATACAAGATACTTCATTTTGATGTAATGATAACTAATGAGGTTTATCTCACTTATGCGTGTGTTTTCTTGTTGATCTACCCATGGAGTCATCTAGCGGTACGTTGTTAAACAATAAAAATGTTTTAAACTGTAAACTAATGTTTTATGCTCCAAGTTTAGATCACCAAACTAAGTGTCAGCAACTTGGAAGTCCTTAATTCTGAATTGTGTACGAACACTGGTCATGTCTCTGATGTGTTGAGGACCAAACCAGAATCCAGTGCAGAGCATGTTCTCATTGCTTTAAATTACCTTTTGACACTTGTACTTTCATGAAAATATATATTGCCCACTCGGGTACCACTTTGCCTAGCGGGCTGTTCCGAATTCTGGTGCATAATGCTCTTCGTTACGTGGTTCCAGGTGTGGGATTTAATGATTCTGCTTCTCTTTCCCAATATATTGGGCTGAATAGAAATGATGTTGAAGTTGAACATTGATTTTAATCTTTTGTGTTACGGCCTGTACTCCGAGTCACACCACTCACATGCATCTCAATTTCCTAATTGTAAAATGGGCTATACCTGCAGTGCCACAAATTTTGGATTTTTATATAATATAGATGTTGCTGTAGAATTTGGTTGACACTGCTCCAAGAGGAATGGAAAAGCAATACTGGAGCAAATAGTTGTTTATAGTAATTGATAGCCATTTCTGTATTGGTTCCCTCAAACTCTAAATATGGCGTACAAAACTTACATTCTTACATATATAATACTGTAATTAATCTTCAAATTGTTAGCACAATGGGTTGAAACTTAAAATAACTTTTTTTTTGTATTTACTCTTTTAAATTTGATTAAAATTGAACTACTAAAGAATATTTTAGTTATTTTAATTTTTAATACTTTTGAAAATGTAATAATAACTATGGTTCATAAATGTTAATTTGAGTTCATCTGAAAGACGTTAATGTGAGTGACACGAATGATTTAAATATTTGATGAGATGCATATGTAAATTCTAAACATTTGGAGATGTATAAATGTCATTTGAAGGTCAATTAACGATTAATGTTGCCTTGTATCATTCGTTAGGCAACAGAACAAACGCTTAGTTGTATAGTGCTTACGTATGTGTTTAATCTAATTCCACTTTGGTAGTCGTACTTCGCCAGTAATTAGTCCTCATTTTGATTTTTATTATAAAATATAAAAAAGTACTCCACTTGCATACTTGTTCAAGCATGAGATGAATTATATATTATATATGTACTTTATTTCTTTTATTGAGACCTTTTTAGCCATTCATGTTGACGTTTACTTTATAAAATATCAGAGGTGTATGTATATGCACATCACAGTTGCCGAGAAAGTGAAAGATGGGCGATAAAAGATGATGCGCCTGAAGCCTGAAGGGGAAGTATAAATACGGAAGCGAGCCGACGTCGCAACGTGTTTGTCCTGGGAGACCCTCATTTCAAGATCAAGTCAGTTACGGTTCGATCCATCTCACTTCTGCCTGTGGCTATGGCTATTGCCGCGGACGAGTTCCCCACCTTACCCCACGCATCTCCTGTCTCGAAAGCCGTTACCCTAAGCCCGCCCGCGGGTTTCTCCCTGCTCATCGCCTTCTCCAAGAACCCTAGATGCGTCGGCGATGCGGATCAGCTTCGAAGGATCAAACGAATCTTGGTCGCGTCCGACATCAAGAACCGGGGATGGACGGCTTCTTGAGGTCTACAACAGCGTCGGCGTTCCTGCCCACAGGTCCCTAGGAAGGGCTTCATCGGCGTCCTCTCCGCTCTTCCAGAAGCCATTGCTAGGGTCCTCAGGCTGCTGGTAATTCTTCTTCACCCTCTGGATTCTTTATCATCGTAAGATTTCTACGAACGGTTCTTGAAATGATCGGGTCATTCTTCGCCCTTCGGGTTCTTTATTTTGGTAAGATTCCTACGCGTTGGGACTCCCTCCCTTTTTGCCATTGTCATGATGGAGTCGGTGATAAAGGTAGAACAGTTCTTGAAATGATTGTGTGGATGGGCGAATGGTTTTGGTCTCAAGATGGATGTGGAAGGCTTATTGTGTTTTCCTTGTCCTTGACCTTTATAGAACCGGTGATATTGGTGTTTCGGGTCTGGGGAAACGTTTACAATCAGATATGAACTTTTGTTGTGGAGAGGTCTGCTTTAGGTTCATCCACCCTTATATTGTGTCTTCGAGGCCTTATTATGTACTGGTATAACCCTGATGGATTCGTGCCACTTGACAGTTGCACGTATATCTTCAAATCATTTTTACTTAGTTCCCTTTGCTATCTTTCACTCATTGCAAGCACTTGTCTATTCTGCTATGTCTAATCTTTACATGTCTCTTAGCACTGGACACACTGGTCACAGTTATTTTTATTTATTTATTTTGCATCAAGAAGTTTGTTGCTGTGGAGACCCAGAGGGCGTTGGGCTCTTGGTAATTGTGGCTTGCTTTGTCATAATGTGAGAAAAAGTTTGTAGCCTTGGTTCAGATAAGATCTGCAGTGATAAGCAATCACCCTTGGAGACTCTACGTAACACATGCACCTTCTTTGTCTAGATTTATCAAATAGTGGATGCTGTTGAAATATGTGTGCGGCGAGATATGTTAAAAGTGCCATAATATACCATGGAACTCTTTATTGAATGACACAATTAGGATAATGAATGATTAATCAGCTGCACATTAAGTTGTCTATCACGTTGCACCTAAGCAATGGCTTTGTTGATGGACATAATGCTGGAGGAATTTTAGCTAGTCCATTTGCAAGATACCGGATAGTACAAAACAATATAGAAGGTAATGAATGATCTATTCTTGCAAAAACCAGCTAGGAAGTTGTTCGACGTTGAAGTGCACATTGGGCTTCATCCGCAGACTATCATACATAGCACAACAGACTCAGTTTTGTTCTCAAGATTATCATGCATAGTAGAAGCACATTCAGTTTCTCTCAAGACAATCATACACAGCACAACATGCCTTGGAATGCAGGTAATTCTGTGTTGAAGCTGTGATGTTATTTGCGCCAGTAGTAACAGTAGTTATTGCTAATCCTTTGATCCATCTGTTAAGTTTCAAGCAGATTTTAGTTCATCTTTTTTTTTAAACTAGTGTTGTAGAAAAATCATGGCTCGTGTTACACTGTGCCTCAGTCATGCTTGTGCAAACAGATATGTCAAAAAAGTTCCCTAATACGAAAACAGGAACTCGTGTGATCTAATTCAGTCGTGCCTGAATAAACATTGAAGCTTTGAGTTAGTCTCAGCCGATCAGGCCATCTTTTTTTCTTTGCTTGTGAGTGTATGATTTCTTCTTCCTTTTTCTTTCGATGCAGAGGATTATTTTTTTTTTTTTGATTGAGGCAGTTAATGCCAAGCGATCAGGTTTGTTTCGAGCATATGGTTGTTATATTTGAGTTGTTGTTATTAGGCCTAGGCCTATTGGATAGGGCTGTAACATTCTGTCAGTTCTTGTGGTCTAGAAGGAACAGAATATTTAGTAATATACACATGCTGTAAAGTATCCAATAATATTATTCTTGGTGTTTTGAGCATGAAGGAACTTAGTACAATCGATCCTGATTGTCAATAGGTTTGTTTCAATCTAATAAATTCCAATATATAATTCCATGTTAGGCTGTGGGTCAAGTGCAGTCGAACTGGTTTGGAACCACACTTGGTTATAATGGGCTGATAATGCAACGCCATGCTGATTGGGATGAAGAATGCAGCACAGTTGTGTGCGTGTGACAACTAATTGGGAGAGTCTAGTTTGTGAAATGATACATGACAACCCATTAAATAATGACCAAATGGCAAAGGAGTAGTTAAGACTGTTCTCTATGGACCGGTCATATCAATATTATAAAATTGTGATGGAATTAGTGCCAATGCTAGTTTCCATTAGTTACTATCCTTTTTTTTTTTTTGGTGTAGTGTCGATAAGATCAATGGTATGGAAAAGATCGGCTCATGCATTAGGAAATATAAATGTATTGTGATAAAGGCTTAATACTCTAAAGATATATATACTTGCCTAGTTGTTGAGACCTGTATGGAAAGCATTGGAAATTGTTTGGTACCATGGTATAGAGTGTTTGCTGTATGCTTGACTGTATGCAAGACCTTACCCTGTTTCTTTATTTATATTTCGTTCCCTCTGGATAATCATTTTTTTAAAAAAAAGTTTTGCGCCAAAACTCCCAGAAACCTCTATTGTGGACAATGAATTTAGTGAGGAACAACAACTATGAAATATCTTTAAAGAAAAAAAGAATTTCTCTTGCTCTTGGGATCATTAGATACACACAAGCAAATGCTCAACATAGCTATGAGATGCTCAACATAGCTATGAGATGCTGATGATGGACCCAACGTTTAACGAAGAGTGGGTCTGACTTCTCTTAAAATAATTCAAAGTATTATTTTCATCTCGTTGAGTTCTATCTCACTTCTCCTTCTTATACTCAAAATAGCCTCTAATAGCATTAAGGGTTTCGTAAAAATCATTTAGAGTATTGACAAGTGTTGGAGCACAAGGTATATTTTATGGTGTTCGAAAAGCTAACACATAATCAGTGATAATGTATATGAAGATCGAGTCTGCTCTAAGATGTATGGAGATTCCAAGTTTAAGTTTGCTCAAACATCAATCCGAGTGTATAGGCTAATAGCATTATGATCACAAACACCCTGAGTGATAGGATCATTGTTCTCTTGAATTGGTTTCATTATTCCTGTATTAGGTCAAAAGGTTAAAATTAACCTTAGAATTTAAAAACTTGCATAACTTAAACTATGCTCTGATATCATAAAAACATGTTATATTCTGAATTTTTCTTTCATAGGATAATATCTTTCTATAAGTACATCAAGAGATAAATAAATAAATATTATTTTTATTAGTATACATAAATTATAAATATTTATTATAATTTATTTATTTATCAAAACATAAGTCAAAAGTAGCCATAGGTTTTATTAAGAAATATTATAATATCAATTAGAAAATAAAATTCAATTGGCTTTTACCTAACGGTAGAGAAAGATTTGCTCTCTAATGTAATTCGATATGCTACTATTACCCATTGGCATATATCAAATGCCCAATTGAGCAATTCTTTAACCACGGATAGAAAAGCTTATCATATAGGGTGAGTTTATATTCTCCCAATAATAAACGGAGGCAAACTCATATTGCATTACTAATAATAGATGGAGTGGTGTCCTTTACTCACTAAAATAAGGACACATCGCAACAACAGATGAAAGAATCATCTAATTGCCATGTATCACGATATGTTAATCTCTAAAGGAAATCACCCTATCTGTCATCAATAAGAAAATAAAATTATCTCATATTAGTCATATCTATATCGGGATGATATAATATATTAAAATATTTTAATTTATTTTTTTAAAATATTATTAATATCAAATAATATTAATCAACCATCAATCGACTTAAATTCTAGCTTAATCGATTCAATTGAACTTAATTTAACTAAAATATAATCAAATTATAACCATCCTACACACACATATATATATATACACTAGATTGAGTTTAATTTAAGCTAAATAGACTTAAATAAGTCAAAACTATCTCAACATGGGCATTCTTGAATAAATTAGACTAGATTTAGTTAATGCTAGGATCGAAATTAAAGAACAATAGATCTGTTTTTACGATGTGTACCTTTGATGCCATCCGCAAAGAAAGGAGGAAAGATCTGAATACCTTTCTTAGATCCAACGCCTCCGCCAATCTGCAGGAGAACTAGACTCCTTCTCCTCTCTTCCTATCCTTTCACAGGACCACTATAATTGATGGCTCAGGGAGATTGAGAGGGAGACTGTAATCTCTCAATCTATGTCTGTGAAATATTTTCTTTTATGCAACTCTTAGATGCATCTGTGTTGCTAATCTTTACGCAACTCTTAGATGCTTCTGTGTTGTTTCTCACACACGACACACTAAGTCCCCTGAGGTCCTGTCATTTATAAAGTAGAGCAGAGGGTCTAGGATAAGATATTAGAAGATTTCCTCCCATCAGGGCATCTCCTAAAGAATCCCACTTTGATTGGACTTCCTTTCTATTAGCCAATAACCATAATCAGAATCCAATCATATCTTTAATATATCTTATCTAATTAAATAGGGCCACATTATCTAACATTCTCCCACTTGGCCCATTAATTGATAAGATACAAAAGATATTCAAAATCAAAATAAATAAACAAAATTTATTTGAAAACAATTTTGCATAATTGGATTCTGAAATTTTGAAAACTATTTATACTCACGCCGAATTTAAAAACAAAGCAATAAGTCCAATGAATATAATAATACTACATTAAGTCTGACTAGTAATGCGAGTCATAGCGGTTGTATGTCATCAATGCCACACTTCCTTCTATATACTACAACACTATTAGCCTTTCCTAATACAGTCCATAATGACCCCTGTAATTTGTCTTGTCAAGACAATCCTGTTATCACATTCAACCATAATATGTACATATATAATCGTGTGAATGTGATAGCGAAACAAATAACTTTAAGTACGTAAGTAAAAATGTCAATTACAGTGTTCACTCAAATATGCATCACCATATCCTTTATGGGTTGCTCACAAACTCAATCATAAAAACATGTTCTTTTAAAATACTTTAGACTGTAAGTCCTAAGTAAATGGATCAGCAATCAATACAGTGGAACTCAAGTAATTAATTGACATTAGATGTTTCTGGACTCATCTTCTCTAACCATCAAGTACTTTTTACCATAATGCATAGAAATGCAATAGTACTTGTCATTCTTAGAGAAGAAAACTACTGCGATATCACAAAATATCTTCAACGACTTGACAATTGAGTTTGACCACACCAAGTCATGAGTTAAAATTTCGCAGTTATAAAGTTTGATTAGTGGCCTCAAAGCATACCACAAAATCAACTTTTATAATAAATTGCCTCTCTAATTGATATAGATCTTAACCATAAGGTGGACTTCCTATTATTGAGGCAATTTATAAAATCAGCATTTGAAAAACACCATCATTTCAAGCTGATATAATTTCATACATGTGAGCATATAATCCTTCGTCCCTTCCAGATATCTTATTACTTTTCTTTGCAATCCTTTAATATTTTTCACTTCTGGATAATTTAAATATCTATTCAGTATTTTAACTGCAAAAACTAATATCTGTTCTGATATAGGCTTGAGCATAGACTTTCAACTACGCATATATAAAGAATATTTCCTTTATCTGATTCTTTTCAAGTCATTTTAAAGCACTCAATTTTGACTAAAATTTTACTTTTATGATTTGTTGAACAAAGTTGTATATCATCTTAAGACTCGATTAATATATCCTTTCTGAGACAGTCTTAATAATCATTGAGATATATCCTCGAATATCTCAATACTAATAATATAAGATGTCTCATTCATATCAACCGTCTTAAATTCTTAGTGATAATTTCTTGGTTTAGTATAATAAACCAAGTCACTATTGGCAATGCAAAATATTATCCACATATATGATCAATATAATAAACTTGCACCCATTGATCCTCAGATATAAATACTGATTAATAGTATTTTTCTTAAATCTAAAGAAATCAATGATATTAAGAAACTTTATATATCATTGTCTAGAAGCTTGTTTAAGATCATAAATAGATTCTTGAATTTGCATACCAAATTATATATTTCTTTCATTTTCTCTGCGAGTCATTCAGAGTAATCCATATAAAACTAGATCCTTAATCAAAAATTTGTTTTCATATCATTATGATATAACTCAAATTCATAATGAGTCACTAATGTCATGACGATTCTTAACGAGTTCATTTTAAAAATTAAATGTCTCGTTATGATACATTCTTTATGAGTAAAATCTATAACCATATTGAAAACTAAAAGTCTAACCATTACATCGTTCGACATTGTCCATTGAGTCATATTTATATAACAAACTCTTTTACAATTATTAGACAATTCGACGAATTCATCAGACACCATTCTGGTTATTGATTTTAACTCTTCTTATATTGTATCATATTACTTTTTCAGAATCGTTACCTTTCATGACCTGTGAAAATAATAAGGGATCTATTCTGATTCCTATATCAAAATATAATTTTTATAGATATACTACACAATCATAAATGACAAGATTTCTTTCCCATTGAAAAAATTTCAAGGCTGTCAATTGTGATTATTCTATAAGACCATTATCAGCGATATTAATATAATGTGGGAGTTTGGTAATGTTATTTTATTGTTCACCTTTATCAAATTATTTAATAATTTGAGTAACAACAATCTCTCGAATAATAAAGGAGTATCAACATGTATCTCCTCTATATCAAAATTAAATTTTGAGATTTTTACTCCCACTGATTCACTATTTTATAGGAACCTTATATTACCAGATTTAACCATCATTGTACTATGATTAGAGCAATAAGACATATACCCTTTTTTTAAAATTTTCTGAATAAATAACAAAATATTCAAAAATAGTTATTAACTTTAATTTCCTTTTATGTGAGTTGAAGATCCTTATCTCTACAGGACAATCCAAAATATGTAAATATCTTAAGTTAAGTTTCCCAGAAACCCCATTTAAGATATACATAGTTGTCCTTAGAGCTTCTTCTCACATTGATTTGGGTATAAAAGAATAATACATCATGCTCCTAATCATATTTATAAATATACGATTATACCTTTCAGCAATTATGTTTTGCTACGACACATCTGGTAAATTATACTGAATACCTTGATTTTCCAGGATTCTAGTAGAAGAACTAGAATGATAATTGGATCCATCATGAATGTCATAAAATCCATCACCCCTATTAGATATGATGATTTTAACTTTTCTATCTAATTGTCTCTCGACCTCTTTTATACACATTTTAAGAGTGTCAATGGCCTGAGACTTTACATGAATTAGATATATATAATCATATCTCAATAGATTATCTATATGGTGATAAAATACCTCTCTTTAATTAGACAAAAATATAGAGTGACTCGCAGATGAAAGCATAATCTCAATGAGTTTATGAACTTTTATTTTATTTTAATATTTAATTATAGGATCATTGTAAACTCAAGATTCATGTTAATTCTGTATAAACCATTATACAGAATCCAAAAGTTAACTTTTATTGAATCATATTGAGTTCACAATTATCAAAGGAGAAACAATATTCTAACAATTCTAGGTAAAGAATCCAAATTCCCAGAATTATAAGAATATAACATAAATCCTCAAGATTCATCAAATAAATCATCTTTAGGCATAGGCGATAAATACAAACTGTTATCGCCTCACTTTAAGATGATTCCCTGTAATGATGAATATTTCAATCTCCTTTGTTTTTTTAATTTCTTTTTTTTAAATATTAAAATAAATCTCTATTATTGGTAACATTGAAGCATCAAATTAATCCACCAAGTATTAGAAAAATAATTTCTATAATATTTGATTTGAACCACATAACTTTTCATTTTAAATCAAATCTTATAATTCTTCTTCATATAACTTTCATTGTTACACAAGTAACACTTTATTACGAAGAAATCCCTTTATGAGTTTATACAGTAATTATAAACTCAGGTGGCTTATGCTTCATCTTTATTTTATTGTTACCTACTCCTTGAGTAGAACTCAAATATTCTAAGTCTTGAGCTTACAACTTTGTTAATTATATTGAGGAGGTAATCTTTAATTCCTCAAATATTTTCATTTTTAGTCAGTTCTTTTATTGAGGTGTCAACTCATGACTTATCAGAAAATTTATATTGATCCTTAAATATTCTCATGCACTAGTTGTAAACTGTACTAAAGTCTAAATATCATCAAATTGAGTTTTTCAGACCCTTTCTGATTAGTCACTTTAATTATTTATTTCACAAAACTTTCAGTAAATAAGTCTGTGTTCCTTCAAATAATCTGATCAAGGTCTCACTCATTCAATATAACTTGTATATGCTCAAGCCATTTATTTCAGAAAATATATTTCAGAAAATATAGGGACACTTATAAAAATACAATGAAGGAAGTACCACCATAATAATATAACATCAATGCTTTGAGTTCCAAAATATGATGAACTATTGATATCATCTACATTTCACCTTTGGATGAAATATTGACATATCTAGTGTTCACTCAAAATCATCCATGGAGGACTGATACCATCCTTGTGGAATAGTGTTAATACCTTTGGGTATAGAACACTAAACTGCAAGGATATCCAAAACAGTATCATCCTACCCCATCACATAATTATTCAAAATAGATTCTCCTTTGGGATTATCTAAATCTCCTAATTATGTGTGCCATTGTGAATATTATTTTTCTTTAATGTCATTTAGGACTAATCTCATAATGTATTTTATAGATTATTGGTCTAGGTCACTTTGGTGATTGCAAGACCAATATAAAAATATAAAATACAATCTAAAATGTCCTATGAATGATAAGACTTTACTGTAATTTATATCTCATAAGTCTCATCCCAGGCTACTTTGGCAGCTACTGATCAGATAAAACTTATGAAAATAAATTACAAATACTTATCAAATTTCCTTAATATCAATTAGGATCAATTCCATAATGTATTTTATAAATTATTGGTCTAGGTCACTTTGGTGGCTGCAAGACCAATACATAAATATAAAATACAATCTAAAATATCCTATAAATGATAAAACTTTTATTGTAATTCATATCTCATAAGCTTATCATCCCAGGCCACTTTGGCAGTTACTAGTCAGATAAAACTTAGAAAGATGAATTACAAATAATATTCACTAAATTTCTTTAATTCAATTTATGCTAAACAATTCAATAATACAACAACAACCATAATGATTATTGAATATTCATGAGCATAAATAAAATTCATATGACAACTATAATCATGATAACACATAAATCATGAAAAACCTTTATGTGAAAGATAACTGTCTTTTCACAATTTCAAATATATACATATGAATAATCAAACAAATATCCAAGAACAATAATCGGATATTATTTACAACTTATGATCAATAATTCATATATATTGATCAGCATAAAGAAAACTCATATGATAACTATAATCATGATAACACATAAATCATGAAAAACTTTTATGTGAAAGATAACTGTCATTTCATAATTTCAAAGAAATACATATGAATAACTAAATAAATATCTAAGAACAATAATTGAATTTTATTTATAAAATACAATCAATAATTCATATGAGAAAAAAAATAACTATTATACCAATCAATCTTATTTAATTGGGTAAGCCCATAATTGGGTTAATTATTAGCCCAATTAAACTAGTCGATCAAAATCAAATATTGATCAAAATTTAATCCTTTCTAAATTTGATCAAAATCAAATTCAAAATACAATCATGATCAAATTTAATTATTTTTTGATCAATTTTAATAATTGAGAATATAAATCAAAAAATTCTCAATTTTATAAATAAACAAAAGATCTAAAGTTTTGATAGAATTCAGATCAAACATCGTAAATAAAAAACAACAGCAGATCTAAAGTTTTGATTTCAAGAACCTGGCTCTGATACCAATTGTAAGCATAAAATATCTTTAATCATACTTCTGTAATGCGAAAAACTTTAATGCTAGGATCGAAATCAAAGAACAATAGATCTGTTTTTACGATGTGTACCTTTAATGCAATCCGCAAAGAAAGGAAGAAAGATCTGAATACCTTTCTTAGATCCAATGCTTGCGCCAATCTACAAGGAGAACTAGACTCCTCCTCTCTTCCTATCCTTTCACAGGACCACTGTAATTGATGGCTCAGGGAGATTGAGAGGGAGACTGTAATCTCTCAATCTATGTCTGTGAAATATTTTCTTTTATGCAACTCTTAGATGCATCTGTGTTGCTAATCTTTACGCAACTCTTAGATGCTTCTGTGTTGCTTCTCACGCTTTAAGTCCTCTGAGGTCCTGTCTATTTATAGGCGAGAGCAGAGGGTCTAGGATAAGATATTAGAAGATTTCCTCCCATCAAGGGCATCTCCTAAAGAATCCCACTTTGATTGGACTTCCTTTCTATTAGCCAATAACCATAATCAGAATCCAATCATATCTTTAATATATCTTATCTAATTAAATAGGGTCACATTATCTAACATTCTCCCACTTGGCCTATTAATTGATAAGATACAAAAGATATTCAAAATCAAAATAAATAAATAAAATTTATTTGAAAACAATTTTGCATAATTGGATTCTGAAATTTTGAAAACTATTTATATGCGCGCGAATTTAAAAATAGGCTAATAAGTCCAATGAATATAATAATACTACATTAAGTCTGACAAGTAATGCGAGTCATAGCGGTTGTATGTCATCAATGCCACACTTCCTTCTATGTACTACAACACTATTAGCCTTTCCTAATACAGTCCATAATGACCCTGTAATTTGTCTTGTCAAGACAATCCATGTTATCACATTCAACCATAATATGTACATATATAATCGTGAGCAAGGATAGCGAAACAAATAACTTTAAGTACGTAAGTAAAAATGTCAATTACAGTGTTCACTCAAATATGCATCACCATATCCTTTATGGGTTGCACACAAACTCAATCATAAAAACATGTTCTTTTAAAATACTTTAGACTGTAAGTCCTAAGTAAATGGATCAGCAATCAATACAGTGGAACTCAAGTAATTAATTGACATTAGATGTTTCTGGACTCGTCTTCTCTAACCATCAAGTACTTTTTATCATAATGCATAGAAATGCAATAGTACTTGTCATTCTTAGAGAAGAAAACTACTGCGATATCACAAAATATCTTCAGCGACTTGACAATTGAGTCTGACCACACCAAGTCCTGAGATAAAATTTCGCAGTTATAAAGTTTGATTAGTGGCCTCAAAACATACCACAAAATAAACTTTTATAATAAATTGCCTCTCTAATTGATATAGATCTTAACCATAAGGTGGACTTCCTATTATTGAGGTAATTTATAAAATCAGCATTTGAAAAACACTATCATTTCAAGCTGATATAATTTCATACATGTGAGCATATAATCCTTCGTCCCTTCCAGATATCTTATTACTTTTCTTTGCAGTCCTTTAATATTTTTTACTTCTGGATAACTCAAATATCTATCCAGTATTTTAACTGTAAAAACTGATATTGTTCTGACATAGGCCTGAGCATAGACTTTCAACTGCACATATAAAGAATATTTTCTTTATCTGATTCTTTTCAAGTCATTTTAAAGCACTTAATTTTGACTAAAATTTTACTTTTATGATTTGTTGAACAAAGTTGTATATTAAATCATCTCAAGACTTGGTTAATATATCCTTTCTGAGACAGTCTTAATAATCATTGAGATATATCCCTGAATATCTCAATACTAATAAGATATCTCATTCATATCAACCGTCTTAAATTCTTAGTGATAATTTCTTGGTTTAGTATAATAAACCAAGTCACTATTGGCAATGCAAAATATTATCCGCATATATGATCAATATAATAAACTTGCTCCCATTGATCCTCAAATATAAATATTGATTAATAGTATTTTTCTTAAATCTGAAGAAATCAATGATATTAAGAAACTTTATATATCATTGTCTAGAAGCTTGTTTAAGATCATAAATATATTCCTAAATTTGCATGCTATATTTCTTTCATTTTCTCTGCGAGTCATTCAGAATAACTTATGGAAAACCAAAATAACACGACGATAAACCAAAATCGATAGGAATACAGATTTGGCAGAATTTGGATCAAACATCGTAAATAAAAAACAACAGATCTAAAGTTTTGATTTCAAGAACTTAGGCTCTGATACCAATTGTAAGCATAAAAAGGCTTTAATCATGCTTCTGTAATGCGGAAAAACTTTAATGCTAGGATCGAAATCAAAGAACAATAGATCTGTTTTTACGATGTGTACCTTTGATGCCATCCGCAAAGAAAGGAGAAAAGATCTGAATACCTTTCTTAGATCCAACGCCTTCGTCAATCTGCAAGGAGAACTAGACTCCTTCTCCTCTCTTCCTATCCTTTCACAGAACCACTATAATTGATGGCTCAGGGAGATTGAGAGGGAAAACTGTAATCTCTCCCAATCGGTGTCTGTGAAATATTTCTTTTACGCAACTCTTAGACGATACGTGTTTGCTAATCTTTACGCAACTCTTAGATGCTTCGTGTTGCTTCTCGAGACTTAGTGTGTCGTGTGTGTGAGAAGCAACACGAAGCATCTAAGAGTTGCGTGAAAGATTAGCAACATAAATACGCCTAAGAGTTGCGTAAAAGAAATATTTCACAGACACCGATTGGGAGAGATTATAGTTTTCCCTCTCAATCTCCCTGAGCCATCAATTATAATGGTTCTGTAAAAGGATAGGAAGAGAGGAGGAGTCTAGTTCTCCTTGTAGATTGGCGAAGGCGTTGGATCTAAGAAAGGTATTCAGATCTTTTCTCTTTTCTTTGCGGATGGCATCAAAGGTACACATCGTAAAAACAGATCTATTATTCTTTGATTTCGATCCTAGCATTAAAGTTTTTCCGCATTACAGAAGCATGATTAAAGTCTTTTTATGCTTACAATTGGTATCAGAGCCTAGGTTCTTGAAATCAAAACTTTAGATCTGTTATTTTTTATTTACGATGTTTGATCCGAATTCTGCCAAATCTGTATTCCTATCGATTTTGGTTTATCATCATGTTATTTTATCGTTTGCTTGCCGGCGATGTTTAGGAAACAGCGACGATCATTGTTGGTGCTGCACAACCTCATTGCAGACGGCCAGTAAGTGGTCGCGGCGATCGCACCGCAAAGCAATCAGTTGCAGATTGGCCGCGAGAGGCGGCAACCCGTCGGCGGCATGCGGTCGCGACGGCGCAGCTATGCCGAGCGCCGCGCACCGGCCGCGCATGCACCGACACGCAGCGCGACCGCCACAACAACCACCACAGCACACGCAGTGCAGACTGAACATGGCCCGCATGACACGCAGCCCGCCACATGCGCACTTCACGGCGCGCTATCATTGCGGCAATTGCGGCTTTTGGCCAGCCGCGAGAGGCGCCATACTGCCACAGCAGGCCTTACCCATCTGCGAATGCCGGCGCAGCAGCACACACACATGGGCTCCGGCGTCTTGTGAGCAAGCGCAGCGGCCTTGAGGAAGGGCTTTTGGCAAAAATTACAATTTTGCCCTTGGGTAGGTTTTTGCCAAATTACAGTTTTGCCCTTCTATATTTTATTAATACTTTTAGTATTTTGATAGTTTTACCCTTTATTAATATGAAAAATTATAGTTTAATCCTGTCAATATATTTACAGTTTTGTCTTTATAAAATTGAGAATTTTTTTATTTATATTCTCAATTATTAAAATTGATCAAAAATAATTAAATTTGATCATGATTGTATTTTGAATTTGATTTTGATCAAATTTAGAAAGGATTAAATTTTGATCAATATTTGATTTTGATCGACTAGTTTAATTGGGCTAATAGTTAACCCAATTATGGGCTTACCCAATTAAATAAGATTGATTGGTATAATAGTTATTTTTTTTCCATATGAATTATTGATTGCATTTTATAAATAAAATCCAATTATTATTCTTGGATATTTATTTAGTTATTTATATGTATTTCTTTGAAATTGTGAAATGATAGTTATCTTTCACACAAAAGTTTTCCATGATTTATGTGTTATCATGATTATAATTATCATATGAGTTTTCTTTATGCTGATCAATATATATGAATTATTGATTGCAAGTTGTAAATAATATCCAATTATTGTTCATGGATATTTTTTTGATTATTCATATGTATATATTTAAAATTATGAAATGATAGTTAATTTTCACATAAAGGTTTTCATGATTAATGTGTTATCATGATTATAATTGTCATATGAATTTTTATTTATGCTCATTAATATTCAATAATCATTATGGTTGTTCTTGTATTATTGAATTGTTTAGCATAAATTGAATTAAAGAAATTTAGTGAATGTTATTTGTAATTCATCTTCCTAAGTTTTATCTGACTAGTAGCTGCCAAAGTGGCATGGGATGATAAGCTTATGTGATATGAATTATAATAAAAGCCTTGTCATTTATAGGATATTTTAGATTATATTTTATATTTATGTATTGGTCTTGCAGCCACCAAAGTGACCTAGACCAATAATTTATAAAATACATTATGGAATCGATCCTAAATGATATTAAGGAAATTTGATAAATATTATTTGTAATTTATTTTCTTAAGTTTTATCTAATCAGTAGCTGCCAAAGTGGCCTGGGACAATAGACTTATAGGATATAAATTACAATAAAGTCTTATCATTCATAGGATATTTTAGATTGTATTTTATATTTTAGTATTAGTCTTGCAGTCACCAAAGTGACCTAGACCAATAATCTATAAAATACATTATGGGATTGGTCCTAAATGACATTAAAGAAAAATAATATTCACAATGGCACACATAATTAGGAGATTTAGATAATCCCAAAGGAGAATCTATTTTGAATAATTATGTGATGGGGTAAGATGATACTGTTTTGAATATCCTTGCAGTTTAGTGTTCTATACCCAAAGGTATTAATACTATTCCACAAGGATGGTATCAGTCCTCCATGGATGATTTTGAGTGAACACTAGATATGTCAATATTTCACCCAAAGGTGAAATGTAGATGATATCAATAGTTCATCATATTTTGGAACTCAAAGCATTGATGTTATATTATTATGGTGGTACTTCCTTCATTGTATTTTTATAAATGTCCCTATATTTTCAGAATAAATGACTTGAGCATATACAAGTTATATTGAATGAGTGAGACCTTGATCAGATTATTTGAAGGGAACACAAACTTATTTACTGAAAGTTTTGTGGAATAAATAATTAAGATGACTGATCAGAAAGGGTCTGAAAAACTCAATTTGATGATACTTAGACTTCAGTACAGTTTACAACTAGCGCATGAGAATATTGAAGGATTAATTTAAATTTTCTGATAAGTCATGAGTTGACACCTCAATGAAAGAACTGACTAAAAATGATAGTATTTGAGGAATTTAAGATTACCTCCTCAATACAATTGATAAAGTTGTAAGTCAAGACTTAGAATATTTGAGTTCTACTCAAGGAGTGGGTAACAATAAAATAAGGATGAAGCATAAGCCACCTGGGTTTATAATTACTATATAAACTCATAAAGAAATTTCTTCATAATAAAGTGTTATTTGTGTAACAATGAAAGTTATATGAAGAAAAATTAAAAGATTTGATTTGAAATAAAAAGTTATATGATTCAAATCAAATATTATAGAAATTATTTTTCTAATATTTGGTGGATTAATTTGATGCTTCAATGTATGTTACCACTAATAGAGATTTATTTTAATATTTAAAAGGAAAAGGAATAAAAATCAAAGGAGATTGAAATATTCATTATTACAAAGAATCATCTTAAAGTGAGGCGATAACAGTTTGTATTTATCGCCTATGCCTAAAGATGATTTATTTGATGAATCTTGAGGATTCGTGTTATATTCTTATAATTTTAGAAATTTAGATTATTTACCTATAATTGTTAGAATATTGTTTCTCCTTTGATAGTTGTGAACTCAATATGATTTAATAAAAGTTAACATTTGGATTCTGTATAATGGTCTATACAGAATTAATATGAATCTTAAGTTTATAACGATCCTATAATTAAATATTAAAATAAAATATAAGTTCATAAACTCCTTGAGATTATACTTACATCTGTGAGTCACTCTATATTTTTGTCTAATTAAAGAGAGGTATTTTATCACCATATAGATAACCTATTGAGATATGATTTTATATATATCTAATTCATGTAAAGTCTTAGGCCATTGACACTCTTAAAATGTGCATAAAAGAGGTCGAGAGACAATTAGATAGAAAAGTTAAAATCATCATATCTGATAGGGGTGATGGATTTTATGGTATTCATGATTTACTAGATGTGTCGTAGTAAAACATAATTGCTAAAAGGTATAATCGTATATTTATAAATATGATTAGGAGCATGATGTATTATTCTTTTATACCCAAATTCATGTGAGAAAAAGCTCTAAGGACAACTATGTATATCTTAAATGGGGTTTCTAGGGAACCTAACTTAAGATATTTACATATTTAGGATTGTCCTGTAGAGATAAGGATCTTCAACTCACATAAAAGAAAATTAAAGTTAATAACTATTTCTGAATATTTTATTATTTATTCAGAAAAGTTAAAAAAAAGGGTATATGTCTTATTGCTCTAATATAAGATTAAATCTGGTAATATAAGGTTCCTATAAAATAGTGAATCAGTGGGAATAAAAATCTCAAAATTTAATATAGAGGAGATACATGTTGATGCTCCTTTATTATTTAAGAGATTGTTGCTACTCAAATTATTAAATAATTTGATAAAGGTGAACAACAAAGTAACATTATCAAACTCCCACATTATATTGATATCGTTGATAATGGTCTTATAGAATAACCACATTTGACAGCATTGAAAATTTTTCAATGGGAAAGGAATCCTGTCATTTATGATTATGTGGTATATCTATAAGAATTATATTTTGATATAGTAATCAGAATAGATCCTTTATTGTTTTCATAGGTCATGAAAGGTAACGATTCTGAAAAGCAATATGATACAATATAAGTAGAGTTAAAATCAATAATCAGAATGGTGTTTGATGAATTTATCGAATTGTCCAATAATTGTAAAAGAGTTTGTTATATAAATATGACTCAATGGACAATTTCGAACGATATAATGGTCAGACTTTTAGTTTTCAATATGATTATATATTTTACTCATAAAGAATGTATCATAACGAGACATTTAATTTTTAAATGAACTCGTTAAGAATCGTCATGACAATAGTCACTCATTATGAATTTGAGTTATATCATAATGATATGAAAATAAATTTTTGATTAAGGATCTAGTTTTCCATAAGTTATTCTAAATGACTCGCAGAGAAAATGAAAGAAATATAGCATGCAAATTTAGGAATCTATTTATTATCTTAAACAAGCTTCTAGACAATGATATATAAAGTTTCTTAATATCATTGATTTCTTTAAATTTAAGAAAAATACTATTAATTAATATTTATATCTGAGGATCAGTGGGAGCAAGTTTATTGATCATATATGCAGATAATATTTTGCATTGCCAATAGTGACTTGGTTTATTATACTAAATCAAGAAATTATCACTAAGAATTTAAGACGATTGATATGAATGTGATATCTTATTAGTATTGAGATATTCAGGGATATATCTCAATGATTATTAAGACTGTCTCAAAAAGGATATATTAACCAGGTCTTGAGATGATTTAATATACAACTTTGTTCAACAAATCATAAAAGTAAAATTTTAGTCAAAATTGAGTGCTTTAAAATGACTTGAAAAGAATCAGATAAAGAAAATATTCTTTATATGCGCAGTTAAAAGTCTATGCTCAAGCCTATGTCGAAACAGAGATATCGAGTTTTGCGGTTAAAATCTTTGGATAGATATTTGAGTTATCCAGAAGTGAAAAATATTAAAGGATTGCAAAGAAAAGTAATAAGATATCTAGAAGGGACGAAGGATTATATGCTCACATGTATGAAATTATATCAGCTTGAAATGATGGTGTTTTTCAAATGCTGATTTTATAAATTGCCTCAATAATAGGAAGTCCACCTTATGGTTAAGATCTATATCAATTAGAGAGGTAATTTATTATAAAAGTTGATTTTGTGGTATGCTTTGAGGCCACTAATCAAACTTTATTACTGCGAAATTTTATCTCAGGACTTGGTATGGTCAAACTTAATTGTCAAGTCGCTAAAGATATTTTGTGATATCGCAGTAGTTTTCTTCTCTAAGAATGACAAGTACTATTGCATTTCTATGCATTATGGTAAAAAGTACTTGATGGTTAGAGAAGACGAGTCGAAAACATCTAATGTCAATTAATTACTTGAGTTCCACTTTGTATTGATTCTTTGATCCATTTACTTAGGACTTACAGGTCTAAAGTATTTTAAAAGAACATGTTCTTATGATTGGGTTTGTGAGCAACCCATAAAGGATATGGTGATGTATATTTGAGTGAACACTGTAATTGACATTTTTACTTACGTACTTAAAGTTATTTGTTTCTGCTATCCTGTTCACAGTTATATATGTACATATTATGGTTGAATGTGATAACAGGATTGTCTTGACAAGACAAATTACAGGGGTCATTATGGACTGCATTAGGAAAGACTAATAGTGTTGTAGTATATAGAAGGAAGTGTGGCATTGATGACATACAATCGCTATGACTCGCATTACTAGTCAGACTTAATGTAGTATTATTATATTCATTGGACTTATTAGCCTGTTTTTAAATTCGCGCGCGTATAAATAATTTTCAAAAAAAATTTCAGAATCTAATTATGCAAAATTGTTTTCAAATAAATTTTATTTATTTATTTTGATTTTGAATATCTTTTGTATCTTATCAATTAATGGGCCAAGTGGGAGAATGTTAGATAATGTGGCCCTATTTAATTAGATAAGATATATTAAAGGTATGATTGGATTTTGATTATGATTATTGGCTAATAGAAAGGAAGTCCAATCAAATCTTTAATATATCTTATCTAATTAAATAGGGCCACATTATCTAACATTCTCTCACTTGGCCCATTAATTGATAAGATACAAAAGATATTCAAAATCAAAATAAATAAACAAAAGATCTAAAGTTTTGACAGAATTCAGATCAAACATCGTAAATAAAAAACAATAGCAGATCTAAAGTTTTGATTTCAAGAACCTGGCTCTGATACCAATTGTAAGCATAAAATATCTTTAATCATGCTTCTATAATGCGGAAAACTTTAATGCTAGGATCGAAATCAAAGAACAATAGATCTGTTTTTACGATATGTACCTTTAATGCCATCCGCAAAGAAAGGAAGAAAGATCTGAATACCTTACTTAGATCCAATGCTTACGCCAATCTGCAAGGAGAACTAGACTCCTTCTCCTCTCTTCCTATCCTTTCATAAGACCATTGTAATTGATGGCTTAGGGAGATTAAGAGGGAGACTGTAATCTCTCAATCTATGTCTGTGAAATATTTTCTTTTATGCAACTCTTAGATGCATCTGTGTTACTAATCTTTACGTAACTCTTAGATGCTTCTGTGTTGCTTCTCACCCATGACACACTAAGTCCCCTGAGGTCCTGTCTATTTATAGGCGAGAGCAGAGGGTCTAGGATAAGATATTAGAAGATTTCCTCCCATCAAGGGCATCTCCTAAAGAATCCCACTTTGATTGGACTTCCTTTCTATTAGCCAATAACCATAATCAGAATCCAATCATATCTTTAATATATCTTATCTAATTAAATAGGGCCACATTATCTAACACCGCCACCTCGGGTCAGATGTGACAACGCCCCCACTCCGTCATGTCGCCCGAACTCGGAGCAGTCGTTCCCGAAATCCCGGGATGGTGATGCATGAAGCAATCATCCCCGAGATCCCGGGATGGTGACGCACGGAGCGGTCGTCCCCGAAATCTCGAGACGGCGGTGCACGGAGCAGGCTAGCCCCGAGATTCCGGAACGGCATCGTGCAGGGCCACCCTGTACGATGCCACCCTGTACAACCCCGCTGTTAACCCGAACTAAGGTACACTCAATCAAGTTCGGACGTGCCTATAAAACCTCCACCTGATTTTAGGGGAGAAAAAAGACATGGACTAACTTTAGCATCGAAGCGGCCAAGTCAGGGAAAACCTGACCCAGGTCTTCTTGTAGGAATCGGGCCTGTGACACAACAGGAGCTCATCTCAGCTACGGATTTCAACTGGACACCTCGAGACTTCGACGACTGAACCATGCCAACCCGACACGTCATCAATGGCCACATCCGTTCCACAACATTTTGGCTCTAGAAGGAGGGCTGATTTCGTAGGAGTGTCCCATGATCAACCCAGGAGTTTGCCCGACCAAAGGGCAGCCTGCTGCCCCTATTCCCACCTCGGGACAGACTTCTACTACTCAATTGGGAGGAGGCGTCCTGACCTAGACCCCAGAACGCTACTGGTGACTATTAAACGATCCTGAGTTATCACCCCTCGGGAATGCCCCGGCGCCCTCGGCTGTTTCGCCCGAGGCGTTCCTCGACTTATCAAGGCAAGTGCAAGCTTTGACCGCGATGATCCAAATAGTCATGTTGCTCATCCCACAACTCGTGCGCCTGGTGAGCCCCCAAGCGCCAAGCCCATCCATGTATGTCCCCGAGCCCCTCAACGACCCCCCGACGAATTGAACTTCTCATGATCCATTACGGGAAGAAGCAGAGGAGCAATTCGATGGCCGAGAGGCGACTCCCAAACCTAGTATTGTCGGTCTTCGCCCGACCGTCTGCCACTTCCTAAGCATGACGATGTGTCAACCGACTCGGGCGATCGACTCATTCAAAGCCCAGCTCTCCTCGGTGAATCGACATCTGGATGAATTCCAGCGAGAGCTTCACAGGATTAGGGGAGAGGTCGGGGACAACGTCTCAAGAGTATCCCCCTTCACCCCTGAGATACAGGACAAGCCAGTTCCTCTCAACTTCAGACTCTCGACCCTTGAAGCATACGATGGTGGTTCCGACCCCACGGAACATGTCGTTGCATTTCGGGCCCAGATGGCCTTCTATAGCACCTTTGACGCCTTGATGTGCAGGGCATTTCCCACCACCCTCAAGGGGTTGGTTCAGATGTGGTTCAGCTGGCTCCAGCCAACCTCTGTCTCCTCATTCAAATAGCTTACGAGGGGATTCGAGCAGGGCTTCATGGCCAGCATACGGCCAAAACCCTCCGTGGTCGCACTCCTCGCATTGGCCCAACGAGACAGTGAGACGCTCTCGCAGTTCATCGCGCGCTTCGCTACCGAGGCCAGGGGATACCTGAGGCCCACCCGTCTCTGGTCATGCAGGCTTTCTTGATGGGATTGCACCCCTCCAGACTCTTTTGGTCTCTAGTTGAGAGACTGCCTGCAATAGTCCCCGAGATGCTCCAACGCACTAACCAGCACGTCGTCGCCAAAGCCCTGGTGGCAGTAAAGCATGAGGATAGCAAGAGGCCTCGAACGGACCTCGCCCGAGCAACAACCCTGAGGTCGCTCCCCGAACCATCCCGAAGAAAGCCTGACCAACCCAAACCACCGCGCCCGAGGCTCCCCCTGAATGCTTCTTGAACTGAAAATTTCCTCCAAATCCAGGAGAAAGGGCTCCTGCGGGAGCCCAACCCGGTGAAAGCCACTAATAAAAACCGATCTAAGTATTGCAGGTTCCACTGGGATTATGGCCATGACACGGAGGACTACCGTGACCTGTAGAACCAGATCGAGGAGCTAATCCGACGAGGGCACCTCAGATGCTTCCTAAAAAAATCGAGGGAGTCATCATTTTGGACGAAGGGTCTAGTAGAAAAATAAATCGACATTATCGTCGGCGGACTAGCATCCGACGATAGCAGTTCCATCGCAAGGAAAGTGTATGCACGGAGCACGATGGAGAAGCATCCGAGATCACGTTCTGGGGAAGAAATTACATTCAGCACGGAAGGGGTGGAGTTCTCGAACCATGATGATGCTCTGGTGGTCTCGATCCATATAGCCAACGCCATGGTGAAGAGGGTGATGGTCAACACTGGGAGTTCCGCCGATGTCTTATACCTGGACGCCTTCAGGAATCTCGGACTCACAGATAATGACCTCTCCCCCATGGCGACCGCACTTACCGGGTTCATGGGAGAGTCAATCTCCCCGCTCGAGATGACCTCCCTCCCCGTCACCATAGGGGATGAGCCGAGAACAAAGACGGTGATGGTCACCTTCATGGCAGTCAACTTACCCTCAGTGTACAACATGATCCTCGGATGCCCGACGCTCAACAGAATAAGGGCGATCGTCTCCACCTACCACCGGGCCATGAAGTTTCCGACCTCGTCAAGAGTTGAGATGGTGCAGAGTGATCCCAAGGAATTCACGAGATGCTATTTGACGACTGTGTCCATGCCAAAGAGGACACGACCCAAGCCGACCAACCTCGACCCTCAGAACGACCCAGAAACTCCTACACATCCGAAGCCGATGGAGCAGCTCATCGAAGTTCCTTTGAGGGGTGATCGGCCGGACCGAGTCATCAGAGTCGGGACCACGCTCTTAAAAGCCAACCAGGTCCAACTTGTGGAGTTTTTAAAGCGCAACACTAATGTCTTCGCCTGGTCCCCGAAGGACATGCTAGGAATTGACCCCGAGGTGGCTCAACATCACTTGAATATCCATCCCGAGGCCCACCTAGTCAAACAAAAGAGTTGGAGGTTCGCCCCAGAGCGCCAACAAGCGACTAACCACGAGGTAGATCGCTTGCTCGACGTCGAGTTCATAACCGAGGTGAAATATCCCCGGTGGCTATCTAATGTAGTCCTCGTTAAAAAATATAATGGAAGCTGAAGAATGTGTGTTGACTACATCGATCTCAATCAGGCATGCCCCAAGGATTGTTATTCCCTCCCGAAGATAGACCAGCTAGTCGACACGGCTGTGGGCCATGAGCTCCTTACGTTCATGGACGCATTCTCAGGCTACAACCAAATCTGCATGGCCCTGCAAGATCGAGAGCACACTGTCTTCATCACCGACAAAGGGGTCTACTGCTACAAAGTTATGCCCTTCGAACTGAAGAACGCAGGAGCCACCTACCAGAGGATAGTCAATGAAGTGTTCAAGTCCCAACTCGAAAAAATATAGAAGTATATGTCGATGACATGATTGTCAAAAGTAGGTCGATAGCAACCCATCTGACCGACCTGGCGGAGACCTTTCTGAGCCTCAGACGGTTCAATATGCGCCTCAACTGGCAAAATGCGCCTTCGGACTTAGACACCAACTCGAAGAAAGTCCGAGCCATAATGGAGATGCAATCTTCGCGCTTGGTAAAAGAGGTACAACACCTCACAGGAAAGCTAGCAGCACTTGAGAGATTCATGTCATGCTCAGGAGACAAATGCCTCCCGTTCTTTTGGGCCTACGTCGAGCAGACAACTTCAAATAAACCTCGAAATGCGAGGAAGCCTTCGGTAAAATGAAGACCTACCTCGAACAACCACCCTGGCTCGCCTCGCCCCGCTCGGGTGAGATTCTAAGCCTCTACTTAGCAACCTTAGAACATGTGGTCAACTCGGTTTTGATAAGGGAGGATCAAGCCGCGTAGTAGATCGTCTACTATACCAGCCATATCCTCGCTAGACCCGAAGAGTGCTACCCGTCGATAGAAAAATTGGCGTTAGCGTTGATCGTGACGGCTCGAAAGTTGCGACCCTACTTCCAGGGCCACACGATAAAAGTCGTATCCGACCAGCCACTCCGTCAAATCCTCTCCAAATTCGGCGTCTCGGGACAAATGCTCAAATGGTCAGTTGAGCTCGGAGAGTTTGACATCCAATACGTACCCCGGACGGCCATAAAGGCCTAGGTACTAGCTGATTTCATTTCTGAACTAACCCCTGAGGTCAGTCCGACTGTGCAAGAGTCGGATCCGCCAGCTTGAACCCTGTACGTTGATGGTTTTGCCATGTCGGGAGGAGCCAAAGTAGGGATGATCCTTAGGAACCCGAATGGCGAAACCCACGAGCACGCACTTCGGTTGGAATTCAAGGCCACCAATAATGAAGCCGAATATGAGGCACTGCTGTTGGGATTATGCTTCGCCCTCGAGATGCAGGTACAGAACCTGGAAGCCTTTACCGCCTCTCAACTGGTGGCAGGCCACATCAATGGAACCTACAAGGCCAGAGAGTCGACCATGGCCCGATACCTCACCGAAGTTCGACTACTCTCGGCTCACTTCAACCGTCTAGTGGTCATAAGGATACCACGTACTCAGAACATCCAAGCCGATGTACTAGCCCAGCTAGCATCTAGTCAGCTACCCGGGGAACCCCCGAAGAGAACCGAGGTCCTCTCTGCGTTGACCCTACCAGTCTCGGACGTCAACACAATTGAGGCAACCCCAAACTGGATGGAAGAAATCCTTCGCTATAAAGAGAAGGGCGAGCTACTCAATGACCCATCGGCTACTCGTCGGCTCAAACGGGCCTAAGCATGGTAAGTCAAGATCGGGGGCAAACTATACCGAAGAGCCTTCTCTCAACCGTTGCTTCGTTGTCTATCCCCACCTGAAGTCGAGACAGTCCTCGTCGAAGTTCACGAGGGCATATGCGAGGAGCACATCAGGGGTCGAGCTTTGGCCTTCAAGATACTCAGGCAAGGGTTTTACTGACTGACGCTATGTCGAGATGCTTTATCCTACGTGCAACGGTGTCAACAGTGTCAGGCGCACGCTTGAGCCCAACACTAGCCGATGGTGCCCCTCGCTCCAATCGACATAGCCTGGCCCTTTGCACAATGGGGCATGGACCTCCTCGGCCCATTTCCCCTGGCTTCGGACCAACAACAGTTCCTCATAGTCGGGGTCGACTACTTCACCAAGTGGATCGAGACTGAACCACTGGCATCCATTACAATGAAGCAAGTCAAGAGTTTCTTCTAGAAGAATATCATCAGGCGCTTCGAGATCCCGAGGGCCATCATCATCGACAACGGGACCCAGTTCAATAATGCAAGGTTCAAGGCCTACTGCCAATCGTACGGGATACAGTTGCAGTTCAGTTAGGTCGCCCACCCCTAGACCAATGACCTCGCCGAAGTCACGAACCGGGTGATCCTCGAAGGATAGAAGAAGAGGGTGGGCGAAGCGGGCGGAGCATGGGTGGACGAGCTCCCGAGCGTCTTGTGGGCATCCCGAACCACTCCGAAAATGGCCTCGGGAGAATCTCCATTCAGCCTCGCGTACAGAACCGAGGCCGACCTTCCTCCCGAAATTGTATTTCTAACCTTACGGGTGGAGAGCTTCGGCGAGAGAACTTCAGAACTCGGGCTCCGGGCCGGACTCAACCTACTCGACGAACGAAGAACCGAAGCCCACCTACATGCTATGGCGTACAAGAAGGCGGTGGCCCGAATCTACAATCGAAAGGTTCGATCATGGAAAATTCAGGTCGGGGATCTCATCCTCCGAAAAATTGAGGTGAGCGATCCTACCGATGCCAGGGGAAATTAACCCCGAACTGGGAAGGGCCTTACCAGGTTTACAACATGGTCTAAGAAGGCACTTATCGCCTCGAGACCATGGACGGTACCCCTCTACCAAGGACTTGGAACATGTTGAACCTAAGAAAATTCTACCCTTGATTCCCAATAGAAACCTTGTATTCAAAAACTTCGCATTCAAGCTTTTACATTATGATCGGTTCGGGCCTTACAAATCTAATTTAGCCCGATCGAAACCAAAAGGAAAAGATGCCCCAAACATCCCTAGCTCGGGGGAAGGTCCATCGGGTTATCATCGAAGGACACCTCCTCGGGCATGTCAATATTATGGTCCTCGGGAAGATCCACGAACGGATTAGCCTCCAGCTCCTGACCCGAGTACTTAGCGTGGAAGTGGGCGAGAGCTAGCCGATAATCATACTCGAAAGTCACCTGACCCAACCTCTGGAGGCCAAGCTCAAACCCGAGTGACTTCTTGTACTTCTCAATCGCCTCCTTCGCCCGTTCCTATGCTCCTTGGTGTTCCTTTTACAGCGCCTTCTCAGCTGCCTTGGTCGTTGCCCACGCGGCCTCGGCATTCCTCGCGAGCTCGAGCAGCTTGTCGTCCAGCCTGTGAACCCACCTGCAACTATCCTTCAGCTGGTGTTGGGAGTCCCCCAGCTCTACCTTCAGCCGCTCGGCCTCAGCCTCAGCAGCAAATAGCCCGCTGCTCAGCCGTCGCTACTGCCTCGGGACCAGCACCACCCCTTAGCTCCTCGACCTCCCAACGCAGGTCGGAGTTCGCCTCTCCGAGGTGCTCAATCACCTGGCCTGCGTCTTGCAGCTAGTCGATCAGCGCCGTTGTATAGTGATGGCTCTACAAAAGATACAGGGTCAAAATTGAGCATCGTAACCTAGTTCCCAAAGATAAAACCAAGGATGCGACACCTATCCAGACCAGTGACTTGGCGGCACAGTCCACCAGTACCACGAAAGGTGAGCAATATAGCTGCTTGGCCAGGTCTCGGTGAAGTACACCTCGAGCAAACTCCTAGGCCACCGAACCGTCGAACCAAATGCGGATGTCAGCCTTTAGAGAGGGCAATCGAACCCCGTAGGGCGCCCCTGGCTCCCCCTCCGGCAAATCTCCAATCTCCAAAGCCCGAAAGGGCTCACCTCTGCTGGAAGCCCGGACTCGACATAGGTCCTTCATCGATTTGGGGTGATCCGCCCGCTTGATCGGGGCCTCACCCTCGGTCGAGCTGATGCAACTTTTCCCTTTTGCGCCCGAGCCCTCCCCATGTGAGTCGCTGCCCAACCCGACGGTTGCTCGCATGATTGCCTCACGAAGTGCCACCCCCTCGGATGACTTCTGAATCACTCCTTTGGCTTTCTTCTTAGGACGCTCCGCCTCAATCTTGTCAGGACCCCGGTGCCCCAGAGTCCCCTTCTGAGCTGGGAGTTTGCCCCCAATCTTTGACATCTCCCGAGAAGGTTGCGTCGTGCTCGGGAGATGGGGCATCCCATCGGCTGAAAGTTCACCATATCTGCAGTGTAACAAATCGATCAGTAAAGCGAAAGAGCAAAAATTGACTCGGGAGTGAAGCACTTAAAAACGATAGGTCTAACCATACCCCTAGAGGCCGAGCTAAGACTCGCTTCGACTAGCCATGCCTCGGACATTCCTCTAATGGCCCGAGAAGAAGAGAGGACCCCCTTCAAATGCTCCACACAGTTGGCCTCCTCGAAGGAGAGAAATGAGGGCACGTTGTTAATAGCTCGGGAAGTCCACCCTACACAGAACCCCCATTCCTGGGAGCAGCTCATGTAGAAGTAGCGAGTCTTCCATCCCTTGTTATTTGAAGGGGCACCACTGATCCTGAACCTGCCTTGGGCAGTAAGGTAATAGCCGTCTTGATCCTTGCATAGTCAAAAGCATGCTAAAAACAGTGTTCAGGTCGGCTCGATCCTCGTCCCGAGACACTCCCCCAGGAAGACAACTAGATAGGGCCAAGATTTGGGCACCATCTGCGAGGGGGAGATCCCCTACCACTAGAGGCATTCCATGACCACGGGATGCAAGGGGAACCTCAGCCTCGCCTCCAGGGCATCCATGGTCAACCCGAACCCACCTGGGAATGGATCGTAAGGACGTTGCCCCGGCATAGGGACTTGGAGTTGGTACTCCTCCAGGATGCTATAACAATCCTGAACCAACCCCAAAAGTTTCTCGGTCACCACTGAGTCCACGTCATGCCACGACCACATTGCCTAAAGGGTCGCGAGGGCCTTCGAGGCCACCGGGGACACCCCACCCGAGGACGAGCTTAACACCTCTACCCTGGAACTATCCGAGGTCGATTCGTTGACCTCAGGGACCAACCGACTCGACAACGATGAGGAGAAAGTCATCCCAACCTTGAGTTAGGAACCGAAGAGGGGTGAGAGTCCAGGGTGACACGCGAGAGGCTCAACAACAAATGAAAGATGCTGAGACCTTCCGCTCACAGGGACAAACTTATAAGGAAAAAGCTCCACCGCCACCTAGGTGACGTTTGGGCTTCCCAAGGTAGGAATTGATGGCAATGTCTGCAAAGGGATGCCTCGACGCACGTGCCACCTTGGCAGAGATTCCCACTCAATGCCAACAACTATGATCCCCACCAGGCGTGCACGCCCCCAGTTTCCCGCTAACAAGATGACGAATGCTCCACCCACGGAGGCATGGGACATCAACCCAATAATGTCCTGCACGTGCCATTGATAATCCCCTCCGGGGCCCGTGTTACAGGAGCAGTAGAGGGGCGTTTCGTGCTCGAGTCCACCAACTTGGGCACCAGTCCATCTGTGCCTGAGTTCACTAGCCCAGGCACCAGCCCATCTATGCTCGAGTCCACCAGCTTGGGCACCAGTCCATCTGTGCCTGAGTTCACCAGCTTGGGCACTAGTTCATCTATGCCCGAGTTCACCAGCCCGGGCACCAACCCATCTGTGCCCGAGTTCACCAGCTCGGGCTCCAGTCCATCTGTACCCGAGTTCACCAGTCCAGGCACCAGTCCGTTTGTGTCCAAGTTCACCAGCCCGGGCACTAGTCCATCTGTGCCCGAGTTCACCAGCTCAGGCACCGATCCATCTGTGCCCGAGTTCACCAGCTCAAGACCAGTCCATCTGTGCCCGAGTTCACCAGCTCAAACACTGGTCTATCCATGCTCGAGTCCACCAGATCGAGCGCCTGCCCAACCAGCAAATCGGACCCCCGACGCATCATCCCAGCCTGGCACCTCTATCACAAAAGCAACGACACCACAAGACGACTCACCCGCCCCCATATTGCAAACGACGCGATAGCGAGCATAAACCAGACATACCCCGAGCCCCTCCATGAGGACCTCAGAACATGCCTCGTTGTGGGGGGGGGGGGAGGGGGGGGAGCGATAGAGGACATCTTGGCATCATCCACGTGGCAACAGCCGGCGAACACATTAGCATAAAGACACCCCACGTGGGACGCCATGTGGGACCTGCCATCTCGGGTCGGATGTGACAACGCCCCTACTTCGTCATGCCGCCCGAACTCGGAGTAGTCGTTCCCGAAATCCTGGGATGGTGATGCATGGAGCAACCATCCTCGAGATCCTAGGACGGTGACACACGAAGCGATCATCCCCAAAATCCCAGGACAGCGGTGCACTGAGCAGGCCGACCTCGAGATCCCGGAACGACGTCATGTAGGGTCGCCTTGTATGACGCCGCCCTATACGACTCCGCTGCCAACCCGGACTAAGGTACACTCAACCAGGTTCAGACGTGCCTATAAAACCTCCACCTGACTTCAGGGGAGAAAAAGGACACGGACTGACTTTAGCATCAGAGGGGCCAAGTCGAGAAAAACCTGACCCAGTTCTTCTTGTAGGAATCGGGCCCGTGATGCACAAGGAGCTCGTCTCAACTACGGAGTTTAACCAAACACCTCGAGACGATTGAACTAGGCCAACCCGACACGTCATCAGGTGGCCACATCCGTTCCACAACACAAAACATTGCCAAATGTCATATAAGACCGGTGTCTTCGATCTAATGATCTGCACGCATACTTGATAGTGTTAATCTGAAACCATGCTGTGTTTGGTGGCATCAATGCAAATAATTCCACGAGGCCTGTTCCTTAATCTTAAAGCTTGCAGTGACGTGGCTGCCAGGATGCTGTCATGGACATTCCAATATTGCGAGGATGATCTCATGGGTGACGTGCCTGCGAACAGGACGGGCTTGGCTTCTTTGATCACTTGGATTGTTCCTCGGTCACTATCGCGTGTGTCAGAGAGAGAGAGAGAGAGAGAGAGAGAGAGAGAGAGAGAGAGAGAGAGAGCGCACTGTCATCGCCTTGCGAAGCTGCTCAACAGGTTCCTTCCCAGCCATATCTTATTTGGCTCTTCTCCCCACTTGGATTCCCACTTTGATCAGAAGGGGGCAGTAGGAAAGCTCTTGTTTGCTGTAATGGACATCCTCTGTCCACAGTCCCTCATCCTTTTCTTCCTCCTCTTCTCCCTCTCTGCCCTCTACCTCTTCTACTTTAGGAACAACTGCCGCTCGGCTGGCAGCGGCGGGTGTCCATATCCCCCCCTTCTCAGGCCATACCCGTTGATCGGCCACCTCCCACAGTTCTTGAGGAACCGCCACCGCATGCCCGACTGGATCGCCGAGTCCCTCGCCGCCACCCCGACCAACACCTTCGTCCTGACCCGCCCCGGTGGCATCCACGGCGTCGTGACCGCCAACCCCGCCAACGTCGAGCACATCCTCCGCGCCCACTTCGACAACTACCCCAAAGGCCCCCATTCCATCTCCCTCCTCCACGACTTCCTCGGCGACGGCATCTTCAACTCCGACGGCGACGCCTGGCGCGTCCAGCGCAAGACCGCCAGCTTCGAATTCAATACCAAGTCCCTCCGCTCCTTCGTCGTGCGCTGCGTCCAGCGGGAGATCCTCTCCAGACTCCTCCCTTTGCTGGAGAGATGCTCGCTCAAGGATGCTGCTGTCGATCTGCAGGACGTTCTGGAGCGCTTCGCGTTCGATAACATCTGCAACGTAGCATTCGACCAAGACCCCGCCTGCCTCGCGGAGGATTCCGACAACGGTGCCCGCAACAGCTTCTTCTCTGGCTTCGCACCCGCCTTCAGTGACGCTGCCGTGATCAGCGCCGGCCGGTTTCGCTACGCTGTACCGAGACTCTGGGTCATAAAGAAGCTGCTGGGTGTGGGTTCAGAGCGGCGGCTGAAGGAGTCGATCGCCACGGTCCACGACTTCGCCATGCAGATCATAAGGTTGAAGAAGGAGGAGAACAGAGCCTCTTCTTCGTCGCCCCAAGCCGAGGACCTTTTGTCCCGGTTCATCGCCAACGAGGATCACTCCGAAGAGTTCCTTCGCGACATTGTCATCAGCTTCATGCTCGCCGGGAAAGACACCACCTCTTCGGCGCTGACCTGGTTCTTCTGGCTTCTGTCCTCGCAGCCAGAGGTGGAGGCCAAGATACTGGACGAGATCAGATTGGTCCGAGCGCGGCGTCCCGACACGACCCTCACGGTGTTCGACTTCGAGGAGCTCAAGGAGATGCACTACCTCCACGCGGCCATAACGGAGTCGATGCGGCTGTACCCGCCGGTGCCGTTCAACTCGGTCCATTGCCTTTCCGACGACGTCCTGCCGGACGGGACGGCGGTGAAAAAGGGGTGGTTCATGACGTACACCTCGTACGCGATGGGGAGAATGGAGACGGTGTGGGGGCCAGACTGCAGGGAATACAAGCCGGAGCGGTGGTTGGAGGAGGAGACGGGGCCGTTCCGGGCGGAGAGCCCGTTCAAGTACCCGGTGTTCCACGGGGGGCCGAGGACGTGCCTGGGGAAGGAAATGGCGTACATCCAGATGAAGTCGGTGGCGGCGTGCATGGTGGAGAGGTTCGCGGTGGAGGTGGTGGACAAGGAAGCATGCCCGGAGAAGATGAGGTCCTTGACGCTGAGAATGAAGGGTGGGCTGCCGGTGCGGCTGCGCTCGCGTGAGTGAGAGGTGCGGCTCATGGGTTGGAGTGACACTCGGGTGGGGTTGCTCGTGTGTTGTTGGTGCTGTGGTTATTCGCGTAACATTTCCGATTCATATTGCAACATTGGTCCAAACCTGATGAACTCGAAATGAGCGGTGGATGTCCACGGGATGGCTAGCTTATTTTATGGTACAAGGAATCAAGCAGACGTGATTTTGATGGAGTCATGTGAGCTAATTAAGGATTATCTTTTATATTTGGACTCCTGCAATATCACGATTTTCTATCTGATTAAAGATTATCTTGACTTTTGTAATATCATTTTTTTATTTTTAAAAAATGTATTAAAAAATTAAAATAATTTATTTTATTTATTTTTAATGTTGTTTGTTATACTAATCGAAATGCACTTGACATCATGTGTTAAATAGAGCACCAAACTAGTAAAATCGATTATTTTGTCTCACTAATCATACTATGATATGAGGCTCATGACGGCTCACTCCATCATGAAGTCGAGTAATCATCGATAGTTACAGATGAGGAAAACACCAGAGTTGAGTTTGACCCAACCGTGGGCTTCCAAATGGCGATGTTCTCAAAGGCTTCGATGGGAATGAGGAGGATTACATATCTCGCCTGCCTCCACCAAAAGGTTGTAGTTGGGAGTATAGAAATTGGTAGCGATGAACGTGATGGAGGTCCTGGACAAGCAGTAACACAGCTCCTCCACCCACTGCATCTTATAACAACCGTCACAAGTCGTGCCCTTCTTAAACAACGTATTGCTCAACCTTACTATCACCATCTCGTACCCTATCTTCTCTAGGTGCACCTCCTGTCAGCCAAAAAAAATCGATGAGCTCCATCCACAAAGATAAGAGGAGCAAAATTGGGTAAGGAAGGAGATTGGGATCTACGCATACCAATAGTGTCATATGGGTTAGAGGTGGCATAGCAAGAGGCATTGTCATCGCTTCAAATGAGGCTGACCCGACTGCGGGATTCGTACACCAAGTGAGGCCAGCCATGGTTCAGGTTGTGGTTCCGTTGCGACACCGATGGATGTTGACAATTAATTCATAGGTAGTTATCCTATATAGTTATTATGTTTTGAGTAGTTTTAGTTATGTTCTAAGTAGTTCTATCTAAGTAGCCCATGATTTAAGAAGTTATTATTATAGGAATAGTTTCTTTATCTAACTTAATCATGGGTAACATCAGATAGTAAAGAAGTTACTATTAAGTTCTTGAAATTGTCATTGTTCATGAAGCAAAGCAAATGTGAGTACTTTTGAAAATATTTTATAAGTGTTCTTAATTTTTTCTCTTATTTAATATTATTATAGTCTTTTTATTAAACGTATTCTTTTTCAATTATATCATAGTATTTATATTTTTATTATTTTTTTACTCTTCTATTCCTAACATTTGTAGTATCAAAGTTAGGTTTAATTTGAACTGAGCATTAGACTTTTGATGGTAATTCAATGTCTTAATCTTTTATTCTCATCTTCATGGGCAAATACTATAAATATTCAAGTTTTAAGATCTTTGGGATTTAATAGACAATGAATATATAAATCTAGATGAAGAAATGAAGCTGAGGGAAAATAGAAAGAAGAACTTAAAAACGTTATTCTTCATTCAACTAGTTATAAATGAGACAATCTTCTAAAAAATTACAACAACTATAACTTTAAGACAAGCTTGATTGATACTTTAAAATAAATTTTAAAGCTTATCGAAGATGATTACAATAAAACTTTAAACCTTTCATCATGAGTTTAAAATTTTATTTATGAAAAATAATAAATCAGTGCAAAAAAAATTTTCTCCAATGACTGAGAATGTTAGTCAAACAAAATATTTTAATAAATATTTTCATGAAAATTATTATTGTAAAATTTTTGAAAAGTTTAATTTCGAAATTTGAACTTGTTGTTGCTACAATTTTGAAGTCAAAAGATTTGTCTACTTTTTTATTTGATGAACTAATAGGTTACTTGCAAGCACATTAAGCAAGTTTAATAGGTTACTTGAGAAAAATAAAAAAAATAGATATTTCAGGTTAAGGGAGAGTTTTTTATTTCAAAAGAAGAAATAAAAAAATCAATAGAAAGAGGATGTGGCGGAAGAAGATTTCGTGGCAGAGAAAATAGAAGAGGAAGAGGATACTTTAATAAGCATGATAAACAAAAACAATCAAATTATAATAAAAAAATATAAGAGTGAAATTCAATATTATTATTATAAAAAATTTGGTCACATAAAGCAGATTAATAAAAAAGTAAAAAAAAATATATAAAGGAAAATATAGAAATTAGTAAATTATTTATGACTTATTCACAAGTTTATAATATTTGAAATGATATTTAGTGTTTAGATAGTGAATGTTATAATCATATGTTAAATATAAAATTAATATTTAAAGATCTTGATAAAACTCATAAGCTGAAAATTAGACTTGGAGATAATAAGAAAAATCCAAATAGAAAAGAAAGAAGCATTTAAGGTAAAGATAAGTCAAGGAAAGATAAAATATCTTAGTGTTGGATAGCTAATGAATGATGAATATTTAATTATATTTAATAATGGTTCATGCATTATTAATAATAATAAAATCTGATTTGATTATAGGAAATATTTGCATGACTTAAAATAAGATATTTTTGTTGAGTCTCAAATTTTGATGATGAAACTAATTGATTGTGTTTTATTTATCTAACTGCGTTTTGAGTCACGCATGTCTACTTTCGATCAGGATTAGACAAATTGACATCGGATGAATCAGCGTTATATCGGAGGAAATCATGTCAGGAGATTAGACATCAAGCTGGAGGTCCGGTTGACGATCGACAGAAGGTTTCGGATAAAGAAATCGGGCATCGGACCAAGAAGAGCGAACTTATGCCAAGGAGATCGGGGCTGCAGAGGTCAGTTGTCGATTGGGCAACAAACCACAAGAGAGGACGATACGTCGAAATATTGGACAAAGTGCCGATGGACCAATGACATGCTGAGCAACAAGATGTTGAGTCACGTTATAAAATTTTTCTAGATCGAAGTATGAGTAGTTTAATTGGGTTGTAATTGGGTCAACCCAATTAAGAGCCAATTGGGCTCGTACCGGGACAAGTTTGGATTGGACTCAAGGCCCAAACAAGGTTACTGAACCTTGTCTGGCGGTGGCACCGCCAGACTGGGGCGATGGTACCGCTTGGGTTCGATCTCCCAGGTGGTCTGGGCGGTGGTACCGCCTAGCACTGGCTGTGGTACCGCTAGTACCCGAAAAACCCGGGATGGAAATATTTTTGGCTCTAAGTTTGAATCAAATTGGAGCCTATAAATACCCCTCTCATCCCTGGGTAGAATACACAAGCACACATACTTTAAAAGTGAGAAAACTCTATAAAAATCACTTGAGAAACCTCTTCTCTAGACTTGGATTATTTTTAGCTTCAAGTGAGGAGTGAGTGCTTATAAGGGTTACCTCCTAAGCCTATCAAAAGGAGAGAGTGCTATAAGGGAGTTTGTCTTCGCTCGTTGGAAGGAAGACAACTAGTGGAAAGCTGATGGCCTCAAGTGAAGAGGAATCGGGAGTGGACGTAGGTCGGATGACCAAACCACTATAAAAATATGGTTTGTATTTACTTATTATCATTTATATTACTGTAAGCTTTTACTTTACTTGTTCCACTTCTTCTTCATCTTCTTACATACATTTTCAAATTAACATGCAATCGAAATAGTTTTAATCGAACGTGATTCTTTTCTAATAAGGTTTTCTGAATCGTTTAAATCGTCGAATTTATCGTATTTAACCACTGTGCTAATTCACCTCCCCCCCTCCTAGTGCCGAACTGATCCTAACAATTTTTACTTGATGTTTCAAACATTAAAAAGTATGCACTTATTACAACTTAAAAGAATGACTCTAATTTGTAATATTTAAGATATGAATACTTTAACATTAAGGGTTTAAAGCTATTAAGTCAAAAAGAAATAATTTTTAGATTGTTCAAAATTAATATATATGAAGGATTGACAAACAAAGTAAGAAACTATTTTCTATTGAAAAAAATATGGAGAGCATCTAATTGTCCTAAATTAATTTATGTTGATTTATATGAACCAATAAATATAAAATTATTTAGTGAAAGCTGATATTTTTTATTGTTTACTAATGATTATAGTTGCATGAGTTTGGTATATTTTCTAGAACTAAAATATAAAATATTTGATAATTTTTAAAAATTTAAAACACTTATGGAAAGGTAAAATGATAAATGCATAAAAATACTTCAAATAGATAGAGGTGGTGAATTTATATTTAATAAGTTTAATTTTTTTATAAAAAAATAGTATTCGTAGAGAATTGATAACACCACAAAATTGTTAGCTATACATAAGAATCAATTTATCATTAAAATGATAAGAAGTTTACTTAAAGGAAAATATCTTCTAAATCAGTTTTAGATAAAAGTAGTTATAATAACAATTTATTTATTGAATATTTTACCAACAAAAGCTATCACAAAGCAAACTTCTTTGGAAGCTTGATATGATATAAACCAAGTGTAATCCATTTAAGAATTTTGGTTATATTATATATGCTATGATAAATTCATAAAACTATTATAAACTTATTAAAAGATCTAAAAGATACATCTTAATTATGTAATCTTATTAGTGATAAAGTTATTATTAATAGAAATATTATGCTTGATGAAAGGGCATGTTGAAATTAGAAAATAATAAAGGTGAAAAACAAATTCAGATTCCAACAGAATTAGACACTTAACAAAATAAGTAATAGATCTTGCCCTAACAAGTTCACTGTTAATCTCACTCACTAATAGTTCATATTCATCTAATGAAATCCCTTCAAGAAAATTTGGATAATTAACAAAAATTTATGATTGAACATTTTTTTATTTATTTCAAATTTATAAATTTTGAAGAAGTAATTGAAAAAGATGAATGATGAAAGATAACGAAGGAGAAAATTAAGTCAATTAAAAAGAATGAAACTTGAGAGCTAATAGATCTACCAAAGAAAAGAAAGTTATTGGATTAAAATGAGTATTCAAAATAAAGTATAATACAGATGGAAGTATCCAAAAGCATAAAGCTCGACTTATAACAAAAAAGATATTCAGAGTAACAAGGTATTAATTTTGATGATATTTTTTCTCCAATTGTTAAATTTGAAGTTGTGAGGATTTTCTTAGCTTTAATTGCTCACTTGAGTTGGCCTATTTATTAATTTAATATAAAATTTATATTTTAAAATGAAGATTTATAAGAGGAAGCCTTTGTTACCTAAAGATTTTCTAGCTAAAGGACATAAGGAAAATGTATATAGGCTAAAGAAAACTTTTCATGGGCTTAAACAAGCTCTAAGTGCATGGTATAGTAAAATTAATTATTATTTTTATTAAAATATATTTAAGAGGAGTAATATTAATGATATTATATATATGAGTTAATCTAACTCTCTTATAGTAGAATTTGAAAAATATATGATGAATAAGTTTAAGATGTTAGATTTAGGTCTATTACATTATTTTCTTGGGTTCGAGGTGAAACAAGGATCATATGAAATTTTTAATTCACAAAAAAAGTATGTAATGACTCTACTTAAAAAAATCTAATATAATAAATTGTAAGGCTACAACAACACCCATGAATGTAAATAAAAAATTGAAACTTGAATATGGTACATGTTTAACAAATGTAAGATTCTATGGAAGTTTGATCGAAGGATTGATCTATCTAACTCATACTTGACTATATATTATTTTCTCTGTTAGTGTAATATTCATATTTATGCATAGTCTAAACAAATATCATATTAGAGCTATTAAAAGAATTATGTATTATATTGTTGGAACTACATAACATTTGGTATTCTTATAATATTAAATATAAATTATTTGATTTCGCTGATAATGATTAAGCAGGAGCTTTAGATAATAGAAAGAGTATTTCAAGTATCATTTTTAGCTTCGGATCAAGAGTTATATTTTGGAGTTTAAAGAAGCAAATAACAATTGCATTGTCAACATCGAAAGCAAAATATGTAGCTACAACATCAGTAACTTGTCAAGCAATATGACTTAGAAGACTTCTTATAGATATATATTAAGAACAAAAAAAGGCAACTGAAATATTTTATGACAACAAAGCTATAATTGCAATAACGAAGAATTCAATCTTTTATAGAAGAACGAAGTATATAAAGATACATTATCCTTCTATCCGAGATCTTATAACAAGTGAAGCTATAACAATGAAGTATTATAACATAGATAAATAAGTTATAGATATTTTTACTTAGTTAATTTTATTTTAGAAGCATATTTATTTCATATCTTAAATTAGTATATATAATTATGAATTAAATGGGGAGTGTTGAGAATTGATTCATAGGTAGTTATCATGTTTTAGATAGTTTTAATCATGTTCTAAGTAGTTCTACCTAAGTGGTCCATGATTTAAGAAATTATTGTCATAGATAGTTCTTATACCTAACTTAATCATTGGTGACATGAGATGGTGAGAAAGTTATTATTAGGTTTTATAAATAGTGTCATGGTTTAGGAAGCAAATGTGGTTGCTCTTGAGAATATTTTATAAGTGTTCTTAATTTTACCTCTTATTTGCTACTACTTTAGTTTTCTTGATATAAAGTATTCTCTTTCAATTACATCGTAGTATTTTATTTTTATCATTTCTTTGCCCCTCCATCACCAACAAAGAGAGCTCGAAGTTCATGTCTATGAAGGCACCATCGGAGTCAACCCACCACACCCACTCGGCCTCTGGGTGGGCGAGCATGGCGACACAGATCGTGGGGACCTTCGCTCACTGTGATTGCATTGTCGGGTAGGGGAGTGCAGTATTGTATAGGAGATTGATGCCATAGCGATGATAATAGTTGACCTTGTTCTTGAAGAAATATGGGAGTAGATGGTCACCAACCAAGTTGTGGCAGGAGCCGAGCCGGGACTCAGTTACCATGAGCACCCTCTTGCAATGATTCTCACCAAAGTTTGGGTGTGGGCGGAGCCACTCCCAATGCTTGGTGTCCCAGTTAAGGAGTAAGCAATCGAAGGTTTAGGAAATGGAAGTGTCATCATAGAAGGTGGGGTAGAAGCATTACGATCATGGTGGTTAGGGAAGGATGAAGAAGAGAAGATAGAGATGGGGTGAGAATATGGGATGATGACAAAAAAGAATAAGGAGACAATCTAGAAGAGGATGAGGGCAGTTGTGGTGTAGCCCATTAATGAGAGGCCATTGGAGAGGAGCAAGGGTTAGAAGTGATAGAATAAAAATATAATCATGAAAGTTGATTTTGATTAGTACAATATGAGTTCTATTTATACAAGTTAGGAGGGAGGATTTTCTTCAACAAACCAGCAGGATTTCCTCATACAGTTTGAGGAAATCTTATCTGCTATCATGCCTTTGCAAGATGATGCTCCTATTAAGGATACCAATCTTGGATCGATGTAATGAAAATAGTTTACAGGCAAGAGGCTTCGTGAGTGAGTCTGCTAGTTGATCAACCAAATGTACATGAGAGACACGTAGTTGATATCTGACAACTTGATCTCACATGAAGTAGAAGTTGATGGCGATGTGTTTCATACGTGAGTGAAATACTGGATTAGCACATAAGTAGGTAGCTCCAACATTATCATAATATATTATAAGAGGAAGGATAGAGTTGACGTTGAGTTCCTTAAGGAGATTTGTGACCCAATTGAGTTCAGTAGTAGCTGTAGTGATGACACGGTATTCAACTTCATTTGTAGACCATGCGATTGTCTTTTGCTTTTTAGAACTCCAACTGATAAGATTAACTCCAAGGAAAATAATATACCCTGATATAGAAGTTCTATCATCAAAGTTCTTTGCTCAATCAGCATCAACAAAGGCATGGAGATTAAGTGGAGTGTGTTTGCGAAAAAAGAAGCCATGATGAAGGGTCCCTTTAAGATATCACAAAATTCGTTTGACTGTAGACCAATGCATAGTAGATGGCTGGTGCATGAATTGGGATAATTTATTGACTATAAATGAGATATCTGGATGGGTGAGAGCCAAATACTATAAGGAGCCAAGTACTTGTCGGTATTAAGTAGCATCCGAAGCAGAGCTTCCATCACATAATTTGAGTGATTCACTAATAGAGAGAGGAGTTGTAACTTCTTTTGCATCCTACATATTTGTTTTAGATAATAGGTCTTGAATATACTTTCTTTGTGATAAGAGGAGACCTAAAGATGTAAATGTTGCTTCAACTCCCAAAAAGTAACTTAAGGGTCCAAGATCTTTGAGGGAGAATCGATCAATCAATTGCTTTAGGAATGTCTGAATCTCCAAGGGATCATTGTCTATAACAATAATATCATCCACATATACAAGAAGATATATTATGTTTCTATTTTGTTATCGTAAGAATAATAAGGTATCATGTTTGGAGTTGATGAAACCAGTTGATGTCAGAAATGAGCCAAGTTCAGTATACCAGGCTCTTGGAGCTTGACGAAGTCCATAAATAGCTCTTTGTAGTTTGCAAACATGTCTTAAATACTTATGATGAATGAAGCCAGGGAGTTGCTGCATATAGACATCTTCAGTTAGAGTCCTCTATAAAAAGGCATTGTTAACATCTAGTTATCGTAGTTGCCAGTCTTTTGAGACGGCTAAACTTAGAATAAGTCGAATTATTATGGGTTTAACAATATGACCGAAAGTCTCTATGAAGTCAACTCCAGGTCGTTGATGAAACCATTTAGCTACTAGACATGCTTTATATCTAGCAACGGATCTGTTTGGGTTCCGCTTAATTTGAAAGACTCATTTACACCCGATGATATTTTGTATAGGATAAGAGGGTACAAGGGTCCATGTGGAGTTATGGAGGAGGGCATCATATTCTTCACACATGGCTTTACACCAGTGTGGAGATTTTTGGGCTTGAGTAATTGTGGTAGGTTCATTGATCTCAAAAGAGGATTTTGTGATAGTATGTAGGTTGAGAACTTGACATAGTTTGAATATACTACTCTTGGAGCATATTGTCATTGGATATTTAGGAGTTGTAGCTTATGTTGTTGGTATAGGTAGTGGAGAGGCATTGACATGGTTGGAGCAGGCTAAGGTACTTCAGCGTCATTATGTTCAGAAGAGAGTAAAGAATGTTGTTGTGTTTCCGAGGGTATTACGTCAGTAGTAGGGGAAGCTTGTGAAGAAGGGAGAGGAGAAGTAATAGAGGCAGTGAGGAGCTGTTGAATCGGGAGAATAAGAAAGTGCAGATCTTGAGGAAAGGGACTGGCTGGTGTCATAGGAGGTTCATGTGATGGGATGAGAGGGATACTCCAGTGACGTATGTTTATCGGAATAGCTTGCATGGTAGGATAGTTGTGAAAAGGAAAAATAGACTCCATAAAAGTAACGTAATGTGATATAAAGATTTTTTGAGTTTGAGGTTCATAACATCGGAAAGCATTCTGTTCTAGAGAATATCCTATAAATGTGCAAGGTTTGGATCGGGGTGTCAGCTTGTGTGAGGTATAAGATCATAGCCATGGATAACATAAACAACTAAAGACTTTGAGTTTCTGAAGATTTGGAGGCTTGTGGAAAAGTTTTTCAAATAGTGATTGGTATTGTAGGACTGGAGTGAGCATACAATTAATTAGATAGATAGCAGTTTGAAAAGCTGCTGACTAAAAAGTTAGGGGCATGGATGCTTGACGTAGAAGTGAGAGATCAGTTTCAACTATATAACGATATTTGCGTTTAGCAGAATCAATTAATTAGAGAGTATGTGTAGGTGACTTGAGGTGTTGTATACCATAAACTGAGAGATAAGATGTGATGGCTTGATATTCGCCTTCGCCATCAGAGTAAACCGTTTTAATTGAAGACTGAAAGAAATTCTCAACCAACTTTCGAAAGTTAGTAAAGATTGTTGAAACATCAGATTTATGGTGGAGAGGATATAACCATGTGTACTTGGTGAAATAGTCGACAAAAATGACATAAAATCTAAACTTATCAAAAGAAGGGGTTGGGGTAAGGCCCCAAACATTAGTATAAATAATTTCAAATGGTTTAGTGCAGGATATAGAAGATATTCCAAAGGGGAGTCTATGACTTTTATTACTGAGACAAGCATCACAATGAGTTATAATACTACTATTTTTAAGAATAGGAAGAGAATAACGAGAAAGTAATTTTTTGCTGAATAGAGGATGAGGGATGACCAAGACGACGATGCCACACATCAATCGGAGCTGCAACTAAGGAATAAGCAATGGGCTGGGTTATTTGCAGAGTTGACGACCATTCATAGATGTTGTCCTTACTCTAGCCTCGGACCAAGGATGCTCCCGTGCTCAAATCCTTGATAAGAAAAGAGTTAGAAAAGAATTCAATTGAGGTATTATTTTGTTTATAGAATTGAGAAACAGAAATGAGATTTCGTTTAATGTGGGGTGCACACAGAATATCATCGAGTATAAAATTTATGAAATGTGAATTAAGCATTGCGAAACCAGTATGAGTAATAGGAATTACATTACCGTCACCGATGATGACATCTTCATTGCCGCTATAGTTGTTATAGATAGACAAGTTCTGAAGATCAGAAGGGATGTGATGAGAGGAGTCAGAATCCATAATCCAATTAGATTAATTTGTAGCCGATGTAGTCATGAGATTCGCTTGAGGCCATCATGATGAAGTAGAGAATTTGGGTCGAGACCGACAAACTTTTGTGGAGTGTCCAACTTTATCATATAGTTGGCAGATAACTCTTTGTTAAGTTGTGAGGTTAGGATGCCAAGGCTGATGGTTAGTGGAGTTACCACCTTAATAGAAATATTGATGAGATGGAGGAAAGGGGGTTTGTTGGAGACCCATAGGGTCAAGAGTCAACTTGGCCAAACCTTTGTTGATATTCTTCTTGTACTGGTTGCTCTGCCTCTTGGACTTTTGACTAACTTGAGCTGTGATGGTTGGTCTGGCCAACTTGTCCTCACGCTTCAAGTACATCTCGTAGTCAGTCAACTTATCATAAAGTTCTTCGAATGATATTGGTGAGTCATGTGCTTGAATTACGGCTGCTAATTCCTTGTACTCATCTCCTAGACCATTGAGGGTATGGATTATCACTTCTTCATCACAGAGGGAATGACCTATCAAAGCCAAGTCATTGATGATAACTTTGATATTTTGTAGATAATCAACAATGGTACTTTCCTCTTATTTTGTGTTCATTAGACTAGAGAGAAGGCTGAGCTTGTGAGTACACGAACGATTTGCCAAGGTTGTTTGTAACTTATACCATGCTTCTGCAGTAGTTGCACACGAAGATATTAATGGCGCGATGGATCCAACAACTGAGGCTTGAATAGCTTAGAGGATGAGACGGTTTTAACGTAATCATAGTTTATGAGCTAGATTTGGTACTAGACTAGGTTCGTTGGGGATGTTCATCATTGCTGGTGGACAATTGAGAGAGCTGTCGATATAGCCTAGTAAGTCATATCCAAATAAGAGGTTAGAAAACTAGGCTCGCCAAGATACATAGTTACCGTCTTTTGATAACTTAAATGGGATTAGCGTGATAGCATTGATGGAGATAAGTCCTGTATGTGGAGAAGCACTATGATTTCCTGTATGAACAGTAACAGGAATATCAAAAGAAGATGATGAAGACATTCTGAGGTTATTGACAGGCCTCTCGACTCGTTCATATGGTAATGGTGACGATGTACCCCACGTAGAATGGCCGATCGAAAGAGACCTCCTTGGACGCCGAGTAGCAAGTGTTGAACTAGACGAGGACATCTTCAAGTTCTAGGTCCAGATGACATTGAAATGCACCGGAAGGAGAGATGTAGCACCTCCGAGAAAGGAGAAGGGGTGCTGTACCGAAGCAAGATGCTCTGCCTTCGCAGGAAGAAGGTGGAGGCGCTTATGTCCTGCTATCCATTGGTTAGTGCAACAGTAGGCAGCGAGAGAAGGAGGAGACGGCCGGGCGATAGAAGCGAGTAGTAGGGGTCGTTGTCACTGGAGGGAGTGCCGGTGAGCTGCTGTGATTAGAAGGGTGATGCAGCACCTATGCCTCCTTTGAGAGCGTCGTCCACAGGAGAGTAAAGAGAATCCGGGGAAAACATCGACAGTGTGACGTAGACAGCAGCGAAGGGATGGAAAGAGCAACAGCAGTGGTATTCATTGTGAGAGGAGGAAGCAGTGATGACAACCGACGGTTGGGCGATGGCAACAGAGAGTTCTCTACTTCTGTCGCACCGCAGAAGAGAACGCTACTGCCATAAGGGCTCGACGGCTTGCAGTGGTGGTGGCGTGGTTGGGAGCAGCAGCGGTAGCCCTTCTCACACTTCAGCAGCCGATGGGATGATTGCACGATCGGAGGCCGCGATGGCAGTGGTTGCGGGTTGGAGAGTTGCGATGGCTGGGTTGTGTGGTGGGGGAAAGGAAAGAGCAGCGGCACCGATGGATGCCGAGGTCGGCGGCTGCGTTTTTTTGCCCTTTTTCTTTTTTATATTCTTCTGCTCTATTTCGTCATAGAACAGGGGCGACTGCGGCTGTAGATTGCTACGGCTGAGGTAACGAGGGGAAAGAGATCACTAGCCACTGGGGGACAATGATGGTGATGGGTTGCGTGGCCACCAGTTGAAGCAACGATAGAGGAGGTGCATGGACCGAGTAGCAACAAGCAGTTGTTGTCGAGATCGGTGGCTGTGACAGCGATGGTCATAGGAGAAAAGAGCAGGGGGGGATGGTCATTGGTAGCGGCGGTGGTGGAGAGGTTGCGGCCAGGAGGCAGCGGTAGAGGGGGTGGTCCGCTAGCTGGAACAGTGGAGAGAAAGCTTCCACCCGTGGAAGTAGGGGGCGGAGGGGAAGAGTCGATGAGAAGCGAGCTTGCTTTAGGCAAGATGCTCTGATACCATGATAGAATAAAAATATAATCATAAAAGCTGATTTTGATTAGTATAATATAAGTTCTATTTATACAGGTTAGGAGGGAGGATTTTCGTCAACAAACCAGTGGAATTTCCTCATGCAGTTTGAGAAAATCTTATCTGCTATCAAGAAGAGCAGTAAGACATGAGTGTCAAATGCAAGCAGAAGAGAGAGAGAGGCATGAGTGAAATGATCATTTTGCCCATCAATTTGGTGCCAATTTATAATGTCATTAATAGCATGACAGGGAAATGAGATGAATTATTTTAATTTCATTTCATTATTAGGAGGCCAAATGTAATTTTAAATATTATAAGAATCACGATGCTATAAGTTATAAGTACCAAGTATTAAATCTCATATTTTGATGATGAAATCAATTGATAGATTTATTAGACTAATATGCTTTTGAGCTAAGTGACGTAGAAAACACTTTAAATACAAACTTAAACCATCGAGGGACCAACTATTAAGCCAGAGATTCGAATATTATATCAAGAAATTATCATGTCGAAAATTGGACATCAAGCCACATGATTAATTGACATGCCAAAGATCGAATTTCATGTTATAGGTTCAAGCATCATGTTGGAATGATCAAATATTACGTTAGAAGATTAGTTGTCATAGGAAAGTCAACATGCTGGTGGAATAAGCGATATGCCGATGGAAAAGGCGATGTACTAAAAGTTCAAATGAAATATCAAAAAATCGAACAATATGTCGGAAAAGCATACAATGTGCCAAAAGCTTCGTAAATATGCTAGATATGTGGTTGATCTATCAAAGTCTTAATTAAGACTATTTTCGATCAATTTGAGTTGGTATTAAATTGAAACAATATCAACTTATTAAAAAAGTTATTAGACTTGAAGTTGGACCAAATCGGACTTATTAGAAGGCCAAATTAGTGAACTAAAATATGCCTGGGTGGTGGTGCTGTTAGGCCAAGGTGATAATATTACTTGAGTTAGCCAACAAGTATTATTTGTGTTGGGAAACCTTGAAGTGCATCATATGCACAACTGAAAATAAAAACAAAAACTAGTTTCCTAAAATAGATTTATCGAATCATCGTACGAAGATCGGAAGTGAAAAACTCGAAAGCGATAAAACTGTATAAAGGGTGTAAGACGTTCTCACCTAGGAAAACTTGAATATCCTCTAATTTGCATATCTCAGTCCCATAAACTCCTCTCGAGCAATGATCCACACAGTGGATGCATCGATAACACACCTCCTCATATAGCATGTACTTTCTTTACATTTGCGTATTACCACACCACAACAATCAAGGAGGGCTCGATCCCTCTTACTGTCTTCTCGCACCAGAGAAGGGGTGGTTGGTTGGAGGAAGAGGCAAGGAGGAGATGAAGAAGTTGACAATAATAGGGGGGTCTAGCTTATGACTCATAAAGCCCCAACTCCTATTTATAGAGAGCTCTCTTTACTTACCCTAATGAATCCTATCTTAACGGGTATTGGATCTTCATCCAATTATCTTAACTTAATGGATATTAGATCTCAATCCAATAATCACTCTAAGCCCTATTGAGTCTCACTTAATGGATGTAATAAAACATGGACTTATTAGATATATCATATATAATCCTCCATTCATTACATTATCTACCATAAGCATGTGACCCTGATATGAACCAGCAAGTTGAGCAAAATTCTATTAAAGACTCTTTAATTATTCATGGAGGACCAATGACAAGAGCTAAAGCTAAGAGGATGAAAGAAACTTTAACTTGTTTATTGGATAACATTTGGAAGGATCAAACTAATCAAGACAAAATCAAGGTTCTATGGTTACAAGAAGAGCCTAAAATGATCAACATGATCATGAAGAGAGAAGGACAAATTTGAAAATATCATCTTGAAGAATAAAAGTCCATTTAGCCATGTTTGCCAAAATTCATGAATTAAGAATATGAATATTATTTAATGCATTCATTCCCTTTGTACTTAGCCTTATACTATATAAATGAGGCTGACTCCTATTGTAAGACAGACAATTTGGGAAGTATAACAATTCTTCAACATCAGTGAGTTTTGTTTTTAAGTTCTTGTATGAACTTTAGAACTTATCAGGATTTTCTACTTGTGGCGTTCAAAACCAAATCTTTATTTTTCCTTTCGACTTATCAAACTTGTTAGTTTTTGACGTCTTAAGAGAATTCAAAGTGCTATTCTAATTGGTTCATCAATTTTCTATTGATAAGTGATTAGAATAGTTTCCCTTACTTCATTCTTGAATGATCCGTCTTATTTTCAATTCGTTGGAGGGTGTTAATTTGCATTCCATATGTATCATAACTCTTTAGCTATCGGGGTGTATAGTTGCTAAGTTGATAATTTTTATCATTTAGTATTAGAGCCACCCCTGGCCTTCATCGATTCACACCAAGCGCTCTGGAGGGGTAGGCAGGGTAGCCAACCGTGACTAGGGCATCACGTACTTGGGTGGGGGAGAATGTCATACCAAGCACCCCAGAGGGGGAAGACAAGATGAATTCAATAATCCCACATTGGTAAGGAAAGGAGAGGTCTTGGGCCTTATAAGCATTGACACTACACACCTCGTAAGTTGGTTTTGCGAATAGAGGGTAATGGCCACGCAACAAGTGGAGGGTGTTAAGTTATATTTCATATGTATCATAGCTCTTTAGCTATCAGGGTGTATGGTTGCTAAGTTGATGATTTTCACCATTTGGAAGGTGTCAATTTGCATTTCATATGTATCATAGCTCTTTAGCTGTCAAGGTGTATGATTGTTAAGTTGATTTCTATCAGACCCTCTATACGCAATATCAAGCTAACCATAAATTGCACATATCAGAACTCCTTCTAACTTAATGAATTATTATTTTCATAATAATTCACTCAACTTATCAACTATGGATGTATAATGAATTATTATTTTCATAATAATTCACTCAACTTATCGACTATGGATGTACTAGGCTACTATGTCAGTTTCTAGATGATACAGAGGGATCTAATCCATTAGACCTATCTACCTTTAGTTATCGTGTATCTATAGTCCCTCATTTATCTAATATCATAAAGATCATATACTATGCATGGTATTGTCAGGCCCATACGGAATCCTTATGAGTCTCACTCTTATCGGATTCTCTCAAAGAACTCCTTTTCTCTCAATTTGAATCTCACACTTACCAGATTCATTATGATTCGATTTACCTTGGCTTAGGATTTTCCTAAGTGAGAATACATAAGATATTCCTCTCATGATACCAAGAGTAGATGGCTTTATTGACACCAAATTGTTTTCATAAAATTAGCTACTACTCTTGATTACTGGTTGTGTTAGATCTAAAACTTCTAGACCTATAAATCTAGTATCAAAGAATGAAATACTCAAACAAGACATCATTAGTGTCTCAAGTCTAAGGATCAGTTATATAACTAGGACTATGGAATCGCTATCTGACGATAAAGTATTATTAATGAACCAGTATTCCATAAGCAGATCATTGAATGAATTCATTCTCCAATGAGCACTTATACTATAACTCTAGTGTCCTCACACAAACAGCTTGAGACCAGCTACCTCCATCATATAGATATGTATATAGTATATTGATTTGTCTAGTTATCTCGATATCCCTTTCTAATGATCTACGATCAGGAATATTTATGGTATATGTTTAAATGTGAATTGGTCTCATTATCATAACATGATCATGATTCAATTCTCATTGCACATATTCAAGGATATCATAATATATATATATATATATTATTCAATATAAAATGAGAAATAATAATAATAATAATAATAGTAATAACAAAAAATATTATGTAGTGTGTTACGCATATCATCACTCATGTTATTGATCTATAATGCACCTAAAACTAGTAGTTTATACTTGTCAGCCTTTCCGAAAGTGGTACTGCTTGTGACGATGATAATATCACATAGGACGATGATAGTATCATATAGAATTTAAAATTTATAGCAATAGCACCATCATAGTCTAGAATTACGATGTCAAAAGTTGTGATAGTAGTATCACCCAATGTCAATGGCAGTATTGCTCGTATCCTAAAATTTTTAAGATTTTAAATTTTTGGGTTCATTCTTGAACCTTACCTAGTTTTAGTTGATGAAACATTCGTTCCTAAGTTTGTAAAGTATTATAGTTCTCTCTTTAAGCATTATTTGAGTCTCTTCCTTTTTCTTAAGTTTAGTTGTGATACTAAATTATATAATGTGAATAATCTCTTGTAAAGGAGTGAGTGTCGAGATTCTCTCTTAGGCCTATATAAAAAAGAGAAAAGTTATAATAAGAATAATTAATTTTTGTCTATTGAAAAAAAGATCAATAATGAGAGTCGATCATGTTGAAAAAAGAAGAATTAGTGAGAGTCGATGGTCTTGAAAAAAGAAAAATTGAGAATGAACGTAGATCGAAAAGATTAAACCACTACAAATCGATTTGTATTCTTTAGTAATTAAAATTTGATTAATCATGTTTTCGACACAGATTATATAAACAAGCGTTAAAGTCTATTAAAATTTATTATAATACTAATTCACTATTATAATACTAATAGATGCTAATACTATTATAATATATAATTAATTGAGATGTTTGAGGCACAAGATGTCTTCTGACTTGTTTGGCTGTTTCTGAAATAAGAATACATTCATCATTTATGCTTTCTCACTTGTTTGGAATAGTGATATTGAAAGGGAAGTGAGGCGGACATTAATCGTTTATTAAATAAAGACAAATTCATCATTTTACAAGGTGAATTTAGAATTTTTTATTTTTCTGGTCCGAAAAATAAAATTATCAAGATCCAATTTCAGTTCGATTCAAAATCATTAAAGCATTGATTTCATTTCTTAATCGTTTCCGTTTTGATTCAAATTGATTAGATCTAACTTTTACTTCCAATATCTAATTTCTCCTGAGACTTATATACACGTCTTAGGAGAACTTTGATGAAAATTAGGTAAGTATTCAAAGCATTGTCCTTTTACCTAAATGACTTGATCATAAATGTTATTAAAAAAATTTAATTTTGATAATTAATTATCATAATTAAAAAATAAAAAAAATAATACTAATCATTTTAAAATCATATCCTAGTGATTTTAAGATGATTAGTATCACTTATTTTATTTTTCTAAAAAATATAATAATTAATTATTGATTTTTCCAAAATAAACACAGGTGATTAAGTCATCTTAGCAAAAGATCAAGGATATTTTCATTCACGTTGGAAAAAAAAATGCCCTTAGATAAAAACAAATATAGAAATACCATCAGGTAAAAAGTTAACATTATGAATTTTTTTTCCCCATAAAACACCATCTTAAATTGATCTTGTAAGCGAATAAAATAATATTAAATATTGCAAAAGTTACTAACATAACAACTAAAGAAATTTTAGTTGTACCGCCTATTTCTCAATCGTGCAAGTGAAATTAATATTGTCCATCTTATTTTGTTTTTAGTAGGATGCGGATGATTTAATTAAAACTCCTCCTAACCCAACTAATACCATGTGATGGTTTCATACCGTTCCAAACATTAGATCAATCAACTATGCAATGATGTAAGAATCACTATGATATCTTATCAGAGACATGATTCTAATTCATTATATTTGTAGAAGTTGCAAGGCGATGCCGTTTTTATCACGGCCAAAATTTTATACCATCATATTAAATATTATCATATTTTATTTTTTAAAATATTATTTTGATGTAAAATATAGTCAACTCATTCGACATATGTTAATAATTCTAAACCTTGCTGCATACAATATGTCTGTCGTCATTTTTATGATAGAAATGGGTCCAAAACCGAGCATGACTTTGGACCAATTCACGCGCCAAAGTCTTTTCCATTACCACACGACTTGATCGCACCCGAAGTCTTCTTTGTTATAGTCCAGAATAAAAAATAGTCACCGGCCAAGTCGAGAATAACATAATGCTACGTTTTGTTTGAAAGCTTGCGACGCTGCTGAGAAATTACAAGGGGTGACTCCCATGTAAAGCTCATCCTTCAAAGACGGAACGCGTTCCTTTTATGTAGAGGACACGTCAACGGTATATATATATATATATATATATATATATATATATATATATATATATATATATATATATATATATATATATATATATATATATATATATATTACAAGCATGCATGGTAGGTACCAAGTAACCATCACATTAAAATTATAATCTTTGTTAGGTTTTAGTGGAGGTGGGTCAACACCCAGCTCTCGGAGTCCATCACAGTTAAATTTTGAAGTTGAATTGGTGTCTGGTTTAATTAGATCAAGATTTTTACTGTTCCACCATCCAACTTCAAGTTGAATTTAATTAGATCATCCATATTACTGTTCCATCTTCCCATAGTTGTTTCTTTCCAATGAGCCATTTATCAACACGGTTACTTTCTGAGGTCAAATCCAATGTGGGAAGGTTCTCGGTCGGTTTTCGTGGTCGTGCTCACAGTTGACCGGCGTTAGTAATTTCTCTCACATTAATTAAAATCAACGACCCAAGTGGACACTGACCACCTGGTGTCAAAGAATGCCTCTCCTCTCCGCAATCGTAGTGAAGCTACGGGGAAGAAACCCCCCGACACGTCTATATAGCTCTTCCTTCCCTCCTCCCCCTTCTCATAGCATCTCATCTCCTCCTCCTCCTCCTCCTCCTCGATCTCGGTGTTTGTGACAACTGGTTGAGTGAGTGCAATATGGTTTCGGAGGGGACGACAGCCAAAAGGGTAGTGGACGAGGTCTCCGGCTGGCTCCGGGTCTTCGACGACGGATCGGTGGACCGGACGTGGACCGGACCGCCCGAGGCCCTCTTCCTCATGGAACCGGTCCCGCCCTTTGACAACCCTCGCGACGGCGTCACCCTTCATGACCTCCCTGGCGACCCCTCCCTCCGCCTCTACCTCCCTTCGCCGCCGCCCCCTGAAGGGCGCCGTGAGCCGCTTCCTGTTTTCCTCCACTTCCAGGGGGGCGGCTTCTGCATCAGCCGCTCCTCCTGGTTGATGTACTATCAATTCTACGCCCGCCTCGCTGCCTCCGTCCCAGCGGCCGTGGTCTCCGTCGAGCTTCCCCTCGCCCCCGAGCACCGCCTCCCCGCTGCCATCGACGCTGGCTTCGCCGCCCTCCTCCGCCTCCGAGCTCTGGCCCGGGACCCGGAAGTCGAGCTGGTCCGCTCGGTGGACTTCTCTCGCGTGTTCCTTATAGGCGACAGCTCTGGGGGGAACCTGGTGCACCTGGTGGGTGCGCGGGCGTGGGAGGAGGAGGAGGCGTTCTGGTCGCCCCTCAAGGTGGCGGGCGGGATCCTGCTCCAACCGGGGTTCGTGCGCTCGACCCGGAGCCGGTCCGAGCTGGAGCTCCGGGCCGACTCGGTGTTCTTCACGCTGGACATGCTCGACAAGTTACTCGCCCTGGGGCTGCCGGAGGGGGCCACCAAGGACCACCCCTACACGTGCCCGATGGGGGAGGCGGCGCCGCCGCTGGAGAAGGTGAGACTGCCGCCGTTCCTGGTGGGAGTGGCGGACCGCGACCTGATAAGGGACACCAACTTGGAGTACTGCGAGGCGATGAAGAAGGCGGGGAAGGAAGTGGCCGTAGTGATAAGCGAGGGAGTGAGCCACTCCTTCTACCTCAACAAATTCGCCGTCGACAACGACCCAACCACCGCCAAGAGGACGGAGGAGCTCATCGCCGCCATCAACGACTTCGTCCGTCTCCACTGATCCATCCATCTCTATCCGCCTCTGCCGCGATCGCCATTTCTGTCGCTATAAATAAATATATATATATATATATATATATATATATATATATATATATATATATATATATATATATAATATTATGTGATGTGGATGTTCTAAAGTATGTGTTTTTCTGCAACCCCCACAATTGCCTTCTCCCTGCTGTTTAAAAAAAATTCATAGTATTAATGCTCGTCAATTTTAATCTAATGGTCAATCCTATGCGTCAAATTTGATCCAATTATTTTTTTCTAAAGGATCACGTCTGAAGTTGAAGTTTCTTCCGATTTAGATTTCCTTAGGCCTCTCTACACTTGGCAGTAAAATATTTTTTTATATAAAATATTTCACTCAATCAATCAGGATTCAGTTCGATCGGTATGAAAAGATCACGATCCTAATCAATAATCAAATTGTATAAATATCATCCTAATATAAAATATAAAATCTTTTGAATAAATTGTTAATAAAATATTCATTCCAATTGAATCAAAAATATATAAGCAAATAAATTTTTACTCTCAACTTTCACTTTATTCCTTTATTGATTTAAGCTTCGTACATTTCCGCACTAATTTGATCATCCGAAACCACCTCGATCGCTCCGATCATGTCGTATGGAAATAAGTTCATGCGGTGTCTCCTCAGGTACATGTCTCCTGCAGAGAAAAGCTACATCACAACAGCGACGAGGCTACTTTTTCTGGGCAGTAGAAGCCATCGATGTGACAGGCACGTACGCACAGCAACGGTGATGTTGAGGCGGGGAACGATGGGGTCTCAGTTCACTGCGGGAAGCGCTATGTTGCGAGAGAACAAAACCTCGTCTCTCGGTGTCGGCAAGGATTTGCGGGAGACCGCACGTCACACGCGTCCACGCACGCCAATAACGTGGAGACGAGATCGAGATGCAACGAAACCCTAATCTGTGATGGTTTCGCTGTATGGTGACAAGCAAGAAAAGGTTGCTTGTGAGATCAAATCTTTGAAGCATGCTGCGCATGGGATGATCGAAGCTGTCGATCGATTAGACTGGCTACCTGATCTACTGTCTCCATTTTGCCCATCAGATTCATCTTGGCAATGGTCCACATGCATCAACTGCTGTGCCAGCTGAGAAGCAGCATTCGTATGCCTTCGTTCTTGGAAGGATTCATTGGTTTTCTGTTCCCCTTACTGATCAGATTAATGCTTTGTTCATTCTCCAGGAGTCTGCAAAGCTATTACGTTGGGCTCCACCTTTTGCTACTCTCTACGGTAATGATCTATGTGCGTTCTTTTTGGCCTCATCTTTCTTCTTCTTCTCCGTTCGTATACACTTGGGGAGCATACTCTCATGTTGATCGATGGAAGCGACGTCGAAGGATGTGCGGCTTCTTCGATCCAAATCAGATGGCGGATCACCTATGAACATAAAGCAGCTCAATGTGAATAAATCCCTTTAATTGGATTTAGATAAGCTCGAGTTCATCAACTAAAGTAGATGAATAATTTCGGTGAATTTTATGAGTACCTTATCCATTATCATTCTCATGCATCCACTGTACTGTACATGTGGCGTGAAACCAGTCGAGATGGATTTGATTCAAATACCATCACATTAGAATTTACTTGTATTTTATGTTTCCTAGGATCAATGTTTTGGGGGATAAGAAATCATAGCGTGAGGAAATGAAATTATAGATATTATGACTTGATAAAACTATAAATATTTCATGCATCTCTAGATTTTAATGGAAAAGAATAATATATATATATATATATATATATATATATATATATATATATATCCTGGAGAGAAACCAAGAAACACACACACATATATATATATATAAATTTATATGAGATAAATAATCTCATCAACGATAACTTCGTGTGCAGGAAATATTCTATTTTCTTAAAATCTTATCTTATAAATTTTAAGACTCAAATTTTAATTAAAAATGTAATTGAAGATATCATAAATATTTTGTGCCGTCGTCATATGATCTTAGATAAAATCTATCTTCATCATTCACTATTTTTTAAAAAATAATGATCATTCAATTGACAAAATATTTTTTTATTTTTTAAAAATATTAACTTTATTTGATCCTCTTAAATATAGAAACTGTGTAAAACTACGATCTTTCAAGTCAGTAAAGCAAAAATGTTACTGCACTGTTATACCAACACTCGACCTCTACTCGCAAGCTCCGTAGTCCAATCATGTCCTCTCTGAGGACTATCTCTGCTCGCCGGCAGTTGGCGGTGCCCTCTTTCCGCACAATATGGTGTAGCCTTACAGCGGCTACGGGTGCACCTCCTCCTCTTCTGCAGCCTTTTCCGGCGCAATCTTCGTCTTCCCTCCCCTCGCCGTCCAACGTGGCACGAACCCTTTCTTCCCCTCACTCTCACACACAGCCACAGCAGCAGCAGCAAAAAAGACAACACCGAGGTGCCTGACACCAGGCGGATAGGAAGACAGAGCAAGGGCCATAGATGGAACACGTCGCGCGCGTCCACTGGCGACGGATCACTTCTCCTTTTCTCTCCGTCCAAAGGCCTACTGCGACCTCTCCTTTGGTGGCTCATCCGTTGGTGCCTTGGTCCGGAGAGAGCGATGGCGAGACGAGGACACCACGAGCTACTACACTCCAACTGCAACAGGCCATTTCTTGACGTGTAAGAGCAGGCTGAAGCGGGTGGAGGAGCTTCGGCCATGGTAGCGAGGGAATAATGTTGGGGAGATTGCCACGTACGCAGAGCATATCCACCACGGGAACAGCAGTGCCTGCTGCATGCATGCCTGCCATTAGCTCCCGTCTTACGTGCATGAAACTTCGCAAGTCTTCGTCCGAGGAATGGTCATTTGATGTAAACTGCTGATCAAAATATTTAAATTAAAGTTTATAATAATATATTTATTATATTTTTATAAATCAATTTTAATTTTATATGGGACTAATAGAGATATTATAACTTAAAGAAATTTTTTTTTATTTTGGTCTCCCAAAATGGATGTCGTGATGCATAGACATTGAGTGCTGTTTTGCACCTAAATTCTCTCTACTAATCAAACAGACTTATGGGATTAGAGGAAACGATTACTGCCAACGCTGGGGATTGTTGCCATAACTCGATTTCAGATCACTGCTAGTGATCAAAGTAGATGGGCAAGTCAACGTCGACATCATCTGTGTGTTTGAGAACATGTCCAAATTATATATTGACCTTGGAACGACCGCGAACACACGTCGACCGCTGTATTAACCCCAACAACGTCTACAGTATCAAACACTGTGCGTAGGGGCGGTGGTGGTAATTTTCCTGAACTTGCGTCCAACTCCAGGAGAGGTGAGAGAGAGAGCGAGATGCATTCCTCCTTATCCGTTCCTTCTAAAGAGACAAAAGCCAAGCAAACGAGAGGAGCATTTTTAATGGTTACATTAATGTCTGTATATATACTGTACAAGTATTGTGTTACAAGAGAGAGAAAAGAGAGAGAGAGAGTTCAGGAAACCTTTGTCTTGTTCCTCCCTTCCAATCTCTCTCTCTCCTCTCTTCCCCACAACCACACCCCCCCTCGTAGCCTTGTTTCAGGCTGCACAGTTCCAAACTGGGTTAAGAACTCAATCCCATACCACCGGTTCTTGATATACAATTCAAATCCAATCTTTCGCCAGCCCAACATGAGTTGCACAGTAGTTTTCATCCCAGGAGCACCACAGCAAAGAGAATACGATGGGTTGCACGATGATGGGGGACACTCCTCTCCTGTCACAGCATATACATCAATCTATCAACCCCAACCGGCCTACTCTTACTGTAATCATCCTTTGGATCATCTCGACATGAGATTTCTATGATCCTCCACGTTGGTCAGTCGTCTCATCACCTAGTGAATCACACAAATGCCTTGACTATTTGATTTGAGATTTCCTGGAGAGTGCAAAATATTTTATGCTCTGTTTTCTTGCATAGATTGGAAAAGAAGGCCTATAGATGTGACTGAGATGAAATCGACCGCTTTCTTCTTCGTCTTCCTCCTCCACCACTGCGCAGTGAGGGTGGGGTCCACGCCGCCGATTTATTTCCATTTAGGCCGCCCCAATTTGTCGTCTCCTTCTCTGCGTTCGACAGCTCCCTACTCTCCTCGCGTGCTGCTTTCTGCCTCCTCTCTCTCTCTCTCTGTGCTTTTTGTGTCCGCGCCTCCTCTTTCTTTGGCATTGATAGTTTCCCCGGGATTAGCGGGATCGATGACAGGAAGAAGCGAAAGAGGGTACCGTGAAGAAGCGTAGTCGGTGCCGGGAGAGGGAGGAGCCCGTGTCATGAGAAAAGGAGAGAGCTTTCTTTGGCTTTGATGCTATTTCGTCTCTGCTTCTTGATCCTACCCGCCCGCTGAGCACGGTTTCGCCATGGCTGGAAGCAACGAGATTAACGCCAACGAGTCCAAGGTGCTCGCTCTCTCTTCTTTAATGTCTTCTGCATTAGATTTCCATTTCTGATGGGTCGGCAGCGCTGCTGTCTGTTCGATGTTAGGGTTTGGCCTACTTGATTTGTATCTGCGGGTTTCGTGATGATTCATTCTTGTATGGTTCGATTTGGGAAAAATCGGAGCTTTGATGGATTTGATTCGATTTGGTAATCCCTTCTGCTTTCCATTCCGATTTGGTAGTCGAAGAGTCCCATTCATATCATGTCGTCTGCATCATCTCGTAGATTTCGATCAGGTAGAGCGAAAACACACGCTTTTCGAATCGTTAGCAGCTACTCCTCTTCCCAGAATGCTGGAAAGTTTGCTTTTTGATGCACATTCGCCTTCCTTCCGTTCTTCCTGTACTTGATCGAAAGCTTGAAGCAGAGGAAGCCCTCCTTGTCGCTCTCTTGATCTCACGTCCTCTTCGCTGTGTTCGATGACGGCGCAGACGGTGGTTCCGCTCAACACGTGGGTCCTCATCTCCAACTTCAAGCTGGCCTACAACATGCTGCGCCGCCCGGACGGCACGTTCGATCGCCACCTCGCCGAGTTCCTCGACCGCAAGGTTACGGCCAATGTCGCCCCCGTCAATGGCGTCGTCTCGTTCGACGTCCTGATCGACCGCCCCACCAGCCTTCTCGCCCGAATCTACCGCCCTGCCCCTGCCACCGCCTCCGCTGCCGTCGCGCTCCTCCCCGACCTGTGCCGGTCGCCCTCGCCCGACCCCTTCCCCGTCATCATCTTCTTCCACGGCGGCAGCTTCGCCCACTCCTCATCCAACAGCGCCATCTACGACTCACTTTGCCGCCGGTTCGTATCCCTCTGCGGCGCCGTCGTTGTGTCCGTCAATTACCGCCGAGCACCCGAGCACAAGTACCCCTGCGCATACGACGACGGATGGGCTGCGCTCAGGTGGGTGTCGGGCGAGCCATGGCTTCGCAGCGGAAAGGACGCCAAGCTCCGGGTGTTCCTCGCGGGGGACAGCTCGGGGGGGAACATCGCGCACCATGTGGCCGTCAGGGCAGCGAAGTCCGGAATCGAAGTCTCCGGCAACGTGCTCCTCAACCCGATGTTCGGCGGAAACCGCCGGACGGAGTCGGAGAAGAGGTTGGACAGGAAGTACTTCGTGACCATCGAGGACAGGGACTGGTATTGGAAGGCGTACCTGCCCGAGGGAGCGGACAGGGATCACCCGGCCTGCAACCCCTTCGGTCCCAACGGCGCGAAGCTTGAAGGGCTGCCCTTCACGGGAAGCCTCGTGGTGGTTGCAGGACTGGATCTGGTTCAGGACTGGCAACTGGCGTACGCGCAAGGGTTGAAGGAGGCCGGCCACTCCGTGAAGCTCGTCTACCGTGAACAGGCCACGATCGGGTTCTACTTGCTGCCCAACACCGACCATTTCTACCAAGTCATGGATGAGATCAACGACTTCGTCGGCTCTAACTTGTAGAAACTGTTCTATTGGACTCTGAATCATAGGTGTGTGTGACTCGGTAGCCTGAGCTCGTAGATGACCTCCTCCTCACGGTGTTTCTTCAGATGAACCATGTTGGACATTGGTTGCTGTCACAAAGAGAGACACGACCTGGATCACTGCTTGGTTAGTGTTGGCAGTAATTATGAGAAGAACCGAAGGCCATTTCAACTGTATGATTGCATTTATACTTTTCCACCACTGGGTAATTAAAGACGCAAGAAGTCTGTCTTGTAACAGTTGCTCCTTTGGAGGTTCTCTTTGGACTGTTGGGAGCCTCTTTTGGCACTAGCGCTGTCTTGTCAGCTCACCAGTGGGATGGTCTGGAAATAGGGTCGAATCATCTTAGGCAATTTCCTTAATTGTTTGCAAAAAATAAAAATAAAAAAAAAGGAGAGAAGTTGGATCGCAGTCAGTCTCACTACTTGGCAGCTTCTGTGGGAGCTGCACCTGTTCTCATGTGGCGGGGGCATTGTGTGGGAGCCTGGAAGGGCCCCGAGACACATGGGTTTTTGTTGTGCGTCCAAAGGGGAATCCATCTTCACATGAATTAGTAAGTTGATCATAAATTTATCAAAAAATTTTTAACTATTCGTAAGGATCAACTTGATCAAGAATCGATCCAGATTCTATGGATGTAAAAAGAACTTAAAATGATTAATATGATTCAAATAAGTTCAAATTATGAAGAAAAAAATTTAATTTTAAAAGAAGGACGAATTTTAACTCATTTTAAAGAATAAAGGTTATTCACCATGTTCAACCATATTAGGAATTGTGAGCTTATTCATAAATGATTATTCAAAAATATTCAAGTCAAATTCATGAATGATCTACATTTATGGAAATATGAATATCATTTAATGCATTTAATGGATTCATTCCCTTTATATTTAACCTTTGTATTATATAAACAAGGCTGGCTCCCTTTGTAAGAAAGAATCCAGACGTATAATCATCTTTTAACACTGGTGAGTTTTTATTTTTAAGTTCTTGCATGAACTTTAGAACTTATCAAGTTTTTCTTCTTGTGGTGTTCAAAACCTAAAAAAATCTTTGTTTTTCCTTTTAACTTATCAAACTTCTTAGTTTATAACATTTTAAGGATATCAAAGTACTATTCTAATTATTTCATCAATTTTTCATTGATAAAGTGATTAGAATAGTTTTTATTACTTCAATCTTGAACGATCTGTCTTGTTTTAATTCGTTTGAGGGTGTCAATTTGCATTCCATATATATCATAACTCTTTAGCTATCGGGGTGTATGGTTACTAAATTGATGATTTCTATTATTTGGTATAGGTTTAGGTTTGCATATCCATTTATTTGTTGTCTTTTAGTTTTCCCTTTTCTCTTCTTCTTCTTCTTTTATCACTATAATTTTAATTATTTTTTTTTCTTCATCTTCATTGTTGTACTGCTTATGTTATTACAACACAAGTTCTTCTTTGTTTTTTTTTCCCTTACTTTATAATATAACAAAAAAAAATCAGAAAGAAAAAAAGAGAAAAAAAATCAAAAGTAAAAAAAAAAGAGAGAAAATCAAAGGTAAAAAAAAGAGAGAAAATCAAAGGTCAAAAAGAAGGAAGAAGATTAGAATTGAAAAAAAAATTATGGATTCAAGGAATTCTTACAAATTACAAAATTCTATCTTCATTCTTTTGAATTCTTGCTTTGGTTTAGAAATCTTTTTTTATTCTAGAAATTTTTTTTGTTCATTTGATATTTGAATTATAATATTTGCTTATGATTGAAATACATTACACATACCTTTAAATTGGCTTACCTTTTGTTTGCTTTTAGATATGCCTAATTTTACTACTCTTGAATTGCCATTGTTTGTTTAGATACGTTAGTCAATCTACGTACTCAAAGAACCAAACAAGAGAGGTAAAAGGCAAAAGTGATGAGATCAGTATTGAGAAAAACTAAAAATTATGTGAAACATGAGTGGAGTGAATCAAATCTTGAGTGAAACACGTGAGAGAGTGTGAGTGAGACTGTTCTGTCTAAAGATAAATAAGTAAGTTCATCATCAAATGATCTTTTGGTTCAAATAATGCAATAATAATTTGAACGTATGTTCAAAATGATAAGAGATGTAAGAGATCTTTTAGAAAGATATGATGATGCAATTAATAGATTGCAAGGTGAACCATGGCGTGAGAGACAACCAACCTTTGTCAATGATGAATATGATGGTGGAGATAACATGGAGAACGACTAAGTTACTCTAATCGATCAAGATGTTAATCTTAGGAGATAAAATAAGAGAGGACATTTTGATGCTGTGGATAGTAACATAGGTAACATCAAAAGAAAATTCCTCCTTTTAAAGGGAAAAATAATCCTGATGTCTATTTGGAGTGGGACGAAAAGTGGAGTTGATCCTTGAATGTCACAACTACTCCGAAGAGAAAAAGGTGAAATTAGCCACTGTTGAATTTTTGTAATTATGCTATTTTTTGGTGGAATCAATTGTGTAAAGACATGTATAGAAATGGTGAAAGGCCCGTAGAGACTTGGCTGGAGATGAAACAAATCATGAGGAGGAGATTTGTCCCTAACTATTACCATAGGGATTTGCATTAACAACTACAAACTTTGACATGATTCAATGAGTGTTGATGAATATCACAAGGAGATGAAGATAATCATGATAAGGGCTAACATAGAGGAAGACTGTGAGGATACTATGGCTCGATTCCTGAGTGAATTAAACAAGAACATTGTTGATTTTGTGAAGTTGCAACTGAAGTTGCAACATTATGTGGAGATTGAGGATATGGTGAATGTGGCCATGAAGATTGAGAGGCAACTCAAAAGAAAAGGCACAAGATATGATTCAAAACCTTATTCGAGTTCTTCTTCTTCTTGAAAACCAAATTAGAGTAAAAAGGATGATAAACCCATTGTTAAGCCTAAAATTGATGAAACTAAAGGAAAAAATGAATCAGGCAACAAGGGTAAAGGTGAGAATCAACCTAATCAAACTAGAGGTATTAAGTGTTTTAAGTGTCTTGGGCATGGACATGTGACATATGAATGTCCTAATAAAAGAGTTATGATCATAAGGGATGAGATTGTGAAATCCGAAAGTGAGAGAGAGGATGATGATGACATTCCAAAGGTTGCTAATGACATAGAGTATGCTAAAGGCAAAAATTTAGTTGTTCAACACACACTTAGTTTGTAAAATAAAAATGATGAATATGGTGAACAATGTGAAAATTTGTTTCATACTCATTGTTTAATTACTAACAAGTTATATAATGTGATTATTGATAGTGGAAGTTATACAAATGTGGCAAGTATCTTGCTTGTGAAGAACCTGAAATTATCTACTATCAAACATCCAAAACCTTACAAGTAACAATGGTTGAATGATAGTGGTGTAATAAAGGTAAATTGATAAGGTGTTAGTTTCTTTTTCAATTGGTTGATATAACGATGAAGTTTGGTGTGATGTGGTACTTATATATGTTGGTCACATATTATTGGGGAGACCATGGTAATATGATCGAAGGATAATACATGATGGATTCAAGAACCATTATTCTTTGATCATAGATGGACAGAAATATCAACTTGGACCTTTGCTTCCAAAGATAATTTTTTAAGACTAAATACGTATAAAACAACAATATGGGGAGCTTGATTCTTCATTAACCAAAACTTTAGGGAGGGAGTAAGAAAGAGAAAAAAAAAGAAAAATATGAGTTAAGTGGTAAAAATGAGAGTATTAGGAAATACAATGGGAGAGAAAATAATGATGGCTTGAGTGAAAGAAAAATAAGTATTTATGCCAAAATGAGTGATATAAAGAAGGTCTTAACCATGAGGCAGCCCTTACTTGTACTTATATACAAGGACGTTTTGATTGCTTCTAACAAAATTAACAATAGTTTGACTAATGTTATTGTTGATCTTTTACAGAAAAATGAGGATCTCTTTCCCGAAGAAGTTGCTAATAGTTTGCCACTAATTAGATGAATGGAGCATCAAATTGATTTCATTCTGAGTGCAAGCATGTCACACCCCCCAAATTATCACATTTTGGAGTTGTGACCTTGTCTTAAATCGATAATATTATCGATTTAAGATAAGGTCACACCTCGTGAATGCACTAATCTGGGGGGCATGATAGAGGTGGTATTAGAGCTCCAAATCTTTCAAATTAGATACACACAGAAAGATCTATGAGTCTAGTTTCTAGTGAATAAAGTTTTGCACAAATCAGAGTTTCCAACAGAGAGTTATAAGCAATTCAGTAACAGAAGGTCAAAAGTTTTGGTATCTGTTTTATCGAATTTATATGGTCTATTCAACTATATGTTTAGGTAGGCAAATTAACTTCAAATCTATCAATCTTAGTATCAAAAGAAAGATCTTTGAGTCTATTTTCAAATGAGTTAGGTTTTTCAAAATCGGAGTTTGGAGCATAATGTTATGGCTAGAACAGTTAAAAAAGGTCAAAATCTGAGAAAATTCTAGATTCACCGTTTGATACCTAAATGATAGTATGATATGAAGCCAAAATCTTATAAATTTTTAAGAATTAAGATAAAGATCAAAATTACTATATGATGGGGTTATAACACTTCCCTTTCAAACATTTTGATCCCAATGAGAAGATTTGTGCAAAAAGACATTAAGCCTCAATTTTTTCCTCTTCTTCTCTTTTCTTCTTCTTCTTCTTCTTTCTCTCTTCTTCTCTTCTCTAACGCAAGCTGCCTTAGGAACGAAGACAGAGAGGCTTAGGCGGTGGAATTTATTATTTTATATATTTTATAGTTTAGTCCTTATATTATTTACATTTACGATTAGGTCCTTAGATTTTTACAAATATATCTCTAGATTTTCACAAATAGATCCTTGAATTTTATAAATAGGTTTTCAGGTTTATTTGGACTCTTCTATTGAATTTAAAATGGATACTAATATTATAATTAAATTCTTATACGAAATTTAGAAATGAGGGATGTTACACTGTTCCCCCCTTAAAAAGAAAATTTTAGTCCTCTAAATTTATCATACCTCTATTAATAAAAAAAATAAGAATAAGCTTTCTTCATTTCCTTCTCTAACTTTCAAGTAAGTTCATCAATAGAATGATGCCCTCCAAATCATTTATAAAAAAAGAAAAAAGACAAGAGGAGAAAATTGGGGCTTAGGGTCTTTTGTGCAAATCTTCTTATTGGGATTAAAATCTTTGAAAGACAAGTGTTCTAGCCCTATCCTACAGTAATTTTGATCCCAATGAGAAGATTTGTGCAAAAAGACCATAAGCCTCGATTTTCTCCTCTTTTTCTCTTTTTTTTTCTTCTTCTTTCTCTCTTCCTCTCTTCTCCAACGCAAGCTGCCTTCTCAGGTTCCTTAAGAACGAAGGCAGAGAGGCTTAGGCGGTGGAATTTATTATTTTTATGTATTTTATAGTTTAGTTCTTGTATCATTTATATTTACGATTAGGTCCTCAAATTTTTATAAATAGATCCTCATATTTTCACAAACAGATCCTCAGATTTTGTAAATAGGTTTTCAGATTTATTTGGACTCTTCTACATAATTTAAAATCGGTACTAACATTATAATTAGATTATTATATGAAAATTTAAAAATGATGGATGTTACAAAGAATACCAAATAGGCCAGCATATAGATGTAACCCCCAAAAGATCAAGAAAATCCAAAAGCAAGTAAGTGAGCTTATGGAAAAAAGGTATGTGCGAGAAAGTATGAGTCCATGTGTAGTTCGTGTCTAAAAGGATAGATCTTTAAGAATGTGTGTTGATTGCAGAGCCATCAACAAAATCATGGTAAAGTATAGACATCTTATTCCTATGCTAGATAACATGTTAGATGAATTGCATGGTTCTTGTGTATTTTCAAATTTTGATTTTAAATCTAGATATCATCAAATAAGAATGCGTGAGGATGATGAATGGAAAACTACTTTCAAGTGGAATAGGTATTGGGTGTGATGCTAACTTTGCTAAAACTTTTGAGATTGAGTGTGATGACAATAGAATAGGTATTGGAGGAGTCTTAATGCAAGAAGACAAACCCATTACGTTCTTTAATGAGAAGCTAAGTGGAGCAAGTCTTAACTACCCGACATATGATAGGAGTTTTACGCTTTGATAAGAGTGTTAGAGATATGACAGCACTATCTTTGGTGCAAGGAATTCATTATACACATCGATTATGAGTTTTTGAAATATCTCAAAGGATAAGGAAAACTAAGCCATAGACATACAAAATGGGTGGAGTTTATTGAATCCTTTCCATGCATCATCAAGTACAAACAAGGTAATGAAAATGTGATTGCCAATGCTCTTTCTAGAAGATATACTCTAATTTCTAAACTTGATGCAAAATTATTGGGTTTTAAGTACATTAAAGATTTATATAGTTCTGACCATAATTTTGTTAATGTTTATGGGGAGTATGTGAGAGTAGAGTTTTGACAAGTTCTTCGAGCATGATGGTTTTCCTTTCAAAGAAAATAAGTTATGTGTTCTTCAATATTTAATGAGAGAATTACTTATGAGATAGGCACATAGTGGAGGTTTAATGGGGTATTTTGGGGTTAGAAAAACTTAAACTATGTTAAGTGATCATTTCTTTTGGCCACACATGAAAAGATATGTTGAGAGATTACGTGAGAAATGCATTCCTTGTAAACAAGCTAAATCTATACTAATGCCTCATGGGTTATATACTCATCTTCCTATAACTACTGAGCCTTGAGTTGATATATCCATGAACTTTGTCTTGGGTTTACCTAGGTCAAAAGGAGAGAGAGATTCTATTTTTGTTGTTGTTGATAGCTTTAGCAAGATGGCATATTTCATTTTTTGCTACAAAACAGATGACGCAAAACATGTTGCAATGTTGTTCTTCAAAGAAATTAAGAGATTACATAACATTCTAAGAATAATTGTGAGTGATAGAGATGTGAAATTCTTTAGCTATTTTTGAAAAACACTTTAAAGCAAGTTGGGTATAATAATATTCAACCACTTATCATCCATAAATAAATAGACAAATGAAGGTGGTAAATCAAACTTTATCAACACTTTTAAGGGCCATAATTCAAAGAAATTTTAAAATTTGAGAGAAATGTTCGTCACATTGTAACGAACAAATTGTAAATAGCTTGTTCGGTGTAATGCTTATGCATGTCTGTGTCTATATGGTTGGAATTTGCATTGGCTCTAAAGTGTTTGCTGAAAGAGTGGCTTGTGGATCCCATGTGAAGCACTTTCTTTATCCCGTCTTCTTTTTTGCAAGTCCTAAGGGATCGTAGGAGGCTTCGGGGAGGCTGACCTTTGCGAACTGACATGCAATGGTGCCGCACGGCTTAGGCAAAACCAGCTAAATCCGTGACAAATGGTATCAGAGTGGGACAAGCCCACTTAGAAACACTTAGCATGCAAACATGGGAGACCTAGTGGGGCTGCGTTGAGGGCAGCTAACATGTGCGACCGTTTGAGAAACGGACATGGAGTTGTAAGGGAAGGAGTCGCTCAGAGGAGCGGACATCCGAGAATGGCATTCAGAAGAATGGCCAACCCTTCGCGCAAAGAGGCACCACGAGGACAAACAAGCTGAGAAGAATTGCGTAGCGCACAAAGGCTGGGATGGCTGAGTTCGAGTAGTGGCTCGACGTTGGCACCCAAACTTGACGGTGCTCGAGGCAAGCAGGGTGCTTGGCAAAGGATGAGACCGTGCAAGGTGGAGGGAGTTGTTCGACGATCGAAAGAGTTGTGCAAAGCTCACAGAGGTGAGGGGAGTTGCAAACTCAAGGAATTCGATACTCATGCAAGGGCTTGCATGCGGACGATGGACTGTCCATGGCTATCCCAAGGCGGCCGAAGGTCGGCGCCATGGAGCATTGAAACTTTATCTTCAGCATGTGTATGATACTTTCGTAAGAGGCTGAAGTGTACAGTAGGTTCAACATGTTGCTAGACCCAGAGGGGTGCAGTGGGAGTTGTATTGGTGAAGAGTCGTAATCTAGCAGGTGCATTTGCGGAGGCAGAATAATGTACAGTTTGTTCAGCAAAGGCGGAGTGGTCCAAGGGGATGGTGGTCTCCAAACCTTCTAGAGGGAAGGAGACGAAGAGAGAAGTTGCTCCAACGGGACAGATATCCAAGAGGGATAAGTCCCGGTTCTCCAAAAGGAAAATCATGTGCAATGAACTGCACCGGTTGAGGAGTACCTCAAGATAAAGCTAGATGGATCGAGTGAGCAACGAGGAGTCATTGTATGATCTCGCAAGTGGCAATGCGTTGGTGGACGCATAGCGAGATCAAGTGGGGGAGTGACCCAAGGCAACACAAAGTAAAGACACACTTAGAGTCGATAGGGAGATCGAACTCAACAGAGGGCTGACCCGTGGAATGGTGGGCGCGAGGGCCACCATTAACGTAATGCAAATCGAGAAGCGGAACAACTTGGGGGTAACTTGGTGGTGTACCCAAGTCGCATGAAGAGAGTTGACATAGAAGATAGAACATGGAGCGGAGGCTTGGAGCTTTCCTTAGACATAGGTCAAGGGCATGGACTCTTGTAGAGACAAGAGTAGGATCATGTCATTCCATGGGTTCTTTATTCTGATGGTGCAGACTCATCTTGCATGATGCCAAAGACAAAGAGAGCTTCGAGGCATATACACTTGATCTCGGTGAAGCATTTGACGGAGGAACTAAGGCGATGCAGCTTACAAAGGCGAAGTTGCTGTTAAAAGACCTTGGCACGGGGCAAGAGGATGCAGAGGCAGGTACTCTTGAAGAATATGCCATAGTGTTGCTATTCGAGTTGCCATGAGGAAAGCGGTGCATAGCGGAGATTGTGCTAGTAGGGGCAGAGTCCCAGGATCCAGACAATGGTGCACCAATTTCAACCAAGTCAGGGGACTTCAGAGGAGCTGCTAGGCGATGGACTGTCCTAGAGCTAGGCTTCATCCAAGTGTGACCCGAGGGTGGGTGGACGAAGGTCAATTGCCAAAGGAGCGAACAGAATCGAAGGTGGTAGAGGCCCTACGATGTGTTGGCGGAGGCCACACATAAAGAGATCGCAGTTTGAGTTCATATCACAAGGATCAGAATGCAAGGAGATGTCACCAGGAGGTGACATGATGCGGCAGATCGTGGTGGAATGGTTCGTGGCAATACGATGCACACAGTGAGTCCCATGGGGGGACTGGATCATGTAGAGGTATGATCGGGAGCGCAACTGGGAGCTCCACTTCGATGAACAACACGACTACAAGAAGAGCTATGGATTCAAGTAGTGAATGCCATGGTACCACAGAGGTGGATCTTCCGTGCGTGCATCGAATGCTGCATTGAATGGAAGCTTTGGGCATCAGCTTATGGGGGTTATGCGCTATGGAGGAAGAAGTTCAAATGCAAGTACTAGTGAGTCCCGTGGGGGGACTGGATCATACAGAGGTATGATCGGAGCGGCTGAAGAGTTGGACTGCTTTAGAGCTCATATTCGCTTAAGGGAGCCCAGCAAGTCAGAGAACAAGGCCGAGTAAGCGAACGTTGCGATCAATGAAGCTAAGGAGAATAGAAGCGATGCAAGCCCTGCAACATGATGGCGGAGGCCATACATGAGAGTTGTAGTCTATCTTTCCATTGACCAAGAGGAACTGCTCAGAGAACACAGAGATATTGAAGCAGGTGGTCGAAAAAGGGCGAGGAAGCAATGATGAGTCCAAAGGGACTTAGCTACCTAAAACTAAGCATCGGTTAGAATGAAGGTGGACTCAAAGGAGTGTCGCAGTGTCGCAGAGGCAGATCTACTGATCGTGAAGAAGGGACGCAGATGCGAGACAATGGATAGTAGTGTCATGGGCATTGTAGTGCCATGGTACCACAAAGGCGGGACTTCCGGGGAGTCATCGATCCCTTGCTCTCATAGAGGGAGAGCGCTTGGTTGTGATATGGACTGTGGAGGAGGAGAATGCATTAGCAAACTCTATGTACCATGATAAGACTGAAGGGCAGAGGCCAGAGAACTTCATAAGACCGATGTCAATGGACTTCTCATCAAGATTACTGTAAGTGAAGGACTTCGGGTCGATGCAAGAGTGTAGGACCAAGGAACGAAGCAAGCAGTATGTGGTGTTGTACTTTTGCTACTCAGAGGAGTAGGCGACAGGAATAATGGAGAAGGCGATACAATCCTAGAGGCGACCAAATCTATCAGAGACTTGCTCCAAGTTGGAGTGATAACTTCTTGCATTCCAGAAGTTCAATAACATTGAGAAGGTGAATCACAGTAGCTGACTCAGCATAAGGATTGCAAACACTTCAAGTGCTTCGGAAGTATGAGTTAAGAGCAGGCGAAGTCTAGTAACCAGCTTGACGCACGAAGTACAACCTCGAGGAGGCGGACGAAGTTAAGTAACCTTTGCCTTCTCAACTCTCAAGAGAATAGGCGAAACCGAGTACCCCAGCTCTCTTAGTTATCCAGCAAAGTAGCTTTGCACAGATTTGAAGACCTTTCGAAGAGACTAATGGAAGACAACAGTTGTTAATTCCTCACCAATGGTGATCAGTGCTATTGAGAGTAGATTGTCCGCTTCATTTCCCAACTAAATGCTAATCGAAAGCGGAAGTGATGCGAACCTACTTGGACAAGACAACTAGGTGGGAGAAGATTCGATGGAAAAATTTTGTGGAGGAAGGACCTGAAAACTTCAAAGGTTGCGAGGCGATGCTCGTTAAAGCTCCAACAAGCATCTATCCAGTTCAAGAGATAAGAAGAATTTAAAGACTGATGCATATCAAAGATGGTCTTTTCCTTCATCAGATGAATCCGTAAGAATCAGTAAGGATCAACACAACTCTACCAACCCCACACCAGAGTCAGAGTCATTGACGAGTTGAAGCAGCATGGCGGATTAAAGTTCGACGACTCAACAACAACAAGCAGAGAACAACTAGGAGCCAAGGGGCGCATCGCAGCAGGAGCGGAAGATTGAAGATCCAAAGAAAGGCAAGGAGTTGCGCGTATTATCGGTTAGGCTTCGACGAGGACGTCGAAGGAATAAGTGGGGGAGAATGTCACGGACAAATTGTAAATGACTTGTTCAGTGTAATGCTTATGCATATCCGTATCTTTTCGGTTTATTTTAACTTTGCAAAGAATGTAAAGGGCTGGCCAAAAGCTAAACAGCCCCATTTGAATGAGTTTGGTGGCCGTTTCAGGCTTGTACATAATGATAGTGTCATGTAAACACTTGTACTAGATTTCGATTTGTAGTAGACCAATTTTATACCTTTGTTGTGTAACCGTTCTGAGCTTGTGATGTATATGGTTGGAATTTACATTGGCTCTAAAGTGTTTGCTGAAAAGGTGGCTTGTGGATCCCGTGTGAAGCGCTTTCTCTGTCCCGTCTTCTCTTTTGCAAGTCCTAAGGGATCATAGGAGGCTTCGGGGAGACTGACTTTTACGGACTGACACGTAATGGTGTCGCATGACTGCAAAACCAGCTAAGTCCATGACAACATGTGGAGTTTGCTTATAATAAAAGCGTGCATGCTACAACAAATCATTCCCGTTTTGAAGTTGTGTATAGGTCCAATCCATTAACTCCTATGGATTTGCTAACTTTATATTTAGAAAAGGCCAATTTGGATGGTAAGCAAAAAGCTACTTTTGTCAAAGCATTGCATGAAAAACTCCGAACACAAATTGAAAAGAAAACTCTACAATATGAGAAACAACACAACAAAGGCCAAAATCAAGTAGGATTTGGACCTGGTGATTGGGTTAGGGTACACTTGATGAAGGAAAGATTTTCTAATCCAAGGAAGTATAAACTAATGCCAAAAGGAGATGGTTCATTTCAAGTCCTTCAAAAAATCAATGACAATGCATACAAGCTGAAACTACCAGGTAAGTATGACAATGTTAGTACAATCTTCAATGTTTCTAATTTATCTTTGTTTGATGTAGGTGATGAAGATGCTGATTTGAGGACGAATCATTTCGAGGAAAGGGGGGAATCAACAAATGATGAAAATCATCAACTTAGCAACCATATACCTCGATAGCTAAAAAGCTATGATACATATGAAATGTAAATTGATACCTTCCAACGAATTGAAACAAGATGGATCGTTCAATATTGAAGTAAGGAAAACAATTCTAATCACTTTATCAATGAAAAATTGACGAAATAATTAGAATAGTACGTTGATTCCCTTAAAATACTAGAAGTTTGATAAGTTAAAAGGAAAAGTAAAGATTTTTTGGGCTTTCTACTTGAAAAGTTTCAAAGTTCATATAATAACTTAAAAACAAAATACTCACCGGTGTTGGAAGCTGATTATCCTTTTGGATTCATTCTTACAAAAGAGTTAGCCTTGTTTATATAGTACAAAGACAAGTACAACGAAAATAAATCTATTAAATATATTAAATAATATTTATATTTTTAATTTATGAAAATAGATCACCCATAAATCTACCTTGAATATATTTATATTTAAATGATCAGAACTAGAATATGATCCAACATAACTAAATGACTTTTATTCTTCAAAATGAGCTAAAATTCATCATTCTCTCAAAATTAAACTTTTATTTTAAACTCTTCTTACATTCATATAACCTTGATTAATTCTTGACCAACTTGTTCCTTCCAAATATTTTCTAATAAATAAGTTAAGACTTGTTTCATCCTTTTAATTTTGGTTCTTATCATTAATCATTGATGAATAGTTAAAAAATCATTGACAAAATTATAATTAACTTGCTAGTCCATATCACACCTTTTCGTCCGTGACAACCTAACGGGGACTTGGTCGGCCCTGTTCTTATCTTGACTTCTGAGGCTTCCATGCTTAAGAGATGATCAGTTTGATGATTCATGTATGAAGTCTCATACACGGGGTTCGAAGGTCACAGAATGGCGTCCATGAGAAAAGTGCTGAGTAACAAGAAGTCATTAAAAATATGGAGCAGGATGTCGCTGCATATGCACTAAGACAAGCGCTGCGCATACGGTAGTCCCATGTCTTTGAACTGCTTTATTCACTCGTCTAAGGACTGACTACTTGTAGCACCAAATCACATATTCTTTGAAGTAATATAAAAGAAAATGAGAACGGAATCTTTGAATGATAAATCAAAATAAGCAAAAACCTCTCTCTCTCTCTCTCTCTCTCTCTCTCTCTCTCTCTCTCTCTCTATATATATATATATATATATATATATATATATATATATATATATATATATCAAACTGAGATTAAGGAAATTAATTCTCTTCCAGACTCTCGACAATGCATGAATGACCAGTGTATACAATCTTCTCACTACAAGTAGAGATGCTATTTTCCTGAAAAGTAAACTCTGAATGTAGCAACCTTACCATGAGGTTAAGACCAACTCTAAACGACTAATTTCAGTACTTGGTCAATCAGAGAAATTAGGATGATAAAAGCATCGAATCACCTTCACGAGAAAGAGCAGAACACTACCCGAAGTTTCCAAACATCAGCATTGGATATAATTTGGTAGTCATCTGAGATCTTCCAGGTGCCTGCTCCCAGATCTGGATAGTTTGTACCCTGGTGCTTCATTGTAGGGTACCTGCAACATAAGCATGTTAGCTTGTATCCTTATCTTGGACTACCTGGGCGGCTTCTGGACCTCATCCACCACCAAGAATTGTCCAATTTGACTACAAACCATGGAACAATATGCAATAGATCTGGCACATTTGCTTGGGCAAGAGGACCTACCTCTGTTTGGATGTATTTGGAACTTGTGATGCCTCCAGAAAGCTTGCTCAATACTTTTCTCTGTGTCACTCTCATTTGGCATGGGAATCTTGTCTCTTTGGAACATAAAGATTTCTTGGAGAGATATCTCACCTTTAGAAGAGGTAGCCAGAATCAATGACCTCAATGGAGAACATTCTTAGAGAAGAATAGGATTAGCCCGTTTCAAAACTCAGATTGGTCTGAGGGTTAGTCAGATTTAGTCCCTGTACTATTCAATAGGAAAGCCTGTCAACTTAACAAACAGATCAAGCTGGATCAGTGTACGAGAGTAACATATATTTATGAAAGCTGACTACTTTAGTACAGGAAATTATATTTGTACCCAACAAATAGGAAAATGTAGGATACAAGTTAAAAGAAGACTATCAGGTGACAAAGAAATTTGAGAAATCAAAGTGAAAGCCAAAACCATAGGAAAAGAATGGCATTTTTCAAACACGAGAAGCTGAGAAATACACATTTCGGTAAATTATTGAAAGACTGAATGGAGTAAGTATCCAAGTAGGCATTGATTTCCACTGAACAGCAGAACTCATTAAAATCCGATCCAGATCCTGTCTGGGGCCACAAATCCTATTCTATCTATCATTTAGTACACACTATGAATACATCAAGAATTATGATGGCCATGGACATAACAATTTATTAGTATATCCCGGGATGGCACAAGTTAGGTCACTTACATGTTCCATGTCAAGAATTATGGTATGGCACACAGTAACATAGTACAAAAGCTTTGTACTTGTAGAAAAAACAGCTGTCACAATTTGAGGACCTCTCTTATTTCCAGTGCTTAAGATAATGACCACCAGATAATGTCGAAAAATTTCCTATATGCTGACTTTACCTTGCCTGCGTGATTTAATAACCACAAAAGAAATGTGTTGTCCTATCTCTTGTTATCATTACGATTTTGTAATATGCACAAGAAGTCAATCAAGCAAAATCAAGAACCATTCACCACTTTAACATTCACCAATCAGCAAGAGTTTGCACATTCCCTGTGCCAGTCTGCAAATACATACAAAGCAGGAGCGTACTGCATTGAAAGTTAGAACAATTAAATAGAAGTAACAAACAAATGAACGAAAAAAAGCTTCTATTGAAGAAACACAGTGTGAAAAATGTAGCAGAATCAACATATACAAACAAATATAATCATTTATTGCCAGTATTGATGTAAAAAGCTACATTACATGATCTCAATTAAATCAGTCTTATGTCCAAGAGAATAGCAATGGGGGTTTTGAGTCCCTGGCATTGGATTAAGACTAGAAAAGAGCTAGACAATCCATAACCAGTCACCAAATTGATCAAGGAAAAGGACAAGATGACTACCAAAAGTATCCATCCAACAAACAATGACCAGACCACTTATCAAGCTCATTGACTGGGAAGCTTAAGATGATGCAGAAATGGACAACCCCAAAAAAAATACAGTGCAAATTATTGCTCCCTGGTTGCCATATGGATGTTTCCTGATATAGTACCGAAGGCTTTGTCATCTCACTGAAATGCCAACATAAGCACAGAAATCAAGTCATCATTTTTGGCTTAAAAGATAGAAAAAAATTAAATTTTGAACCGATATATTCAAATTTGACATGTTACAATATCTGCATGAAGCTTCATTTGAAGTCACATATTCATGACCTTTTGGTCATGGCTAATTAATCATGAGAAAATCATCATCTAAAGCAACTACTGAAACTGTTCATTACAAGAATCTGCACCACATGGAACCTGGATGAAGAGAGATATGCATCCCCACTTTCTATACATAAAACAGACCAAAACTTCACTCTATTCTTAGATGCTGTGAAGATTTAGTTAGGTGAGTTATATATATATATATATATATATATATATATATATATATATATATATATATATATGTATTGTACGTATATAAGAAGAATAAAAGACATAAGAAACAATCTCCTAAAACCATCAAAGTAGGAGATGCTTTATGACTGCATTTCTTTCCTTTCCATCAATCATCTATATCATTATAAACCTCTAAAACAACTTCCCTGTGGCCTTTCCCATCAACAGCAGAATGAAGTGATGCAAACTGAAATCCTACAGCATCTTCAGCAATACGAGTCCCCTTCATACCACAAATCTTCTACATCCGATGTGGAACTAAACTGGATGTCATTATCTTTTTTCTATAGCCAAGATTTATCCCAAAGTTCAATGTTAATCTTAGATTTAATCCCTATATTTCAAGACTTCAACTTTATTGACCATAGGCATCTATTACTGCAACCATGATACATGAACACTTTAAAGGATATCAAATATTGCAATGTTATGGTTCTAACTAAAGCATTATTCTGGTTAATAGTTTTATCATGGTACTAGCAAAGATACACATTCAAACATGATAAAAATTATTAAAAAAAAATACATATTGGAATTGTTAGCTAAAACTCACTGAGTAATTTCTCAATATCAAAAGCCATGGAACTTCATGATCTGCCAGTCAGTTGTTAATTGTGAGTTTAAATAATTCCATCTGAAATCTGCAGTCAATTTGCAAGAGAAAAGGTAGGCCTTCATAATTTTGGAAATCATCTGCTATATGTTGACCATAATCTAATAACTCCATCTGCAGCATCCACTTAAAATTTTACGACACACACACATCCTCAGGATTTCCATAGCCATGCTTCCACATCATCCCAATGACTGTCTCTGCCTCTAATCTCCTACCAATGTTGGAATATCACTGGTACAAAATCAAAAAAGTTTTCTTTGTTCGACCAAATCTAAACTTCTCCATCTCATCCAGAACCCCTTGCAGCTCCTCCAAGCGATTCTGCTGTCCATACATCACCATCTTGCAATGGTACAATGACCGGCAAAGCCGCCACCCTGCATCCTCTGCCTGTCTAATGAACCCAGCTAGCTGGTCCACTGCATTACTTTCGAAGTAACTTGATATGATGGAATGCATCACCCCCACTGAAGTTACAACAGTGTTGTGCTGGAATCCCTCGGATATTAGTCCTTCCATTGCCTCAATTAAGCCTTCCTGTGAGTACATCCTGATCAAAAGTACATTGAGACAAGCTCTATATTCATCCCCTGGAATCAACGTCATCAAGGCCTCCGCCTTTCTGACTCGATCAGGGTGACAGCTCTTAGTATAAGCATATATCATTGTCCGAATCAAAGGCGTCCGAATCAAAGGGTGACAGCTCTATATTCATCCCCTGGAATCAACTTCATCAAGGCCTCCACCTTTCTGACTCGATCAGGGTGACAGCTCTTAGTATAAGCATATATCATTGTCCGAATCAATGGCGCCTGCCTATTGTTAACCATCTCCTTTATTTGATCATAAGTCTTTTCCATCTTCTCTAGATTGCTTGAGTAGGCATAACCTCTTAACATCAGGAGGGTGTCAGCTTCAGGCTTGATTGGCCCCTCCACCATCGATCGGTACATCCTCTCCATTTTATCCCACATCCAGGCCGTAACATATCCAGCAATGGCAGTGTTGTAGGTGGTGATGGTGTAGGAAAGGTCCGAATCATCAAGTGCTTGGAGGAGGGTTTCCATATGGTCCACCAGCAAGGAGCGGCCAAATACCGAAAGGAGAATGTTATAGGTGACAATGGTGGGTTTGCAATTGAAGCCCTGCTTCAGATCCTCGAAAACTGAGACAGCTTTCTTGATGAGGCCATTGTACATATAAGCGGACATGAGAGCATTGTAGAGGCAGGCGTTACGGAGGCCGACATCTATGGCGTCAAAGAAGAGCTCCGCCGCCAGGTCGACTCTCTTAGTGCGGCCCGCCAGGGTGATGGCCTTGGAGTATTCCTCGGGTAGCATTGGGATGCCGGCGTCAGCCAGCTTCTTCCTCCAGTTAAAGACCTACAAGACGATGCAAGATACAACCTTTAAGGAAGGTAGAATGATTCGGAACCCTAGGAGATGGAGAAATCAGGAGATAGAGAGAGTGGCGCGGGGGAAGAACCTGGAGGGCAAGGAGGGGGCGGGACTTGAGGCGGGAGAGGAGCTCGACGGATGCGAAGCCGGCGGGGGAGCAGAGGAGGAGGGCGGAGAAGGAGCCAGAGTCCAACGGAGCCGCAAGATCCTGGCCGTCGGGTAGGGCGAGAAGCTGGTCGGCTAGGGGGGTGATAAGGGTAACGAAAGCGATGTGACGTGAGCCCATGCCGCCCACGTACGCCCCTACTCCTCAGTCCGTTGACTGTGGCTCGAGTTGACCCATGGATATGATCCCTACATTAATTTTCAGGCTCAATGAGTCTTGAGACGCATCATCATTCTGCAGGTGTAGGACCGTGGAACCTCTTCAGACACAACCAGAAGTGCAACAGTGACTCGATCTATATAAACCCTAGAGAAGCCGAAGACAAGGGGGATGATTATTGTGACTACTACTTCTACTATCGTTCTTTCAAAGAGCACCCTCTCATCTATTCCCTGGACTGACTTGAGCGTCGGAGGGGTCGGGCGGAGTTCCACCCGACCCGACCTTTGTGCAGGACCACAAGCGGGCGGCGGACGTCGGCATCACTCTCTCCGACCTCTCGGAGTCCCAGACCTGTCCGCGGGATTCCCCACATCCGGCCCGAACCTCACCGCAACGACCCCGGGGCCACGGCGTGAAGTTCCCTACCGCGGGATCACGATGAAAAGTTGTTGACATTAACAGTTTGGTGCTAGAAGGAGGGCCGATGTTGAGAGATCACCCGACGGACCAACGCTCGGGCGAGGGACTCCATCCCGAGGGAGCCTCGGTAGAAGCCTCCCTTCTCGCTGGGTCAAGAATGGAGGACCCCGCCTCGATCGCGGAGCATTATTGGCGCTTGTTCAACGACCCGAGGCTGCTCCCTCCCGAGGACATCCCCAGCACTTCTTCGCCCGTTACGGAGGAGGCCTTCCGCGACCTCACTCACCAGGTACGGGTCCTGGCGGGGATGGTACAGGCCGCCGTCTCGTTCGCCCCTCGAGTAGCGGAGGTACCGGCGCCCCGGCCCCCCCCCCCAAGCAGCCTGAGACTACCCCTCAGGCTCATATCGCGCCTTCCGTGCTACTAGCTTCACCCTCGGGTCACCCAGTCTTGGGCAGGGATCGGGCCCCGGGAAACCCGATCATCCGACCCGAGCCCGAGGCAATATCTTCGGACTCGACAGACTCCTTCCGAGCCCAGCTTCGTTCTGTCAGCCAGCGGCTAGACAAGATGCAAAGGGAAATCCGCAAGTCGAAGGAGGAACACGGCGAGGACCCCCGTGGGGGGTCCCCGTTCGTGATTAAAATACAGGAGCATCCTGTGCCCCCGAGCTTTCGCCTCCCCGCCATCGACCCTTATGACGGCGCTAGCGACCCTACCGATCATGTCGCTGCCTTCCGGGCCCAAATGGCGTTGTACGGGACTGCGGACGCCTTGATGTGCAAGGCGTTTCCCACCACTTTGAGGGGGCCAGCCTATGCATGGTATAGCGGTTTGAAGGCCGGGACGGTCGCCTCTTTCGAACAACTTGCCAAGGATTTTGAGCTCCACTTCCTAGCGTGCACCCGCCCGAAGCCATCCATCGCCCTTCTCCTTGGACTAAATCAGAGGGAGGATGAACCTCTCTCCCATTTTGTGCATTGCTTCACTACAGAGATACGGAGACTGCCAGACGCTCACCCTTCACTGTTGATGCAGGCATTCATGGTAGGACTACGCCCCTCGAGGTTTTTCTGGTCGCTGGTGGAGCGACCCCCCACCTCGGTTGCGGATATGCTCCAGCGGCCGAGCCAATACGTCTCTGCGGAGGCCTGGATGTCCGGGAGGAGGGAAGACACAAGGGGCGCCCGAGCCTCTCCTCGGCCGGCACTGCTCGGCCAAGGCGCAGGGTAGATCGCTCTGATCGACCCATGCCGAAGCTCCCGACTACCTCCCAGGGTACGTCTCGGACATAGATATTTCTCCAGATAAAGGAGAAGGGGTTGCTCAAGACCCCCCACCCCATGAAAAATCTGCGAGCGCTGGCGGACCGAACTCGATATTGTCGCTTCCATCGGCAGAATGGACACGACACTTAGGAGTGCCGCAAGCTGAAGCGGCAGATCGAGGAGCTGATTCGTAGAGGCCATTTGGGCCCCTACCTCCAGTAGGATCGGGAACCCTCCCCCCGTCCCGAAGGGCCCATCGAGCGACACGTCGACGTGACCGCAGGCGGATCGACATCCGGGGGTAGCAGCACATCCGGACGGAAGGCGTACACCCGCGCCGCTGCGCCCGAAGATCGGGAACTTTTTCCCGAGCCAAAAATTACGTTCCCGGCCGAGGGAACGGGACAACCCGAGCATGACGATGCGCTGGTGATATCGGCCAGAATCGCCAACGCGCAGATGAAGAGGATCATGGTCGACACTGGGAGCTCGGCCGACGTACTCTACCTCAGTGCCTTCCGGAAGCTGGGGCTCCCTAACGGCACTATGGAGCCTATGCATTCGGCGCTCACGGGATTTACTGGAAACTCGATCTCCCCGCTTGGCACAGTCACCCTTCCCTTGACCTTCGGGGATGCACCGAAAATGAAGACGGTGATGGTGACCTTCCTAGTGGTCGACCTCCCCACGACGTACAACGCCATCCTTGGGCGACCCACTCTCAACAAAATCAGGGCGGTCATCTCTACCTACCACCGAACCCTAAAGTTCCCGACCCGAGTCGGAGTCGGGGAAGTCCAGGGGAGCCCTCGCGAATCCAGGCAGTGTTACCTGACGGCGGTCTCCCTGCACAAGAGGGCGAGGCTGGAACAACATCTAGACGACCCCCGAGAAGCCAAGCGGTCGACCCAGCGCCCCGAGCCAACGAAGCCTGTGCTCGATGTGCCCCTGCAAGGGAGTCGCCCCGACCAGACGGTTGGGGTCAGCTCCGAGCTTAACGAACAGGAGCAGGCTCGGCTCATCAACCTCCTTCAGGAGAATTCAGACGTCTTCGCTTGGTCCCCAGCCGAAATGCCAGGTGTCGACCCAAAAGTGTCAACCGTGCGTGTGCGTTGACTACACTGATGTAGTTCTCGTGAAGAAATCTAATGGCAGCTGGAGGATGTGTGTTGACTACACTGATCTCAACCGTGCGTGTCCAAAGGACTGCTATCCCCTCCCAAGGATCGACCAGCTGGTCGACTCGACCGTCGGGCACGCTCGCTTTTCGTTCATGGATGCCTTCTCTGGCTATAATCAGATCAGGATGGCACCCGAGGATCAAGAGCATATGACTTTTCTTACAAACCAAGGGACCTATTTCTATAAGGTCATGTCGTTCGAGCTGAAGAACGCTGGAGCCACCTACCAGAGGACTGTGAACAGGATGTTCGCCCATCAGATAGGGCGAAACATGGAGGTTTACGTCGACGATATGATCGTGAAAAGCCGGTCCGGTCCAGCCCATCTGGTCGACCTAGCTGAGACGTTTGCCACGCTGAAGAAGTATGGAATGCGCCTCAACCCCGCCAAGTGCGTCTTTGGCGTCACATCAGGCAGATTCCTCGGGTTCATCGTGCACGAGAGAGGGATCAACGCCAACCCAGAGAAGGTTCGGGCGATCATCGACATGCAGGCACCCCGAACGGTCAAAGAGCTCTAGCGCCTCAATGGGAGGCTTACCGCCCTATCTCGGTTCCTATCCCGATCGGGGGATCGATGCCTCCCCTTTTTCCGAGCCTTGAAAAACCCAAGAAGCTTCCATTGGACGACAGAGTGCGAGGAGGCCTTCGGGCACCTAAAGCAACATCTCTTCTCACTCCCCCACCTCACCTCGGTCTCCACCCAGGAAAAGCTGTACGTCTATTTGGCGGCCTCCCAACACGCGGTGAGTTCCGTATTGGTCAAGGAAGCCTCGGGGGAACAACTGCCGATCTATTACACCAGCCACGTCCTGAGAGGGCCAGAAGAACGTTATCCGCCACTCGAGAAGCTGGCCTTAGCTCTCGTTCTCACGGCCCGGAAGCTACGCCCCTACTTCCAAGCTCACCCGATAGAGGTAATGACCGACCAACCACTCCGACAGGTTTTATCGAAGTTCGATGTGGCAGGTCGCCTCCTCAAGTGGTCGGTAGAGCTATCCGAATTTGACTTACAGTACAAGCTGAGAACCGCCATCAAGGCACAAGCTGTCGCCGACTTCATTTCGGAGTTGACCCCATCAGACGAGCGGGGCCCCGGATGGGACGAAGCGGAGTGGGTTCTTCGGGTCGATGGCTCATCTGGCTCGAAGGGCGCGGGAGCCGGACTAGTGTTGGAGGCTCCCGACGGCCGTTCGTTCGAGCGTTCCCTCCGCTTCGGCTTCAAAGCCACTAATAATGAAGCGGAATATGAGGCGCTCCTGGCAGGCCTCAGATTGGCGGCCGAGATGCAGGTGGACGCTGTGCACGTCCTCACCGACTCGCAGCTAGTCGCCGAACAACTCAGCGGGGGATACGAGGCTCGGGACCCGGTCATGACAAAATACTTAGCAGAGGTAAGAGCCCTCGCTGCTAGTTTTTCTCGCTTCACATTGTCTAGAGTGCCCAGGAGCCAGAACGAGCGGGCAGACGCGTTGGCGAAGCTGGCTTCGAGGTCGATCCTCAGCGAGGAACCCGAAGTCGAGGAGCTTCCCCATCGAGCCATTGCCCCCGTAGGGGTGGTCGAGCTTGCCGCCCCAGCCACATTGATACAGGAGATGTTGCAATACAAGCGAGATGGTGTCCTGCCCGCCGACGACGCCGCAGCCCGACGCCTGCGCCGGACCCAGGCGTGGTACTGTGAAATCGGCAACTGCCTCTATAGAAGGTCTTTTTCGCACCCTCTTTTATGCTGTTTGGATCCTGACGAGGCCCGATCGGTTCTCTCCAAGGTCCATGACGGGATTTGCGGGGAGCACATCGGCGGTCGTGCCCTGGCATTCAAAGTACTCCGCCAGGGCTACTACTGGCCCACACTGCACCGAGACGCAAGGGCCTACATGCGCCAGTGCGACGCGTGTCAGCGGCACGCGCAAGCCTCCCGGCACCCAGCGGTCCCGCTCACCCCCATGGACTATGCCTGGCCCTTCGCGCAGTGGGGAATAGATCTCCTCGGACCCTTCCCACTGGCGCCTGGGCAGCGAAGGTACATTATCGTGGGCATCGACTACTTCACCAAGTGGGTAGAGGCGGAGCCCCTAGCTACGATCACGGGGCTCCAGGTTGAGCGATTCATGTGGAGGAACATCGTGACACAGTTCGACTTGCCTAGGGCCATTATCACCGACAACGGAACTCAGTTTGCCAGCACCCGGTTCAGGGAGTTCTGCGCAGCTCATCCGATACAGTTAAGGTTCAGCTCGGTGGCCCATCCCCAGACCAACGGCCTGGCAGAAGTAACCAACTGGTCGATCCTAGACGGACTTAGGAAGAGGACCCTCGCGGCCCGATCTAACGGGGTCGACGAGTTGCCGAGCATTCTGTGGTCCCTGCGTACCACTCCAAAGATGACATCCGGCGAGTCCCCTTATAGCCTGGCATTCGGCACTGAGGCAGTCTTGCCAGCTGAGGTGGTCATACTCACCCCTCGGGTGGAGGCTTTCTAGGAGACACGATCGGCCGATGGAGTCCGGGCCGCATTAGACCTACTTGAAGAGCGCAGAGCCGACGCGCATCTTAGGACCCTTTCCCATAACAGAAGCATCGCCAAGAGCTACAACAAAGGTGTGCGCCCTCGGCCCATCGGGTTAGGAGACTTAGTCCTACGCAAGGTCGAGGTAAGCGACCCGACCCGGACGCGCGGCAAGCTTGCCCCCAAGTGGGAAGGACCTTACCGCGTCGTAAAGGTCGTCCGAACGGGCACGTTCCGGTTAGCAACAATGTCGGGACAATGCTTACCGAGAACATGGAACATCCAGAATGTTAGGAAGTACTTTGTATGAAATCCACACTAGAGACAAGTATTGGCAAAAGGGAACCTTGATTAGTGAAACTTTGGTTACAAGACTTGACCGACTTATGGACCGACCGGATCCCAGGAGAAGGTTACAATAAAATGAGAAATAGAAGGCCTATTTCAGGCCTTCGGCTCCTCCAAGCTATCGTCGAAGGGGACCTCCTCGGGCATATTCACTTCCAGATCCTCGGGACATGAGGTAAAAGGGTCTTCCTCGACCTCTGAGCCCGGATGCCGCGCTCGGAAGCGGGCCAGGGCAATCCTGTATCCGTATTCATAGGATACCTGGCCCGTCCGGTTGAGCCCGAGTTGGAACCCCTCCGACTTCTTGTAAGCCTCCACCACCTCCTTCTCCCTTGACAAACGGAGGTGCCTCTCCTTGTCGAGGGCCTCGGAGGCCGTCTTCACCTCGGCCTCCTTCTTCTCTACCCGGGTGGCCAGCTCGGAGGCCTCCGTCTTCCGCAGGCAGAGCTCGGTCCGCTCCAACCTCAACAGCTTCTACAGCTCGTCGTCCTTCCGGCTTGCTGCTTGGAGCTCGGACGTAAGGCGGGCTAGTTCAGCATCCAGGTCGGACGCCCACTTCTCCACCGTCGCGACCGCCGCGGGGCCCATGCCAGCCAGGATCTCATCCAACTCGTGGCGCAACTCGGTGTTGCGCTCGCACAGACCCCCGATAACCCGGCCGGCATCACGAACCCGGTCCATTAGCGTCGTGGTGTAGTGGAGACCCTACAAAAGCAGTAAAGTTAGAACGAATGCGGTTGCGAGGGCAGAAAGGAGTGGGAAGAATGACACTAACACACATCAGCGACTTGGTCGACTTCCCAAGGAGAGCCTCCGAGGGGAGATTGTACAGGTCCCGGGCCATGGCGGGATGCAGCGCACCCCGCAGATACATTGCCGAGAGGTCACCTCCGGCCCACACCTTGTCCCCTCGGGACAGCCCTCCCCAACAGGCGACCAAAGGATCGCTTGCCTCCCCTGCAGGGAGCTCCCATATCGCCTGCGCCAGGAAGGGTTGCCTTTCCTCCTTGCCCGACGAAAGGCGACAGAGATCCCTCATGACGGGAGGGCGCGGTCCCTTCTCGGCCACCTCCCGGCTGGGCCCTGCCTCGCCGAGCTGGGGAGGCCCGCCCGCTCACCCGGCCTGCTTCGTGGCTGCACCTGCTGGCCTTGGCGTGGCCCCCTCGGGCTCCTTCGCGGCCGCGACCTTGGCCTTCTTCCTTGGGCGGCCGGCGTCCACCTCCAGCGGGGAGTCCTTTGTGCTGGCCCGCGGACCTGCTGCGAGGCGTGGAGACGAGGGCGCCGAGGTCCGTCCGACACGGAGAGCTTGCAGGTTTACCATTTCTGCAGAGGACAGAGAGGTGGTTAGAGTCCGATGACCAACAGAGACACATAGGGAACAGCCGGCATGGACCAACCCAGTGAGGATGGGCTGAGCCCCGCCTCGACCAGCCATCGTTCCGTCATGTTTCGGATGGCCTGAGAGGAGGGGAGAATTTCCCTGAGCCTCTTTAGATCCCAGCGCTCTTGGGCGCTTAAGCGCGGCACCGTGTTGTCGATGATCCTTGCGGACCATCGAACCCCAAAACCTCAATCCTTCTGGCAACAGACAAAGAAGAATCATCCATTTTAACCTTTATTATTGGAAGGGGCCCCGCCGACTCGGAAGCCCTTCCGGGTAGACAGGAAGTACACCCCCGACCCTTTGAGGAGGCGAAAACAAGAAAGAAAGAGGTTTCGGGTCAGGGTTATATTGGCATGCTGGCATTCCCCCAGGAATGCCACCAGGTAGCGCCAGGAGTTGGGCGCCACCTGCGACGGTGAGATTCACCACCAGGAGATGCAAGAGACAACGACGGGGTGCAGAGGGAATCGCAACCCCGCCTCGAGGGCGTCTAGGGTTAGCGCGAAGCCCTTAGGGATCGGGTCGTAAGCCCGTTGCCCCGACTCCGATGCCAGGAGGGCGTAATCCTTCGGGATGCAGTAGTGCTCGTGGAGTGTCTCCAGCGACGCGTCACTCATGGACGAGTCTAGGTCATGCGGCCACATCAGGGCTTCAAGCGCCCGCGTCGCCCCCTCGTCGGAGGATGTTAGAACCCTCCGCGGATTCTAAGCTTGGGGTTGATCTCTATAGGGGATCGGCCTCCTTGGAACTCTATAGGGGTTCCTTCCTCCAAGTTGCTGCACAAAGGCTGCTAAAGGATTAATCTATTCATTGATTAAAAGAGGATGAATACATGGTTATTTATAGGGCTTCTAAGCCCCAACTCCTAATAGGACTCTTACTCAAGACTCCTACTTCTAACCAACTTCTAATTAGGACTCCTTCTCTAGTAGGATTCCTAATTCTAATAGGACTTTTTCCCTAATAGGACTTCTACTTCTAATATGACTCTTTCCATAATAGGACTTCTACTTCTAATAGGATTCTTTTCCTAATAGGACTTCTACTTCTAATAGGACTCTTTTCCTAATAGGACTCCTACTTCTAATAGGACTCTTTTCCTAATAGGACTCCTACTTCTAATAGGACTCTTTTCCTAATAGAACTCCTACTTCTAATAGGATTCTTTCTCTAATATGACTCCTTTCCTAAGAAGTAACCTAACCCTAACCTAGCCGGCCTCTTCACCTCTTTAATAAGGGTCGGCTAGATAGGATTTACATGAATGCCTTTATCAATAAAACTAAATTAGGACTCTCATAGCTAGAGTCCTAACAGACCCGTCCTCTTCAAATCAACCTTGTCCTCGAGGCTGACGTTTCATGAATTCTGGGAATTTGATCTTCAAGTCGTCGTAGTTCTCCCAAGTGGCATCTTCTGGCCGTAGGTTTGCCCAATGTATTAACACTTCATGCAGGTGTCGTCGTCGTCGAGTCACGATTAGTCGATCAATAATGGCACTTGGTTGGGTCTGGAGCTCTCCTTGGGTAGTTATATTTGGTAGATGGCTTTGGGCTGTCTCGTGTTGTCCCAACTTGAGCTTCAAACATGATACATGGAAGACTGGATAGATTCGGGAGCTGGCGGGTAAGTCCAATCTGTATGCTACTACTCCGATGCGCTCCAAAATCTAGTAGGGTCCATAGGACCGAGGTGAAAGCTTCATAGACGCTCTGGTTTGGATTGATGTTTGCTTGTATGGCTGGAGCCATAGGAAGACCCAATCTCCTACCGAAAATTCTCTTTCGCCTTTGTGTTGATCATATTGCTGTTTCATCCTTGCTTGTGCTACAGTGAGATTATCTTTTAGCAACTTTAGCATTTTGTCTCTATCTTGGAGTTCCCTGTCTACTTGTTCTACTTTAGTGGTGCCCAACACATATTTTGGAATTACAGGGGGGGTTCGACCATACATGGCCTCATAGGGAGTACATTTTGTGGAGGAATGATAAGTTGTATTATACCACCACTCGGCCCAGGGAAGCCACTTTGTCCATTCTTTTGGTCGGTCACTGGTGAAGCATCTAAGGTATATCTCCAAACACCTGTTCACCACTTCAGTTTGGCCGTCAGTCTATGGGTGATATGTCGTACTCATCTTTAATTTAGTGCCTTGCATCTAGAATAACTCTGTCCAAAATTTGCTCATGAAGACCCTATCACGATCACTTACAATAGATCTCAGCATCCCATGTAATTTTATAATATTCTCCATAAAGATTCGAGCAATACTAGAAGCAGTGTAGGGATTACGGATGGCACAAAAGTGAGCATACTTTGTAAGGCGATCAACCACGACAAAAATTATACCTTTTTCTTGTGATGAGGGAAGCCCTTCGATGAAATCCATTGATATATCAGTCCATATTGATTCTGGGATGGGTAGAGGTTATAACTTTCCAGGACTTGCCACTGTCTCACCTTTGTGTCGTTGACATATATCACATTGTACTACAAATTCAGCAATAATATTTTTCATCCCTATCCAATAAAAATTTTGCTTAATTCTTTTATAGGTTCTAAGGAACCCGAGTGCCCTTTGCAGTATGAAATGCATCTCTTGAAGGATGGTCATTATGCAAGTAGAATTTGGCACAAGCACAATGCGTCCTTTATATCGTAAGTCCTTTGAGTCCCAACTGTAATGAGCCATAGAGCTTGGTGCTTCCTTTATTTTTTTTATGATTTTACTTGTTTTCGGATTATCTTGCCATTGGCTCCTAATATCCTCAAGGAAGTCACTGGTCGGAAGTGAAATAGCCAAAAATTCAGCTTGCTCGGGTAGCCGTGAAAGCGCATCTGCAACAACATTATCTTTCCCTTTTTTGTAAGTTATTTCATAATCATATCCAAGAAGCTTTGTTACCCATTTTTGCTGCTTAAGTTGTACCAAAAAGCCGCTGCATGCTTTGTGCAAAATTTTCTCCATTCGTTGTGTGCAAATTATCGTTACGTCGCCCCCACGTTTCCCGTACAATATTACATGTTTCCCCTTGCTGTAAAATTTTATAATTAATTTCAAAAAATTCCAGGAAACATCACCTAATGTCGTCAACCATTCGATGCCAAGCACAGCCTCATAATCATTGAGAGAGAGGAGGAAAAAATATGCAATTATCTCTTGGTCCTGCAGCAATAGTTTCACCCGTGGGCACTTACGATCATACTTCAAAATTCGTCCATCTGCAACTTTAACATCGAACCTGCTGCAATTCTCAATAGGTAAGGCCATCCAGATAGCAACCTTACTGTTCATAAAATTATTAGTGCTCCCGGTGTCAATAAGAACGGTGATTGGTTGTTGCTTCAGAAATCCTCCCACCTTCATTGTTTGCGGGTTCGCATAACCAGCAAGGGCATGCATCGTAATATCAATTGGCTGCTGTTCTTTATCCGTGACCTCTTCCTTATGCTCCTGGACCTCCTCCTTCATGTCTTCAAGAGGTTCAATCAATAGGAGGCGGCCCCTTTTGCAGCGATGATCGCGGTTCCACGGCTCGTCGCAATGCCAACAAAGACCCTTTGCTGATCGATCACGTAGTTCTTCTCTTGTCAATTTTTTGGGAGCGAAGGATGGCTGGGAGTAGAAGGGGGTTTATATGTTGAGGTTCTAGGAGTGGTTCCCATCCTCCGAGAATCTTGGTTGAGTCGTTCTTCTTGTATTCGGGCAAAAGAAATCGCAGCCATCACGGTACGGGGCTGTCGCGCCTTAACTTCCCCTTTTATTTCTGGCTTGAGTCCTTCGATAAATGTTCCTAACAATTGACGGTCAGTCCAATCACGAGCAAGGTAGGATAGCTTCTCAAACCTGGTTTGGTACTCTTGAATCGTAGAGGTTTGTCGAATCTTTACGAGTTGGCCGTCGATATTTTCATACTCCGTAGGTCCGAAACGGTTCAGCAATGCATTCTTAAATTGATTCCATGTCGGAGCCCCATGATTATATTCTAGCCAATTGTACCATTGAATAGCATCTCCTTTAAGGTGGATGATAGCAATCTCTACCATAGCATTATCCGACGTTCGATAGTAGCGAAAGTAACGTTCTGCGAACGAAATCCACCCCGCTGGGTCTCCTTCCCATCGTGGGAAGTCCACCCTCATGCATGGCTGAAGCATGTCCGAGGGCTGTCCCTCCTTCTCTGGGGTCTTTTCTAAATTCTCTCCTTGCTGCAGTTTGGTTGGACTCAATGGTTGTCCAATTCTGAATTCTGCAAACAAAGCGTGCAATTTGTCTTCCAAGCGCGATTCAAGCCGTGATTCAATCCAAGATTTCCATGCTTCAAATTTGGCATCAATTAGATCTTGGGAAGCCATAGCATATGTCTGTAGATCAGAGATGCCCTTGTCTTTTTTCTGTTGACGGGTTAATGGCATGGGGTGGTGGAAGGTTCGGACAATAGATCGGTGATTGAAGGGTTCAGCTGTAATGGTTTACTGTTTTGGGTTATGGTTTTTGATGCTGTTAGGGTTATGAAACTAGGTTATGATGGCTGCATCTTGAGGCTAGAGGGATGCCCTAAAGACGTCTTGGTTTGTGGCAGCAAGGTGGCTAGGGTTTGGTAGGTTACGGAGAAGAAAAAAGGACAAAGGTGCAATACCAGATTTTTCGCCGAAAAAATTTCAGCAGTAAAGATGTAATTTTTTTCAAAATTTTTTAAAAGAGATTCAAGTAAAACTCAAAGGGGATCTACTGATAAGGAAGAGGTAATACTGTAAAAAATTTCGTAGGAAGAAACGACAGCAAGAGGTTTGGCAAAATTGAGAATCACGGAGAGGTATTATAGCAGATTTTTACGTCTAAAGTGCAGCAGATTGGACGTAAAAGATAAGTAGTTTTTATTGAGAATTTTTTGACAAAACCAAAGGGAAAACCACTGTTAGGAAGTGTCAAAGCCGCCGTAAAAATTCCATAGAGATTTGGATAGAAAAAACGCAGTAGCAAGATCAAAAAGGCAGTGCTATGCGGCTGAAATTCTACAGTGCGACTTTCGTTGTAGAGATGAAAACTTTACGACAAAAAGTTTATGTAGCAATTATAGGATCGAATTTTTTTGGATTTTTTGAATAAGGATAACTAAATTGCAGCAGCAGTAGGGTAGATAACCAGAACCTATTGCAATTCACGGGAAGATCAAAGGATGATCTACAGTGGTGGAGATGGCGGCGGAATTCAGCGATGATCTTCTAAGCAATTGTGAGAATTGCTTTGCGCGGTTGTGGAGGGCTGGTGGATGGCTGTGGAAGGGCAGCGAGACGACAAGAATGCTGCTCTGATACCAAGTGTTAGAACCCTCCGCGAATTCTAAGCTTGGGGTTGATCTCTATAGGGGATCGACTTCCTTGGAACTCTATAGGGGTTCCTTCCTCTAAGTTGCTGCACAAAGGCTGCTAAAGGATTAATCTATTCATTGATTAAAAGAGGATGAATACATGGTTATTTATAGGGCTTCTAAGCCCCAACTCCTAATAGGACTCTTACTCAAGACTCCTACTTCTAACCAACTTCTAATTAGGACTCCTTCTCTAGTAGGATTCCTAATTCTAATAGGACTTTTTCCCTAATAGGGCTTCTACTTCTAATAGGACTCTTTCCCTAATAGGACTTCTACTTCTAATAGGACTCTTTTCCTAATAGGACTTCTACTTCTAATAGGACTCTTTTCCTAATAGGACTCCTACTTCTAATAGGACTCTTTTCCTAATAGGACTCCTACTTCTAATAGGACTCTTTTCCTAATAGAACTCCTACTTCTAATAGGATTCTTTCTCTAATAGGACTCCTTTCCTAAGAAGTAACCTAACCTTAACCTAGTCAGCCTCTTCACCTCTTTAATAAGGGTCGGCTAGATAGGATTTACATGAATGCCCTTTATCAATGAAACTAAATTAGGACTCTCATAGCTAGAGTCCTAACAGAGGAAGAAGAGGAGGAAGAGGAGGCGAAAGGGGAAGAAGAAGAGGAAGGAGAGGCCATCCTTACTGACTTCCGAAAGGGAAGCCGACGAGGTCGACTCGAAGGAGATGAAGGACACAGGAGGAGAGGAAAGCAGCAAGGAAAAGAGACGGCGAGACCCAAAGCGAAAAAATCGGTTGACAAGAAAACGGGAGGGGGGCGCGGTGCGCGCTACTTAAAGGCGAAATCCCGCCAGAGGACGACGCACCCTCGTCTTCCGAAATGGGCAATAGCTCGTTGTCGTGCTCGCCAACTAAACACGTCCCATCGGGCAGCCCAAAAGACACCCCGCCATAAATGGGTTTGCCGCGTGGCGATCCCCAGGCGAACAACTTGGGCGGCACGCTATAGACGCTTCGGTTCCGGCGCCTGATACGTGCGATTGGCTTTCGAAAGGGCGCGAAGGCCAAAGAGTCCTTCACGGCTTGCGTCAAAAGAGAGAGAAAGGAGGATATCCCCGGATGAGAAGGCACCATGACGCGCGGCTGTCCGGGCGAATCTCTGCGCAGCTTGCCCGCCTGGACGCGCGCCTCGGTCGTCGACTGCCAGAATGATAAGGGTAATGAAAGTGATGTGACGCGAGCCCATGCCGCCCACGTCAGGATGACGCCCCCACTCCTCAGCCCGCTGACTGTGGCCCGAGTTGATCCGTGGATGTGATCCCTACATTAATTTCCAGGCTCCATGAATCTCGAGATGCGTCACCATCCTGTAGATGCAGGACCGTGGAACCTCTTCAGACGCAACCAGAAGTACAGCAGTGACTCGATCTATATAAACCCCGGAGAAGCCGAAGACAAGGGGGACGATTATTGTGACTCCTACTTCTATTCTCGTTCTTTCAAAGAGCACCCTCTCATCTACTCCCTGGACTGACTTGAGCGTCGGAGGGGTCGGGCGGAGTTCCACCCGACCCGACCTTTGTGCAGGACCACGAGCGGGCGGCGGACGTCGGCATCACTCTCCCCGACCTCTCGGAGTCCCAGACCTGTCCGCGGGATTCCCCACATCCGGCCCGAACCTCACCGCGACGACCCCGGGGCCACGACGTGAAGTTCCCTGCCGTGGGATCACAGTGAAAAGTTATTGACATTAACAGGGGGAGACGACGGATCGAAGTGCCTCCTTGTCGTCGGTGGCTACGGAGGCGGGGTTCTCGGAAAGGAGGAGAATGCGATCGCGAAGGACGGAGCTGCCGTTGGAGCAGAAGCCACGGGCGGCGGCGACGGCAGCAGCAAAGGTGAGACGTAGGTTGTAGGGGGAGCCGAAGAGCGGGATTTGGAGGGAGGATAAACGACCGCAACGGAGATGTAAGAGGAGGTGGCTCACTCTCGCCATACCCGCCGCCGGGCGCTCGGGGTGGAGTCGCCCGTACTATCCAAACTGCTTCGCTGGGGAAGGGGAATTGGAAATGAAAGGTTGGGCGACCGCTGCTGTTCGGAACCTCATGGGCCGGGCTTCCATCACAAATGAATTGTGCAAAAGAGTCATGCGATCGGTATCACGGGGGCGGGGCTTCCATCACAAACATGGACTCCCAGAGACATTTGAATCGTCGTGGGTGGATGGCTACCAAGAGAGAGCAAAAAAGTCCGACCCTTTTTCTGGCACCAACAGACTCGTCATAAATTGTACAATCATGTAAATTACAAGTTTCAAATGCTTTGATAAAAATAACAAGTACAAACAGCGAGGAATCAGATTCGGCGAGATACCCAAGTAGTACGATGTCGCTCGGAAAAACTATTCACGTAAGCATATGATCTAACTGCAACAGACTACATGCAAATATGATATAAATCAAAAAAGAAAAAAGAAAACGTTTTAACAAACGTTACAGCTCCTCCTACAAAAGCCGGCCAAATCTGCAGTTCCAACCATGTACTCTGGATTCTTTGTGCACTCTCCAAGTGCAGCCCACCTCTCGCAACTTTCGTTCTCGTCTGTGCAGTTTCCTTGACTTGTGATAACCTTGTCAAAGGAGGCTACGTGAATCCACTTTGTGGCCGACCATTTCTCACCTTCTATCACTGGGCATCCTGCGTGAAGGCTGCCTTGATCTGTAGTAGCATCTGGATGAAGGCTGAAGAACAGAAGAGCATCCCCTCGCTTTGGCTTAACTAAAATGTCAATCAGATGCAACGATCACAAATTCTCCAAAACAAGAAGAGAAGGCAAAGCACTGTCACAAGTGTTTCACAGTCTCCTGGACCCTCACCTGCTTTTCCTCGCTGGGCACATTCTGAAAAGCTATCATCCTTGGCATCTTCACCACGGTGCCGAGGTTCCTGCACAAAGCAAAAGAAAAAATCACCAAAAGCAACACTCCAGATGAAGAATAAATGATGGGAAGTTTGCCAAACGGGGGATATCTGATGCATGACCATTGTGTTATCTCATTATACGTTTCCTTACGCTAAAGAAACAAACAGAGGTAGTGCTAGAAATAACCTCGGCTGAAGGAAACACAGTTTCACCACCTTTGGCCACATCTGTTAGATACATAAGAACAGTGGCAATACGATGGCCACCACGAGCGATATTAACCTTATCAGAGAAGTAATCATAGTGGGGGTCATACTTCTGTCCAGGCTCATACCGTAAGACTTGAATGTCCTCACCATTTTCTGTACGAAAACAAATATCAACTGAACAATCTTTTAAAACATAAAGAAAGTTATGTCATCATTTTTTAAAATGATGATGTTATTATCAGCTATGTGAATGGTGATATCTGTAAGAAAATAAATTAACTCATTCAATAGGATAGAAGCTCCAACCAACATGAAGCAAAAACCACTTTTCTGTATCAGAGAACTTTCTGGTGATCATTCAACACTACTTAACATGACTTGGCTATTGGTTTTATCAAGAAAAAGATTATGAACATATGCAATCATGTTATTTATATGTATGACTGCAATACAATAGTGATTTTTTGAATAATGGAGGAACATTATATCTAGACGTTTAAGACAATCTATCTATGGTTATATTGGCTCCTTTCAATACAGGAATGAGCTACCACAGAACCCAACTATTGGTTTTCAAATACCGGTGTGTCACGGACTTAGCTGGTTTTGCCTAAGCCGTGCGGCACCAATGCGTATCACCGCAAAGGTCAGCCTCCCCGAAATCTCCTACAATCCCTTAGGACCAACGAAAGAGAAGATGGGACAGAGAAAGCGCTTCACACGGATCATCCACTCTTTTAGCAAACACTTTATAGCCGATGCACATTCCAACCATGAATATTACAAGCTCAGAACGGTTGCACAACAAAGGCATAAAATTGGTCCACTACAGACCGAATTCTAGTACAAGTATGCACTCGACGCAAGCTTTATGTACAAGCCTACAATGGCTTACAAACTCGCTCAAATGGGGCATTTTGCCTTTGGCAAGCCCTTTACAAGCTTTACAAGTGACAACCAACCAAAAGGGACACGAACATGCATAAGCATTACCCCGAACAAGCCGTTTACAATTTTGTCCGTGACATATTCCTTTGACGTCCTCGTCCGAAGCCTTTCTTGACGCAACTTCTTTTCTTTGTTGGATCTTGATCTTCGCTCCTATTTGCGATGCGCTCTTGGCTCCCAATTGCTCTCCACTTGTTGTTGTTGAGTCGTCGAACTTTAATCCGCCATGCTTGTGCTTCAACTCGCCAATAACTCGACTCGGTGTGGGGTCGGCGAAGTTGTCTTGATCCTTCTTGAGTCTTTTCATCGATGAAGGAAAAAGACCATCTTTGATATGCGCCATCTCTAAATTCTTCTTGTCTCTTGAATCGATAGATGCTTATTGGAGCTTTAAAGAGCATCGCCTCGCAACCTTTAAAGTTTTACTGGTCCTTCCTCCGCAAATTTGCCCATCGAATCTTCTTCCACTTAGTTGTCTTGCCCAAGTAGGCTCGCATCACTTCCGCTTTTCGATTGGCATTCAATTGGGAAATGAAGCGGATAGTCTACTCTCAGACTCACCGCTTGGTGAGGGCTACAACCGTTATCTTCCATTAGTCTCTTGAAGGGTCTTGAAATTTGTGCGAGCTCCTCTGCCGATAACTAAGAGAGCTAGGGTACTTTCCATTCTCTTGAGAGTTGAGAAGGCAAAGGTTACTTGACTTCACCCCCGCCTCCTCGAGGTTGTACTGTGCATCAAGTCACTTCTTTATAGCTCACACTTGAAGCACTTGAAGTGTTTGCAATCCTTCACACTTGAGTCAACTACTATGATTCGCCTTCATTGCCCTTGAACTTCGGAATGCAAGAAGTTATCACTCCAACTTGGAGTAAGTCTCCGATAGATTTGGTCGCCTATGGGATTGTACCACCTTCTCCATCATTTCTGTCGCCGACTCCTCTGAGTAGCAAAGGTACAAAGACGCTTGCATCGCTGCTCCGATCCTTGGTCATGCACTCTTGCATCGACCAAGTCCTTCACTTACGGCCATCTTGATGGAAAGTCTGCTGACACCGGTCTTATGAAGTTCTCGGCTTCTGCCCTTCAGCCTTGTCTTGGTACATAGAGTTTGTCAAAGCATTCTCCTCCTCCACGGCCCATATCACGACCAAGCGCTCTCCCTCTATGAGAGCAAGGGATTGATGACTCCCCGGAAGTCCCGCCTCTGCGGTACCATGACACTACAATGCCCATGGCACTACTATCCGTTGTCTCGCATCTGCATCCCTTCTTCGTGATCGGTAGATCTGCCTCAAGTGACAATGCGGCACTCCTCGAGTCCACCTTCCTTCTAACCGATGATCGATCTTGGGTAGGTGAGTCCTCTGGACTCGTCATTGCTTCTCGCCCTTTTTCGACCATCTGCTTCAACACCTCTGTGTTCTCTGAGCAATTCTACTTGGTCGATGGAAAGACAGACTGCAACTCCCATTATGGCCTCTGCCATCATGTTGCAGGGTTTGCAGCGCTTCTGTTCTCCTTAGCTTCATTGTTATGCCGCTTTACTCGGCCTTGTCCTCGACTGACTTGCGGGCTCCCTTAGCGAATGTGAGCTCGGCGAGTTCCACTCTTCACCGCCCGATCATACCTCTGCATGATCCAAATCCTCACATGGGACTCCCGGTACTTGCATCTGAACTTCTTCCTCGATAGGGCACACCCATAAGTTGATGTCCAAGGCTTCCATTCAATGCAACATTCGGTGCACGACGAAGACCCGCCTTTGCGAAACCATGGCATTCAACCGCTTGAATCCATAGCTCTTCTTCTTGTCGTGTTGTTCACCGACTTGGAGCTCCTAGTCGCGCTCCGATCATACCTCTGCATGATCTAGTCCCCCCCGGGACTCACCGTGTGTGTCGACTTGCCACGAACCATTCCACCATGATCCGCCGCATCATGTCATCGCCAGTGACATCTCCTCGTTCGATCCTGTGGTATGAACTCGAATCTGCGATATCTACATGTGTGGACTCGCCAACACATCGCAGGGCCTTCGCCACCTTCTGATTCGCTCGCTTTGGCAATCAACCTTCGCATCCACTCTCGGGTCACACTTTGGACGAAGCCTAGCTCTAGGATCCCATCGCTTAGCAGCTCCTCAAGTCCCGACTTACACATTTGTGCGATCTCGGGACTCGCTTCTGACCAAGATCTCATTTGCGCGCTTTCTCATGGCAACTCGAATAGCAACACTATGGCATATTCTTGAAGAGCATCGCCTTAACATCCTCTTGCCCGTGCAAGGCCTTCTAACACCAACTTCGCCACTGCAAGTTGTATCGCTTTAGTTACTCACAATGCTTCACCGAGACGAGGTGCATATGCCTCAAAGTTCCTTCGTCTTTGGCACCATACAAGATGAGTCAGCTTCATCGAATAGAGAACTCATGGAACGACATGATCCTACTCTTGTCTCTGCAAGAGTCCATGTCCTTGACTTCTGCCTGAAAGCTCCACGCCTCGCTCCACGTTCTATCTTCTTTGCCAACTCCCTTCATGCGGTTTGGGTACATCAACAAGTTACCCCAAGTTGTTACGCTTCTCGATTTGCATTGCGTTAATGGTGGCCCTCACGCCAACCATTCCACGGGTTAGCCCTCTGTTGAGTCCGATCTCGCTATCGGCTCCAAGTGTGCCTTCACTTTGTGTTGCAGGGTTGCTCCCCACTTGATCTTGCTATGTCGTCCACCAATGCATCACCACTTGCGAGATCATGCAATGACTCCTACGCTCACTCGATCCATCGAGCCGTCTTAAGGTACTCAACTAATGCGGTTCATTGCACACGATTCTATTCAGTAGAACCGAGACTTATCCCTCTGGTATCCCCCGTTGGAGCAACTTCTCTCTTCGCGTCCTTCCTTTGGAAGTTTAGGAGACCACCATCCTCTTGGACTACTTCGCCTCTGCTTTGAACAAAGCTGCCCAGTTCCCGCGCTTTGCAAAATGCACTTGCTAGATGTGACACTTCACCAATACACTGACCGCACCCTCCGGTCTAGCAAAATGTTGATCTTTGCACACTTCACCTCTTACGAAAGTATCCTCGCACATGCCGAAGAGAAAGTTTTAATGCTCCACGGGCCGACCTTGATGCGCCTTGGATGGCGCGAACAATCCATCGTCCACATGCGAGGCCATGCATGCGTAGTATCAATTCCTTGAGTTTACAACTCTTTCGATCGTTGAACAACCCACTCCACCTTGCGGTCTCATCCTTTGCAAGCACTCCGCTTGCCTCGAGCACCATTAAGGTTGGGTGTTAACGTTGAGCCACCGCTCGAACTTCGGCCATCCCGATCGCTCCGCATTCTTCTTAGCTTGTTGTACTCGTGGTGCCTCGCTAGGTCCCCACGTTTGCATGCTAAGTGTTTGTAAGTGGGCTTGTCCTCGATACCATCTGTCACGGACTTAGTGGTTTTGCTGGCGTGCGGCACCAATGTATCCATGAAGAAAGGTCACTTTCCCGAAATCTCCTACAATCCCTTAGGACCAACGAAAGAGAAGACGGACAGAGAAAGCGCTTACACGGATCCAAGCCACTCTTTTAGCAAACACACTTATAGCCGATGCACATTCCAACCATGAATATTACAAGCTCGAATCAGTTTGCATGACAACAAAGGCATAAAATTGGTTCACTACAGGACCAATTCTAGTACAAGTATGCACTCGACGCCTTAAGCTTTATGTACAAGCCTACAATGGCTTACAAACTCGCTCAAATGGGGCATTTTGCCTTTGGCAAGCCCTTTACAAGCTTTACAAGTGACAACCAACCAAAAGGGACACGAACATGCATAAGCATTACCCCGAACAAGCCATTTACAATTTTGTCCGTGACAGGTGGGCCTATCAAACACTTACTATTTTCATACTCGATCATAGAGTCCTTGTGATATGGAAAGTACAGGGGGCCTGTTAATAGTTCAGCAGCAGGAAATATCAACCTATTTGCTTGTTGGCAGTTGCTGTTGAAAAGAATAATCGCTGTGAGGATCTTCTCTGAGGTAAAATATAGCATTATGACCAGGCAATTACAGTAACAAACTTCAGGTTCACACAAGGACGAGCATCATGATCTTGCATATCCTTTTCATCTAATTCCTTCGAAAACCATGCTCCATGTATCAATGATGCCTGTGGGAAGGCTTGCCATGAAGACACTAATTGGGCCTTAAAGTAATTTATGGAGTTTTATCAGGAAATTCAACCCATTGATGGTCCTTGATAGCTTGTGCATATGGTTCTACTGGCAAGGTTCTTATTCAAAGGTGGTGTCAATCAATTGGCATGCAAAATTAGCCTCAAAACTTGTTCCTACACAACCATTTTCATAAAAATATGGTAAACGATCACAAATGGTAAAAATATGGTAAACCATAAAAATATGGTAAACCATTTTCACAATCATAAAAATATGGTAAACCATTTTCACAAATTCCAAATCAGGAAAACGATCAGACTTATGGATGATGCAGGAGCAACAATCCTAAGAGCAGTACCTTCCCATTAAGCCTTGTTCAGACATTTTGTATGCCTATAACATTCCATTGTTAAGAAAATGATTTTCCATTTGTGTATAAGCAGCTTTATGAAATTAAAATGGCTGTTAGTAAGCCAAATTTAAAGGCTAACAACATAGCCTTTATAATTAGCTTGGGTTCAAAACAGAGGGAATGGGATGCAATAAAAGCTATTGCAAGTCAAGAATAATCGGAAGAGTAACATATAGGTAGTTTCTGTCAAAGCTTGGAGGATATGAACTGTGAGTAATAGGACCAATGGTACTCTTATTACATGAATGGTTAGCATAATTAACTAACAAACCAATCGTACTCCTGTTACATGAAAGGTTAATGTGATTAACTAACAAATATAAGAAATTTGAGAAAAATAACTTTGGTTCAGTGAGTGTTTTAGAGATGACAGAGTTAAACTTGACAGGTACATTAACGTAGGTATCTTATGCATGATTAAGCAGCTACTAGTGTCAAAAAATAAGGAAACCACGTAAGTGAGCAGCCAATCAATAGATTGGCGTAGGCGTAAATCCTTACCTTTTGCACCTTTTATGTATAAAATCACAAAATATCAAGAAAAGGTTCCTTGGCATCTGTTATTTGCTAATGGTTTAGCCGATGATAACCACGTAAGGAAATATCATAAGAAATTGAGAAGAATCTTCCAAACCTAAGGGCTTTAGTTTAATTGGATCGACACAGAACACAAAGACAATACCTTATTTAAAATTAAGCCAAAAAATGAAAATAGAATATACATTACTCCTACAAGTACCAAACAAATAGAGATTCTGATCCCTTTTATCTAATATACAACAAATATGAGTTTGAAAACTATATTTTTTACCAGATAAAATAAGATTGTTATAGTGAAAAGAGACATGATACCCTATACCATGAGAAGTAAAATCTTACAAGACAAAGATAAATCAGAACACCACACAGTTAGGAAGCAAAAGAACCCATGCAGCTAAAACAAGAATAGTGAGATTGAAGATTGTAATTACAGGTATCATATACCTCCTAAACCAGGTGTATTTCCATGAGGCTACAATTTCCCAGTAGAAATTTTATAATGCATGAAAGAAAACATAAAATGAAGGACGCCTACCAAAAACGCAGGAGTAACAAAAAGAAACAAAAGAAAGATTAAAAACCGAAAAAAAGATGTAGATCTTTATATGACTTGAAGAATGAAGACTTCACAGTTACATTTATTGAACAATGGGATTCCAATCCATATAGCAGTCTTTAATGGTAAGAACAAGGTTTGTTGTATGTTTGTTTGACATTATACCTTCTCTACAAATCCTCATAATATTCTCTCGTGATTTAGGCCATAGACTCTTATAGTTTGTAATCTGCATTTATATTTATGAATAGGGCAAGCCACACTTGATGATTAAAAGGGTGGAAGGATAGAGTTAAATAACAAATTATACCTCAAAACTAATTGCATGGATGTATCTCCAGCATGATTTATGATTCTTAGTAGATCAGTTAATGACTAAGTTTCCTGTATCCACTATTTTCTTCACTTATTCTTTCTTTTCATATAAGTTCTGTTTGAATTCTTCATCCTAAAAGCAACTAGGTGGTCAAAACTGACATAATGAACAAATAAATGGAGTTATAAACTGTTTCCAGTCAGACAAATAAAAAGAATATTGCATTATTCTTGTCATCAATTCATCAAATGCTTGTTATAGCACCAGCAACAAACACTCTATCCCTTCAAACAATTTCCATTTGATGTTTGCAATTTCCAAGTAAGGTAAAATGTTGGTGTTTTGCTTGGATATGATGTAAGAAACTGAGTACTTTATTGCAGAATCCTCAGAAACAACAAGCTATTTTGGCTCATGTGGCTAATTCGTTGTTCCTGGCAGGCTGATGCATGCCACTAAGATATGTTATCTCACTAGAATGTTAAGTGCTGATTGACACGAGTACTACTAAAATTTTTCTAGCATTATAATGAACAGAGAAGCAATTATAGTAGTTCAATCATATCCAGCCAGGCAGCAAGACTGCAACCACTCGAGTGTTCACTACATGAAAAAAATTTGACAACTACGTAGCAAGTCCATGTGAATAAATCCTTTCAGGAAATCAGAAAAACTTTTACAACTATGGTTTAACAAATGTATAAATTTGATAAGAATTAGGAGGTCCACCTTTAGGAAGAAAGGTCCATGCGGCAATTTTGTCCTCAACACCTTCAACAATTGGGTCCTGCAAAATGTTTAGATCAGATGCAGCAAAGTCAAAATGATCATCCACTTAAATGCATAATAGATCCTTCTCCATCTAGTCCCTACTCTTCTTCCACCTGCTTTCCCCTTCCTTCCTATTTCATTTGACACATATTTTTCTTTCCCCCAAGCACCCAATTTTTTCACTTTAAACTTCCTTATCAATTCTTCTATAGTACCAGACCTAAGAATTCAAAATACATTGCAGAATAATTTTCTTGGGTAGTTTTTTCTAGTAAAGTTACATGTACAACCTGGAAATTGCAATATATTACACCGTGTTACATTACACAAACAAAATGGCATCAAAACAGCAGATAACTGATGTAATACTTGTTCGTGTTTGTTATCTCAACTCAAACTTTCTGATCTTCGTTTGTTGGCAAGATATGCTATCTTTTCTATGATATGCATTACTGTTTCCATGAATGCTTATAGACACACCTTCAAAATCTTAAAAATGCTCAATATGTCAAAATGCATACACATCAGCATAAACATATCCAATTTACCACTATGAATCTCTATCTGTTCACAGAATACTTCGCATCACTGTTCATCCTGATAGACATCATGCAATAGAATACAAGTCTCTCTCCTGCCTCCCTCTCCCTCATTTATTTTTTGGGGGCAAGAACACGATGCAAGAACTAAGTAAAGCTCACCGACGGAACAAGATTTCAAACCTTGCCCTTGTTGATGAACATTCCCGAGCTAGTCCGGACTTCGCTCAATGTGCTTTTACCCGACAGATTATCCGCCACGGCCGACCGCTTGAGCTCCGATCTCGCCTGACCAACAGCAGCCCTTCAGATCTCAGCTCCAGACCAAACCTCATAACAAATTGAAAATAAAAGAAAAGGAACGTGGCAGGAAAAGACGTCAAGAGGGGATTCGCAATATCGGATCGTACTCACGAGAGATATCAGGTGATCGCATTCTTCGTCCGTCAGGAACCTTTCGTAGACGAATGCCCTACCACCACATTTCGCCAAACTTCACAAACGATCCAAGGAGAATACCCAAGAAACACAAGAAAAAAGATCAGCAAGAAAGGGTTTGAGCACTGACCGAGGTTTCCAAGAGAGCAGCTTCGATCTGGATGGATCGACGATAGGATAGGGCAAGGATCGCTGGAGTAGGACGATGAAGAGAAGGAAGGGCAAGAGAAGGGAGAAGAGGGGAGCTCTGGATCTCCGAGATCCCATCAGAGGAGAGAGAGGGAGCGCGAGAAAGAAAGCAAAGGATGAGGAAGGGACGAGGAATTGATCGGATCTACAGCTTGTAGGGCAGTGCTGCTACCTTCCCTTCTCTAGTAAAAGAGGAGAACCGAACGTGTCGCCTGATGAGGTATCCCATGGGTTCGGTTCGGAGCGTTGATGTGGGCATTAAAGGATCGTACGGCCACGATTGTCCAACGCTTTCCCTCGCGGGTTCCTTCTCGGGTTTATTAATTGTGCTTGGTAGTTAATTGGCGGCGATCTAACAATCTGCTCTAATACATTAATTATTATAGGCATTGCAGTTCCCTTTGCATTTCTAATTCAATATCAAGAAACTATCTACATCATTCATTTATAAGTTAAACATTTAAACCATCAATATTAATTGAGTTAACTATATATAAATTCTTTTAATGATTTCTATATCGAATCTTTATCATCTTTTCAATGTCCACAATGTCTAGAGTTATGAGAAAAATCAAGCTATATTTATTTCTTAACTATTAGGTACCCAGCTAACCAATCTTGAAATATTTACAAGTAGCACCAAGAAACGTGCATCGCGGGCGATCCGTTGCAAGAACAAATGGCAACGGGCAAAAAGCACAACCAACGCCGTGGTGTGATGCGCCGCTGCACGTTAAATTCTACGTGCTAAACTGGGAAACCGATAAGTATCGACGTTTCCCAGTTGTGTTTCCATCCATGGCGTTCGTGCCCGTCTTGCCGTGTGACATGGAAAGCTTCGTCCTGGTGGGGTCCATTGCCATCCCCAATAGCAAGGCAGGTACATGAACGAGTAAGTCATGTGCGTCTCGGTCAAGAGAAATAATCCATCCCCTTGCTTTGACCCCCTACCTAGTTATGTAAGCGAACAAATAAGGAAAACATCTGCGTCCTTTCCGTTTACGTCGCCCCATCAGCTAGCCTTTATATGCACGCGTCTCGCTCCTTCCCTTTCGCACAGCCCATGGAAGACCAGACGCTCTTCTTCACTCCGCCGTCTCAGTTTCCTTTTTTGGTAAGGAAAGTGAAGATAGAGACAGAGAGATAGCGAGCCATGCAGCGCTTATGTAGGACCGTGCATGCCCTGCTGGGGTTACCCGAACGCGACGACCGTCGGCGGCAGCCGAGCCCGGGTCACCGATGCCGGAATATTCCCCCACTGTACGGCGAAGGGCTCCGCGTCGTCGCAGACGACCAGCCGCGTCCGCCGAACGTGCTCGAGTGCTCCGCCATGGGGAGACTGCCGAATCGCGTAGACCCCGGCACTCGCGGACTCCACGAGCTCGACAGCCACGGGGGGCTCCGCTTCCTCACCGAAGGCCTGGGGTCGGAGAGCTGCGACGGGGGGATGGAGGCGGAGGAGATGACGGGGAATGCGGATGCGTGGGGGTGGAGGGGCCCGCCGCGGCAGAGAAGGGCGGCGGAGTCGAGGAGGCGGCCGCCCCTCCCACCGCCGCTGCCTCGGCTGGCGGGGCGGCGGAGCTGGTTCATGCGAGCGGTGAGGGAGGGCGGGCGGATCCGGCTGACGGAGGTGTGGTTCGAGCGGCCGCCGAAGATTCTCCGCGCCTCCCGCGAGGGCGGGCGCCTCCGGTTGGACCTCATCGTCGAATCAGATCGCAAGGAGGGCGACCGCCACGTCGCACCGGGTCAAGAAGAGCGTGAGGGAGCAACAATAATAGCAAATGAAGGAGAAGAAGAACCCTATAATGTCGATGTCGAAAAGGAGGAGGTAAGAGCTCCGAGAGCGTCGCCAGAGAAGACGGTGACGCTGACGCGGAAGGGGAAGGAGCGGAGGTGTACAGTGGCGGCAAGCGGTAACGGGGATCCCACCTGGTGGAGTCACCGCCCCGTGACGACCGCGTGAGCACGTGCGACGTCACCGTCTGAGAGGAAGGTTTCACTTCCGACGATTGGGCGATTGAAATAGTAAGGTCGAGGATGAATAATATTAGGTTGATATTGGATATGTTGGAGTATATTTTCGTTAATAATATTAGATCGAATATTGCAATATTAACTGAAATTTCTTTCTATGTTAGTTCTTTCTTTTATTTTGGAATATATATAACGGCAATTCCTTTCATAACAAAGACCAACAATGGCAGTATCTATTCGGAAGCAGAAGAATACAGCTTCCCCTGTCTACTGTGACACCACACACTTCTAATCCAAGACATCATCAAGCAACAGCTAAAAAAGAAGACCGTGTCAAAATCTATGAACAGGAAAAAGAGAAGAAAGGAACGAGAACAACTACAAATCAGTATCCCATACTCCTTTGGACGAGGAGGCATCCATCTTCACGACTCTCTGTTTCCATGGGTGATGCCTGCTGCTGCTGCTCCCGTCAGTCTTAGCCATCACTATGTCCACCTTCACAATGTGATGATCCGAAGTGCCTTTGGATGAGAGCACACCATAAGAACCAGGCACAAATTTGTAGGGCGAGTATGGTGAGGATAGGATGTAATCTACTCTCGTCCCATACTTGCAGGTCCCCTGCACATCTACAAGTAGAATTGAGAGAAGAACCATTACTTCTCCTGCGGCAATCTGAGCTCCAGCGCAACCAACTGGTGGAGAAATGGTTGATTACCTTGCCCCTTGGCGACCACAACAACAGCTTCACATTCCCCTGCGAAGTTCTTGGCATCCAGGTACTGTTTCCCCCTTAGGAACTTCATCACCTCAACTTTGGGCGTTGGCTTCCCAGTTTCTTCATAATACTGCAAGAGATCAGTAATGTTCAGAAGCTTTGCATGGTACAAAGAGATGGCCTCCCCAACTTCTGCAGACAAGGATTCATAGGAAGACTACCTTGACGATATCAGCCCATCTCTCTGCAGAGTAGTCTGTTTCATCCAGAGAGTTGAGGCCACCAACCAAGATGTGAGGTCGGTCACTGGAACGTAGTATCGACTTGATCTGTTTCATCCTCCAGTTCTCGTCGAGGTGATCGAGATGGGTGCAATGGAAGTCTACTTCTCCTGCTCTGGGGACCTCGATGGTGGCTTTCAGCACATTCCTGTTCGAAGATTTGCAGTTTTCTTGAGCATTTGAACGAGTTCTTACGTGATCATCCACAAACAATCCATTAAGCATACTTTCAGATGCTGGCCAATCTTGGTTTAACAATTGAGGAAAGAAAAATGGAAGGATCTGACTAGGTTGTGAGAACAGCAACAATGTTCGTGATATGAACATCATAAATTAGGGATATTTGATCACTCTGAGAGGTAATGAGCTCTTTAATCTATACAGTAACAAATATTAGAACACCCGAAAGCTGCTATCAGCTAGCTCTAACTATGATTGCTCCTGTCATCTAATCTACAAGGTAAAACACATTAAATCTTTCTCTGGATGTCAACAAGATTTCTTAGGGAAGCCAGGGGATATAGAATTCTGCAATCAGAGCCCTTCTGGTTGCCTAAACTGCAAGAAATTGGTGAAGGAAACATGTTTCTTTTGCAGAAGAACGAACATACCTGAAGTCAGCATCGTCCAAGATCTTCTCAGCTTTCCACTGCTTGATGGGCCACTTGGACAGTATCGCATTCCCGTACTCCGGCGCCCAGCTCTCTGCAAACACGTACTTCATGCCCAGCCCCTCCGCCAAGTCCGACAGCGGCTTCATCCCCTTCTCCTCTTCTGCCTTCACGTTCTGCAGTCCGATAACATCGGCTCCTACCTCTCTCAGAACCTCTAAGATGCTCCTGTCGGCCCTCAGTTTCTCCGGCTCCTTCCCCAGACCGTGGACGGCAGACATGCTAAAGCTGTGAGACACAGGAGCCTTGCCTTTCCACGCTGCGGTCGTCTCCTCGCCCACTTGCCTCCGTGAACTCGACTGCTTGCTCCTCTCCACCGAGATCTCGTTGTCGGGAAGATTGATGGACACCCTCAGCTTGGCCTTCGCCAAGCTCGGCTGCTTTAATATGCTCTTGGGCCTGTCGTTGGCCGCCTTGCACCGCATGTCAAGCTCCTGCTCGGCACCGAGACACCTCCCGGACTTGGGGACGGCAGGCGCCATCGAAAACATGGCGGCGTTGAAGGTAGCAAGCCGAATTGGCCTGGTCGATTCGGGGACGCCAATCAGGTCACCGGTCCGGACCGCAGGCTGATGACGACTGTCACAGACCGCTTCACTTTCCTGTGTTGGGCGGCCGAATCTATAGATCGGGACAGTCACCTTGGCTCGGCGGCGCTTGAGGGGCCACCGGAGTCGAGAACAGAGGCGGCGGAGCTTGAGGGTGATCATTCTGAGCATTGGGGTATAGTGGTCAGAGCAGGAGAGAGGTGGTGGCTCCCTTGAATTGGAGGAGGACAAGAAGCCTGCTATGGCTTCGGACAAACCACAGCTCTTCCTTCCTCTTCCCCTGCTTCCTCTTCCTGCACTGCTGGATGACATGGGATGGGAGAAGGAAAAGTGATTATTAATGTAATTAGTATTATTAGGTTTAGTTAGAGAGGTGGACTAAGTAGCCTTCATCCTCACAAGGTTCCTTCTTTTTTGTTGTGTGGAAGAGAACAGTTCGACAGATGTCGAGAAGATGAGGGAAGGAAAGATAATTATATGTCCTCCCAACTGCCCCAAAGATGGTGAGGGTCCTCCACAGGTCCACTGGCCAGCAGGGTGATAGTGTGATGCCTCCTTTTCAAGGGCAGAAACAACTGGCGCCCTCAACCACTCCAATGCATGCAACTAGGATCCTTCTTAGTCTTGCTGTGTTAGCTCACAGTCTTGTTCAGGCAATAGAAAACTCACAATAAGAGAGAGAGAGAGAGAGAGAGAGAGAGAGAGAGAGAGAGAGAGAGAGAGAGAGAGAGAGATGACTCGTATGACAAGGGGTGCAGCGGCATGGACCCTATCTGCAATCAAGAGCAGTATGTACAATGTGGATCAGAGCAATAACTTTCAGTTTGAAGCAACTGAGGCTCCAGGTTATGCATGCAGGTGTGGAACGCCCGGACGCAGATTATGGTCCCCTTGGGAGGGAGGCCAGCCATGAACCCCACTGCAGAAAACAGAGAAACATGTTTTCATTTACCTACGACCCTGTCATCAGCCGCAACCTTTATCTCAAGCTTGGATCTTTCTTTAAGCATAAGGCAAGCAGACCTTGAATCCATACAAATGCATGTTGTCAAGAAGCATTTAGATCTTTTTGTTCTTCCTTCCAATTCAGGGGAACTCAAACCAGTGGTTGAGGAAGAAGAGGCTGCAAATACTGAAGTAGAGGACCAAGATGCGAAAAAGAGGAAGGGAAAGAAAAGGATAGAAAGAAAAGAGAAGAAGGAAAAGGGCAATGGCCAGAAATAAAGCTTGGATAGAGACAACCCACAAAGCCATGGTGCCTAAAGAATCCATGAGAATTCAGTCATTCTACTGTTACAGACCCAAACCTCTCTTTCAAACCGAGTCAAATTTAACCAAAGAATTCTGATCTGAGCTAAGCTACTGTCATCTGACGAGTACAGATGAGAGAAGCACCATGTTTACAGGTTCAGCTATCAGTTGCAGAGTGCACAGGACAATGCCTTGGCAGCTTAAAAAGAAGAGAGAGAGAGAGAGAGAGAGAGAGAGGGGTGGGGGGGGGGGTGTGGAGGGGGGGCTTCTTTCCTTGCACTTTGCACGATATCATCACGCAAGACACTGCAACAGTGGAGCCGCTTGCAACTGCTTGCCGTGCATCACCCTCAACATCGATCATGCAGTACATACGATACCTAGTTTTTGGCATTTAGCCACTGCTATTTGGACATCAGCAACGACAACAAGTAAGACATGTTCTTATCTCATAAAATTTATGCTTGATGGTGGAAGGGTAGCCCAAATCTTGCTCAAGCTGCTTGGCTTCAATTTGCTGGCTTTGAGGACCTTGTTTCACTCTGTGAAATAGAAAGCACTAGTAGATAAGGCCATCCCAGTATGTGTTCTTGCACATCTCAAAGCCCTGGAATCAACTTTTCTCTGGGATTGAACATAAAAGGCTGTGGCAGCAAAAAGGTCATACTGTTAAGTCTACACTAAATGACCCATTGAGTGATGCAAATCTATCTTAACTTGTCAAACAGTGGAATTTGGGTCATGCCAAGTGTTAACTCAAAGATCAGTACTAAGATGGATGTTGTTAAGCTCTGAAGCACAATGCTCCTTCTGTGTTAGAGATTGGGTTGACCATGCAAACAAGTATGGTTGGCGCTATTTACTCTCCTTTTGTGTGTTTATATTCTCGGGTCTTTTGTTTCTGGTTGACATGTACTCTGTTTTCTCATTTCAAGCCTTCCAAATGAGCTTTTCTATGAGTAAGAAGCTAATGCAAAAGATAGTTTGGTTTTTAATTATTATAATTAAGGATTCGAAATATCATTTGATTTATTTTAAAAATATCAACTAGTCTAGTTGATAAATATTTTGACAGTTTATCGTAATATGCCAAGTTCGAATCTTACTTTCGTCATTTACTTTTTATAATAAATATATATTTAATAACAGAGTAGACTTGAAATATGATAGAGACAATAAATCTTGATGCTAGAGATGGACTTTTTGTTGCTATCTTGAACATGAGATTATGTAGGTCATAGAATGCTCATCCAAATTTAGTAAGATACTACAATACTTATTAAAATCTGAGCATAATAATAATATGAAGGATTAAGATATTCATGTGTGACTAGAGTTGCATGTCCATCCCTCATCAACTATAACATTTGTTATTAATATTTTTATCCAGAGCTGAATTTTGAATATGTTAGTTCTGAAAAATAAAAATATAAAATATTATCTTTTTTTGAATTTAATCATTAGCATGAATAAGTACTTGTACTCTCATTTCAGACATTAATCTCCATACTTTATATTCTCCAATCACTGATCTTAAATTAAATGTCAAAGACAACTCACAAACAGCCTTGCTACAACTGTTTCCTATATCACATTATTAACACATTACATTGCCATGATCTTTTAATGCTAGTTTACCATACCATAGATTACTCTTGTAATCATAATTCTCCGTTTCCTAAAGATTACTCATGTTGTCGTCTAATTTAGGTGGAGATAGTAACCCAAACATAGTCCACTGGATCACTTTGTAGAACCTCCACCTTATTTTTAATGATTGTATATGTTTGACACTAATAATATACAATGATGATAACCAAATAGTCATTTCATTAAATATAATTTCATTTATGATTGTATATGTATTTTATGATGTACTATGGCATGCCATGCACTTGATATGTAATAATTGCCAGAAGCACAATAACGACTAATAATAATTAGATGGTGGGTTATATTATGGTGTGACTAATAAATTTATATTGGTTTTAAATAGTTTGTGAATTATAAATGCTCATTTATTTGTTCTTTATTGAAAGCTTGATAAAATAATAATTGTACATGTAGATTCATTTTAATAGTAATTGTGTTATGTGAAATTTTAAATTGAATTAAAACTATATTAAATCTATATTAAATTTTGTAACAGGCACGGGGAGGGCACGTGCGTTGGACGCTACCCGCATCCGATAACTTGGAAATTAGAAGCCCTAATTTGTAACCCAAATACCAAACGTCGCCCGGCTCAGTTGCCACCACAGACGAACCAAACGGAGACGGTGTCTGTTCGACGGTTTGCAAGAACTTCACATGGAGGTACGTAACCTCTCTTCCTCTGAGCCTTCTTCTTCGTTGAATTCTCATGTTTGATCAGGAAGGAAGGCGGTGTATGGTGCAAACAAGTTTTTAGATTTTTGCCGTCATTGTCGTTCGATTTTTTTCGGGGGTTTTGTGCTAGCTTTTGGATCCGTTTTCTAGGGTTCGTGATTTGTCTGAAGATTTGATTTTGACGAACATATTTCTTGTTTCGGAGTTAAATCTGCGTTGGACTTGTTAATCTGTAACCCTGGCTTCATATGGGCGTGAAGATATGGAAACGACTGTGGTTTGCTCAGGTCGTACGTCAAAATCCTTTTTCCCTTTTACCTGGTTTCTTGGGTCAATCGAGTGCCGCGCTGCTGTTTTGTCTTGGATTTTTGGTTCTTTCTTGATCTCCCCACCCTTCTTTCCCTTGACAAATGTATTTTGTTCGTTTCCCGTTATTATGAATGTGTTTGTGATTCTTGTGCTTCTTGATTTCTTCTAACAAAGATTTAAACTTGGTAAAGCCTAAATCGTACCCTTCACTTTCATGTTGGCATTTATAGAGATTTTTGTATTCAATTTCTTTATTTTTTTGCAATTTATGTTATAAATCCGTTATTTTGCAGTACTCTATTGTTTTAAATGTTCTATGTCTCACATTCTTGAAAGTTTTTGTCTTCACTGCATCCTCTACTGTTAACAAACCCTTTCCTTTTTGGTCCTGTTCATCCTTTTAATTATATATTACAGCTTCTGAAGCTAACATCTATCTCATCTTTCATGAAAATCACAAGTGCTTAACTTACTTTCTAATGTAACAATGTTGACTTGGCCAGCTAGAATTGACAAAAATCATCATATAACTGCACTACAATGCGTCCTTCCTTGTCAATTTATCATGGGAGATTGGATGCAACAACTATCGATTCCCATGTGCTGCAGACAACTTAAATGGCAAAAGAGGGCTAACCCCATTGGGTTTATTTTCGCTAACCCCTTAGAGCATAGCTTGCATATTAGTTATTTAGGCTTTCACATTAACGAACATTTTTCCAAAACATGATGGGGTGAAATGGAACATGAAAAGAATATGGAACAGATTATAAATTTTGAGCATTCATGTGCGAATGGGGCATATCTGCCAGAATTGCCTTAATCACAAGATAACTAGCTGAATTTTGGGCATTAGCCAAAGTCAGTTAGAATCAGGGGTTTTGTACATGTTATGCTTGAAACCATGGTTCAAGTTTTGACAGCTTAGCTGTGCTGCTGGGGTTGACTAAGGGCAACTGGTTTTTATTTTATCTCTCGGCTGGTTCACCATAACTGATCATATGATTGATCCAGAGCAAATTTGGTTCCTTCTCTTGTTTCTTCTTGGTCGTCATTTGATGACAAATAAAAAGATGGATAAGTAAAGCAAGAGGAAGAATCAGTTGAGAAAGGAAGGACAAGCGATGATGACAACAGACTCCACCACCTCTGGTGGTTGCCACACAAACTGTAACCCATTTCGTAATCTTTAATTCTTAGAACCTATCCCCCACTCTATCCTACTTCAACTGCATCCAAGAAACCTGCTTTATCAACATTTAATGGAATGTGCATCAAGTACTTGACTTTAGATCTAGATCAGTCAATTTTGAAATGATCCAATATGCGTAATTCTAATCCAACTGCATTTGTGCCTTGTTATTTAGGTGTTCTCAATGCCTTATCTCTAGCATATATGGATGAAAGATTTCTAATACCACTTCAGGAAGGTTTTCTGTTAAGAGGAGAGTCAGCATAAAACATGTATTTATATAAAAAAAACAAGATGGTATAGGGATTCCAATATGAGGATGGAAGGGATCAGTTGGAAAGCTGCAAAATCTTGAGTGTATCCTTCTCCTGTTAAAAAAGCAGGTTTGCAGGGTTAGAATCAAACTTGCTAAACACCAGTATTGTTGTTCTTGTTATTAGAAGCAAGAGAACTAAGATAACACATATTTATGGACTATTCGGACTTGAGAAAAGCTCACTTTTCCAGTCTACACTGTATGGAACCATTTCATCATAAGATCTCTGTAAGGACTCTTACCATCCCTCATTTTGTGTGTCTTGCATGAGATCAAATGTCATAAGCACTAACCTTTCCTTTATGTCTTGCATGAGGTAAGTTCTCATACGCATTATTTACTTTTATATATCTTGCACTGTGTCAAATGTCATAAGCACTACTTTCTATCTTCTGTACAAAACTATTCATTTCCCTGCTAAATTGGTTGTTGTCACAATCAGACGGGCCTATTGAAACACAAAATTGTTGTATGGTTAAGGATGATGCTCATCTACCAATTGGATGAAATTAAGTATGCCTAAATTTCTTTGATTTAAGAATCATCTCCCTTTTATTTCTGGTGGCTTTGTCTAGTCTGGCACGCCAACTAGTTCCCTTGATGTTTGGACAACCAGATTTGTCTCCTTTTTTCTTTTTACCTATCTCCTTTTTTTTCCTGATAACCTTACAAGCATGTTTTTTCTCTTTTTTTTTAAAGTATGCTCAGCTTCTCTACTTGAAGTTGTAAGGCTGCTTACATTTGATTCTGTCCAAGCTGCACATTGGAGAGAACACAAGGCTTTCCCTCAATCATACTTGTCTTCCCTTTCCCTCTCTCTCTCTCTCTCTCTCTCTCTCTCTCTCTCTCTCTCCAAATATTATGTTTCAACTCAAATTCCAACTTGTCCTATGTCATCACTGGAACAGTTTATTATATGGCAAAACCTTGTGATTTAGTTAATCTTGACCCCTCTTTTTTTTTTGACAGAAATCGCGGAAGTCCACCAACAGTGTTGGTTCGTATGCAGTGCAGTGTGGTGAGTGTTTTAAATGGAGGCTAATTCCAACAAAAGAAGAATATGAGACCATCAGGCAAAACTTCATCGAGGATCCATGGTTCTGCCACAAAATTCCTAATCTTTCCTGTGATGATCCTGGTGATATAGAGTACGACAATAGTCGAGTTTGGGTTCTTGATAAACCAAACTTGCCCAAGACTCCACCTGACACTGAAAGGCGGCTAGTTATGAGATCAGATTACTCTAAAATGGATGTGAGCTATATTATGCCTAATGGAAAGAAAGTAAGGAGCTCAGTGGAGGTTGAGAAGTTTCTAGAAGCATATCCAGAATACAAGGGTAAAATGTCTGTGGCAGATTTTAGTTTTACATCTCCAAAGGTTCCCGAAGAGATGGTTCCCAAGGATATGGAGGGCAAATCTTCGTCAGCCAGAAGCAAGAGGTTGAAGACACAAAATTGATGCCATGCACAAATGTGGATTTTGTCTTGCGTGTAAGCAACCGAGCGACAGACTGAGTAATGCTTGTGGATGTGTTTTTTTTCGTGTTTGTTCCCTGCTAGCAGGGAACATTCCCTGTGAACCGTAATGAAATCTGTTGATCATCCAGACAGCGTGTCAGTGACTGTTTCCCGGTGAGTTGGTTGAAATCTAGTTCTTTGTTGCTTAGTACCCACACTATTTATATCTTGTGAGCCTATCCTAGAAATTTTCAACGTTGTCGAAGCTACGTGCTGCTAGCTAAATCATTGTGCTAATATGTTAATGATGCTGCTGCACCAACCAAACGATTTGCTTTGCTATGCTTTCTCAGTGTGTTGTAGGTAGAAAAAATGGTTGTGATATAATTCTTTTGATAATCGTTGTTATTTGTTGAGTTGCATGTCACATTGGGGGACAGCATCCAATGTTATAGAAGAGTGGACTTTTGTAAGATTAGCATCGGAGACTATTAATAGATTATATAGTTTTATTTAATTAGATAAGATATATTATAGATAAGATTAGATTTTGATTATGATTATTAGTTAATAAAAAGGATGTTGAATTATGGTAGAATGTTTTAGGAGATGATTTTTGCTTCATCTATAAATAGTTGTCCTACGAAAGATAAAAAGAAAGGAGAATGCGAGTTCAATTTCAATTTTTTTTCTAAATCGATACGACTGTAGAGGTATACATTGTAAATTTGTTCTAATTTGATTTAAGATTTTAGCATTAAAGTTGATTGTATAACAGAAGCATGAAGATAGTTTTTAGTCATATTTGTGAAATCAAATACTTTAGATTTATTCATTAGCACCATTCGCTCATGAAAAAGTGTTATATATTTTTTTGTTCATGATGCGTTAACGATTTGTTTGTATTATTGATCTACTTTTTCTATCTAATCTGTTCTATCACTTGTTTACGGGTGATATTGATAGGCTATTGTCGACAACAGTATTGTTAAGGACGATGACCTTCGATGGTTGTTAGCCTAATACAAGCATTGTGGGGTGCAATAGCCCTACATTAGCACCACTGCATGCGCAGCTATGGCAGCACTACTACTAGCAATAGCAATAACAACACTTGTTGGCCACAGTCGATGTCAACTAGATGCTGAAGGCCATGATTCCCGATGGCTTTACAACAAAATGCGCGAACACAATCGTGTGTCGCAATGACCGTGGAGGTTGTCAACTAATGACAAGGGCGTTCCACCCACGATGAATGCGACGGTAGGGCATGACAATAAGGATGTTCCACATAATTTTTAAATGATGTCCTCAATTATAAGATTAATTAATTAAATTTATTTTAATTAAATATTTTGATAGGACTTGAGAATGTCTATATTTTGGTTGCTTACTAAATTTATATTGGATCAATAAAGTTTTGATCGAATTCAGAGAAAATTAAATTTTGATTAATTTTAATTTTGACAGACCTAATTGGGCAAATGATCGACTTAAATCTATAAGCCTAATTTGGATAGCCTAATTTTGGGCCTATCCAATTAAATAGGGTTGACTAGTATAAGATTTCATGTCGATTTAAAAAATATAAATTATAATTTTCTTTAGTAGTTTTCTCATATGATATATTAATAAAGTTTTACATGTGATAAATAAAATTTAATTATTATTCTTAGATATTTGTTTAGTTATTCATATGTATATGTTGGAGATTTTTAAATAATATTTATTTTTTTTACCTGAAGGCATGATTTATGTTTCATCATGATTATAGTTATCATATGAGTTTTTTTTATATTGATTAATATTCAATAATTATTATGGTTATCATTATTATTGAATTATTTCGGCATAAATTAGATTTAAAAAAATTAATGAATATTATTTATAACTCATATATCTAAGTTTTGAATGATAACTATCAAAGTAGCTTGAGATGGTAGGTTTATGGGATATAAATTATAATAAAAAAATTTATTTATATATTATTTTAAATTATATTTTATATTATTATATCGGTCTTGTAACTATCAAAGTGGTCTAGACCAATAATTTATAAAATTACATTAAGGAATTAACCTTAAATGATATTAAAAAATAATATTCATAATGGTACATATAATCAGGATATTTAGATAATCCTAAAAGAAAATATACTTCGAATAATAATGTGATGGGGTAGAATAATATTATTTTGGATATCTTTACAATTTAGGATTGCATACCCAAAGATAACAATACTATTTCACAAGATAATATTAGTCCTTCATAAATATTTTTGTATGAATACTAGATATATCAATATTTTCACTCGGTGAAATAGAGATGATAGCAATAGTTCAACATTTATTGAAAAACTTAAATCATTAATATTATTTTATTTTATTATAGTGATACTTCCTTCATTGCATTTTGATAAATGTCTCTATATTTTTGGATTAAATTATTATAAATAGCTTGAGTATATGTAATTTACACTAAATGTATTAGATCTTGATTAGATTAGTTGAAAAGATCACTGACTTTACTACTGAAAGTTTTGTAAAATAAATAAATGAGATAAATGATCGAGAAAGGTTTAAAAGACTTTATTTTATAATAATTATTAATAATACTTAGATTTTATTATCATATATAACTAGTGTATTGAAATACTTAAAGATCAATTTAAATTTTTTGATGAGTGTTAGGATTAATACGACACTAAGAGGGGGGGAATGAATTAGTGTAACATAAAAATGTCGATGTTTTGAAAAATTCGTTTCGACGATTAAGCCCTATCGTTAGAATCATATCGAAAATGCTTTAAACTTAAAGACATTCATAATGAGTGAGGGAAGTGAACAAGTAAAGTAATTTACAATATAAAGAAAAGCAGAATAGAAATTGTAAACTAATTTATAATGGTTCGGTCATCCGACCTACGTTCACTCCCCATTCCTCTTTCGTCGAGGCCATCGACATCCACTAACGGTCTTCCTTTAATGGGCAAAGGCCAATTACCCTTATAACTCAATTCTCCTTTTGACAGGTTCAGGAGAGAACCTTTATATGCCCAGTCACCCCTCTTTTAGACTTAACCAACACTTAAACCTAGAGGGGAGGAATTCTCGCACAATTATAATAAAGTGTTCCCTCTTTTTGTTCTCAACTGGTGTATATGCTAACCAAGGATGAGAGAGGTATTTATAGGCCTTAAGGTGATTCAAACTTAGAGCCAAAATTTGAATCACCCCGAGTCTTCAGGGTACTGCGGTACCACCGCCTAGTATGCCCTAATACTAAGCGGTACCACTGCTTTACATAGTCCTAGAGATCGTGTCTTGAAGACTGAGCTACTGACGATTCCACCACCTGTTCTAATAGTGCCATTGCCTGACTCACCTGTTGGGTCACTATTTGGGCCTTTCACTTGGCCCAACATAACCCAAACTTAGGCCTAGTTGGCTCCTAATTGAGTTGGCCCAATTCCAACCCAATTACACTTTAAATCTACTTCGATCTAGACAATTATTATAAAGTGTAAATCAATTTGTTATCCGACATGTCATTGGCCCATTAGTGCATCGTCCTCTCTTGTGGCTTATTGCCTAATCGATAGTTGGCCTTTACAATTCCGATCTCCTTGGTATATTTCCACTCTTCTTGGCCCGATGCTTGAACCCATGGTACGAAGCCTTCTGTCGATATATTGATCGATCCTTTAGCTCGATGTCCAATCTTCTGACATGTTCTCCTCTAACCCAACTTCCGATTCCTTTTGCTTTAATTATCTTTTCCTGATCGAATGTAGTCCTGCGTCATTTAAAACATAGATTAGATCATAAACACTATCAATTGATTTCATCATCAAAATCCGAGATTCAATAATAAGTTTATTGGCTAACGTACTAATTAAAGAGCTGACTAAAATTTAATATATTAGTATTTAAGGAATTCAAGATTATATCCTTAATATGGTTGATAAAGATGTAAACTCAAGAAATAAATATAACTGAGTCTTTCCTCATATAATTTATTCTTAATTTTGTTTCTTTTTAGTTTGGTTGATTTAAAATTCGCTATAATAAAATTAAGGATAAAGAAAACTTACTTGAGCCAAATTAGTATATGTGTTTGGAAAAGAAATAAGATTAAAATAAGAAAAACTCATAATATTATGAGTACTACTTAAAGAGGGGATTACAATAAAAAAAAATAAAACATAAATTACATGAGTTTATAAATTATATATAAATTTATAAAATAAATCTTCACAATAAAATTCTACTTTTGTGGTAAGAAAGGTCTGTGAAAGACTATAGAGTTTCATTCCAAAAGGAATATATAAGTTTAACCTTTGTATGTTTTAAATTAAACATTACAGAAATCCTTTTCTAATACTTGGTGAATTGTTTATGATACTTCAACATATATTACCAAAGATTCAATTTATCATAAAAATCAAAAAAATAAAATATTTATTATTATAAAGAATCATCTTAAAGTAAAGACGATAATAGTTGGTACTTATCCCCTATGCTCAAAGATAATTTATTTGATAGATTTTAAGGATGCATGATATATTTATATAGTTCTACAAATCTGGGTTCATTATCTGAAATTATTAGGATATTATTTCTCTTTTTATGGTTATAAACTCAATATATTTATGATTCAATTAAAGTTAAATTTTGAATTCTACATAATGGTTTATACAAAATTAATATGAATCTTGAATTTATAATGATTCTGTAATCAAATATTGGATTGAAACATAGTTTCATGAACTCTTTTAGATTATATATGCTTCCATCTGTTGGTCATTTCATGTTCCATATTTTAGTGAAGAGAGGTATTTTATCACCTTTCTAGATTACCTATTGAGATATGATTATCTAAGGTCTCAAGCTGTTAACACCTTAAGATATATATAAATGAAGTCGAGAAACATAAAAAAATCAAAATTATCATATATGATAGGAGTGATAAATTTTATGGTAGTTATGATAAACCCAATCATAATTTTGGGTCTTTTATTAAATTTTTAGAAAAATTAGGTATTTATATATTTTACTAGATGTGCCATAATAGAATAAGATTGCTAAAAAGGTGAAATCATACTATTATATTATACCTAAATTAATGTGAGAAGAAGTTTTGAGAATGATTGTATATATCTTGAATAAGATTCCTAGTAAATCAATTATATCAATTTTTTGAGTTATAGATACTAAGAATCCCAACTTGGAATATTTACATATTTGAGATTATCTTATAGAGATAAGAATTTTCAAATCACTTAAAAATTAATTAGGTTTAGGGGATTATTCTAGATATTTTATTAGTTATCCAAGAAAATTCAAAGGGGTATAAATTTTATTTCTCTAATCGATGGTAGTTAAATGTAGTAATACAAGATTCCTAGAAAATAACAAATCGATAGGAGTGAAAAATCTCAAATTTTAATTTTGATATTAAAAAATATATAGGCTAATATTTTTTATCATTTTATATTTGAGAGATTATTGTTCCTCAAATCACTAAATGATTTGATAAAGGCAAACAACAAAATAATATTAGTGAACTCTCACATAATATTGATATTGTTGTTGATAAACTTATAGAATAATTATAATCGATAGTTTTGAGAATATCTCAAATGGAAAGGAGACCTATCATTTTTGTTGATTATCTAGTATATCTATAATAATCAGATTATGACATAGGAATCAAAATGATCATTAATTGTCTTAATAAATTATAGAAAGTAATGATTATGAAAAGTGATATGATGTAAGAAAAGAATAACTGAAATCAATGATCAGAATGATGTTTAAGACTCGTCGAATTACCTAATAACTATAAAAGAGTTTGTTATATAAACATGACTCAATGGCCAATATCAATCATTTGGACTATATTAAGGTCTAATAGTGCTATAGCACATAAAATGAAGTATAATATGATGACATACAATCATTATGACTCGCGTTGGCAGTTAGACTTAATGTGATATTATGTTTATTAGACTTATTAACCTATGTTATAAAATTTATATGCATATGTAAACTATTTTTTTAAAATTTCAAATTCAATTAAATAAAATTAATTTTAAATATTTTTTATTTTTTTATTTTGATTATGAATTTTTTTATATCTTATCAATTAATAATCAGGTGGAAGAATGTTAGATTATATAGCTCTATCTAATTATGTAAGATATATTATAGATATGATTGAATTTTGATTATGGTTATTGATTAATAAAAAGAAAGTCTAATTAGAGTAATATGTTTTAGGAGATGACTTTGATAGGAGGGACTCTCCTAGTTATTTATCTTAGACTCTCTACTCTAACTTATAAATAGACATAACCTCGTAAAGACTACATATAAAATGTTCGAATATACGGATACATAAATAAGAGATGGAGATACATGATATTATTAAGAGATTAGATATCTTCTCCCATCTCTATTTAGATATGTGAATTAGTTAATGAGATATTATATATCTTATCATCTTTCTTTTATCTTTAATCCATCACTCATAGTGGTCCCATAAATGATAGAAAGAGATGAAAAGTCGAGTTTCTTCTTACATATCGGTATTGTTATAACTTTCAGATACGATAACAACGTACTCGTAGATCAGATAAAAGCTTTCATAAATTTGATTTATTGTTCTTTGATTTTATATCTTTACATTAATTTTTTTTATAATAAAAATATAAAAAATAATTTTTATGTTCACAACCACAATTGAAAGTAAGATTTTTGTAGGGTTAAAATATTAAGTTATAGAGTGTTTAAGTTAAAATATTATTCTATAGAGTGTTTAAGTTAAAATATTTTTATTTAAAAAAATAAAACATATTATATCATAGATATCTGATTTAAATTAGAAATATAAGATGAATATTTTATCGAAAGAGAGTTGTTGTCTGGTACTCGAGGAGATGGTTACTAGTAACAGCATATAATTAAGGAAGCTGAGTATATTTCTGCAGCAGTTTGGCCTGGTGATTGATTCGGATTCCACGTGTCATGATACGATTGATGCAAGGTATTATCATTTTAATGATGAAATTGAAGCAAGAAAAGAGGGGAATCTTTTCCCCCCTTTCATTTGTGCGGCGAAACGAGGATAGGGCAGTGGGCGCACGCAGGCCTTCCATCTCTCTCGATCGCTCTCGCTCCTTCGCGCGGCCTCTCCTCTCTGCTTAGCTTATCGAGATGTACCCGTTATACGCGGCAGCTGCTCCCTCCCGCTCCAGGATCCCAAAGCTTCATGCCATCTTCTCCGCTCCCAAACCCACTCCTCGCTCCTTGGCTCTCATCTGCAGCAAAAGAGTCCGAGCAGAGGCGGGACCTGACGGCGTAGATTCCACCACCGCCACCGCTGCCACAGGTGACGAAGAAGGCAGTCAAGAAGCGCCGGAGAGTAGCAGCGGCAGCGGCAACAGCAAGCCTACCTTGGTTGCTCCCATCAGCGATAAGGAGATTAAAAAGGTAGGCTGTGTTGTCATCACCATCATCTCAGCGAAGCAACCAATAACGAAGCAGTAGCAGTATGCCATGTACTGGTTTGCTGTTCACCTGATTCACAGCGTGACAATCATGCTCTTTTGATCTGTTCCAATCGCATGTATTAGGTTCTTTCTTTATCCAACATGCGCTGAGGGTGTCTTAGCTGACGCAACCTAGTACGCATTAAAACTGAAATTATTTCCAAACCAAGTCTTTCTTTTTTCTTATGGTGCCACGAGACGTTTTGATAACAGCATGAAATGTTTTGATAACCCTTTTATTTCAATCAATTAAGTTCTTAGAATACAAGTCAATCTTGAGGTTCTTGAATTGTTTGAAATGTCTCACCAAGTTCTTGGCATATTATGCCCATGTTTCCCGACTTCAATTTGTGTTGGCAGGTTGTTCAAAAGACTGCCGCGACCTTTGCGCCAAGGGCTTCCACTGCAACCAAGAACCCTGCTGTGCCTGGGACTGCTCTCTACTCTGTGTTTGAGGTCCAAGGATACGCATCAATGTTGCTTGGTGGAGCTCTCTCCTTTAATCTTATATTTCCATCAAATCAACCTGACATATGGAGATTAATGGGGATGTGGTCCATTTGGATGTTCAGTAAGTTTCATTCAGCTCCTAGAATATGTTTAGATGTGACAATCAACAATGTTGGCATTATTACCTCTTCTTCCTCTTCTGTTTTTATAGTGGATTAGTGCCCAAAAAAAATACTACTACCAATTGTCTTGTTACAAACATCAGATGCTCTGTTTTTCTTCTTTTTTCTTTTTTGCCCATGCTCTGTTTTGCTTTTCTTTTCTTTCTTTCTTTCTTTCTTTTTTTTTTTTTTTTTTGCCCATTCTAATTTTGAATTAAAACGTATTGTAATTCAAAAATGAAAGAAGTTTTGGAGAAAGAGAGATGGCGATCGAAAAAGGAAATGTGCAACTGGAGAAGAAGATGAGAGGCGACAATAGTAGAGTCGGAACAACAGTACTGATTCAGCAGGGTTGAGGCGATGATGAACATGGGTGGTGTAAGGTGAATGAGAGAGAGAGAGAGAGAGAGAGAGAGAGAGAGAGAGGGACGTTAAGAAGTTATGTTTAGGATTTTTACTAGGGTAAAAAGTAAAATTACTAGAATTGTGAAATCAGATGGTCCATATTTTTGATCCACGAGCAAACCGATATATATTGGGCAATCCATGGTTTGAACAATTATTTATGGTTAGCCAATTTAGCATTTTATTTACTGTCTTGGATGATACTGTAGACATTTAAGTAGAGTAAATTAGATCATGTCAATCTGTGGTACTAATGTTAACTCTCTATGTCCTAATATAATGACTCCAAGTCATCCGATTCTGCAGCCATACCTTCCCTCAGAGCGCGTGATTGCTCGAAGAACGAGAAAGAAGCTCTCAACTACCTTTTTCTTCTCATCCCACTCCTGAATATATTGATTCCATTTTTTTGGAAGTCCTTTGCAGTTGTGTGGTCTGCAGATACCATTGCCTTCTTTTTGATGTATGCATGGAAGGTAATCTCTTGATTTCTTTTCAGCGCCATTTGCGTTTCCATTCTGCACTGATTCTGTTCATTAATCTACAGCTTGGTTGGCTTCAAAGATCAGAGTGACGGCACAGCAGGTCGATTGTTCGAGCATGGTGGTCTCAAGATTTCGTAGGACTATCACATGATGTCTTTCCAAGAGTCAGCTTCAGCTCAGAGATATGAACACAGTTGAGCCTGACTTCATGTAAAGTTGAACTGCACAGTTTTCTGTAGTTGCAGACATGAGGGACTGCCAGGGAACTTGGCTTGGCAGGGATTGGGGGATCAGTAGCTAAACAAGCTTGTGGAGGATGATTTGAAGGTAGAAAAAGGTTAATTATTGTATTCCCAAAGTTGTATATTGGCTAAGCATATTAATTGCATACCCTTTGGCTTAAAAGGAAGGGAAGGAACCCTAAAAACTGAGAAAAAAGGATGTTTAAATAATCTCAATCTATTTAAAATGACTCTAAATAGGTTTTGTAAAAGCTGTATTAGTAGTGTTATCAACTCATAATTTGCATTATCTTGAGCAGGTGCTTTTACATGCTTTGAATTATAGCAATAATGATGAAGCTAAAGTTTTGGTCCATGACAACCATAATGTGATATAGGAAAAGCATTTCACAAAGCTTGCAGCAAATGATCGTGTTGATTTCATCTCCAGTGGAACGTCTATTGTGTTTCGACTAGGCTTGGAAATAGAATACGTATCATATACTAATTGGTCATGATATTTTGGTAATGATTCTAATTGGATATTGACACAAATCCGGATGTGACATTTGGATAGTAGGCAGAAGAGCATTTCAATTTGTATCATTTAATCAATGTTACATATTGCCTATTTATCCTCCATTGGAGGCATTCAACTGCAGTCCCAATACTCATACCCCTCTGTGTTCTTAGTTAATAGAAGTCTGAAATTGCAACATGTTCCTTGCATGACTGGTGTATACCAAAATGAGGGCAAACACCAACTCATCTAACGCACAACTAGTGTTCTACAAGTTGAATAAGAAAGACATAGAAAGGTTATGAAACAAGAGGTACACAAACAAAATGTGCATTAAGGTTGAGATTCAACGTTGCAGCGATTGAATGAGATCCAACAGTTTATGAACTATACAAAAACAAAACATAATGGTACCTCTTTCCGACCAATTAGCTGAGCATCAAATCAAGCTTGACTAACTAAAAAGACAAGTTCAGTCATGACAATGACAAAACACACTTCAAAGCTTGTGTTTATGCAGATGCAGGTTAACTATTCAGTGATGCTTGAATAAAGAATTCCATACATCCATAAGGCAAAGGGAATAAGTTCCATTGACAACAAGAAACAGACAACAACCCAATTCTTATTTCTTGATCATTGTACTGGCAAAATAAGAGTGCCATACATACCAAAGAGGAAGCTAGTTGCTTTCCGAGGCAGGAACAAACTTGAGTGAGATGCTGTTGACACAGTGGCGCTCATCTGTGGGAGTGTTAAACCCCTCTCCCTTGAACACATGACCTAAGTGACCGCCACAAGCAGCACAGGTTATTTCCGTTCTCCTTCCATCAGGGTCTGGCTGCAATTTCAAACCCAAGCTTATTAGTCAATCACTACAGATGTGAAAGAAGGGCACCAAGGCAACACTAAATCAATGAAAAAGAAGGCCACCACCGTTCGCTTTATGGCTCCAGGAAGACCCTCGAAGAAGGCTGGCCAGCCACACCCAGAGTTGAACTTGGTAGTGGATTTGTACAGTGGTGTTCCACAACCAGCACACTCGTATATACCATCAGCAAAATACTTGTCATATTGACCAGTGCCAGGATACCTGAAAAGCATCAGAATTTATGGCATAACCCTGATTTATACTACTTGATTTATACACAAACCAAAATAAGAACAAGTTTTGTCATTTATTTCTTTGCTAGATGTATTTCTAAGCTCATTCACTTAATCATGCTATAGACAAACATGGAAAAAGAATTTTGGCTCTAAACGTAGGTGCACATGTGCCCAATTCCCTTACAACAGTTACTATGTGATTTTAACATTTATGGGCAAATATTAGATATAATGGTTGTTACTATAGCGATTACCTGGAATGACAGGAAATCGACAAATTGTAAATGGCATAAATAATTGGAATACATAAATCATCTAATGGAAGCTTTATATAATATCAAAGGACCATAAACAATTGATAGTTTCATTTTTCTCTAGTCAAGCCACAAGATAAATTGTTTATGCAGATGAAAATAAAAGCTTTTTTATGTGTTGTTGAGCAACTATTATTTTCTTAGAATTCATATGCACACGAAAACAAAACACAGATTGTCTATAACAGCCATAACATACAATCTGACATTCTTTTTTTAGTTCCTTTAAATGATCATGAGCCAGTATCCATAGTGCAAGAATCATATAGCCATAGATAAATCAAATTGACTTTAGAATTTGAACTCAGGAAATTATTTGTTTGACCTATAAATCAGTGTCCAACAAATAACAAAACCAAACCACCTTCAATCATCTAGCATATGATTATTCTACAAGATCAGCATAGGATGGGAACCTTTCACAAACATCTCAATTTAATTTCCAGTGGATTTTTTCTGCTACTATAAGATGAGAAAACAAAATATGGTCTGACAGCAAACTTGCAAGGATTAAGTCATAAGGTAGGTAGTTGCTGGCCCATGCATCTAGGTCAATAACCTAAAGCCGGGTTTTATATGACATGATATTGGCCGAGCAAAGACAACATATTCATTGTGCAGTTTTCAGATATGTTTTGTGCCTGCAACTGTTCATTTGCCCATGCAAGTGACAATGTGAGCAGTTGTCTTTATGAAAAAGGAACTTGATATACACCTGTTTGATGTTTCGTTAACTGCAATGTATCACAGCGCATATAACATATTATGAATGGCACCTAAATTAAGTGAAGACCCAAAGCATAACTAGTAGACAGGCTATACAACATATATAGCTATTTCTGCAGATTTATAATAGAATTCTAATGGAATATAAAGATCATGATTGCCAAATCAACTAAAGAAACATTCAGTTTTTTCTCCCAGTCTTGTGATTTCCTTTAAACTTCAAGTTGCAAATTGTTATCTCCATCATGTTTGTGAAAGGGTAAATGTATCTTGTGTAACATCCCTAGTTAGTCCAATAGTCCCATATCGAAAGTGGGTGGGATTAAGATTAGCTTATATAGGTTTGATGAGTGTACTACTAACAATTTTAGCTTAAGCATTTTGGCCAATGATTGATAGGCCAAAACGAAGTTGATAGGCTAGTTAACTCATCAGGCCGGGTCGTGACATTTGGTATCAGAGCCGACCTAGTATTCGGGCATGGTAAGGTAGGCTTGAGTAAGAAAGGGCTACCTGTGGATGAAGTCAGAAAACTCATCACAGCGTGGAGCCACCACTAGGCTATGCCTCACATGCACCATGCTAGGGTCTGATCTGGGCCTTAACGAGGACGTCAAGTTGTTTAAGTGGGGGAGATTATAACACCCCTAGTTAGTCCAATAGTCCCATATCGAAAGTGGGTGGAACTAAGATTGACTTATATAGGTCTGATGAGTGTGCTACTAACAACTTTAGCTTAAGCATTTTGGCCAGTGGTTGATAGGCCAAAACAAAGTTGATAGACTAGTTAACTCATCAGGCCGAGTCGTGACATTAAATGTAATCACCAATGATTTCTCTCTTAGCATAAATTAATTACTATAAATAATTTATTGCTTTATTATTAACTTCCATGTTTGTGTGTTATAGTTAAGGAAATAATTAAATTTGATTTTATTAATCACGTAGATAAGTCAGAAATCTTACTAATCAATTAGATTATTGATTGATTTATTTCCTAATAAGTGATGTGATTTTCAGAAAATAAATAGTATATATTCCATTTTAAGTGTGAACCATTATAAATGAATATTATGTTTCTATCTTTGTGTGTGAAAGTAAAATAAAAAATAAATTTAATATAAAATTAAATATTTACTTACTTTTTGGGGAGATCTCATCTTCTCCTATATAAGGGGGCTCCTCTTCCCTCGTTTCTCACCAAGCCTGACAATGGGAGGATCGAGGAGAGGACTTCTCGAGGAAATGATCTCGAGGAAAGGATAACCGAAGAGAGGTAAGATCCTTTCTCTTTTTTTATTTGGTTTGATTTATGTTTTGAAATATTGATATTAGAATTATTATAAATTTTATGATGCATAACAATATTTGAATTTTTGAAATTTTATGATTAATAAATAATGATAATTGATTCATGATATTAGAATGATTATTTGATTTATATTAATCTCTTAAGCTTAAGTGAGTTTTAATATTGATTTAACTATTAAAATTTTTATTTTTAGATTAATAGATCTAATTTATTTAATTAGATATTTCTGTATTTTAAGAATTATGTGTGAATTCCTATGATTTAATTAGTTTTAAATTTAAGATTACGGATTTAAATTCTTTAATTCATGGATTTGAGTTATTCTTGATAATTTATGTTTTTGAAATATAATTTGATAAGAGGATTCTAATTGGGGTCTGACTTGAATTAAGTTGATCTACTATAGTAGATCGACTCAGCCCATATGGTTATGTACGACCCAACCCATGTGGTTAGGTACAATTAACCCATGTGACTAGGCATGACCCAGCCCATGTTGTCACGGACTTAGCTGGTTTTGCCTAAGCCGTGCGGCACCAATGCGTATCACCGCAAAGGTCAGCCTCCCCGAAATCTCCTACAATCCCTTAGGACCAACGAAAGAGAAGACGGGACAGAGAAAGCGCTTCACACGGGATCTGCAAGCCACTCTTTTAGTAAACACTTTATAGCCAATGCACATTCCAACAATGGATATCACAAGCTCAGAACAGTTGCACAACAAAGGTATAGATTTGGTCCACTACAGACCGAATTCTATTACAAGTATTCCCTCGACGCATACTTTATGGACAAGCCTACAATGGCTGCCAAACTCACTCAAATATGGGCATTTTGCCTTTGGCAAGCCCTTTACAAGCTTTACATTATATGACAACCCAAAAGGGACACGGACAAGCATAAGCATTACACCGAACAAGCCGTTGACAATTTTGTCCGTGACATTCTCCCCCACTTATTCCTTCGACGTCCTCGTCGAAGCCTTTGCTGACGCTAAAAACCGTTTCTTGGTTGATCTTCGATCTTACGCTTCGATGCGATCGCGCCTTGACTCCCATTTGTTCTCCGGTTGTTGTTGTTGAGTCGTCGAACTTTAATCCGCCATGCCACTTCAACTCGCCAATGACTCGACTTTGGTGTGGGGTTGCGAGTTGTCTTGATCCTTGCTAGCTCTTGCGGATTCATCGATGAAGGTAAAAGACCATCATTGATATCCCGATCTTCAAATTCTTCTTGTCTCTTGAATCGGATAGATGCTTTGTTGGAGCTTTAACGAGCATCACCTCGTAACCTTTGAAGTTTTCAGGTCCTTCCTCTGCAAAATTTGCCCATCGAATCTTCTTCCACTTAGTTATCTTCGAAGGGTCTTCACATCTGTGCAGAGCTCCTCTGTTGGATAACTAAGAGAGCTGGGTCTGGAGTTCCGCCCGTTCTCTTGGGAGTTGAGAAGGCAAAGGTTACTTGTCTTCGCCCGCCTCCTCGAGTTTGTACTTAGTGCGCGTCCGAGTGGTTCTTGGACTTCGCTTTGCTCTTAGCTCACACTTCCAAAGCACTTGAAGTGTTTGCAATCCTTCTACCGAGTTTGAGTCCTCTTGTGATTCACCTTCTCGCTTGCCATTGAACTTCTGGAATGCAAGAAGTTATCACTCCAACTTGGAGTAAGTCTCAGATAGATTTGTCGCCTTTGGGATTGCCGCCTTCTCCATCATTTCTGTCGCCGACTCCTCTGAGTAGTAAAGGTACAAAGACCAGCGTCTTGCTCTGCTCCGATCCTTGGTCATGCACTCTTGCATCGACCGAAGTCCTTCACTCACGGCTATCTTGATAGAAAGTCTGCTGACATTGGTCTTACGAAGTTCTCGGCCTTCGCCCTTCACCTTGTCTTGGTACATGGAGTTTGCAAAGCATTCTCCTCCTCCACGGCCCATATCACGACCAAGTGCTCTCCCTCTAAGAGAGCAAGGGATTGATGACTCCCGGAAGTCCCGCCTCGGCCAGTACCATGGCATTCGGCGCCCATGGCACTACTATCCGTTGTCTCGCATCTGCATCCCTTCGTGATCGGTAGATCCGCCTCTGCGGCATTGTGACACTCCTCTGAGTTCACCTTCAATCTAACCGATGATTGATCTTGGGTAGCTGAGTCCCTCTTGGACTCGTCATTGCTTCTCGCCCTTTTCCGACCCCTGCTTCAACACCTCTGTGTTCTCGGCGATTCCACTTGGTCGATGGAAATAGACTGCAACTCCCATGTATGGCCACCGCCACCATGTTGCAGGATTTGCACCACTTCTGTTCTCCTTAGCTTCATTGGCTGCAATGTTCGCTTACTCGGCCTTGTCCTCTGACTTGCCGGGCTCCCTTAAGCGAATGTGAGCTCTGAAGTAGTTCCACTCTTCAGCAGCTCGATCATACCTCGGCATGATCCAGTCCCCACATGGGACTCACTGGTACTTGCATCTGAACTTCTTCCTCGACAGGGCACAGCCCCCATAAGCTGATGTCCAAGGCTTCCATTCAATGCAACATTCGGTGCACGCACGGAAGACCCGCCTCTGCGGTACCATGGCATTCACTGCTTGAATCCATAGCTCTTCTTACCGTCGTGTTGTTCACCAACTTGGAGCTCCTTGTCGCGCTCCCGGTCATATCTCCAGATGACCATGTCCCTCACGGGATACACTGTGTGTGTCGTCTTGCCACGAACCATTCCACCCCGATCCCCTGCATCATGTCGCCTCCTGGTGACATCTCTCGCATTCGATCGATCCTGTGGTATGAACTCGAACTGCGATATCTCCATGTGTGGACTCCGCCAACACATCGCAGGGCCTTCGCCATCTTCGATTCTGTTCGATTCCTGTGGCAATCGACCTTCGTCCACCCACTCTCGGGTCACACTCGGACGAAGCCTAGCTCTAGGCGATCCATCGCCTAGCGGCTCCTCAAAGTCCCGACTTGGCTGAAATGGTGCACCACCGTGCGGATCTGGGGACTCTACCTCTACCAAAGCCAATCTCCATTTGCGCCACCGCTTTCATCATGACAACTTGAATAGCAACAACTGTGGCATATTCTTCAAGAGTAGCTGTCTCTGCATCCTCTTGCCCCGTGCTAAGGCCTTTTGACACCAACTTTGCCTCGTGAAATGCGTGACCTTAGAATCTCCACCAAGTGCTTCATCGAGATAAGATGTATGTGCCTCGAAGCTCCCTTCGTCTTTGGCACCATGCAAGATGAGTTTGCTCCATCTGAATATGAAACCCATGGAACGACATGATCCGATTCTTGCCTCGGCAAGAGTCCATGTCCTTGACCTCGTGTAAGGAAAGCACCAAGCCTCCGCTCCATGTTCGTCTTCAAAGCCAACTCCTTCACGCGATTTGGGTACTTCACCAAGTTTTCCCCAAGTTGCTCGCTTCTCGATTAGCATTGGATTAATGGTGGCCCTCACGCCCACCATTCCACAGTCACCCTCTGTTGAGTCCGAACTCACTTTGTCGCCTCTTAGTGTGCCTTCACTTTGTGTTGCCCTGGGTTGCTCCCCCACTTGATCTCACTATGCGTCCACCAACGCATTGCCACTTGCGAGATCATCGATGACTCCTCACCACTCACTCGATCCATCGAGCTCTGTCTTGAGTACTCCTCAAGCGATTCATTACACAATTCACATTCGGAGAGCGGGACTTATCCTCATGGATATCGCCCGTTGGAGCAACATCTCTCTTCGCATCCTTCCCTCTGGAAGTTTTGAGGCCGCCGTCCCTTTGGACTACTCCGCCTTTCTTTGAACAAAGCGTACGCCCAGTTCGCCTTCGCAAATGCACTTGCTAGATAGTGACACCTCACCAATACATTTCGCCTGCACCCCTGGGTCTAGCAACATGCTGCACTGTTGCACATTTCACCATACGAAAGTATCCGCACATCTTTGAAGAGAAAGTTTGATGCTCCATGCACGGACCTTCACCGCCTTGGGATGGCCACGGGCGATCCATTGTCGCACGCAAGACCTTGCATGAGTATCGAATTCCTTGAGTTTGCAACTTTCTTCACCTCTCGTGAGCTTTGCACAACTCTTTCGATCATTGAGCAACCCACTGCAACTTGTGCGGTCTCATCCTTTGCCAAGCACCCGCTTGCCTCGAGCACCGTCAAGTTTGGGTGTCAATGTCGAGCCACTTTACAACTAACTTCATCCATCCCCACCTTTGTGCGCTCGCAATTCTTCTTAGCTTGTTGTCCTCGTGGTGCTGACAAGGTCCCCACGTTTGCATGCTAAGTGTTTCTAAGTGAGCTTGTCCGCTCGATACCAAGCTCCACGACTTAGCTGGTTTTGCCTAAGCCGTGCGGCACCAATGCGATCACCGAAAGGTCACCTCCCGAAATCTCCTACAATCCCTTAGGACCAACGAAAGAGAAGACGGAGATGCAGAAAGCGCTTCACACGGATCAGCCACTCTTTTAGTAAACACTTTATAGCCAATGCACATTCCAACAATGGATATTACAAGCTCAGAACAGTTGCACAACAAAGGTATAAAATTGGTCCACTACAGATCGAATTCTATTACAAGTATTCCCTCGACGCATACTTTATGGACAAGCCTACAATGGCTACCAAACTCACTCAAATATGGGCATTTTGCCTTTGGCAAGCCCTTTACAAGCTTTACATTATATGACAACCCAAAAGGGACACGGACAAGCATAAGCATTACACCGAACAAGCCGTTGACAATTTTGTCCGTGATAATGTGGCCAGGTAAGAGCCAGCCCATGTGGTAAGATATGATCTAACCTATGTGGCCAGGCTTGATTCAGTCATGTGGCTAGGTATGATCCAGTCCATGTGGCTTTGTACGTCCCAGCCCATGTGGCAAAGTACGACCTAATCATGTGGCTAGGCATAGGCTAACTCATGCGGCTAGGTATAACCTATTCCATATGGTCAGATACAACCCCAAATCATGTGTCTAAGCATGACCCAACTCGCGAGCCAAACATAGCCCAATTCAGTGGTAAGACTTAGCCCAACTTATGAGTAAGGCTTAGCCTAGTCCATGAAGTTAAACCTGCCCAGCGATGCGATTGGCGTTAGATACATCATCGCTCCTCTATCTAGCCCGTTGTACCTCAACTTAACCTATTACTTAGGATAGGCATGTGTAACACATATGACCCGTCCAAGACTCAGGTGGGTTGGTTCAGTTTGGACTAGCACTATATAATATAGTCTGATTTCCTCTTCCTTTATTGGTTTAAGCTCTTTTGACTAAATCAGACATGTTTGATAGGTTAAGATCAGTTTGGGGTGATTCCAGACTAACTTGACTAGTTCAAATCTACTTGACCTAATCGAGATCAATCAAATCTAAATTAGACCAGTCTAGGGTGATTCCAAACCAATTCTATAAGGATTTGAGGTTGATTCTATTAGGCCATAATTGGATTGAATTTGATTTAAGCCAATTGAGCTATTCCAATTAGGATTTTAGTTGATTGAAGACTATTGAGAGATTGTTGTTTTAAGCCTTTATGATTTGATGAATTTAAAGGTTTATTTGAAGATGTCATTTGAAAATGATTATTGGTTTTCTACTTTTCTTAAGTTTATGAGATTGATATGATTATACAATGTAGTAGATGTAACTAGGCTAATGGTCTATATTGTAAGTGCAACCTGTGAAAGGAGCTACGGGCCCATCATAGTGTAGAGCCACCAATGGACATAGTCTAGTAGATCATATATAAAGCATGGTCTCTTGTAATATTTGATCATACTATTTCTTGGATGTATGTGTAAATGAATGAGTGAATGTAAATGAATGATCATGAATATTTATGTATCCCTGCCGAGGGCAGGTATAGCAATTCCCTTCGGGGATTAGCAAACCATCAGACGTGGTGGTTAGATGATTCCTCCATTCGCTGTTGGGAGGAACGTGTCTCCACTTAGGCAGGTGAGGGATACCACTCCATCCGCTGTTGGGAGTGCGATATGAATTATCTCCATCTACTGTTGGGAGAGTGCACCATCGAGTGTGATGTATGCCTTTGTTATCCAGTTATCTTGTATGTGTTGCATGTGACCGATGCATGATTTTGCTTAAGAAATTATTATTGTTTTTCAGATGTTTAAGTTTTATAATGAATTGATATATTATTATTTCTTATTAAATTATTAATATTTGTTTCATGAATGTTATATTATTTTTATGATTTTTCCGAGATTCCTACCAGCATGTATGGTTGCTGATATATTTTTATCTTATATTTATTTTCAACATAATCTACAATTTTGTAATAGATATGAAGCTTGAGCGGAAGAGACTTGTGATCCTACCAAGAAGATATGATTTTTTCTTGTTAATAAAATATTTACTATTGTAAAAGCAAGGATTTGAATTCAAAAAAAAGAGTGTGTTCTATAAATTACGAATAATAAAATAATAATTTATTATATTTTATAAATATGGGATGTGACATCTTGCACATAAATCCTGAGTCAGCACAAAATAATGCAACGCTATTATAAAAGATAGTCAAAGTGAATCAAAGTAACAACAACCAACGCAGAATAAGCAAAGATTCTGTTCAAACTTTCAACTTAGGATAGTTCTTGTTATAGCCCGATTTAGTCTCACATCAGGAGTGAGCAAAAATTTGGATCACTAATAAGGGCTTGATATTATTTACTTGAAATTAATCATTTTGAGTTACTAGTGCAATTTCAATGATGTCAATGAGTCCACTAATCCAATCCATCATGCTAGGTCATGACAATCCAATCAATAGATGAATAAGTTGGAATTAACTCAACCAATGATATCATGAACAATAAGTTGGAATTAACTAATCAAGAAGATGAAAATCTTTTGATTAGTTCCAAATGATTTTTTCTAACTGAACAAAAATTGAGACAACTCCACAGATATTTACTAAATTATAAAGAAGCTTAATGAAATAAAATAAAACTCCAAACAAGACAAATGTCACTTTGAATCATACAAAGAGTAACATGGTTTCTTGAAATTAAGCGTATAGGATTATTTCAAAGAAAAAGAACGATAATACTGTTAGGATCCTTTTATTTTCTGAATTTTTAAATAATATTTAGTGAGTTGTGTTTAGTATAAGAAGAACCGAATAGGAGTTTATTTAATATTTATTTATTATTAAGAGTTCAAGTCCTGGTGGACTCTAGGTAGAACTCTATAAATAGGGTTGTATTTATTTATTTTGAGAAGGTAATGAAAAAGTTATCTTAGCCGTTTGGCAAACCATAGGAGGTCGATCCCCTCGAAGCGATCAAAGGAGGCCGATCCCCTCGAAGTGATCAAGGAGGCCGATCCCCTGGAAGCGATCATTTATTCTCTTTTTTTTTCCACTTCTTCCGCTTCTTCCATAATAAAACCCTAAGGGGTCTTATCATTTGGTATCAGAGCGGCGATGCTCGACGTTCTCGCTGCAACTTCGCTGCAGCAAAAAAAGAAAAAAAAAGGAAAGGGAACAGAGTTTGAAGCTGACAGCCACGTAAAGGAGGAAGCCGCTGCTTCATGGCCGCGATCATCACCATCACTGTCCCACCCCCCCGGCCAGCGACCACTGCCCCCTCTCCACCACCGTTGCTGCCAGTGACCACCGCCGCCGCTACTCCCCTGTTCTTTCCCTTTGCGAGAACCGCCGTTGCAGCCATCGACCTCGGCAGCAACAACCACTTCTTCCAGGCCATGCAACACCCCCGGCCGATCACTACCCCTCTCCACCGCCGCCGCTACCGACTATCGCCGCTACCCCCTGCTTTGTTTCACCGCGACCATCTCCGCCGCTACCCTGTTTCGAAGTAGTAGGCTCGCTTCTGGCCACGCACTTCGTCGCCGCCTCTCGACCAAGCACCCCCTGCTTCGCTTCTCGATTGTGACCCATCGCCGTTCTTTGCCCCCCCCAGGCCAATGATCTCTTCCCCTAAGCTACCTCACCACAATGATCTACCGCAACCGCCCTTACGCTTAGTGGCAAAACAAAGCTTTTCCTGGACCGAGAAAGAATCCCTGCTTCCCCTTCTCCATCGCCATCGCTGCTTTCCGACCAACGACCACCCCCTCGTCGCCTCTCCTTGGGCTGCAACAGCAGCCGTTGCGCCTCCCAACCGAGAGCAGTGTGAGGGCAACGATCCTCGACAGAAGAAGAAAAAGCCAAGGAAGAAGAAAGGACGTCGCCGTTGTTCCGGCCAACGGACCACCCCCCTTGATTGCAACCGTTCCGTCGCAGTCGCGTGGTCTCCAGCGCCCCGTTCCTCCGCAGATGCACGATCGCCTCCCAGCGACCATAGCGAGCCCTCGACGGCGCCACCCCAGCCGCACCATCATCACAAAGATTATCAGCGCTGTTGCTCCCAGCCGCGCCACCACCGCTGCCAGCCGTTGAGCCCTTGCAGAGCTAGCATTCCCTTCTGCGATGCGACAGAAGCAGAGCACTCTCTGCTGTCGTCGCCGCAACTGTTGATTATCATGACCGCTTCCTCTTCTCACAACGACTACCGCCGCTACTGCTCGCAACCGCGCCACCACTGTTGCCAGCTGCCGAGCCCTTGCAGCGCTAGTGTTCCCATCTACGGTGCGACTGAAGCAGAGCACTCTCTGTTGTCGCCGCCGCAGCCAGCATGCGGTGCGACAGAAACAGGGCAACGCCGTCGATCTTAGCCCCAGCGCTCTTCGCTGCCTCCTCTTGGGTCACAACCGCAGCTGCCACAGTCATTATTTCCTCCCCTTCTCGCTGCCGATTGCGACAGTAAACTCCGCAGCCCTTGCCCTCTATCGCTGCACCCCAGCGCTGCCTTCCAACCGCCCCTGCTTTGTTGCATCCTCTACAGCAGAACGTCGCCGATTCCCCTCCTCGTGGCAACTCCCCATGGCGTCGCTGCCATCCAGCTCCCTGCGCCCTTTCCTCTCGCTACCTCCCTTCCGTCGCAGCCACAACCGCTGTCGTTTCCTCCACTCTTCGCTGCCGGCATCGATAGCAACAGAAACAGGGTAGCAACTTTTCATCCTTGCAACGACCGTAGCAAGCTTTTACGCTGCCCTCAGCATCCGCTTCCTCGACAACTTCGCGTCGACAATACTGAATTACAGATCTACAGTCTTACACAATGACTACCGGCAACTCAGTAAAGGCCCAAATTGAAGCATTAGAAACTAGAATTGAGAACCGACTGCAAGAGACTCTTAATGAATTCAAAAGAAGCTTGTTGGAGAACTTTAGTAAATTTCAACAAGATGAACAGCTTGCTAAAATTCCTCAAACTTCTACAGTGTTAGAATATCAGAGCAGATTCGAACAATTATCAAATCAAGCCAGAGATTGGTCTGAACGACAACTAATGGGTACCTTTATCGAAGGGCTTAATCTAGATATCAGATGTGAAGTTAAGGCTCGACAGCCCGGCACTATGATAGCTGCAATTTCATTTACACGTCTACATGAAGAAAAAATAAGCCGGGAAAATCATCAAAACAAAAGTGACCACAAACAAATGATCAGCGAGCCACCTAGTAAGGAGCACCGATATAAACAAGGGCAACTTCTTGTCACGAACGGTCGTCAAACACTCGCAACAACTTCGTTCAACGAACCGCTCGTCGCTTGTACATATCTTTGGCAGCCTATTTTGCCATAGTTTTGGTGTGTTTTCCTTGTAAAAAAATGTAAGAAACGGCAGTTCACAGCACTGCTGAACGACCGCTTGCTGCACCGGGCAAAACTACCCCAAAATGGCTCCATTTTTGCGTGTCGCGACCTGTTTTCTGCAGCCCACGGCCATCCCCAAAACGTCAGCCATCTCAGCCCCTTGGAACCACCCGGGTGGCACCATGGGGGATGGGTCTTCGGGATAGTGTCGGGCATTGAACATTTTCACAAGTTTGCACGTCACCTTGACAGAAACTTGCCTTCACACCCGACACCCGGGGAGTAGTTATTTGCAGACTTGTAGCTGCTCGTTTACCTTTCTAAAGTCTTTATTTTCCTCCTCTCTTTCGCTTCTTTCCTACACTCCAAGTACTCGCTGAATTGCTTATAAAGCTTCTCTCTTCACGAGACGTCAGAACTTGTTTGCCGCTCGTTTCAACACTAATCAACTTTCTATTTTACAAATCCTACGGGACCTGCACGAGGTTGCAAATTGGCTGACCCTTTGCGGACGCATATGTCACAAGGGCGCCTCAAGACTTAGGCAACTCCAGCTAAATCTGATCGAAGTGGGCGCAAAGGCACTTCGCGACTTAGGCAACTCCAACTAAGTCCGTGACTTGCCGCCAAGGGTGTCTCTCCACTTAGGCAATTCTAGCTAAGTGCGTGACATTGTGGTATCAAAGCAAGACAAGTAATTTGAGCAAGTAGCAAAGAAACTTCGCAATCTCGCCATGGCGAAACATCGCGACGAATCGAGCAAAATAGGGCAAGCCGGACAGTTGCCCCAAGTAACCGCAAGTGGGCTGCCTGTGCAGACTCGGTCACTTGTTGCTGGAGCCACTCAAGAGGAGCAGGGTAGCGAACATAGTGAGCGAGATGCTGGTTACTCGCTACGAGCAAAGGAGGCGCAGTTTGGAGCACCAACGAGAAAAAATACCCAAAACGAGAGAATAACAGCGATAGAGACCCGCTTGGATGTCCTTGAAGCGAGCTTGGAGGAACTCTACCAAAGCCAATGAAGGCTTCTTGGGGTAGAGGCTCGCAAGAAGAAATTGAATCCCGGATCGACAAGGTTTAGGCCCTAGTCGACCAAAGTGACACCAAGGATTTCATGCATTATTTGCAGGATGTTATGGCGGAACTCACTTCCAAAGTGACTTTGCTCACAAGAGCGCTAAATGCGAGAGGGAGCAACACCCACGTTGCGCCGCCACAAGGCTTGAGAGCACCCGAGCCACATTGTTATAGGGGTGCTAGAGATGCCAAAGAACTTGAGAATTTCCTATTCGACATGGAGCAGTATTTCCGGGCCACAAGACTTGACTCTAAAGACACCAAAGTTTCAATAACAACCATGTATCTGAACGGAGATGCAAAACTTTGGTGGAGAACCCGTTGGGAGGAGATCCAACAAGGTTGGTGCCGAGTGGACACATGGGCAGACTTGAAGCGAGAGTTAAGGACTCAATTCCTACCCGAGAACACTGAGTTCGTCACAAGGAGGAAGTTGAGACAACTCCACTGAACAACTTCCATTCAGAACTATGTGAAGCAATTTTTTGTACTGATGCTGGACATCCAAGACATGTCCGAGAAAGATAAGCTGTTCAGCTTTCTCGATAGCCTGAAGCCATGGGCTCAATAGGAACTACATCGACGGAATGTCACCGATATGATCGGAGCCATTGCAGCCACAGAAAGGCTTATCGACTTCGTTTCTTCGAAGGACTCAGGGAAGAAGAAACAATATTCAGGAAATCGTCCTCAAAAATATTCTTGAGGGAAGGAGCCTAGGGGCGAGCAGAGGAAGAAGAGTTTCCATAAAGGCCCAAACTCAAAAGGCACTGCCTCAAGACCTAGAGGATGCTTCTTGTACGGAGGGTCATAGATAGTGAGTGAATGCCCACAGAGACGGACACTCAATTGCCTTGACGGCTTCTATAAACCCCCCAAACCAGACAAGGGCAAGGCGGTCACTCTTAGCTCAAGTAGCTCAGAATCCAGTAGCGACGATGAGGTGTCGCAAAGACCTCGAATGGAGCGATGTGTTTGTTAAATGCATTACGGGGTCAAATAGGGGAGAACATGAAGACGAAGCAACAAAAAGCAGGAAGCAGCGAGCTAATGTATGTGGACATCAAGCTCAATGGCTAAACCACCCGTGCGATGGTGGACACGAGTGCTACCCACAACTTTATTGCTGACCGAGAAGCAAAGCGACTTGGGCTGACCTTGGAGAAGAACCCAAGCCGGATGAAGACGGTCAACTTGGAGGCCAAGTGGATCTCCGGGCTAGCAAAGGGAGTCTCCATCAAGATTAGATCATGGAGCGGGAGCACAAACATGATGGAGATGCCATTGGACGACTTCCAAGTGATTCTCAGAATAGAGTTCATGCACGCAGCGAAGTTGGTGCCAATGCTGTTCCTAGACTCCTTATGTCTAATGGGGGGCGACGACCCCTGCGTGGTTCCCATCTCTCGGAGAGAAACCAAGGACCCCCAACAACTATCGACATTGCAATTGAAGAAAGAGGTGCGTAAAGGAGAGTTAACCTTCGTGGCTGCTATGAAGCTAGAACCACTTTACGGGGAGGCCATTAAAGAAACTGCTGCGGTGGCAAATGTCCTGAAGGAGTTCACAGATGTTATGCCACCTGAGTTGCCAAAAACTCTGCCACCACGTAGAGGCGTGGATCATCTTATTGAGCTGGAGCCGGGAGTGAAGCCTCCAGCGAGACCACCATATCGCATGCCCCCTCCTGAGTTAGCAGAGCTCAGAAAGCAGTTAGATGAATTGTTAAGCTGTGGTCTCATCCGCAGTTCCAAAGCACCATTCGGAGCTCCAGTTTTCTTCCAGAAGAAACAAGATGGGAGTCTCCAACTATGCGTCGACTATCGAGCCCTTAACAAGGTCCTTCTTTCTGCTCGCATATAAGATTTGATTCCAATTAACCTTTCTATACGATACAAGCGAACAAAACTCTGTATACTCCACCTTGGTAAGGTTCAGAAATCAAGTAATCTGCAAGCGGAAGGGAGCAAGATGGATTGGAAGCTCCAATGTCTACGAACAGCCGATAGGAAGTAAAGATAGGTAATTGCAATAAGATGAGTTGACCATAGGTTAAACAACGAGAAAGAAGTCCTATTCCGCCTTAACTAGACTGTGAAGAACAAATATCTCATTCCGCTCATTGCGGACTTGTTCGACCAACTGGGCAAAGCAAAATATTTCTCCAAACTCGACCTTCGGTCGGGGTATTGGCAGGTGCGTATTGTTGAAGGTGATGAAGCGAAGACTACCTGTGTGACCAGGTATGGAGCGTTTGAGTTCTTGGTGATGCCTTTCGGCTTAACCAACGCTTCAACCATATTCTGCGCTCTCATGAACCAGCTATTCAAGGAGTATTTGGACAAGTTTATGGTCGTCTACTTGGACGATATCGCCGTTTACAACCAAACACTTGAGCATATTGAGCACCTTCAAATAATTTTCAAAGTTCTCAGGGAGAGTACTTTGTTCGTGAAAAGAGAGAAGTGCTACTTTGCTCAGACGGAGATCTTATTCTTGGGGCATCGAATCGACAATGGTTCCATTCGAATGGACAAATCAAAGGTGTAAGCTGTGGCGGAATGGAGTACTCCAAGGAAGGTACCAGAGCTAAGATCCTTCCTTGGTTTTGTGAACTACTATCGGCGGTTCATAATGGGGTATTCGAAGTGTGCAGCTCCACTGACGGAGTTGCTGAAAAAGGAGCAGCCTTGGAGATGGTCCGACAAATGTGAAACGACATTCCAAGACCTAAAGGCTGCCGTTTTAAAAGAACCGGTGCTCGAATTGCCAAATTATGAGAAGCCCTTCGAAGTCCATACAGATGCTTCAGACTTCGCTATTGGGGGAGTATTCATACAAGAGGGCCATCCAGTGGCCTCTGAAAGCTGCAAGCTCAACGAGACCGAGCGACGGTATACAGTGCACGAGGAGATGACAACGGTGATCCACTGTCTACGAGTGTAGCGACACTACCTTCTCAGATCACAATTTGTGTTGACAGACAACATCGCTTTGAGTTACTTTCAAACTCAGAAGATATTCTTTCCAAAGCAAGCACGATGGCAGGACTTCCTAGCGGAATTTAATATGGTAATGGAGTACAAGCCCGGAAAAGCAAATGTCGTAGCCGATGCATTGAGTCGGAAAGTGAAGCGAGTGAATGCTATGCAACCAGAGGGCAGAGGCCATGTAAGTCAGTTGCACTCCAACTTCCTTTCCCGGATCAAGGATGGACTGTACAGTGATCCTCAGGCAGTAACCTTGATGCAATTAATCCAAGAAGACAAGGCACGACGATTTTGGGTCCAGGAGGGACTCGTCTACACCAAAGAGAATAGAGTTTATGTTCCTCAAATGGAAAATTTGAGGTGTGAACTCTTGAAAGAGTGTTACGATTCCCTTTGGGCACGACATCTGGGCATTCACCGAACATTGGCTCTCATGGAGAGGGCCTTCTGCTGGCCGAAGATGGCGACGGATGTGGAGGAATATGTTCGAACGTGCCTAACTTGTCAACAAGACAAGGTGGAGCAACGGAAGCCAATAGGACTTTTAGAGTCATTGCCCGTGGGAGAGCATTTCTCGGGACTTCATATCAAGCTTACCGACAGTAGGGGGACTCGGATCGATACTCGTGGTGGTCGACCGATTTTTGAAGTATGCAACATTCATTGCTGCACCCCTACACTGTTCAGCAGAGGAAGCGGCCAAGCTAATGATGAAGAATGTGGTGAAGTATTGAGGAGTCTCACACAATATCATAAGTGATCGAGATGCTCGATTTCTGGTACGATTTTTGACCGAGCTATTCAAATTGTTGGAGTCTAAGCTATACTTTTCCACAAGCCTCCACCCCCAGATGGATGGCCAAACTGAGAGAATAAACTCGCTCCTGGAACAGTATCGTCGGCACTACGTGAGTGCCAACCGAGATTGGGTGAAGCTGTTGGACATAGCCCATTCTCCTCGAACTGCGCAGCGAGCTCAAGGCCCAACAAGAGCCCCTTTGAGATCATCATAGGACAACAACCGTCAACTCCTCACACTTTGGCTATTGGTTATACTAGAAGTAGTCTGTCTGCATATCACTTTGCAAAAGAATGGCATCGAAATGCAGATATTGCGCGGGCTTACTTGGAGAAGGCGACCAAAAAGATGAAGAAGTGGGTAGATTTGGGAAGGCGACCGCAAGAATTCAAAATCGACAATTTGGTGTTTGTGAAGCTCTAACCAGTATCACTCCAGTTCTTTAGGAATAAAGTGCATAAAGGATTGATGCGCAAGTATGATGGGCCCTTCCCAATTATCAGTAGGGTGGGCAACATCTCCTACAAGTTGCAGCTGCCGACGTAACTCAAAATTCACAATATTTTTCATGCCAACAACTTGAAAGCCTACCACTCTAATTCGCAAGATGCTTCCCGATGCATTTCAACTCGACGACCCCCCATCAAAGCCTCCTACGAGAAGCACGTTGAGACCATTTTAGCGGATTGCAAGACAAAACTACCCAACGGAGCTGAGCAGATTGAGTACTTTGTGAAGTGGCGGAAGCTTCCCAAAACCGAAGCTAGTTGGGAGCCAGAAGATGCCCTCCGATATGAAGAAACAGCCATCAAAGCCTACCAGCAAGCTTCGACAGTTTAAGTGAGGGAGAATGTCACGAACGGTCGTCGAACACTCACAGCAACTTCGTTCAACGAACCGCTTGTCGCTTGTTCATGCTTGTACATATCCTTGGCAGCTTATTTTGCCATAGTTTTAGTGTGTTTTCCTTATAAAAAAATGAAGAAACGATAGTTCGCAACGCTGCTGAATGACCGTTCGCTGCACCGGGCAAAACTACCCGAAAATAGCTCCGTTTTTACGTGTCGCAGCCTGTTTTCTGCAGCCCGCGACCATCCTCAAAACGTCAACCATCTCAGCCCCTTGGAACCACCCGAGTGGCACAATGGGGGATGAGTCTTCGAGATTGTGTCGGGCGTTGAACATTTTCACAAGTTTGCACATCACCTTGACGGAAACTTGCCTTCACGCTCGGCACCCGAGTAATTGTTTGCATACTTGCAACTACTCGTTCACCCTTCTAAAGTCCTTGTTTTCCTCCTCTCTTTCTCTTCTTTCCTGCACTCCAAGTGCTCGCTGAATTACTTGTAAAACTTCCCTCTTCACGAGACGTTGGAACTTGTCCACCACTCGTTTCAACACTAATCAACTTTATATTTTACGGATCCTACGAGACCTGCACGAGGTTGCAGATTAACTGACTCTTTACGGACGCATATGTCACAAGGGCGTCTTAAGACTTAGGCAACTTCAACTAAGTCTGATCGAAGTGAGCGCAAAGGTACTTCGCGACTTAGGCAACTCCAGCTAAGTCAATAACTTGCCGCCAAGAGTGCCTCACCACTTAGGCAATTCTAACTAAGTGCGTGACATTCTGATGATTGAACCAATTAAGGAGGAACCAAAAGTTGACAACATTGACTCTGCTCATGAATGTTTGGATTCTGATAAAGATGTTGAACCTATTACACATACAGTGCATGCATTAGCTGGCTATTTTAACCCACAAACTATGAAAGTTAAAAGAATTTTGTAACATCAACCTGTTACAGTTCTGATTGATACCGATAGCACTAACAATTTCATAGACAGTAAAATTACTGACCGATTGACCTACTGTATTTAAGACTGTGATAAATTCGAAATAACGATCACTGATGGATGAATTTTAATTAGTGACAACAAATGTTTAAAGATAAAGTTGATTATACAGGACCAAAAACTGATGGTGAATTTTTTTTTGCTACCCTTGAAGAACTTCGAAGTGGTAATTCTAAAGGAAAGACGAAGAAGTAAAACCGTAATTGCTACTAGTCATCGAACGAAGAGGATTCTACAGAAGACTACAACGACTACTATACTAAAAGGCCAACTTGTTGCTCACACCATCAAAAGATGAAGATCATACTTATTTGATCAACGAGTTGTGATGCACCGCAAATATCGAATTTGATACCGCTCAACCTTGAAGACAATGCTGATTTGAAAAAGATGAAACTATTACAATCCTTTTATTTTCTAAATTTTTAAATAATATTTAGTGAGTTATATTTAGTACATAAAAAATCAAATAAAAATTTATTTAATATTTATTTATTATTAAAAATCCAAGTCGTGATGAACTCTGGATAAAACTCTATAAATAGGGTTATATTTATTTATTTTGAGAAGACAATGAAAAAATTATCTTAGTCGTTTGGCAAACCTTATAAGTTATATCTCCTCAAAGCGATCAAAGGAGAGCGATCCCCTCAAAGTAATCGGAGGTTGATCCCTTGAAACGATCATTTATCCTTTTTTTTTTTTCTTTCACTTCCTCTTGCTTCTTCTCCACGATAAAACTCTGGGTCTTATCAAATACTATGAAAAATCACACAACAAAAAGTAAAAGAAGGTGAGTGGAATTTAAAATGAAACATGCAAGAAGCATCTTTAATCCAAATAGGCCCGAAATAGTCGAATAGATCCCTCAGAGATCAACCAGAACCACTAAAGGATTTAATCTGAGAGGAACAACTTAGATCTCAATGGAAAGATTCACTAAAAAAACAGCTTTCGGAAGGAGGCGCATGAGAACACAATAAAATCATGCAGGCAAAACAACAATCACAAGCAAGGCCCAAAAAACCACGGGAGGCTTACTCAGTCCCCTTCAACCGAAGGATCCGGAACTGCTCCGGCGACAGGATGGCCTGCCACTCCTCCTCGGATTTCTGCACGGGACCCGACGATGCCATGACCACGCCGATCAGCCGAGTCGGTGGAACGAGGGGAAAAGGCGGAACCTTTGAGGGGGTTTTATAAGGGGTTCGCGGGGAGGAGTGGGGCAGCGGGGTCTTGAAGGAACGAACGTGGACGGGAACCCGGGCAGGGGGGGTTAATGGAGGGACAGCGGCGCTTAGGGAAATGGAAGGAGGGTGGCGGTGGAACGCATTCCTTATTACCTGGGGAGGGACTCCCATCTCTTCTCCTTCCTCTTTATCCTATTTGCCGATAGTCTGTGTTGACTCGTTTGTAGCCTTTCCCCACTTTCGTACTCTTCCATTTTATGTAGGAGAAAAATTATTCAGAGATTACAAATAACTCAAAAGGTTATTTGTGGTTTCCTTCACTTCCTCATTGCATTTGCACTTATGGAACTATTGATTTAATCTTAATTATTTGTTCAAAATCTTTGTGTTGTCCTGTAAACCAAATTTTATTCTTATAAACTATTTTTAATTATTCTTTTAATTATATTTTATCATTATTTTTAAAATTTAGTATTTTATATTGATAGTTAGTAATTTATTAAATTAATAAAATCAGTTATATTATCAAATTATATCATAACAATAAGAGATTGTTAGTTCATTATATTATGCCAATAAACTTGTGTCTAGATGGACGATTAATCTTTAACTTTTTGGTGTTTCTCAATCCATGATAAAAAATTTTAACATGTTTTTATCTTCTACCATAAGATATATTGATCTCTTCGGCGTCTGAGAAATTTTAATATGAATTTATGTATGATTATTAAAAAAATAAAAAAAAAAACATTAGCTATGGTGGTGCTGTAGATTGATGAAAAAGCTGGAGCGAGGAAAATATTCATTGAATTGAGAAAAAAAATTGAATATTTTCTATTGTGATTCTAGTCGTGGTTATAGATTCACTTTTGTGTGTTGAATATTCTCTATTTTGATTCTGGCGAGTATAATAAATTTGTTTTAGTGCGTTGAAAATTCCCTATTTTGATTTTGATTGATACAATAGATTCTTTTTTGTGTATTGAATATCTTTTTTTTTCTTTATTATCGTTGATCATAAAGTTATCGTAATTTGGTTTGATTATAAAGACATAAGTTTATCCATGGGGTCAAGGAGGGTCACGAGAAAGTGCTGAAGTGGATAGTAGATGTTACTTATTCACCAAAGGTGGATTCTATGTTGTCTCGAGGTACACATTAGCTTCGTCGAGGTCCTTGCACAGGCGGGGATGTTCCTGACCTAGCCTTTCTGATGGTGAAATCAATTGGGGAGTAAAAATAATAAAGATACTTACCCTTTTAGGCTTTGGCACTAGTTTTGTATCTAGATAATCAATCGAGTACGATTGATTGTTAGTCATGGGGTCTCTCACGTTATGTAGGGGCTCATTTATATCGACGACTAGAGAGCACGCCTCTTTGAGGGTGGCTTCAAGGAAGGATGGCTGACAAAGCATCATTTGTCAAGGCGGGAGCATATATAGCATAAGCAGGGGATGATCTCATGCGTTAGACATCCAAAGAGAGGAAAAGAGGGAACCGGGCCACGCCGGTTGGGATTAATGGCCTTTGCGGCTGGACGTGCATACCCTTCTTGAAATCATGATTAACGATGGGAGATAGGTTGCTTGCAATGGGTGTCCTATTCGAAAGGGGAAACCGAGAGGATGGGTCTTATTGTTAAGGATTAATGTATCATGTTACTAGCTCGTGCGGCCTTTCTAGAGATTGAGGTAGATAGGGGTCGGAAGATCATACTCTTGTCGACAACTACAAGAGAGGGGCATGGGTTCTTTTATGTATATCATCACTCAAATGGTAGTTCACGGCTTGATGAATCAACAAATACTTATGTTATTACTTTTTCTCTCATTTTTATTTTTATTTTGATTATAATATTCACTGTGCTCAATGTTATCCATCTGGCAATCACATGTCACTGTTAGTTTTGGTGAATATTTCTCCTATTAAAACAAAACAAATTATAATAGAACTAGAGATATATCATGACATAGGGCCACGAACTTCATTTATTATAATGTGATAAATTTCATATCTTATTATACTGCAATTTAGCTTCATATTAAAAAAAATGAGAGAATAATTAGTTAGTATATAGTACTAGATAGAAGCACTACATTTAGACTTCAATAGCTTAGACAGAGTTGAAATGTAAATGGAAAAGACTGATGGAGATGAGTGATGAGATAAAAAGGGTAACAAACAAAGAAGAACATTTATATATGAATAAATATTAGCAGGTCGTAACACACAGCAAAATTAAATGGAAATCACAATCAAATAGAACACTAAGATTTACATGGAAAATCCCTTCAACGTGAAGGGTAAAAATCATGGAACAAATCAGAGAAAATCCACTATAGAAATAATGAATATACAATTCTCGAATCTCTTGCCTAAAACTCAAGCAACAATCACAAGAGAATAAGTATGATACAAGGATCAATTCATTGTGCATAATATCCAAAACCTCCCCAAGCAATCATAGTAAAAATTCATTGTAGATCTGATCTAACCTGAGATGAGAAACTGTTTGGATGAATGAGAACAATTTCTGTGTTTTCCTTGACTTCTTCTCTTTTTTTTCTCTTATTTTTCGACCCTTTTCTCCTCTCTTTGAATCCCCTTTGCTGCTGCAAAGTTTCTGCCTTTTGTTGCGATTTTGATCTCTAATTTTCGTAGCCACCATTAGCCCCTATTTATAATTAGGGTTTAGATTAGAAAGGATTTAGAAAACAAAAGGTGGGCTGTGGGCTGATAAAGCCCATATGGGCTGAATTGGGCTGTCAACCCAATAACCTCCCCCTTCAGCCCATAAGGGAGGTTGTCCCTTTTGCTCCTCAATGTAAATCCATACCGACTCACCGCCAATTGTCGACATCTCCTGCCTCTCTTTTTGGTAAGGTATTTGTCAACATGTCTCGCTCCATTATCATCTCAGTATAAATTTTCTGAAGTTGCAACTGCTTCTCTTCAAGTACATTTCGAATCTAGTGATATCTGACATCTATATGCTTTGATTTGGAATGAAAAATTGAGTTTTTACATAAATGGATGGCACTCTGGCTGTCAAAATACACCACATAGTTTTCCTGTTTTAGCCCCAATTCTTATAAGAATTCTTTCATCCATAATATTTCTTTGCAAACCTCTGTAGCAATAATATATTCTACCTCTATGGTGGAGAGGGCAATACACCTTTGTAATCTAGATTACCATGACACAACTCCCCCTGCAAAAGTAAGTACAAAACCTGATGTGGATTTCCTTGTATCAACATCTCTTGCCATATCTGCATCTATATAACCCGTTAGTACAGGTGGTCCACCTCCAAAGCTTAAATAAACCTTAGAGCTTCATCAGAGATATCTCGAGATCCACTTCACTACTGCCCAGTGCTCTTTGCTTGGATTTGTAAGAAATCTGCTAGTAATACCCACTGCATATGCAATGTCCGGTCTCGTACATACCATTGTATACATTAAACTTTCAACTATTGAAACATACGGAACCTTTTGTATTTTTTCCTTCTCCTCATCACTTAACGGGATCTACTTTGAGCACAACTTGAAGTGACCTGAAAGAGGAGAACCAGTTGGTTTTGCATTACTCATACTGAACATTTCTAATACCTTCTCGATGTACTTCTCTTGTGACAATAAAATTTTCTTATTTTTCCTGTCATGAGAAATCTGCATGCCCAGTATTTATTTTGCTGGCCTCATGTCCTTTATTGCAAAAGACTCACTCAGTTCCTTCTTCAACCTATCAATTGTATACATATCTTTCCCAAGGATAAGTATATCATCAACATAAAATAAAAGAATAATAAAATCCTCACCAAACCGTTTGATGTACACACAATGATCTTAAGCCGTTCTTTTATATCAATTTTCAATCATAAATGAATCAAACTTTCTATACCACTGTCTTGGAGCTTACTTCAATCCATACAAACTATTTCTTAACTTGCAGACAAAATTTTCTTTACTTTTGACTTTAAAACCTTCTGGTTGCTCCATATAAATTTTCTCCTACAAATCACCAAGAAGAAAAGCTATCTTCATATCTAACTGCTCCACCTCTAAGTCCTGGCTAGCAGCAATACTTGGAGCAACACGAATAGAAGACATTTTAATAATAGGAGAAAAAATCTCTTCAAAGTCAATACATTTCTTTTGACCAAAGCCTTTCACAACCAATCTAGCTTTGTACTTTGGTTGAGAATAATATTCTTAAGTCTTCAACCTAAAAATCCACTTGTTCTTCAAGGCCTTCATTCCCTGTGGTAGTTGTATTAAATCATATGTGTGATTCTTCTATAGAGCATCCATATCTTCCTGCATAGTAACTAACCATTTCTTTTTCTACTCACTTTCAATTGCTTCCTGGTAACTCTTTAGTTCACCTGCATCAGTAAGCATCATATACTCATCTGCAGAGTATCTTCTAGAAGGTTAACGTTGTCTAGAAGATCTTCTCAACTGAGGTTCTGTGGAAAGCTACTCCTCAACTTCTTCTTGCTCAACATGTCCTACAGGTAGATTAACATCTGGCTCTACATCATCTTCCTGTACATCTCTCCCATCTGATATACTGGAAGAATAACTCGGTCACAATCTGCTAATCCTTCTGTAGAAGTCTTGGCTGGTGCCTCCTTCAAATCCTCAAGGGTTTGATCCTCAAAGAAGACCACATCTCTGCTTCTAAACACTTCTGCTTTTATGGATCCCGAAGCCTGTAACCAAATTGATCATGTGAGTAGCCAAGAAAAATACATTCTTTTGTCTTAACATTCAACTTGGACCTTTCATTGTCTGGAACATATGCAAATACACGACAACCAAACACTCTTAAATGTCTATAGGAAATATCTTTCCCTGATCATACATGCTCTGCAACATCAGCATCTAAGGTTGTACAAGGAGATAAGTTGATTACATCAACTGTAGTCCTCAAAGCCTCATCCTAAAACCTTTTAGGTAGCTTTGCCTATGAAAGCATACATCTGATCTTTTTCATGATGGTGCGGTTTATCCTCTCTACAATTGTATTATGCTGAGGTGTACCAGGAACTGTCATCTTATGTTGAATGCCATGTGACCAGCAATAATCATTAAACAATCTTGTATACTCACCATCATTATCTGATCTTATGTATTTCAATTATCTTTTTGTCTCCCTTTAAACTTTGGCATGAAACTCTTTGAAGACACCAATAACTTGATCCTTGGTCTTCAAAGCATAAGCCCAAACTTTTCTGAAAAAGTCATCTATAAAAGTGACAAAATAAAATGCACCACTAATACCAAGAACATTAGTAGAACCATTGGGAGTTTTTGTCCTTAAAGGACCACATACATCTGTATAAACACGGTCCAAGACATGCATTTTTCTAGACAAAGCAGGACTAGTAAATGAATCTCTATATTGTTTACTAGCTAAACAATCAATACAAGGGTTCAAACATGTACCTTTGAGGTCAGGCAATACCTCTCTCTTGGAAAGAGCTTGCAATCCCTTTTTGCTCATGTGTCCCAATCGCCTATGCCACAACTTCATGCTAAAGTCTTTCTCTGTAGCATTTAGCTGCTCACCACAAGCTTTGACCTATAACCTGTACAAAGTGTGATATTTCTTTCCATTAGCTATAGCAAGGGAATCCTTACTGAGTTTCCATTGCCCTCTGTGAAACCTGCTATCATAATCTTCATCATCTAGTCTTCTAACTAAGATTAGATTCAGCCTCAAGTCAACTATATACCTCACATCCTTAAGCACCAACTTATATCCAAGGTTGGTCTTTATGTGGATGTCACCCATGCCAATGATGTCTGCTATGCCATGGTTGCCCATCTTGACAACACCAAAATTTCTAGACCTATAGGTAGCAAAGAACTCCCTCTGTGGTGTAGCATGATAAGAAGCTCCTGTGTCAATTATTCACTCGAGATCCTGCAAGAAAAAATATCATCAGAAGGGGACAAAATCAAATAGTCACCAACCTGCACTGTAGTTGTGGTATTCTCTTTTGACTCCGTAGACTCCACATCTTTTCCCTTTTTCTTGCTCTTCTTAGGTTGCTTACATTGATTCTTATAATGTCCTTTCTCACCATAGTTATAGCAAACAATATCTTTCCTTGATCTTGACTTGTTTCTACCCATGCGTGAATTGTTTCTATCTTTAGACTTTAACCTTCTTCTGTTCTCCGAGATAAGTGCTTGTGAATCAATCTGAGATGCTACTGAGTTCTTTCTTCTCAACTCCTCATTCAACAAACTGTTTGTTACTTGACTTATGATGACAATACCATCCGACACAGAATTACTAAGGGAAACCACCAGTGTCTCCCAACTTTCTAGCAATGAACTTAGAAGTAACAATGCTTGCAACTCATCATCAAGAGACATTTTCATAGAAGATAACTGGTTAGTAATACTCTGCATTTCATTCAAATATTTAACAATAAAAGCACCCTTTTTATATTTCAGGTTCACAAGTTTTATGATCAAAAAAGCTTTGTTGCTAGTTGTTTTTCTTTCATAGAGACATTCCAACTTTTTCCAAAGAGAATATGCAGAACTTTCAGTAGAAACATGGTGAAAGACACTATCATCGAGCCATTATCGAATAAACCTAACCGTTTTTCGATCTAACATCTTCCACTCATCATCTATCATAGTTATGGGTTTTTCACTATCCCCTTGCAAAGCTCCATACAAATCTTTGCAATACAAGAGATCTTCCATTCTTGGTTTTCATATCATCCAATTGTTTCCGTTCAAACTAATCATGCGAGAAACACTACTAGCCTCCATGTTCAAACACAAAAATTAAATCATAAAATCTTGCTCTGATACCAGTTGATGGGATAAAAGGGTAACAAACAAAGAAAAACTTTTGTATATGAACAAATACTAGCAGACTGTAACATACAGTGGAATTAAACGAAAATCACAATCAAATAGAATAATAAGATTTACATGGAAAACCCCTCCAACGTGAAGGGTAAAAACCACGGGGCAAATCAAAGAAAATCCACTATAGAAATAATGAATGTACAATTCTCGAATCTCTTGCCCAAAACCAAGCAACAATCACAAGAGAATAACTAGGATATAAGGATCACGTCACTGTGTATAATATCCAAAACCTTTCCAAATAATCACAGTAAAAATTCACTGTAGATCTTATCTAACCTGAGATGAGAAATTGTTTGGATGAATGGGAACAATTTTTGTGTTTTCCTTGATTTCTTCTTATTCTTTTTCTCTTATTTTTTTGTCTTTTTCTTCTCTTTTTGAATTCCTTTTGCTGCTGTAAAGTTTCTGGCTTTTGCTGTGATTTTAATCTTTAATTTTTATAGTCATCGTTAGTCCCTATTTATAATGAAAGTTTATGTTAGAAAGAATTTAGGAAACAAAAGGTATCAGCACTTATCTAAAGCCGACTTTAAACAGTTGGAACAGGTATCAGCACTTTGAAATGAAGACTCTTACTGAACTCAAAAACTAGTGAGTCCATCCCCAGTTCATGGGTTGAGACATGATCTTCTCGCTTGGAACAAGCTTACAAACAGTTTCGCTTCACTATTGATCTATAGATCCACTAAAAATGATGGAAAGGAATGGCCTCCTCTGTTCTTGTCTCTGAAACAGCAGCTTTGCTGATGATTATTAGCTGATGAGAAGAATCTCAAACAATTGGATGCACCTCAGACAAATCTTTGATGCGGACGATGATTATCGTCATATCATCAGTCCGGCCTTCGCGTTCCAACCACAGCTTGTAGGATTCAGCAACGATCTTTGAGCAGGCGTCGCGGGGATCCACAAAACTAGAAACCTGCAATGATCGAGCAGAGAGGTCTTTTAACAGAGTGAACACAATGAGCGCAGACCTGCACAATGCGAGGAGATCTTTGAGCGGCTGTCACCATGTCAGCCACTGCTTGACTGGAGAGGAACTGGAAAATCCCATCGCTTGCTATGACGAAGAACGAATGGTTGTCAGTTATCTTCACCACCTTGATCTCCGGGACGGCGACCACACCGATGCTCTCCGCCACCGAGTCCCCGACGCTCCTGGTGAACGACGACCCCGGATACATCCCATTCTGCACCCACAGCCTCGGCGGGTCGCCGCCGACGTCGCTCCCCTCGTCGCCGTCGCTCTTCAATTGGGTCACTGTCAACACCCTCGCCCCGCACAGCCTCACCCTCTCGCACTCGTCCTTCCGCAACGCCGTGTGGTCGCTCGACAAGTCCTCCGCCGCCACGCGGTCCCGATCCCGAACACCTGCCACCGCCCGCGAATCCCCTACGTTCGCGACGAACAGCGTGTCGCCCCGGACGAGCACCGTGATCGCGGTGGTGCCGCTCATCGAGTCGTCGATCTCGCTGTCGTGGAGCGCCGAGTTCGTGGCGGCGAAAGCCGAGTCGCACGCTTCCGTGGGGTTCTCCCACAGGCGAGGGTCGGCGGACAGGACGGCCGTGAGCTTGTCGCGGACGAACGCGGCGCACTCGGCACCGAAATTCCCGTGGCCGTCGAACACGCCGAAGAAGTGGAGGCCCGGGTTGCCCTGGAATTGCGTCTTCACGCAGAAGCTGTCCTGGTTGGCGTGGTCCGGCCAGCCGGGGTAGTATCCCCGCTGCGTGAGGGAGGAGTACTGCAGGCAGAGGCCGGCGGAGGGGACATCGGCGGAGCCAAGGGAGGCGGCGGAGAGGACGTGGTGAATGAGGCGGCTGTGCTGCTGCAAGCGGTCGTCCTCGTCGACGCGGGAGGGTTCGGCGTCATCGTCGGCGGAGTTGGCGGAGGCACGGCAGTGATAGCAGTGGAGGCGGCGGTTGCATTTGCAGCCGCAGCTGCAGCAGCCCTTCTTGTCATGGCCAAACCACTTGCTATGCACACAACCCATCCTGCAACTTAAAGCTTCTATTGGCAACCGGGATCAAATAGGAGGAAGACAGACAGGAGGCGGAGTCATAAGACCTTACGGTCTCTTTCTTTTGGCTAAAGAAGCAGCTGCGGCACAAGAAAGTGGAGTGGGAAACGCGGGGTTTCCCATCCAGGGCTGGAGGAAGGCATCACCCGTTACCAGAAACAAGGAATAAAGATGTTTAGGCAAAGCGGGAGGCCCACGTTGCCGGTTGAGTGTCGAAGGAGATCAAGGAAGAAGAGAAGCATCAGCATCTCGTTTGCTGGCAGCACAGCAGCAGAGGAGAAGCTAAGGATCCTGATACCCTTCAGCATTAACAGATATGAGATGACGGAGGCATACCGATCGTTTGAGAACGAGAACCACTGCGAACGCAGCTGGGTGTCACCCGATCAAAAGCAATAGTAGAAGAGAAGGGATGGTGACCAGAAAAGGAGGAGTGAAGAGATGGGGATCTCTGTTCTTCACGGGAGCGAGAGAGCACGGACACCCGAGGGAATGATTTCAACCTGAAAGCAACTCTGTTATCTCTTCGCCATACGTCGTCACTGTTGGGCTGAGAGGCCAGTTCAGCCCATATGGGCTTTAGCAACCCATGGCCATAACCCTTCTCTTATTAACCCTAACCCTAACCTAATCTCTAATTATATATAGGGGCTAGGTGGCTACGAAATTAGTAGATCAAATATCGCAGCAAAGGGCAGCAACTTAGCAGCAATATTAGGGATTCAAAGAGAGGAGAAAAGGGCAAAAAAATAAGAGAAAAAGAAAGGGAAGAAGACAAGGAAAACTCGAAATTATTCTCACTCATCCAAACAGCTTTCTCATCTCAAAGTTAGATCAGATCTACAAAGTGAGTTTTTCTGTGATTGCTTGAGCGAGGTTTTGGATATTGTGCACAGTGACGTGATCCTTGTATCCCGCTTATTCTCTTGTGATTGTTGCTTGGGTTTTGGGCAAGAGATTCGAGAATTGTACATTCATTATTTCTATAGTGGATTTTCTCTCGTTTACCCTGGTTTTTACCCTTCATGTTGAAGGGTTTTCCACGTAAATCTTGATGTTCTATTTGATTGTGATTTCTGCTTAATTCACTGTTTACGACTCTATTAGTATTTGTTCATAGACAAAAGTTATTGTTTATCGCTATCCTCCTCCTTTTATTTTCTCCCATCAACTATATCGAGCAAGGTTTTGGTGATTTAACTTTTGTATTTGAACATGGAGGCTGGTAATGTTTCTCGCATGATTAGTTTGAACTAAACAATTGATGATATGGAAATCAAGAATGGAAGATCTCTTGTATTGCAAAGATTTGTATGGACTTTGAGGGGATAGTGAAAAATCCACAACTATGATAGATGATGAGTGGAAGAGATTAGATCAAAAAAGCAGTTGGGTTTATTCGACAAAGGTGGCTCGATGATAGTGTCTTTCATCATGTTTCTACCAAAGTTCTGCATATTCTCTTTGGAAAAAGTTAAAGGTCTCATGAAAGAAAACAATGGCAACAAAGCTTTTTGATCGTAAAACTTGTGAACCTAAAATATAAAGAGGGTGCTTCTATTGAGCATTTGAATGAAATACGAGTATTACTAACTAGTTATCTTCTATGAAAATGTCTCTTGATGATGAGTTGCGTAGCATTGTTACTTCTCAGCTCATTGCCGAAAAGTCGAGACACCGTGGTTTCCTGAATTTGCGCGATGGTATTGTTACCATGAGTCAAGTAACAAGCAGATTTGTTGAATGAGGAGTTGAGAAGAAAGACCTCAAGCAGAGATCTCGATTGATTCACGGCACTTATCTCGAGAACAGAGGAAGGTCAAGGTCTAAAGATAGAAGTAGTTCACGACAGGTAGAAGCAAGTCAAGATTAAGGAAAGATATTGTTTGCTATAATTGTGGTGAGAAAGGACATTATAAGAATCGGTTAAGCACCTAAGAAGAGCAAGAAAAAGGGAAAAGAAGTGGAGTCTACTGAGTCAAAAAAATACTACAAATACGTGCAGGTTGGTGATTATTTGATTTTGTCTCCATCTCGATGATATTTTTTCTTGTGTGTGTCAAGATCTCGAGTGGATAATTGACACAGAGCTTCTTATCATGCTACACCACGGAGGGAGTTTTTACTACGTGCATGTGTCTGAAAATTTTGGTGTTGTCAAGATGGGCAACCATGGCACAAGAGATATCATTGGCATGGGTGACATCCATATAAAGACCAATCTTGATGCAAATTGGTGTTTAAGGATGTGAGGCATGTGGTTGACTTGAGGTTGAATCTAATTTTAGTTGGAAGATTAGATGATGAAGACTATGATAGCAGGTTTCACAGAGGGCAGTGGAAACTCAGTAAGGGTTCTCTTGTTATAGCTAATGGAAAGAAATGTCACACTTTGTACAGGTTGTAGGCTAAAGCTTATGGTGAACAGTTAAATGTCACAGAGAAAGACTTCAGCATGGAGTTGTGACATAGGCGATTGGGACACATGAGCGAGAAAGGACTGCAAGCTCTTTCCAAGAGAGAGGTATTGCCTAACCTCAGAGGTATACGTTTGAACCCTTGTATCGATTGTTTAGCTGGTAAACAACATAGAGTTTCATTTGCTAGTCCTGCTTTGTCTAGAAAAATGCATGCCTTGGATCGTGTTTATACAGATGTATGTGGTCCTTTGAGGACAAAAACTCCTAATGGTTCTATTAATGTTCCTGGCATCAGTGGTGCACTTTACTTTGTTACTTTTATAGATGACTATTCCAAGAAAGTTTGGGCCTATGCTTTGAAGACCAAGGATCAGGTTATTGGTGTCTTCAAAGAGTTTCATGCCAGAGTTGAAAGGGAGACAGTTGAAATGCATAAGATCAGATAATGGTGGTGAGTATACAGGATTATTTGATGATTATTGTAGAGTCACATGGCATCCAAAGATAAGATGACAGCTTCTGGTACACCTCAAAGATAATGCATTGCAGAGAGGATGAACCGCACCATCATGGAAAAGATCTGTATGCTTTCATTGTGCAAAGCTACCCAAAAGATTTTGGGATGAAGCTTTGAGGATCTGCAGCTTGATGTGATCAACTTATCTCCCTGCATGACCCTAGATACCGATGTTGCAGAGCATGTTTGGTCGAGGAAAGATGTTTCCTATAAGCATTTGAGAGTATTTGGTTGTCGTGCATTTGCACATTCCGATAATGAAAGGTCCAAGTTGGATGGTAAGACAAAAGAATGTATTTTTCTTGGCTACTCACATGATCAATTTGTTAGAGGCTTTGGGATTCGTAAAAGTAGAAGGTGTTTAGAAGCGTAGATGTGGTCTTTTTAAGGATCAAACCTCGAGGATTTGAAGAAGAAGGCACCACCAAGACTTCATAAGATTAGCGATTGTGACCCGGGGCTTGTTCCTCCAAGATATCGGGTGATGGGGAGATGTGCAGGAAGATGGTATACAACCAGATATTAATCTACTTGCAGGACATGTTGAGCAAGAAGAAGTTGAGGAAGCGACTTCCCATGAGAACCTCAATCAGAAGATCTTCTAGACAACGCCACCTTCCGTAAGATACTCTGAGATGAGTATGTTATGCTTATTGATGCAGTGAACCAGAGAGTTACCAGTGAAGCAATTGAAAGTGAGCATAAAAATGTGGCTAGTTGCTATGCGCAGAAGAGAGGCAGGAGATGTGTCGGCCAGCTTAGTCGGCATGGATTTACACTGAGTCATGGATAGCCTCCCTTATGGGTCAAGGGGAGGTTGTTGGGCTGAGAGCCCAGTTCAGCCCATATGGGCTTTAGCAACCCATGACCCATAACCCTTCTCTTATTAACCCTAACCCTAACCTAATCTCTAATTATATATAGGGGCTAGGTGGCTACGAAATTAATAGATCAAATATCGCAAAGAAAGGGTAGCAACTTGGCGTGCAAAAGAATATTAGGGATTCAAAGAGAGGAGAAAAGGGCAAAAAAATAAGAGAAAAAGAAAGGGAAGAAGACAAGGAAAACTCGTAAATTATTTTCACTCATCCAAACAGCTTTCATCTCAAAGTTAGATCGGATCTACAAAGTGAGTTTTTCGTGATTGCTTGAGCGAGGTTTTGGATATTGTGCACAGTGACGTGATCCTTGTATCCCAGTTATTCTTTTGTAATTGTTGCTTAGGTTTTGGGCAAGAGATTCGAGAATTGTACATTCATTATTTCTATAGTGGATTTTCTCTAGTTTGCCCCGTGATTTTTACCCTTCACGTTGAAGGGGTTTTCCACGTAAATCTTGGTGTTTTATTTTATTATGATTTCTGTTTAATTTCGTTGTGTTACGGTCTATTAGTATTTGTTTATAGACAAAAGTTATTGTTTATTGCCTATCCTCCTTTTTATTTCCCCATCAGTCACGATTCCATGATGGGCTCTAGATGTGAACTAAATTAAAGATAAGGATGTTATCTAAGAACCCACAAAGCTGCATCGACTAGTAGATTCCCATGCAGATTATTTGTCTACTGTGTAAATCGAAGTAGAATCTAGTATTTGCACCTTGGATAATGCATTTGTCAGGAGAGGTTGAAAACTCACAAGAAATAGTTCAAAGCAACAGCAACCAAATCTGAAACAAAGGATTAAATGGAGAAAAGAATAGCCCACCCTTGCATCTAAATTCCCCACCCCCCCACCCTCCCGTTGACACTTTGTCTCAATTCCCCAGCTTCATTTCACTCCCCCTCCTCCTCATCCTATTTGCAGCAGGTCTTCTCCCATCCAAACGATGCTCCCGACCTTCTCACGGGCGCTCGCCCAAATCAATGTCTTGACAGCCATTCAGTTCTCCTACGTACGTTAACACAAACCAGTTCCCTTTTCCCTCCCCCTGCTATCTCTCTGCTTCCCACGTCTCTTTGCCCTTCACCGGCTATTCTTCGACCTCTTCAAGGCGCCTTACTCTTCCAGGGAGGGTGACGAGGACTTGTAGAGATCGTAAGGTGCCCAGAGGTAGTCGACGGCACATGGCTTCCTGGAGTCCAACCTCAACCAAGGCTTCCCTTTGCCGCTCCAGTGGAGAAGGCTAATGGGTCCCGGATGAAGGCTTCTGCACTTGCCTTCGATGTTGTCTCCGCCCAGGCCGTGCTGGTTCCACCTGTGATCGACTGCCTTTATATTTCCGGCCAAGACCAACAGGAATGGTGGCAGGGAACCCAAGTGGTAGATCCTCTTCTGCTTCTGCACTCCCATCCAGTCCTCCACCATCTTGGTGTACCCTCCCGACCTCCACATCTCCACGTCCATCACCATCACTCCGGTGTTGAAGTAGCAGGGCTGGCGGCCGTCGAACGTGCTGGAGAGCGTGGCGTCCGACCAGAACGCGTCGGTGAAGTACTTGGTGAAGTTGGCGTGGCAGTACTCCGGGGCGGCGACCACGTGCCCCTCGAGCTCCACCTCCCAGAGGTGGCGGATGTCGTCGACGACGACGATGTCGGAGTCGAGGTAGATGACGCGCCGGACCTCGGGCGGGAGGATTTCCGCGAGGTAGATGCGGGCGTAGTTGAGTGGCTGGTCGAGGGCGTGGCGGATGGACCGGGAGATGCGGCCGCGCACGCGGCTGGAGTCGAAGCGGTACACCCGGAAGTCGAGGTAGGGGAAGGCGGCGCGGATGCTAGCCAGGACGTCGGGCTCGAACTGGGCGGCGAGGAAGTGGAAAGTGACGCTCTCCGGGCAGGAGGTGTGCTGGAGGATGGAGAGGACAGCGGCCATGGTACCGCGCAGGTAGTTGGCATCGAGGGTCATCGCGATGTCGACGCGACCAGCCTCCGACGGCGAGGGGCACTCGTTCCCGTTCCGGAAGGCGGGCGCCTCGCGGAACGCGGGGACGGAGGAGGCCATGCTCGACGGGCGGCGGATGACGTCGACGCGGATGCTCGAAGTGGAGGTGGCATTGTCTGCGACGGCCACGAGGAGGACGAAGGATAGGAGGCCGTGGCGGTACCGGTACGAGGAGGCCATCCTGCCGCAACGAGGAGCGGGGGATGGCAGGAAGGTGGCGTCAGGGACGGAGGATAAGAGGAGGGGAATCCATGGGAGGAGGTGGAGGAGGCAGAGGTTAAAGGAGGGAAGAGAGGCGGGTGGGCGATAAGAACCGCTGAGCTGGGAGAGCAGTCAATGAGAATGTGAGGAAGGGAGCGAAGCACGGAAGGGAAAGACCCATCGACGAGCCGTTTCGTCCCTAATGTATAGCTATTGCATGTCGGGGGAAGGCGTGCTGCGATGGGAAGGTGGTCAACGGAAGTAGTCCAAAGAGACGCAGCACGAACGGGTTGATCCGCATCCGCATCCGCATCCGCATCCGCATCCGCAAGACTACTTTTGTTGTCCCCACCGTCGGATCTGATCAAGATCCACGTCTCCGACCATCACGACCATCCAATTTATGCGGCCTCCTCCTGTCATGCGCACGGTGGGCCCGACTTTGTGGAGTCGTTCAATCAGGCCACGTGATGCGGCACGATCTCTGCGTCACTTCCAAGAATACACCACTCGTGTTCTCCTCCGTCGTCTCCTTCCCCCGTCGGATCGATGGGCGAAACCCTATAGGGGAAACAAGGCCTTCGCCATGGATTTCTTCAAATCGGTCTTCTCCGCCGATCCTGACCCCGCAATCTCGCAGCACTCCCCTGTCGGATCGCCGCATGACGAAGAGGATCGAGCAAGAGAGGACGACCGTGGCAGCAGCGGCAGTCCGAGCCCCAATTCTGAGGCCTCCGCTGCCGGCGTTGGCTGGAGCTTCGGTGGTTTCATCAAGACGTTCGCCTCCAAGTCGGAGTCCGTCATACAGACCTACCGTCGCGACCTCGCGGAGTTCGGTACCGGGCTCAAGAAGGAGACGGAGGCTATCCAGGAGGCCGCCGCGCGTGCCGTCCGCGACCTCCCCGGCTCACTCGAGGCTAGTGCCTCCGTTGCCCAGGAGTCCCTCGAGTCCGTTGGGCAGGCTCTTGACGACCTAGGCGGCTCGGTGTGGCGGGGGACCGCTGAAATCGTCTCCCAGGGCAAGGAGGCGATCCTGTCGATGGAGGCTGGACCTGATTCCGCAGATCATCACTCCACCGAGCCCGGGCGGCCCAGTTCGTCCAGCTCTTCGAGGCGGTACAGCCGATTCGAGGTGCAGGTACTCGCAATGCAGTCAGACGCGAGTACCTTCTCGGAAGACCCGGAGGACGCCGAGGACTTCAGCGAGTGGAGATCGGGGTTTGATTTGGCTGAGAAAGAGGAGGAGATCGAGAATCTTTGCTATGAGAATGGGGCTTTGGATGGGCTTCTCAACAAGCTGGTTCCTGGTGTTGTGAACTACGAGACATTCTGGTGCCGGTACTACTATCGGGTGCATAAGCTGAAGCAGGCAGAGGATGCTAGAGCAAAGCTTGTGAAGAGGGTGATATCGAGAGAGGAGGAGGAGGAGGAGCTGAGCTGGGAGGTTGACGATGACGAGGGTGAGGAGGAAGAAACCAATAAAGAAGAAAAGAAACAGCAAAATCTCAATACAAAAAGACATGTCATCGAGGTGGAAAAACAAGAACAACAGACTGACGAGGAATTAAGGTCGACCATGGAGCCTGCAGCAGAGCACAACGCTGCCGAGGCATCCCAAGTTGAGAACTTGGGATTGTTGGAAGCGAAGGTCGATGAGGGAAAGGCATCAACAGCTGGATATCCAGAAAATACTGAATCAAGTTTTGGGCATTTGACCTGCAAGTTGGATGAAACTTTGGTGCCCGAAGGGAAGGCAGTGGCTGCAGGGTCAAGCAAGGACAGCGATTTTTCAGTTATCTCAAGCCAGAATTCTATGCCGGAGGAAGATGATCTTGGGTGGGATGAGATTGAGGATCTGGGTGAGCATGATGAGAATAAAGCTGGTGGCTCCAGCATGAGCCCTGTCAAGGTGGACCTGCGCAAGAGGTTCGGTGCTGCCGAAGAGGATGAGGATCTCAGTTGGGATATTGAGGACGAAGATGAGCCCTCCAAGCCTTGAATTGAGGATACAAGTATGTTTAACATGATTATTTTTCATTTCTCATGTGTGCGGCAAGGGGCTTGGTCAATAAAATAAAACTTGCTTCTTTCTTGTTGTGCATTTTAATGTTAATATACATACATTTAGACCAATTTACATGATTTATCAACTATAAGTTCCAGGAGGATGAAATTGGCATAAGTGGACTTCATCTTGATGTTTCTGAAATATGAATGCTTATCATGTTTTAGTGCAATAATACTGATTTATCTGTGAGATTGTTTTCCTATAATCTGTGCTGTGCCTCTAGTGGATACCGTAGCAAAGTGAGCATCTGATACACCTATGTTGGAAGAGTTCTCTCTTTAGTTAAATATGTCTACCAATCTTTAGTTATACATGTCTACTCCAAATGGTTACTCATGCTTTAAAGTTCTGATGCACTGTTGACTTGTAGCCTTTTGGATGGACTCTTACTGTTAGCAAAAAGAAATCAGTATGAACTTATGATTATGGTGTCATGATAGAATTTAAAAACAAAAACGGAGAATTCAATCAAAATTTTGAAAAGCATAGCCAACTGAACCCCTTGGCGTTCCTCGCCTCTCTAATTTTATCAAAAAAGTCTTCCCCTTCTATCTTTTCCTTTGCTACTTTCACAATAGATTTATGGATCTATCAAATTCAATAATTTTGTTGTTATCAACCTGAGATTTGAATAAACAAAGCCTCTCTTATTGCAGAAGCTCTGTGCAGCACTATAGTATAATGCATACAACAGTACATGATAATGCTAGCTTGTATGCAGTCCATGATAAGAATCTTAAGATTATGGGACAAGTTTAGAAAGATAAACAAACACTGAGGGCTCGATCATTTTTGAAGTGAAGAAAGGCAAAAATTGATAAGACTTTAAAACCTTTTTTATTCTATTTTTGGGATTCTAAAGAACTTTGTTTGTTTATTGTAGCTAAGTGAAGATGTTTACATGTGAGCCTCTACGAACACGAAGAAAAAGAAAAAAAGAAAAGGATGGTGTGGTAGGAGCTGGTCTTTCCTCCCCCATTCCCACCATCTCCAACTAGAAGGAGAGAAGAAGAAACAGATGTCGCTGTTTCTTTTATTGGTCCACAAAGATGTAGGCACAAGGGTCTTTATGACACAACTAATAACTAGATGCCTATGTTGTCCTTTTGTTGTCTTTAACATGTATGCATCTTGCTGCTCCTTAACCGTAGTTCACATGTTGGCTTAAGGAGAGAGGTCTGGTCTATCATCTTTGGAAATAGTTTTCTTAACTGGCCTTATGTAATTCGTTCCTTACAGATTTATACTGGTCAAATTTGAGATGTTATTACACCCATCTCAGGTGCTTTAGCTCAGCTAAAACTAGACTTATTATTTGCAAGACTTAAAAAATGCCATCATTTTGCTGTTGTTAACTCTGCATCTCATTGATGAGTTACATGTTTTAGGTCCATATATAAACCTTGCTGTGTAATTTGGACTAATTATAAGCTGTGGTGGAAATCTTCATCAAGTTGCTAGCTATACCCACAACTTATTACATAAGCAAATCTCCCAACTAATATTAGCTAAGAGATTTCGTTTCTACAGATCACATGTGATCTTGAACAAGAGATCTTTCACTTGTACAAATATGCACTAATCAATCAGTTATCAATTTTTATTATTATTATAGTGAGAATCCAATTAGAATTCTGTGACGGTTATTTTACTATTGCAGAGCATATTACTTCCTTTCTGTGTTGAATAATCCAGTTAGAGTTCTTCTGATTACATCAGACTCTCTGGGAGTCGATTGAATGATTCGGCGAAACTCTACCGTTGAAGATAACTCTTAATATAAATATTACAAAATTCTAACATGCCCAGGAGGGGGGATTCAAGCACTTCGCCACGTCTGCTACCCTAGAAACTTTAAAGAGACTAACCACGCTGATGGAAAAACAACTTATCGACAACAAATCCCTTCTCCACCATCTTCTTCACGGCCATAACAACCCACATCCACGCATTACTGCATCACAAGGCATGACAAAGCGAAGGCACCTCAAGAGCTGCTACTGTGATCTACGCTCGCACTTCTAGCGGAGCCGGCAATGACGGTAACCTCCTCTTCTGGATGCGAGGGGGAAGATGCCTAGTGTACTTCTTAGGGCCGACAGTCCAGGGCAAGAACACACCGGTGCCGCCTCGAGGCGCCTTCTTGTTGGGGCTCATGACCATGGCTCTGGGTGGTGGCAGCATGACGATGGGACTGCGGAGAGCAAGTCCCCATGCAGCCGGGATCATCGCATGAGGCCCGCAGGCGATGACTCCGGCGGTGGCTGCTTTCTGTGCAGGTTGCCAAAGAGCCATGGTTTTGGTAGGCTGCTGCAGCGCCGTCGGTGAATCTGTCGGGTGACTGGCAGCTCTGACCTTCACGAATGTGATGATGATCCTCCGATTTGGTGACGCGCACACGACGTGCCTCGCCATGTCTGCGCTGTTGCCACGCATAACGAGGAGCGATCTGCAACAAGTTACGTACAAAAAATGATTACTACACAAAATGGATGACTCCTGTGATACACCTGGGTCAGAAAACTGTGGATAGTCTATGCTGTTGCTTGGGTGGCAGTTATATCATGAGGGTTTAGGGTTTGTGAGAAAGATTCTAGGACTAGTTCAATCCAGCGACCCGAGGAGCTGAGTTTGTGCTGGGTAGTCCTGTCCCTTCCAGAACGGTTGTGATTAGTTCTAATTTGGAATTGGAACTAAATCAGTTTCAGAATGTTCTAATTTCGATTTCAAACTGGAACCATCTATTTTTTTTTTATTTTTTTAAAATTAAATATTGTTGGAAGTAAAGATTTATCAATTGGAAGGACATTTGATTGTTTTGAATTTTTTTATTTTTCTAACCGATTCGAAATCAAACCAGAACCATTGGTTCCAATTTCAATTCTATATTCCAAGAATGAAATTAAACCGTCAGAACCTAGTTTCAGGTCGGTTTGAAACCATCAAGACATTGACCTGATTTGTTTTTGGTTCTTGATTGGGTTGATTCCAATTCGGTTCCAGTTCGAATATTAAATTTTTCTAGATACAAGTTGATTTCAATAATGTTGCATCCTCGTATTTATGGTTATCCTCTCATACTAAATTTGTAAAGTGGATCAAATATGGATGTCAATTTTAACTCCTGGGCTTTCTTTTTTGAGCTCTCTGATGAGCAGAGCTATGCTTGTTTTAGACAGTTATAAGTAATTTAAATTTGCTGGTTTTGGATTAAAAAAACTGGATGAAACAGAGAGCTAATGCTTATGCATACCCTTCGTTTATCGATAGTGTTAGAGGGCCCTTGTAGTTTCCTTCATGATCACTGACAAGAGAGCGTCCAAAAGCCATTGTTGTGTCAGATAGAAGAAGCGTGGAAATGGGATTGTCCAAATGTGGAGGTTTGAAGTATGGCTGTGAATGCTCATCCTGCAGAACAACCAAGAGTGGGTGCATGTAAGAAATCTAAGGCATAAGATCTCAATGATGCTATAAGAAAAGGGATTTTACCTCATCAAAGAAGTTGATTATGCAACTGTTGGGCTTCCTACTTTCTGGAATTAAGCGCCACTGAACCAAGTGATCAATTACAGTTTGCAGAGCAGTCGGAATCAGTTCGATATTACCTACATCAAAATATTTCTTTAATTACCCAGCAGTTATTGGTCTAACACATTTGTGACAAGTAGTTTAGTTCTGCTCTTGGATGCATTGTGACATCCAATTATCTCAGCCCACCAGACTGTCACAATTCATATCCTTACTTAAGATTCCTTAATGAGTAATAAAAAACCAAAAGTGTCTGCAAGAGACTGAAACCCTACCCACATTAGTGGCTTGTCCTTGGTAACAGAATATATTTTAGGTCATTGAGTTTTTATGTAATTCAACGATCATGATTGAATACCAGTAGAATCAGAATGCTGCTAATAGTTTAGAACCTAAAATGACGTGTTACTTAGAAACAAAAATAAAAAAAATAGGATTGTTCTCAAGAAATTGGGGTTTACTTGCTGCCTCCTTAGTAGTTGATTGGAATAATGGGACACCAAGTTGAATGATCTCTCGCTTATTCCCTTTCATTTGTTTGTTGAAGAAAATAAATGTTTCTCCTGAAAACATATGCACAAAAACAATTGTTAGACAGAGTCAGCATCTGATGATCAAATCGGATGAACAATGTATTATTGCATGAACTTCTAACATATTTATGTGCATCAGCCCGATATCAAAAACTTGATATACTGTGTCTGCAAATATGCAGACGAATGTCTTCATATCATATGAACTCGATATACCAAACTTCAGTTTTGGCAGAAAGAAAGGCAGAGTTTATTGAATTCATCTATTTACTGGCATCTTTTGTAAAGCATGAGAGGATAAAGCAGAACAAAGGATGGCTAGGTCTTACTAAAAGTATGGTATAGGAAGAGAAAATTAAGAAATTATGGAAGCACACAAGGCAAACACTTGATTTTTATTTCACTTCATTCCGTTTAATTTTATTCCAGATTTTTTTTTTATTTGCTCTCATTGAAGAGCAACTAGATATTAACCCTTTCTCCAAATCCAGTGCTTGATCCATTTATACTCGGTGAAAAAATGCTCCTGATATTTTAATATGTCAGTTCCAACTTCTATCAGACGGTAAAACTAAATGAAAAACTTAAGCAATCGTTTTTTCATTACCATGAACATAAACCCTCTAACAGAGTGCTGTATGCTGCATCCCTAACATAAGCAACTCTGGTCAGATTCAAAAAAGCAAGTGTAAAGGAAAAAAATGTCATGTTGTTGTGGACTAAAGTTTATTGAACTGCAGTGGAACATCTTAAAACTTTAGTCATCTGGGAAGGATTGAAGCAAATAGTGAATAGGAAAACCACCAATATAAGTTTGTAACCCTGACCTTCCAAGCTGTAACCAAGAAATAAAAAATTCAGATAAAAATCAACCTGGCCTCAAATTAAATGAATTAATTTCTGGTGAAGAGCCTTGGCAAAGCAATGCAGCTACTTTATGCTAGAGACTAACATATGACAAGCAGCCAACTAAGAGAAAAATTTTACCCGAAAGTTGTCCTCTGCGTCCAGCAAGACGTAGTTCATTAATGTAGTCAGCAAGAGTGAGAAGCTCTGAGTTTGTGAAAATGTCCTCGTACAACTTAAGGCCCTTAACAACATTAACCTGATCAACAACCACACCAGAAATCAGCACATTTTATCACAAGGAAAACTCAAAAATATAAAGCTGAACAACTACTAATCCTACGGCATCTTCTATTGCATCTCTATACAGAAAGTGTGCCCAATGATGGTAAGATGGAACTCGCCATATGCCCCTTCACTGACTCCTTGGCCACAAAACCTTTTAAGATCTTGATCCTTTCGGGACGTGCCAAGCAATCTTCATGACCCACACAAAGATTGACCTCGTTGAATGAAATTTGTCCCTCCTGATGTCCCTCTTGAGATCCTAGGACACAAACAGTTAAAAAGATTAGTACCTTAAACCTTAATACAAAAAAAGGCCCATGGAAAACCAAATGCAAGCGCACAATCTTCTTGAGATGTTATTGCCTCAATTGATGGAAACTCTGTACATATAGCCTGATTGAAGCAAGTAAGCTAAACATTAGACATCCAGCTTTTGCTTGCAAGGAGGTATTACTGTTGTAAAAGGGAATTCCTCAACGATAAAAGAATCTTGACATCATGTTACATATGTAAACATTAGATATTGATAATATGATTAAAAATATTCAATGTTTGTGTCACAGTAGTTATGTTTTTACTAAGTTTTAGAAAATTTTTTAAAAATGAAGTATAAAGAAGAAAACTAATGCCTAATCAACTATTAGTGTAATCTACTTTTATCTTTATTCTAGAGAAATAGACCTGAGAAAAATTAATAATAATCTACACACTGACCCAAATGCTAAATAAGAGAGGAACAGATGCCATATCCAAAACGTAGGCAATTGCATCTTGCTTGCTGCTTCCGTGCAAGAACTGATCTCCCATCAAACATCATAGAGCTAAGAATGTTCCTCAACTTAGAATATTCCTCCAACAAATCCCTGGACCAATGTTCAACACGTTGAAATTCTAGAAGCACCGGCCACACACGTTTCCGGTGATCTGGCCCGACCTAGTGAACGCCACGGACCCAAATGAGACCGAGGACAAGGGTGTACAACTGTGTGGGGCCAACGTAGGGTCAATTAATAATTGCTGTAGGCGGCTTGCCATTTCGATCTTGGCTGCTTGAGAAGTGGAACGCTGCTGCCTCTCGCGCTCCAGCCTTCCGATAACGTATCATTAACTCCGGCTCAAAAATAATTAACGCAAACTACGACAAAGATGGGGCCCATGGCCACCTCTCACATAGGCGTTCTCCGTCACATGGTCCGCCGCTGCACCGAACCGCACCGCCGACTGACACGGCGAGCGCCCGGGCGCATCACCAAACCAGCCAATCTGGGTTGGTTGACCACCAAACGAACCGACACGTGCGGCCGAACGACCTCGCTCACCGGTGCACATGGGCAAACATCCGAGGCAACCCGTCTGATTATGATCAGACGGCATTACTGAACATTGATAAGAGTAGCGCCCGAAGAACCCTTGCCACGTGGCACCTAAGAGCCTCTCCGAGAGAGCCCCAACGAGGTTCTGTGGCTCCAAGCCGAGACTTCTCCAAGGTTTCCGAGTTAATGTACTTCCCATTCCGAGGAGTACATGCCCTCCTTGTAAAGACCCCTCTCCATAATCCCAGACAAGAAGGTTAATTGTAAAGCGTGAATCAAACACTTCCCCAGGTCCCAAAATGAGTACTTCGATTCCCCCGTCCGTGAACCGACTCACGGGCCTAGCTGGGTACGCTAACTCGATTGCCAGCGGCAGGGCGAACGCCGCTGGAATGTGACGGCGAAGAGTGGTCCGTCAAGGCCGTCCGATCCACCTCGAAAACCCCAATATAGCCGGAGGAGGAAAGGAGAATAGAACAGTCGGTGACGCTAGTTTGGCTCCGATGCGGACGACTAACTAATATCAACGGAATACAGATCTAGAAATTTCGAATACAAATATTAGACATATTAAACACAACGGTATCATTAAAAGGATAAACAAATAAATATATAATATATGTATTTAGTCGATGAGTAAGAAATTACTAGTTACCTCCCTTGGCGTCGCCCCCTTCGGGACCCTTGTGATCCGAAGAATCACCGGAAGAAACCTCGTCCGCCGCCGCTTCCTCCACTACGGCAACCTGAACGCCGTCGTCCGCCACCGCCTCTGCAGCAGCAGGTTCTTCCTCCGCCGCCGCTTCCTCTTCAACTGCGATGCCAACGCCGTCTACCACCGATTCCTCCGAAGCAGCATGTTCCTCCTCCGCTTGAGCACCGCCGCTCTCCACCGGCTTATCCTCCTCTGGCGTCGTCACCAGCTGCTTCGCCTCCGTCGGATCCTCGGCCGCGGAGGCGAAAGAGGCCGCCTCGCGGTTCGCCGCGACTACGCGGAGCTCGGCGGCGACGTCGGCGATCGAGTAGTACTTCTGCATGTGGAGCACCGGGATCCAGTTGAGTCGCCGCCGGTGTACGGCGGCGAACACCGCCTCGTACTCCGCCGCCCCTCCGATCTGCGCCAGGTGGCTGCACAGCGCGTCGATGATCGCGTTCGCCGCCGCGAACTCTCCGCGGAACCACGCGATCATCGCGTCCCTGACGTACACTTCCGGCACCACCGCCGCCGCTGCGGCAGTCGCGGCCCCTGCCACCGCCGTCGCCATCAGCCCCACCGACCAATCACTTCTCCTCCTACAACCCACCCCAAATCTACACCACGGAAATTTCTAGAGCGAGAGAGGGAGTGGGAACGACAGAGCGAGCGGTAGAAACGTATAATAATTAGCGAGAGAGAAGATACTAAAGGACGCGACCGAGCAAACGAGACCCCGATGGCTCTATAAATACTTGGGGAACCAGTTCAGCCGCGGCCACGTGGCGAAGACATAGGGCCGAAGGATCCCAACCGGGCCGACCCGGAGAGGACAGGGCACTTACTTGGGAAGAGGTGGTCGCGAATACGCACCCAGATGCTGCTCACCGCTTCACCGTGGCGGTGACGGGATCCCATTCTTTTGCGTCATGCAGCACGTGCTCCTCGCCCGACGCGCACGTCGATGCCTCCGCCGCCTCTCGCTCGGGCGGACTCGTGGCTGGGCGGGGTGGGGCCAGGGATCTCCGCCGTCCGATTCTTGGGGACCGTTGGTCAACGGACCCTCCCCGACGACGGTAGCGATTTTGCCTCCGTGATCCAACGGCTGTGATCTCGCTGAAATTATTGAAAGGGTTCCGTATCACAACATCATATATAAAAATACGTAGATGCATAAAGACATTTGTATTGTTACGCTGCGTCTATTCTGGCAATCCCGTGGAGGGTGGCGTCAGCGAGCACGTCCGTTGAGGTTCTCTTTTTGCGCCTCCTGCCATTTGCGTGTAGGTTTACGATAGCAGTTGACGGGTGGGTGCGGAGGAGCAGAAGGTTGGGAGGAACAGGGAACAGGGCTCACACCACCCACAAATGGCGGCGGGTCCCACGCCAGGAACGCCCGACTACCTCACCCTCGCAACGCCAAACTTGTGTGGCACGCACACCGAGGTGGCCGCGCGCCTTATTCTGGGCCAGCTTCCCGCACCTTTCAGTCGCGGATTTCAGAGTCGCATGGGCGAAGAGTCGAACAGTTTGATCTACTAAATAATTACATCGATCGTTTGGGTCAACCGTTTGAGTTCTGGAGAATCCTACATTAGAATAGTGTAATGTGAGGAGGAAGGGCCAATGGCTCCTCGAGCAATCGAAAGATTCAATTTCGAACATATAGTCAACCAAAAGAATAATAATAGTAATAATGGAGCTACATGTCTTCATGAACCAAGGTCTACGGGCTGGAGTTCGTCAATGCCAACTCGAAGACTGCCAGCACATCTGAACGGAATCCGAAAGCTAAAATGGGTTGCGGAAGGAGTCGAAGGGTCGGAGAAGTATCGTAGGCGTTGATGTGTGACGCTTCCATCTGAACTGAAGTCGGGTAATGTTATGGTAAACAACTTTGTGCCGTGGTCTCGGGGCCGTCGCGGTCGGGTTCGGGTCCGAATGCACAGAGGTCGCCTCATCAATCTCCGGTCGGGAAGCCGGCGTGGGTCGAGTGAAGCGATCCTCCGCTTCGGCCGGGATCGGTTCCTGATCGTTAATTTGCCCTGCACGGAGGAACCCCTCCGATGCTTAAGTCAGCGTAGGGTGAGAGTGAGTAGAGAGTGTTTTATGAGAGAGAGAGGTAAAGAGAGAGAGCCTTTAGCTCCGAGATTCCAAGTCGTGGTTCTCCGAAGCGGTGTCCTCGAGCGGAAGTCCCGGCGTGAAGAGATGAGCGGTTGTCCAGGTCGGGAAGAGATGAACGGGTGTCCCGGTCGGGAAGAGATGAGCGGTTGTCCCGGTCGGGAAGAGATGAGCGATTGTCCCGGTCGGGAAGAGATGAGCGGTTGTCTAGACCTGTCCCTGCACAAAGGCAGGTCGGAGGATGCTCCTTGAACCCTCCGACGCTCAAGTCACCAATGAGGAGGAGATGAGTGTTTTAGAGAGAAATAGAGAGGGAGAGGTAGAGAGAGTCCCTGGCCGCCGATGTCTCGAGGTCGATGCTGCTCCTCTCTGTCATGGGAGCTCGGTGCTGCCATGCAGCGATGGGAGCTCGGGTGAGAGCCTTCTTCCCCTCCTTCTTCTCCTTCTCCTTCTCCTCCTTTTCTTCGATCTTTCCAATCGAAGAGTTCCGAGAAAAACCACCTCCTTTCAATATCGTGGAAAAAGTCCTCCTCAATGACTCTTCTAGTGGCTTATATAGATCGGGCGATTGATGGGTTTACGTTGCATCCGAGGGTGGCGTCACGGACCGACCGTGCAGGCGATGCGTGGTTGACCCTTGCACGGGCCTGTGGATTGGCAGAGGAAGATGATGTCTGGGAGTCATCCTCGGCCACAGTTGAAAGCAGGAGGTGCTGTGACGTCATCCAAGCGTAATACATAGGTTCCAGAATCGCGTCACATTTAATACCCCTATTAGGTAAATGTCATGATGCTACGAGATAAGTGCTCGGCGTTTCCTTCCCCGCCTTTTACTTTCTTCCGCTTCTAAACATCTGCCTACTCCTCCTCCGGTCGGTGCATTGGCGCGCGCCATTTGCAGCCAAAACGACGCTTGGCTTTGGGTCCCGCGTCGTTCGACAGTGCAGCCGATGATGGTTGCCTGAACAGGTGGATCCCCCCTGGCCCGCAGGTCCCACCTGTAAAGGATATAGTGGAGGAAGACGACAGCAGCCACCCAACCCAGAAATAAAGAGAGAGAGAGAGAGACTCCAACTCTTCTCGTTCCAAATATTCTAGGATATAATTTTTATATATTTAAAATTATTAACGTGATTATGATGCATTCAACTCATTTTTTTTCAAAAATTGAAAAAAAATATATATAATAAATATTTCATGATGTCAGCTCTTGTATATATAAAATGTGAGAGTGGTCGCTGTGGGGCCCACTCGATGGTGATGGGTGGGTGGTGGTCTGCATGTGCCGATATCCGAGTCGTCACTGCACGGTTTGTCATTGTATGATGTGAAGAGGCTCAACATATTGATGACGCTACACGAAGAATCTGCTTTAAGACGAATTTGTTGGAATCCGACAACCATAATTACAAATTTAATGAGTGCATTAGTTCAGCTATCTTTTTTACATCCTTTGGCGCTATAAGGGAATTGAAGCTACCTTTTCTGATTGCACACATGTGGCTTTTATCCGAGAAAGGTGTGTTAGGCATAAAGCGTGATGGTGTGGGTATTCGGCATGTTGATGGACATGAAAGGCTTCCATGTACAACGCAGAGCATGGCGGAGAGCATCGTGTGCTTTTCCTTTTAAGTTGAAAGGGCACGAAGATAGGAGTTAAACCTAAAGGTTAGGAAACAAAAGGAGAAGAAAAATAAAAGAAAAATTATATAATATTTTTAAAAATAAAATTAGATAATATTCAATTGCGAGATGAATTCATTAGTTTCTCCCCTAAAAAATAATAGATGAGCAATGTGTTTTAATATCAATTCTAATTTGTTTCCTTTTCGCTATCCAAATGTAGCAATGTGTTGAACTATAAATTAATCACAACGATAAAAAAACTCAATTTAATTTTCTTTAGATGAATTCATAGAAAAATCTCTTTTCTTAAAGGTGTCCTCATTTTCATAATTTTCTAGTAGCAACTTTTTTTTCCCTAATATTTTGAACACCCTTAATTTGATACTTAGTCACTTACCCATTTTCTCTCTCTTTTCTTTTCTTTTCTTTTCTTATAAATCAATCTATAAATTATAATAATTTTATACTATATTATATTTTTTTTAGTAATATAAAAAACACCATAATGCAATACAAATATACTATGAGCGATACTAGAAAAATATCAAGACAAAATATTATATTATGATATTTTTATGCTGCATTGTAGTTTTTTTGAATATAATTGAAAATACTGTAAGATGATATAAAAATATTTTAGTAAGACTAGTTCACCCAATGGATTAGTCATATGGAATGGAAGGAAAAAAAGAAATGTAGCTAGCGTGTTTCAAGTACTAGAATAAAAAAAATATTGTTAGAGAATTCTAAAATGGAAGACAATTCCCAAGATTGGCAAAAAAAGATAGATGTTTTTTTTTTGAAAATTCACCCCGTTTCTTTTCAATTTATTTTGGATCCGACTATAATCGATGGTCAAATATTTATTTAATTTTCTTGGTACGTTGTAGAATATGGTAGTTGTCTGATGGCCATGGTTGAAAAATCAATTGAAGAAATAGGAGATGTATAAAATGTTGGTTTGGATTAAAAAAATTCTTAGTAAGAGTAAAAAAGAAACATCTTATGGTTGACAAGGTCTAATTCTAGACAGGATTTGCTTTCACTATATATATACATACATATATGTATATACATATACATATGTATACATACATATATATATATATATATATATATATATATATATATATATATATATATATATATATATATATATATATATATATATATATATATATATATATATATATATATGAGCTAGTCGATTAAAAAAATTGTTAAAGTCTTTATCAGTTAGACTAGCTGTCATCTTTAAAAAATATATCAAATTTTGAATTATCAATCTTTTAAGTGAATCTGATATATCAAATTAATATTGTAAATATGAAATATATCAAATGAGATTTAAAACTCTTAACTTTTGATAAAAAAATCTTATGTCATTACCAAATTAATATTTAAGTTATATCTCAATTCGATTTGCTCTATGTTGTGGATGTAAAAAAAAAAAATTATTTTGTGAATATAATTTTTAACAAAGATTCAAAATGTCCCACAATGTCGTATTTTACGAATATAATTTTTATGAGCGTCTCTTTTATGCTAATAAAAGTGACGTATTTTGTTGGATATTTGGTTATTGGAGCTCGGTTGACTCTCCGCATCACCGGCGACTGGTGCGATGGCCGTCGCTATTATCCAAAAGCCGGTGGCCTCCGCCGATTTCCACTTCCTCCGGTTGCCACCTCCACCCCGGCGATCTCCGCATGCATATGCAGTGGCGCGTTGACTTCCAAGCCTCTGGCGCCATTGCTTTCTTTCTGCTTCGTGCTTCACCAAATGGACCTTCGTCGGCGCGCTCTGCTCCGGTCAACGCCCGTCGTTCCATCATTGGTCGACAGCCATGACCGGTGGCAGAAAACGTTGCACCAAAGAATTACCTCTCATGGTGGAAACATAAAGCCAAAAACAACACGACACGATGCACTGCCTCATGATACGACGCAATGTGGCAGAAACAGAGGGTGGTGTCGAAGCACGGCAGAAACAAAGCCTGCAGAGTATCGATGGATCAAAAGGTGAGGATATATCCACCTCAGGGAACGAAACCTGAACCGTTCCATGAGCAAGCGTGATCGCTGTGGTCCTTTTCCTTGTTCCCTTCTGAGGAATAATATACAGGGGAAAGAGATCCAAGGTGCTCTTTGGGTGGTGGAAACTTAAAGAGACGATGAAGCACCATATCCAAGCCATGTGAAGACATGGATTGGTGGATGCAACATACGCATGTCCGTAGTGCTCTCAACAGTCTACTCAAATTCTCCTAATCAACCATGCTAGAGAGAGAGAGAGAGAGAGAGAGAGAGAGAGAGAGAGAGAGAGAGAGAGAGAGAGAGAGATTCTTTTATGATGCTTTGATGCACGTCATGATGCAATCCTGCCAATTGTTTATCCTCAGATACTGACGCAAAGATCCTTATTTGTCAAGCAGAGTTGACATATATAAAGGACAGACAACAAAGCATGGTCTTGAAATCTAAAGAAAGATTCTATCTTCAAAGAAGGAAGATGGCAATCCATTTCTATTTAACTTATACACAACCATTAAATGAAGCAAGTTTTTTCATGAAATGACTGTGTTTAAGTCATTAGAACTCAGCTACAACATCTTTTATTGATCTCCAAGTCAAATGCAAAGTTGCACAAGTAATCAATATATATGTATCCTGACAAACCACAAAGCTTCTGCTATATCTTTGTCGCATGGGGCTCCTAAAGGCACCTTTTCAAAGGTTATCTGGGAGACTTATTCCTTACTGCATCATCATTCAAGGAGCAGTGAGCAGCACAAATGGCTCCATCACTCATCAAGTTCTCAACCCACAACATGCTCTTTTCTGAAGCTTTCATATGTTGTGCAAGTTGACCACATACTGAAGCATCACAAAATTTTTTTGTTCATATGAGCTCCATCTAATCTTATTATTGAGCAATAAACAAACACAACTTGGCATGCAGTGTATGCTAGATTGACTAATACAGCTTGATTAGATTAGTAGATACTTCGTACTAAGTTCTACCTTAGGTTTGCTACTCTGTACCATATCCATAGCAGGCAAGATCAATTGAATGGCATCTGAATGAGAATCTGTTCCATGCTATTTCGGTAGAACACTGGAAGAGCGACAAATAGTTCTACTGTTCCTAAGAGAATCTATCCTTTCTCTTGCAGTCCAATTCGTAGGAGTATTTGGGTGGTGAAGAGTAGTTCCTGCAGCACATGGCAACAATGATTAGCACATTCGAGATACAGCATTTATTGTGGCTTTAGCTTTCCGAAGGCAATGGAGGAATCAGATGCTCTTTTTGCCCCCCATCTCATTCAGCAAAGTGGTTGGGGAACTCCAATACATGGCTTTCTTTTGGGCAATCAAGTCAGTGGGAAGGAAGAAAGACAACTTCTTCAATCTGTTCTGTGATTAGTGTTTCTCTATTGCCACATGAACAACAACATGAGTAAAGGTTATCATATCCTCATGATGATAACCAATGACATTAGCAATTCAATATTTCGATATTACTTTTGAAGGAAGAATATTATTATTAGATGCAAGTTAAACCACAAACCTTTGGTGGAACATGGAATACAAATTTCATCTGACTGAATCCTTCTTTAAAGAGGGAGAGTCCAACTACAAAGTTCAATCAAAGAACATTTAGGCTCACCCTCTTTAATGATGTGACAATTATTAATTAAGATATATATGTATCAAGTCAGCCAAGCATGGAAACATATAGTAGTCAATCGCCTTTATGGGGAACAAGACAGCTGTGCCAACTACAGATGTTATGATGGCAATTATATGTTCTTTCAGCTACAGAGAAGTCCCCATTACACTCATCCAACTAATATTTTCTTATAAGAATCAAAAGCTTGGTTGGGTTCCTTCTTTGGTTAGTTCTGCATAAACAAGATTGCATAGGTGGTGATGCTTCCAAGCAAACTTGGAATAGTAGTCTGAAACTTGTCTTCTGTTTCCCATCTTTTCTTTTGAAACATGCCAAAAGCAGAACAGGGGAGGATAATTTAATGAGTTTGCAGTTGGTGAATCTGTGTGATCAAGTCTTTGCTCCTTCCAACACCAGGCTCTTACATGTGGGTGTTGATGAGGAACAAGATGCATAATGTTATATCTACTGAAGCATTCAAGCATTCACAGGTAATAGCAGATGCATTTTGCAGGCTTCTTTTGTGTGTCTATTCTACATGTAATGCATTTCACAAAGATATTAAACCCAACAATCTGAATCACTCTGTCAAAACTGTGAAGATATCAAGTAAAGTGATTCCATACTGACAAAGCTAAAGAAGACCTGTTTCTCAGTAGTTTGTTTCATAAACTCAGATAGGATACTAAACATGGTATGGCTACAGCTACAGGATACATATACATGACATTGTATTCTCACAGCTATGAGAGTATAAAAGATAGTAGTAGCCATCATGAAGCAGGGAGCAGTAAAGATCTAGAAATAGAATATAAATACATTGACAGAAACCAGCAGCTAGCTGCAAGCTTGCAGTGATGTCAACCCAAGAGAGACTTATCAGCTAACAAGAACTGCAGCATGCAACAGGTAATAAACAGCATATGATGATACAACTGGATTTACTGGGCACATGTTTTGGCACTCAAATATTTTGGATTAGAGCAGTTGCATATTAAAGATCTTAATAATTAAGAAACATCACTTTGAATTAACAAGCAATCCATAAAAGTTCAACTGATGGAAGAAAAATCAGTTGAGGATGGCAAGTCAGAGATTAGCTGATGCCCAGATGTAATCATCATAAATTTAGTGCTTGATCAAGTTGCTTGTGTTCTTAAAGAAAGAGAGAGAACATAATCCTTTCTCAAATAATAATAACAATATATTATTAACCTAAGATCAAATCAAATAAGAGAAGAATCAATTAAGATAAAAATAAAAAAATATATTAAACTTCTCAAAAATAAAAATACTTATAAGATTTTAAACTACTATTTGGCTTGTGCCGAGACTGGGATGGATATACATATATAAATATCATATATTTATAGGTGTAAAATAATAATTTAAACCAAGAGACTCTTATCTCTAAGACTCTATTTAATCAACTTATTTAAAAAATAAAAGATAAAAATCTTAAAATCCTCCAAAAAAAAATAATACTTTAAATTTTAACACCACTTTTTAAAGTATACTTTTGGATATAAATCCCAATTTGCTTCCAAGATTTTCAAACGATCAAAATATCTAAAACATAATCTTTGCTCTTGATCTCCATAACCTGAATGACTTCTTGAAGTACTTTCTCTCGAATAAAATGATGTTGTTTAATTTTAATATGTTCAGTTCTTATATGATAAATTAGATTTATAATCAATTTTAAGGCACTTTGATTATTTAATTATAAAATAGTTGGTTTATTAATTTAATAACAAACATCCTCAATCAAATGTCTTAACCCTATATATTTTTTATCTACTTCGATTGTAGAAAGAGGGATCGATTATTACTTCTTACGACACCATGAGATATAAGTATAATCATTTAAAAAGGATATAGCCAGAAATGAATTTAGGATTATCCGAATCACCTCCCAAATTAGTATATGCATAACCATACAATTCAGGATGAATATTATTCTTATGAAATAATCTCAAATTTAGAATAGAATTCATATATTTTAAAATTCTCTTTACTACATCAAGATGACTTTCTTGGATATTATATAAAACTACTTACAAGATTAACTAAAAAAATAATATATGTTCTTATAATTATTAATTAGATGAGACTACTAATAAGAGCACGAAAATATCAAGTGTCGAAAAAAATCTTGTCAACATTACAACTTACTTTTATATTTGCATCAAGTGGAGTAAAAACCTTCTTACTTTTGATAATTTTCTTTACATGGCTTACATGAAAGATAAATATATTTTCTTTTATATTCATCACTTCTAGGCTAAAAAAATATTAAGCTTCCCTAAGATTTTCATTTCAAATAAAACAAAATATCACTATAAAGCTTTGAAATTTATATTTCATCATTACCGGTGATGATTATACCATCCACGTATAGAAGAATAATAACACGCAGGCCTCTTTATTTTTTATTAAATAAGTAAAGATTTAAATAAGAAGAAAAATAATCATAGAAATATAAGTATTGAGTAATTTTTTTCATACCATGCTATGGAAGCTAGCTTTAACCCATAAAAAATCTTCTTGAACTTGAAAATATAATTTGGTTTAGAAATAGAAGTATACTCAAATAGTTGTTCTATTTAAATGTCCTTGTTAATTTCATCAAAGAGAGAGATATTCTTCATATCAATTTATCAAAGCTTCTATCTAAGATTAGTTGCTAAAGAATGGCATATGTCATCTTGTCACAAGACTAAAGGTTTCTTATAATATTTTTCATATTTTTTAGAAATCTCTTTTGCAACAAGTCTTATCTTATAGCAATCTATACTTTTATTTTGCTTACGTTTCATCTTGTAGACTCATGTGTAAGTAATTAAATTTATATTTACAAGCTTTGTTACAAGATTCCAAGTTGTATTTTTAAGAAGAGCCTTTATTTCTTCATCCATATCACCTTTGCACTCCTTAACACCTTTGGATTCATCAAAATAAATATGCTTAAGATCATCAATTAGTTCCAAAAAAAAATAATGACATGTTTATATTGTCTCCATCTCTCTCATGTATTGGTTTGATAATTATCCTTTTCTATCTTCTTAATATTAAAATTTTCTCTTATGAATATCATTACTCCCCCTATTAATTTACTCCACTATTGATAACAAAGAAATAATATAAGTAGATGAGAAAGAAGATAAGCCAAAATCCATAAGAGTATTGGATGGCGAAGGAAACTCAATCATAGGTTTTGAACATATATCACTTTCACTATTATGATTGATATTTTTAAAAACACTACTTATAAAAGATCTATACATTTTCAATCTTTCTTCATTTTGTCATAGTCAATAAAAATATATCTTTTGGCCTTATCATTAAGTTTGCTTCTCTTTTGAGTTTTGTTAGTTATTGGTGCCCTACAAGCCAATCATGTGAGTGATGGCATCTGTAACAAGCTGCGTCGATCTCTTTGCATATTATTACTGGTATTTTCTCATATTATCTAGATGAATATTGTGATGTCCTTGGATCTGTGCAATAAGAATCAGATCGTGATGAGATCATGATAATGAAACTGATTCACTTTTAAATAGAGATCCTAAATCATCTTGGTCATAAGTTACTCGAAAAGGACATCGAGATAACCGAATAGACTGGTGCGCTGTATACTCGTCTATATGATGAAGGCGACTGGTCTCATAGTCGCTTGTGTGGAGACATTAGAGGTATAGTGTATGTGCTTATTAGAGAATGAGTTCATTGATTGATTCTCTTACGGAATGCTGGATAGTTAATGATACATAACGTCAGACAACGATTCCGTAGTCCCAGTTATATGTCTAGTTCTTAGATTTGAGACACCAAAGATACCTTGTATGAGTACTCCATTCTTTGACGCTAGACCTATAGGTTCGAAAAGCTCCAAATCAGATACAGTCGGCTCTCGAGAATGGTAGCCAACTTTATGAAGGCAATTGTATGTCAATAGAGGATCATCCACTCTCAGTATCATGAGAGAAATATCCCATGTGTGCTCGCTCAAGCAAAATTCCTAGCCAGAGTCATTCAAATTGAGAGAGGAGTTCTCCAAGAGAATCTAATTAGAGCGAGACTCAAATAGGATTCTATATGGGCCTAATATTACCATGCCCAATATACGATCTCTAGGATATTAGATGGATGAGAGACTATAGATATATAGTAATTAAGGATACATAGGTCTAATGGATTAGATCCCCTTGTACCGTTTGGGGACTATGATGTAGTGGCCTAGTACGTCCATAGTCGATGAGTTGAGTGAATTATTATGGAGATAATAATTCACTATATCAGAAGAAGTTTTGACGGGAGTGACTCACGGTCAGCTCGGTATCGGGTCTAGAGGGTCACACACATTAGGTGGATGTTGTGATGAGTAAAGGTGTGGATATGAGATATCTATGAAGCTCCTATTTAGATCATATGGATAAGATCCAATCGGATAACTGGATGAGATCAAACTGGATAATTGGATAAAGATCCAATGTGAACAGGATAGAGATTTAATGTGAACAGAATCCGTTAAGGATAAGCTTTCAACACCTCTATAAATAGGAGGAACTACTTGATTCATAGGCTAGAGCTCTTGGAAGTCGCTCCTACTATTCTCCTCAGCCTCCTCTCCTCCTTGGCTCTAACAGCCTTTTGGTGCACGGGGAGAGGCTGATCCCGTAGTGATCTGAGGAGCGTCATGACTGCGTCCGTTGTGTGGATTACCGCTAGAGAGGAGTACGCTAGTGCTCCTTCATCCTCTTCATCAGATCTAAAATTTTCGAGGATATACGATCTCCCCAGGTAATGCTTCTGACATGATACATATGATTTTTCAGATTTATGATTTTTTGCACACCAATTGTCGCACAACGACCAAGTATGTAACTATGGAAAAATTTGGTCTTGTTTTTGTTTTTTGCTACACATGAGATATCGATTCCTCAATATCCCAACTATGGTATCAGAGCCAGGTTCATCGTGCAATGATTGGCTTATCAACTATATGTGTTGTGTAATTGCATAGAATTGTTTTACGCGTTCTTATTGTGTTTGACATGGTTTTTCAAATCTGTAAAGTGTTTCATCTTGTTGGTGAACTTTAGAGCGATCCTTCTACATCAAATTTGTTGACGCTAATGAAGGAGGTAAAGGTAGCAACTGTTGCTGCCTGGTGGATCGATCAGAGGCGGTGCGCATAAAAGTTACTATTGAGCTGATTGTTCGTCAAGGCAGCATCGATGCGCATGACACCCATGAGCGAGTTTATTGCGCCCACGCTGGCTGCCTTGTACGCGGCAGCCACCTACATAAGGCAGTCGCAATAGTTGCGGTCGTATGTTCAAGGCGGCAGTTGCCTACGCGCACAAGGTAGCAACTGCAAGGGTTGCGACCGCTGGTGCACACAAGGCAGCAGCTGCAAGGGTTGTGACCACTGGTGTGCACAAGGCAGGCTACGCAAGGCAGTAGCCCCTGCGCATGCAAGGCGGCGACCGCAATAGTTATGGCCGTCAGTGCATAAGGCAGCAGCCGTTGCCAATGCGCGCAGGGTGGCTGCATAAGGCGGCGCTGGCTGGGCCGCAGCTGCCCACTACTTGCATGAGGCAACCGTCTGCGCATGGTGGCAGCGCCCGTGCGCAGGCGACAACGACTGCCCACTGCCTGTGTGAGGCAGCGCAGGGCGACCACCACCCCTACGCATGTTGTTACGTGAGGGCACAGGCGACAGCCGCAAGAAATTATGGCTACCGCATGCTTGCCAGGTGGTGGCCGTAGTAGGGAGGTGGCGGTCACAAGAAATTGCAGTTGCCGACTCTATTTGGAGCATATTTGGGTAAAAAATAATTTTACCCCTATCAATTTCGAAAATTCCAGATCATGTCCTACAAAAATTATAAAAATGCCCCTGACATGATTTCGAAATTTACTTATTTAAAAGGTTTAAGTAACTATTATTATTTATCTAGTAATCTTATATGATATATACACGTGATGTGTGATGTGGGAAGATAATCATGGACCATGTGATGTATGTATGTGATTATTGAGGCATGTGAGCCTCCATTTTTCATTAATTATCGGGTCTGCGTGCCTGTAATTATGTTGTAATTACCCTAGAGGCACGGCGGAAGCCTGGAGGTAGTAGCGGGACCCTCGAGGCCGATTCAGATGATCGCAATGCATGGAGGTACGTCGAGGTACCGACGGATCCGATGATGATGAGATGGATAATCACCGGGTATAGAGATGCACCGATATATACATAGATCCTGATATAAGTGATTAGGCCTACTGGCTCAAGCTTGATCATATTAGGTTGAGGTCCATGATCATCTGGTGTGCCTGTGCATGTGATTGTTATACATCTACTTGATAAGTATATATATATATATTTACATGCGATATAAATATATATTAAATATATATGTGTGTGACACATCATATCATGAGACTGAACCTAAAACCCCTCTTATGATAATATTAAGTTGGTAAGCGTGAGACAATAAGATTGACCCATGTGGCCTTCCATCGTTATAGGCAGGAACAGATTCTCGACATAGGCTGAGTTGGTCGAGTCCCTCGAAGCTTACCTATTTCATGTCTTGCTATCTTGTCTACGATATAGAGATGTCACCGGTGACTTAAGGACATGGTATACTTAGTCGAGTCCCTCGAGGGCATATCACCGAATCAGACTCATTTTGTAATGATGGTGATAACTTATCTGGACATTATGGTTGGTTGAGTCTCTCGAGGCCATGGTGGTTCGGAGGTTAAATATGACGAAAATCATGAGTTGTGATTGGCAAGAGTTGCCTACCTTTTGGGCTTAGTGTGATTGGTCGAGTCGCTTGAGGTTACACTAAGATGTCGATTGGATCCTGATCCCCACTAGAAGTATGTCGGAGACTTCTATTTCACATGCTGAGGGTGTCGTGTGACTCATAAGAAAAATTTGTGGGAGCACGTCAAAATAGAAGTCCATATCTTGATTATTTTTTTTTACGAAATCTGCGTGTTATTTACTTATGCTACATCTCTTGTTTATTAGAAACATATCGCCATCAGACCCTCTACGTGGTATACTTGATGCCAACCGTCTCATTGGTCCAAACTATGCAGATTGGCTCTATAACCTGAGAATAATTCTTATAGTAGAGAAAATCGCATATGTCCTAGATACGGTCATATCCCAACCTGAGGCAAAAGCACCTCAGGAAGAGTTTGCCCAATATACGAAGTATATAAATGATTCCACTCTCGCTCAGTATTATATGTTGGCCTCTATGACTCCTAAAGACAACATAAAAACATATATGCTTGATCCATACTCCTACATCTCCGTAAACTATTTGAGGAGCAAGGAAGAACTCAATGATATGAGATATCCAAGAGTCTCTTCCGTATTAGGATGACTAAGAGGACATCGGTTTAGAATCATATCCTGAAAATGATAGAGTGAATTGAGAAACTCACAGGTCTAGGAATGGTCCTAGATGATAACCTGTGCATTGATTTATATTTCAGCCTCTACTAGATTCCTTTTCTCAGTTCATCATAAATTTTAATATGAACAAACTTGAAGTGACTCTCCCTGAGCTCCTCAATATGTTAAGAGAGGGTAGAGAGCACTATCAAGAAAGGGAAATTAGTTCTCTATGTTGGTGAGACCAAAAGGAAAAGAAAGGTCAGGAAGACCCTTAAGAAGGGCAAGGGCAAACGGGGTAAGGCAAAGGTTATCAAAATTGACCCAGCAAAGGATAAAAGCCAATGCTTCCACTATGGTCAAGATGGGCATTGGAAAATGAACTGCAAGGTGTATCTTGCAGAAAAGGTGAAACAGAAGCTTAGAGAAGCTTCAGGTACATTCATGTTCAGTCTCTATGTGTCAGATACTTATGATAATGCATGGGTATTAGATACCGGTAGTGCTTATCATATTTATAATTCATTGTAGATTCTGGTAAGGCCTAGGAGATTGACAAAAGGTGAGATGGACCTCAAGATGGGCAATGGAGCAAGAGTTGCTGCTGTTACTATCGGCGAGGTCACTCTACATCTGCCTGATGGAGTTACTATTATATTAGATGTATATTATTTTGTTCCCTCTATTATCTAAAATGTTATTTTCATTTCATGTTTGATATTAAATGGTTATAAAGTGTTTTTTGAGAATAATTATTATTCAATTATTAAGGATGATGAGATCATCACTAGAGGGACATTGCATAATGGTTTGATTATGTCGAATATTGCTCCACATATCATGAATGTAAGTATGTCTAAGAGGAAGCAGACTGGAAAGATTATTAAAGCTCTTTGATTATATCGAGGAGGAGAATACTTGAGTACGGAGTTCACCTAATTCCTCATGGACTATGAGATTCTGTCCTAATAGACACCTCTTTATACACCACAACTCAATGGTATATCAGAAAGGAGGAATCACACACTATTAGATATGGTGCGGTCCATGATGAGTTTCACTGACCTACCCATCCCATTTTAGGGATATGCCCTAGAGACCGTAGCTTACCTTCTGAACAGAGTTTTATCTAGATCAGTAATATCTATAGTATATGAGATATGGAGAGGGAAGAAGCCCGATCTTAAGATTGTTAAGATTTGGGATTGCTCTACCCACGTTAAATGATATGACCCTGATAAATTAGAATCTAAGACGGAATGGTGCAAGTTTGTGGGATAGCTCAAGAAAACTTGTAGTTATTATTTCTATCACCCCAAGGACCAAAAAGTCTTTGTTGCCAAGAGAGTAGTGTTTCTTGAGAAGGAACATATTCTTGGTGGAGACAATGGGAGCATGATAGAGTTGAGCGAGATTGGAGAACCTAGCTCAGGTACCATTCCGGAGACCCGAGTCTTTTCAGGTACTTAACACACAAGTTCCAACTTTACGTAAGACTAGTAGAGTGTCACAATCCCCTGAGAGATATGTGGGACATATTAGTAGAGAGGACACTTAGAATCTTGATCCTTAGACCTATGAGGAGACTATTATGAGCATAGACTCTGGGAAGTGGCAAGAAGTTATGAATTCTGAGATGGAATCCATGTATTCCAATAAGGTTTGGAACCTTGTTGATGCACCTAAGGGTATCATACCCATCGATTGCAAATAGATCTTCAAGAAAAAGATCAGAGTAGATGGAAAGGTGAAGACCTATAAGGCAAGGCTAGTGGCTAAGGGGTATCATCAAAGACAAGGTGTTGACTATGACGAAACCTTCGCACCCGTAGTTATGTTGAAATCCATTCGAATTCTATTGACTATTGTAACACATCATGACTATGAGATCTGGCAGATGGATGTGAAAACTGCATTCCTCAATGGCAACCTCGAAGAGGAAGTGTATATGATATAGCCTGAGGGGTTCATATCCAAGCAAAGTCCAGATAAGGTGTGCAGATTACTTAAGTCCATTTATGGACTAAAGCAAGCTTTCCGAAGTTGGAACATAAGATTTGATGAGGCAATCAGATCTTATGACTTCGTTAAGAATGAAGATGAGCCTTATGTGTATAGGAAGATAAGTGGGAGCGCTTTCACATTCTTGGTGTTATATATGGATGACATCCTAATTATTGGGAATGATGTAGGAATGCTCTCCATAGTAAAAGCTTGGCAATCTAGACACTTCTCCATGAAGGACTTAGGATAAGCATCCTATATTTTGGGGATTCAGATCTATAGAGATAGATTCAAGAGGATACTTGGCTTGTTCCAGTCCAGGTACATAGAATTTCTTAAAGTAGGTCCCAAAAAACTCCTTGAGAAATGGCAAATATGGATACGATACCCTATACGATCGATCATATATGTTATGCTATATACTAGGCCTGATATAGCGCATGATCTAGGTGTCATGAGCAGCTATCAAGCAGATCTAGGCTTAGAGCATTGAAAAGCAGTAAATGTATCCTTAAGTACTTGAGAAGGACTAAGGATCTTTTACTAGTATACGGAGGAGGTAGTCTCCAGATTGAAGGCTACATGAACTCGAGTTTCTAGTCCGATATTGATGATAGCAAGTCGAATTCAGGGTATGTGTTCACCCTGAATGGAGCAGCAGTAAGTTGGAAGAATTCCAAGTAAAATACTACTACTGACTCGACCACAGAGGCGGAATATATTGCTGTGTTAAAAGCAGCAAAAGAGGGTATATGCATAAAGAAGTTCATCATAGATTTGAGAATCGTATCGAGCAGCGTAAAACTAACTTCCATACAGGGCGATAATAACAGGGCAATCGATCAAACTGGGGAACTTGGGTCTCATCAGAAGTGTTCTTAGGAGGTTCCACTTGATCAGAGAGATCATAGCCCGTGGAGATGTAGTAGTGGAAAGAATTTCATCCGAAAATAACATTACAGATTCACTGACAAAGCCATTGACTCAGATTCTATTTGAGTATCATAAAGGCCTGATAGGGGATCAGACACGTAGGTGATTGGCTTTAGGTCAAGTGGGAGATTGTTAGTTATAGGTGCCCTACAAGTTAATCACGTAAGTGATGACACTTGTGACACGCTGCATCGATCTCTTTGCATATTATTACTAGCATTTTCTCATATTATTTGGATGAATATTGTGATGGCCTTGGATCTACACAATGAGAATCAGATCATGATGAGATCACTAGAATGAGACTGATTCACCTTTAAATAGAGATCCTAAATCATCATGGTCATAAGTTACTTGAAAAAGACATCGAGATAACCGAATAGACTGGTGTGTTGTATACTTGTCCATATGATAGAGACGACTGGTCTTATAGTTGCTTGTGTGGAGACACTAGAGGTACGGTGCAGGTGCTAATTGGAGAATGAGTTCACTGATTGATCCGCTTATGGAATACTGGATGATTAATGATACCTAACGTCAGACAACAATTCTGCAGTCCTAGTTGTATATTCGGTCCTTAGACTTGAGACACAAAAAATGCCTTGTATAAGTACTCCATTCTTTGACGCCGAATTTACAGGTTTGGAAAGCTCCAGATCTGGTATAATCGGTTCTTGAGAATGGTAGTCAATCTTATGAAGGCAATTGTATGTCAATAGAGGATCATCCACTCTCGGCATCGTGAGAGGAATATCCTACGTGTGCTCGCTCAGGTAAAATCTCTAGCTAGGGTCATTCGGATGGAGAGAGAAGGAGTTCTCTAGGAGAATCCGATTAGAGCAAGACTCGGAAAGGATTCTATATGGGCCTAATATTACCATGCCCAATATACGATCTCTAGGATATTAGATGGATGATGGACTATAGATACTTAGTAATTGAGGACACACAGGTCCAATGGATTAGATTCCCCTGTACCGTCTAGGGCCTATGGCGTAGTGGCCTAATACGTCCATAATCGATGAGTCGAGTGAATTATTATGGAGATAATAATTCACTATATCAGAAGAAGTTCTGAGTCAGAAGGAGTTCTGACAAGAGTGACTCACGGCTAGCTTGGTATCGGGCCTAGAGGGTCACACACATTAGGTGGATATTACGACGAGTAGAGGTGCGGATATGAGATATCTGCGAAGCCCCTAGTTTGGATCCTGTGGATAAGATCCAATTAGATAATTGGATGAGATCAAATTAAATGATTGAATAGACATCCAATTAGATAAAGATCTAATTAGATAATTTGATAGAGATCCAATTGGATAATTGGATAGAGATCCAAAGTGAACAGGATAGAGATCCAGTGTGAACAGGATCCGTTAAGGATAAGCTTCCAGCATCTCTATAAATAGGAGGAACTACCTGGTTCATAGGCTTGTGCTCTTGGAAGTCACCTCTCCTATTCTTCTCAGCCTCCTCTCCTACTCCTTGGCTTCGGCAGCCTCGTGGTGCATGGGGAGAGGGTGATCCCGTGGTGATCTAAGGAGCGTCGGTGCTGCGTCCGCTGTGTGGATTACTGCTAGAGAGGAGTACTCTAGTGCTCCTTCATCCTCTTCATCAGATCTGAAAATTTTGGGGATATACGATCTCCCCAGGTAACGCTTTTGATATGATACATGCGGTTTTTTGGATTTATGATTTTTCGCACACTAATGGTCGAATAATGGCCAAGTAGATAACTATGAAAAATCTAGTATTATTTTTATTTTTCACTACGCATGAGATGTCGATTCCTCGATTTCCCAACAAGTTTAACATATGAATATAGCATATATCAGTGATAAAGATTATAGTAGAAATTATGGCAAAGATTATGAGATTTATTTTACCATAACTAGTGTATTAGTTATGTATAAATTCTTACATAAAATAGATTATCAATAATTACTATATTAGTTGTGTATATATTCTTACCTAAAATAGATTGTACAATAATTTTTATTTAACGAAAAAAGATCCTCAAGAAGAGTTCATTCATTCATTTACTCAAAACTTGTCATAGTATCAGAGCTAGGTTCTCGAATCTATAACTGAATATTTGAATTACTATCAGCTTTGTTTTTGTCTTTTGAAGTTTTCCGATCTGCTTTCATTTTTCTTATCCTAGGTTGATTAATTTCTGATTAACAACTTCATTTTGAGATTTTTTTGGGTCCATCAACTTGTGGTTGATAGTCTTGAGATCTCTGCATTTGATTTTTTTTTTGGAAGTATGTCTACTGAGAATCTTTTTAGAAGAATACCTATAGAAAAGAATTATGCAGTATAAGAATTTCAATTCAAAATATTTTTAAAAGGGCAGGAGCTTTGAGTCACATTGATGAGTCTTTTACTGCTCTGAAGATGATAAAATACTTAGCCAATGGGAGGCAAAAGATGCTTGAATTATCTCTTAGATTTTAGGATCTGTTGAAGCCCGTATGATAAACAATTTACACTCCTTTGATACATCTAAAGATATGTGAATTTATCTAAAGCACATATACTATCAAGATAATAGTGCGAGGTGATTTCAACTAGAACTCGAGATTAGGAACTTTAGTCAAAATAATCTTTCTATTGAGCAATATTATTCTAGATTTATTAATATATAGAGTGAATATTCTTGTATTATCTATTCTAAACCTAGAGAGGCCTTAGTTGCCCTTCAAGCGATTCATGAAGTTGGTAGGTGTAATCAATTTTTTATGAAACTGAGACCAAAATTTGAAGTTGCTTGGGCTGGATTGCAGAATGGAAATCTGGTTCCTTCTTTGGATCTATGTCGTTATGAATTATTGCGTGAAGAACAGAGATGGCTACACAGGCTATTATAGGTGTAGGTGTGATATCTGAGGTTGTCAATGTTGCTTATGCTGCTCAAGCGAGGAACCAAGGAAAAGGACAAATGCAGTACTATAGTTGCAAGGAGTTCGGGCATATTACCCGCAATTGTAGTAAGTAATTCTGTGATTACTGTAAGCAGAATGGACATATTATCAAGGATTATCCTACATGTCCTAAAAACTGATGAGCCTAAGCTTTTCAAGTTGCTATTTCAAACTCTAACATTATTGGTCCTGCATCTACTATTGGGAAATCGCAAGGAGTCGACATCTCATGCACAGCAGAAAATAAAACAAGACTAATTTTTTCATAATTATGTACTTGGCCATTATGCGACGATTGATGTGCAAAAAATCGTAAATCTGAAAAACCGCACGTATCATGTCAGAAGCATTACCTGGGGAGATCGTATATTCCTAAATTTTCAAATCCGATGAAGAGGATGAAGGTGCACTAGCGTACTCCTCTCTAGTAGTAATCTACACAGCGGATGTAACAACGATGCTCCTCAGATCACCGCAGGATCACCCTCTCTCCATGTACAACGAGGCTACCGGAGTCAAGGAGGAGGAGAGGAGGCTGAGGAGAATAGGAGGGGTGACTTCTAAGAGCTCTAACCTATGAACCAGGTAGTTCTTCATATTTATAGAGGTGCTGGAAGCTTATCCTTAACGAATCTTGTTCACATTGGATCTCTATCTAATTATCCAATTGGATCTTATCCATAGGATCCAAAATAGGGGCTCCACAGATATCTTATATCTGCACCTCTACTCATCATAACATCCACCTAATGTGTGTGACTCTCTAGGCCCGATACCGAGCTGGCCGTAAGTCGCTCCCGTCAGAACTCCTTCTGACTTAGAACTCCTTATATAGTGAATTATTATCTCCATAATAATTTACTCGACTTATCGACTATGGTCGTACTAGGCCACTACACTATAGTCCCTAGACGGTACAAGAGGATCTGATCTATCGGACCTATATATCCTCAGTTACTATGTATCTATAGTACCTCATCCATCTATATCCCAAAGATCATATATTGGGCATGGTAGAGTTAGGCCCATATGGAATCCTGTCCGAGTCTCGCTCTAATCAGATTCTCCTAGAGAACTCCTCTCTCAATCTGAACAATCCTGGCCAGGGATTTTGCTTGAGGGAGCACACGCGGGATATTCATATCATGATATCAAGAGTGGATGATCCTCTATTGACACACAATTGCCTTCGTATGGTTGTCTACCATCCCCAAGAACCGATTGTACGAGCTTTCCATACCTATAAGTTCGGCGTTAAAGAATGGAATACTCACACAAGGCATCTTTGGTGTCTCTAGACACACTACTGGGACTACGGAATCGCTGTATGATATTAGGTATCATTAACCATACAGCACTTTGTAAGCGGATCAATCAGTGAACTCATTCTCTAATGAGCACCTGCATTGTACCTCTAGTGTCCCCACACAAGCGACTATGAGACCAGTCGCCTCCATCATATAGACGAGTATACAGCACACTGGTCTATCCAGTTATCTCGATGTCCTCATCGAGTAACCTATGACCAAGATGGTTTAGGATTTGTGTTTAAAAGGTATATCGGTCTCATTATCATGATCTTATCATGATCCGATTCTCATTGCATAGATCTATGAACATTACAATATTCATCCAGATAATGTGAGAAAATACCAGTATTAATATGCGAAGAGATCGACGTAGTATGTCACAGGTGCCGTCACTAGCTTATAGGGCACCTATAACTAACATCTATAACCACCAACACCAATCAGTTTGTTATTACTCTAGAAAATGGTTCAATAGATGATTTTCACAGCATTTTTTCCCTTAGACTTTAGGGCCAAGGTAAGACTATTTCTTTTCCTTAGTTTGTTGATTCTAGAGCATCTAATCATATGATTAGCTCACCTGATTCATTACATAATCTACGATAGTATACTGGTACATAAAATATTCAAATTGCTAATGATAATAATTTTTTAATTATAGCCATCGGTGAGATTAGACCTTCTTTTCTATGCATTTATCTCTCCTGGGTTATCTATGTTGAGTTTCAAATTTTGCTGATGAAACTAATTGATAGTATTTTATTATCTAATTATGTTTTGAGTGATGCACCGGAGGAAATCATGTTAGATTATTGGACGTCGAGCTGGAGATCCGATTGACAATCGACAGAAGGATTCGAATAAAGATATCGAGCATTGGGCCAAGAAGAGTTGAGTTGTGCCAAGCAGATCGAGGTTGCAGAGGTCAACCGTCGATTGGGCAACAGGCCGCAAGAGAGGACGGTGTGCCGAAAAACTGGACGAAGCACCGACTAATGACGTGCCGGGCAACAGGATATTGATTCATGTAATAATTGCCTAGATCAAAGTAGAGTTAAGGTTTACTTAGTGTGAAGGATTAACTACGATAATGATGAAGACATAAAGTAAAATAAAGTGTTGGAGTCAAGTATGATGGATTCATTGGGAGTTCGAGAGTTCGACGGAAGTTCAAAGATTCGTTGGAAGTGCTGTCGGAATTGGCCGAGAATGAATCGGGGACTTGCTGAAGAAGTGTCGGAAGTTCGCCAAAAGGTTCATCGGAGATTCATGGAGCTCATCGAGATGATCAGAACTTGCCGAAGAAGCTCATTGGAACTCTTCAAGATCATCATAAAGTCCAGGAGCTTGTTGGGAGTCCACAGAATGATGTTTGAGGGTTCATCGGAAGACTGTCGGAAGTTCACCGGAAGCTCGTTGGAGGAAGACTTGATGAGCCAGACTTTGTGTTAGCTTAGAAAATATCTTTAATTTCATAGTTAGTATATAATAAGTTAAGATTAGGTGTTAATCCTATAACCTTAGTAGGGGCCAACTAGGTCCGGTAATAGACTGATTTGGGTCGGGTTTAAGGCCCAACCAGAAGTGTCGGACCCTGTTTAACGGTGACACCACTCTAGGTCTAGCTCTCCAGGATGTACTGGGCGATGGTACCGCCTAGTGTCAGAGCACTTGGGTGGTGGTACCACCTAGTACATTGACCGTAGTAGTGCGTCAAACGATAGTACCACCAGATTAGGCAATGGTACCACCCAGTGTTAGGGTCAAACTGGCGATAGTACCACCAGTGACAGGTGGCAGTACCGCCAGTACCGGTAAAACCCGGATGGAAAGATTTTTGGCTCCAAATTTAAATCAGATTAGAGCCTATAAAAGCTCCTCCAATCCCTGGGTTACAGAGACAAGCAGAGAGATTTTGAAAGGAACAAAATGCTGTAAAAATCCTTCTAAATATCCCTCCTCTAGTTCTCATTTGTATTCTACCGAAAGAGAAGAGTGAAGTACTTGTAAGGGTTACCTCCTAAGCCCATCAAAAGAGAGAGCATTGTAAAAGGGAGTTGGTCTTCGTCCGTTGGAAGGAGGACAACTAGTGGAAAGCCGGTGACCTAAAGAGAAGAGGAATTAAGAGTGGATGTAGGTTGTATGACCGAACCACTATAAAATCGGATTTACATTTCTATTCTTGTTTATCTTTGCTGTAAGCCTTTGCCTTACTGCAATTACTCGAATCCTTCTCATTCTTACGAATGGCTTCAAGCTTTATATCTTTCCAGTATGCATAATCAAAATTGGTTTTCATCGAAACATGTTTTTATCGTATGAAGTTTTCGAAATTATTATAATTTATCATTTTTAATCGCTGCACTAATAATATAATAATTTACTAGTATAATTTTTGTTGGTCAAATAGTGGATAATAACTGTGATATACATTTTTCTCGTGGTTATCTTATGCAAGATTAAGTGTCGGAGAAGGTGCCTAAAGTGGGAAGATTATTTCCGTTATAATTTATTATTCCTAGAACTTTATCTTTGACTTCTATTATTATTAACAATAAGGCTGAAGTTTGGCATAGATGATTGGACTATCCAAATAATGTGATTTTGTCTAATTTAATGAAACATGGTTTCCTTGGTAATAAAGAATAGTATTATACTCATAGATTGCCTCTTAATTGCTATACTTGTAAACTAGGGAAAAGTAAAACTTTACCTATCCCTACTTATGGTGGTCATGCTAATACATATTTTGATATTATACATAGTGATATTTGGGGTATCACTCCTATCATTTCACATAGATAGTATAAATATTTTGTGATGTTTACTGATGATTGTAGTCATTTCACATGGATATATTTTTTGTGCACCAAAGCTAAGGTATTCATTATTTTTTAAACTTTTGTGGCTTATATTGAAACATAATTTCCTACCTACATTGAGGTTTTATGATCTGACAATGGTGTGAATATATGTCACATGCCTTTCAACTTTTTTACAATAAAAAGGTATTATATCTCAATGATTATATCCTTATGCCCCTTAACAGAATGGTGTAGTTGAAAGTAAAATTGTTAATTATTGGATATGGTTCGAACGTTACTTTTGGAGTCTTCAATTCTGTCTAAATTTTGGGTGGAAGCTTTGTCCACTACAGTTTATTTGATTAATAATTTGTTTTCTCAATAATTAAAATTTGATTCTCTTTACTATCATCTTTTTTATATGCATCCTGATTATCACGCATTGCACGCATTTGGATGTATTTGCTTTGTTCACTTGCCTCCTCATGAGTGCCACAAACTTACAGCTCAGTGTGCTTTTATGGGTTATAGCACTACTCAAAATGGGTTTTTGTATTATGATGTTGTTGCTAATCGTCTACATATTTCTAAAAATATGATTTTCTTTAATATAAATATTATTTTCAGCAACATGTTTCCCATTTTGACGATGTCCTCCTTCTTAGCTTTGATGATATCCCTCCACCAATTGAGCATTTTTAATCTAGTATTGTCTATCAGTGATGACAACCCTTATCATCATAAATTCTTCCCGACTCTGATCTGGTGCCTACTCTGGTGGCTCTTCGGAGAACCCCTTGTATTAGTCATTCTCCTGATATGTATAGTTTCTCTATCACTTTAGATAATACTACAGTTCTTACCTCTTATAATCAGGCAACGAAACATGTATGTTGAGTGAAAGCTATGCAAGAAGAACTTCAAGCTCTTTAAGAGAATCATACTTGGGATATTATTCCTTGTCCTATTGGTGTTAAGCCTATTGGTTGTACATAGGTATATTTCATTAAGCGATGGTCTAATGGCTCACTTGATAGATATAAGCAAGGTTGGTGGCACACCATAATTGACAGGCATATGGGGTAGATTATGAGGAGACATTTGCACCTATAGCAAAGATGACAATGATGTTCTAGCTATTACTGCTTCCAAAAGCTAGTCATTGTGACAGATGGATGTTAAGAATACCTTTTTGCATGAAGATCTTAAAGAAGAAATTTATGGCTCCACCATTAGGATTATTTCTACATCCTCTTTTGATGTTTGTAAGCTAAAATGGTCACTCTATAGTTTGAAACAGGCTCCACGTACTTGGTTTGATCAGTTTCGCTCTATACTTATTAGCTTCTCCTTTGTCCAGAGTTAATACAATTCCTTTTTGTTTCTTTGCAAAACTGCTAAGGGAATCATTTTGCTTCTGATATATGTTGACGATATTGTTATTATAAAGACTGACTCTGAATTAATTTCTCAGCTTTAGAAGCACCTTCAGGGTTCTTTTTATATGAAGAACTTAGGTCTTTTATAGTATTTTTAGGCCTTGAGGTATATTCTACCTCGATTGATATTTTCTTATACCAGCATAAATACATACAAGAGTTAATTGCTTTGACTAGCCTTCAAGATAGTCATTCTTTTGATATCCCTTGGAAATAAATATTAAATATCATCATGATGAGAGTGAATTTCTCTCTTATCCCTCTTTATATAGACAATTGGTGGGGAGCTTGAACTATTTGATTATTACTCAGCTTGATATTTCCTTCACTATTCAATAAGTTAGTCAATATATGTGGATGCTTAGGTACCTCCACCTAGTCATTATTCGTCATATTGTTCGCTATTTGCAAGGTATTTCTGTTTGAGGTCTTTTCTTCCCCGTGGACTCTCCTATTCATTTGGTTGCATATAGTGATGCTAATTAGACTGGTTGTTATGATACTTAATGTTTAATTACTGGTTGGTGCATGTTTCTTAGTACGTCTTCATTTCTTAGAAAAGCAAAATGTAAGATTGGGTATCTAAGTCCTCCACTGTATTTGAGTATCGTGCTATGTCTTTTGCATATTCTGAAATTGTTTAGCTTCGAGGACCGTTGTGTCACGAACTTAGGTGGTTTTACCTAAGCCGTGTGGCACCATTGCATGTCAATCCGCAAAGGTCAGCCTTCCCGACTTCCCATGATCTCTTAGGACCCGCAAAAGAGAAGACATGACAACGAAAGCGCTTCACATAGGATCCACAAGCCACTCTTTGAGCAAACACTTTACAAACAATACAAATTCCAACCATGGACGTCACAAGCTTAGAACGGTTGCACAACAAAGGCATAAATTGGTCCACTACAGATCGAAATCTAGTACAAGTGTCCACATGACACAAACTTTCTGTACAAGCCGATAATGGCTGCCAAACTCACTCAAATGGGGGCGTTTCGCCTTTGGCGAGCCCTTTACAAGCTTTATAAATTGGAACAAACTAAAAAGGGACACGGACATGCATAAGCATTACACCGAACAAGCCATTTACAAAATGTCCGTGACATTCTCCCCCACTTATTCCTTCGACGTCCTCGTCGAAGCCTTTGCTGACGCTGCAACTTCTTTTCTTTATTGGATCTTTGATCTTCTGCTCCTACTGCGATGTGCCCCTTGGCTCCCAAGTGTTCTCCGCTTGTTGTTGTTGAGTCATCGAACTTTAATCCGTCATGCTGCTTCAACTCGTCAATGACTCTGACTCTGGTGTGGGGTTGGCGAGTTGTGCTGATCCTTGCTGATTCTTGCGGATTCATCTGATGGAGGGAAAAGACCATCTTTGATATGCGCTAGTCTTCAAATTCTTCTTGTCTCTTGAACTGGATAGATGCTTGTTGGAGCTTTAACGAGCATCGCATCGCAACTTTTAAAGTTCTCAGGTCCTTCCTCCGCCAAAATTTGCCCATCGAATCTTCTTCCACTTAGTTGTCTTGTCCAAGTAGGTTCGCATCACTTTCTCTTTCGATTGGCATTCAGTTGAAAAATGAAGTAGACAATCTACTCTCAATAGCATTGATCACCATTGGTGAGGACTTGACAACTGTTGTCTTCCATTAGTCTCTTCGAAGGGTCTTCAAATTTGTATAGAGCTCCTCTGCTAGATAACTAAGAGAGCTGGGGTACTCGGTTTCGCCCATTCTCTTGGGAGTTGAGAAGGCAAAGGTTACTTGACTTCACCCATCTCCTCGAGGTTGTACTTCGTGTGTCAAGCTAGTTACTAGACTTTGCCTTCTCTTAGCTCACACTTCCAAAGCACTTGAAGTGTTTGCAATCCTTGAGCTGAGTTAGCTACTATGATTCGCCTTCTCATTGCCATTGAACTTCTGGAATGCAAGAAGTTATTACTCCAACTTGGAGTAAATCTCCGATAGGTTTGGTTGCCTTTGGGATTGTACCGCCTTCTCCATCATTTCTACCGCTGTGTCACGGACAAAATTGTAAACGGCTTGTTCGGTGTAATGCTTGTGCTTGTCCGTGTCCCTTTTGGTTGGTTGTCACTTGTAAAGCTTGTAAAGGGCTTGCCAAAGGCAAAATGCCCTATTTGAGTGAGTTTGACAGCCATTGTAGGCTTGTACATAAAGTACGCGTCGAGGGAATACTTGTAATAGAATTCGGTCTGTAGTGGACCAATTTTATACCTTTGTTGTGCAACTGTTCTGAGCTTGTGATATCCCTTGTTGGAATGTGCATTGGCTATAAAGTGTTTACTAAAAGAGTGGCTTGCGGATCCGTGTGAGCGCTTTCTCTCCCGTCTTCTCTTTTGTAGGTCCTAAGGGATTGTAGGAGATTTCGGGTAGGCTGACCTTTGCGGTGATACGCATTGGTGCCGCACGGCTTAGGCAAAACCAGCTAAGTCCGTGACAGATGGTATCAGAGCGGGACAAGCTCACTTAGAAACACTTAGCATGCAAACGTGGGGGACCTTGTCAGGCACCACGAGGACAAGCTAAGAAGAATTGCGGAGCGCACAAAGGTGGGGATGGCTGAGTTCGAAAAAGGTGGCTCGACATTGACACTTTGACGGTGCTCGAGGCCGGGGTGCTTAGCCAAGGATGAGACCGTGCAAGTTGCAGTGGGTTGTTCAATGATCGAAAGAGTTGTGCAAAGCTCACAGAGCTCAGGGGAATTGCAAACTCAAGGAATTCGATACTCATGCAAGGGCTTGCATGCGGACGATGGACTGTCTCCTTATCCCAAGCGCACCGAAGGTCGGCGCCATGGAGCATTGAAACTTTCTCTTCGGATGTGCGGGATACTTTCGTATGAAGCTGAAATGTGCAACAGCAGTGCAGCATATTGCTAGACCCGAGAGGCGCAAGGCGGTGATTGGTGAGGTGTCACAATCTAGCAAAGTGCATTTGCGGCGGCGACTGGGCACAGCTTTGTTCAAAGCAAAGGCGGAGTAGTCCAAGGGGACGGTGGTCTCCAAAACTTCCAGAGGGAAGGATGCGAAGAGAGATGTTGTTCGACGGGGCAGATATCCAGGAGGGATAAGTCCCGCTCTCCAGAATGTGAATCTGGTGCAATGAACTGCTTGAGGAGTACCTCAAGACAGAGCTCGAGGGATCGAGTGAGCGATGAGGAGTCATCGCATGATCTCGCAAGTGGCAATGCGTTGGTGGACGCATAGCGAGATCAAGTGGGGAGCAACCCAGGGCAACACAAAGTGAAGGCACACTAAGAGCCGACCGTGAGTTCGGACTCAACCGAGGGTCGACCGCGGAATGGTGGGCGGGCCACCATTAATCCAATGCTAATCGAAGCGAACAACTTGGGAAGACTTGGTGAAGTACCCAAATCGCGTGAAGGAGTTGGCTTTGAAGACGGAACATGGAGCGGAGGCTTGGTGCTTTCCTTACGAGGTCAAGGACATGGACTCTTGCGAGGCAAGAATCGGATCATGTCGTTCCATGGGTTTCATATTCGGATGGAGCAAACTCATCTTGCATGGTGCCAAAGACGAAGGAAGCTTCGGGCACAAACATCTTATCTCGATAAAGCACTTGGTGGAGATTCTAAGGTGACGCAACTTTCTTGAGGCAAAGTTGGTGTCAAAAGGCCTTAGCACGGGCAAGAGGATGCAGAGACAGCTACTCTTGAAGAATATGCCACAGTGTTGCTATTCAAGTTGCCATGAGGAAAGCGGTGCACAGCGGAGATTGTCTTTGGTAGGGGCGAGTCCCAGGATCCGCATAATGGTGCACCTATTTCAGTAAGTCGAGACTTCGAGAGAGCTGCTAGGCGATGGATCGTTTAGGCTAGCCTTCGTCCGAGTGTGACCCGAGAGTGGGTGGACGAAGGTCGATTGCCAAAGCGCGAACAGAATCGAAGTTGGCGAAGGCCTGCGATGTGTTGGCGGAGTCCACACATGGAGATATCGCAGCTCGAGTTCATACCACAGGGATCAGAATGCAAGTCACTAGGAGGCGACATGATGCAGGGGATCGGGGTGGAATGGTTCGTGGCAAGACACACACAGAGTTTCCCGTGAGGGACATGGTCATCTGGAGATATGACCGGGAGCGCGACAAGGAGCTCCAAGTTGGTGAACAACACGACGGTAAGAAGAGCTATGGATTCAAGCAGAGAATGCCATGGTATCGCAGAGGCGGGTCTTCCGTGCGCACCGAATGTTGCATTGAATGGAAGCCTTGGACATCGCCTTATGGGGTGTGCACTCTCGAGGAAGAAGTTCAGATGCAAATACCAGGGAGTCCCATTTGGAGACTGGATCATACAGAGGTATGATCGAGCTGCCAAGAGTGGAACTACTTGAGCTCACATTCGCTAAGGGAGCCCGACAAGTCGAGGACAAGGCCGAGTAAGCGAACATTGCAGCCAATGTAGCTAAGGAGAACAGAAATGGTGCAAGTCCTACAACATGTGTGGCGGTGGCCATACATGGGAGTTGCATCAGTATTTCCATCGACCAGCGGGCGCTCGAGAACACAGAGGTGTTGAAGCGGGGTCGGAAAAGGGCGTGGAAGCAATGACGAGTCCAAGAGGGACTCGGCTACCCAAGATCAATCATCGGTTAGATTGAAGGTGAACTCGAGGAGTGTCACAATGCCACGCAGGCGATCTACCGATCACGAAGAAGGGATGCAGATGCGAGACAACGGATAGTAGTGCCATGGGCGTCGCAGTGCCATGGTACCGCCGAGGCGGACTTCCGGGAGTCATCAATCCCTTGCTCTCTTAGAGGAGAGCACTTGGTCGTGATATGGGCCGTGGAGGAGGAGAATGCTTTGGCAAACTCCATGTACCAAGACAAGGCCGAAGGGCGAAGGCCGAGAACTTCGTAAGACCAATGTCGCCAGACTTTCCATCAAGATAGCCGTGAGTGAAGGACTTGGTCGATGCAAGAGTGCATGACCAAGGATCGGAGCATAAGACGCGGTGCTATACCTTTACTACTCGGAGGAGTCGGCGACGAAATGATGGAGAAGGCGGTACAATCCCAAAGGCGACCAAACCTATCGAGACTTACTCCAAGTTGGAGTGATAACTTCTTGCATTCCGAAGTTCAATGGCAATGAGAAGGTGAATCACAAGATGGCGACTCAACAAGAAGGATTGCAAACACTTCAAGTGCTTCGAAGTGTGAGCTAAGAGCAAAGCGAATTCCAGAATCACCTTGATGCACGGCACGAACTCGAGGAGGCGGCGAAGACAAGTAACCTTTGCCTTCTCAACTCCCAAGAGAATGGGCGGAACTCCATTCCCACTCTCTTAGTTATCCAGCAGAGGAGCTCATGTGAAGACCCTTCAAGACAACTAAGTGGAAGAAGATTCGATGGGCAAATTTTACTGAGGAAGGACCTCGAAAACTTCAAAGGTTGCGAGGTGATGCTCGTTAAAGCTCCAACAAAGCATCTATCCAGTTCAAGAGACAAGAAGAATTTGAAGATCGGCGCGATATCAAAGATGGTCTTTTCCCTTCATCGATGAATCCGCAAGACCGCAAGGATCAAGCACAACTTTGCCAACCCCACACCAAAGTCGAGTCATTGGCGAGTTGAAGCAAAGACGGCGGATTAAAGTTCGACGACTCAACAACAAGCGGAGAACAAATGGGAGCCAAGGGGCGCATCGCAGCAAGGACAGAAGATCGAAGATCCAACAAAGAAAAGAAGTTGCAGCGTCAGCAAAGGCTTCGACGAGGACGTCGAAGGATTAAGTGGGGGAGAATGTCACGGACAAAATTGTAAACGGCTTGTTCGGTGTAATGCTTGTGCTTGTCCGTGTCCCTTTTGGTTGGTTGTCACTTGTAAAGCTTATAAAGGGCTTGCCAAAGGCAAAATGCCCTATTTGAGTGAGTTTGACAGCCATTGTAGGCTTGTACATAAAGTACGCGTCGAGGGAATACTTGTAATAGAATTCGGTCTGTAGTGGACCAATTTTATACCTTTGTTGTGCAACTGTTCTGAGCTTGTGATATCCCTTGTTGGAATGTGCATTGGCTATAAAGTGTTTACTAAAAGAGTGGCTTGCGGATCCCGTGTGAAGCGCTTTCTCTGTCCCGTCTTCTCTTTTGTAGGTCCTAAGGGATTGTAGGAGATTTCGGGTAGGCTGACCTTTGCGGTGATACGCATTGGTGCCGCACGGCTTAGGCAAAACCAGCTAAGTCCGTGACACCGACTCCTCTAAGTAACAAAGGTACAACACCGCATACTGCCTGCTTCGATCCTTGGTCATGCACTCTTGCATCGACCCGAAGTCCTTCACTCACGGCTATCTTGATGAAAAGTCTATTGACACCGATCTTACGAAGTTCTCTGGCCTTTGCCCTTCAGCCTTGTCTTGGTACATGGAGTTTGCCAATGCATTCTCCTCTTCTATGGCCCATATCACGATCAAGCGCTCTCCCTCTATGAGAGCAAGGGACCGATGACTCCCCGGAAGTCCCGCCTCTGCGGTACCATGGCACTACATTACCCATGGTACTACTATCCATTGTCTCGCATCTGCGTCCCTTCTTCATAATCGGTAGATCTGCCTCTACGGCACTACGACACTCCTCCGAGTCCACCTTCAATCTAACCGATGATTGATCTTGGGTAGTTGAGTCCCTCTGGACTCGTCATTACTTCCTCGCCCTATTTCGACCACCTGCTTCGACACATCTGTGTTCTCTGAGCAGTTCCACTTGGTCACTGGAAAGACAGACTACAACTCCCATGTTTGGCCACCGCCATTCATGTTGCGGGGTTTACACCACTTCTGTTCTTCTTAGCTTCATTGGTCGCAATGTTCGCTTATTCGGCCTTGTCCTCTGACTTATCGGGCTCCCTTAAGCGAATATGAGCTCTGAAGCAATCCAACTCTTTAGCCACTCCGATCATACCTCTGCATGATCTAGTCCCCCTATGGGACTCACTGGTACTTGCATATGAACTTTTTCCTCGATAGTGCACAACCCCATAAGCTGATGCCTAAGATTTTTATTCAATGCAGCATTCGATGCACGCACGGAAGACCCGCCTCTACGGTACCATAGCATTCACTGCTTGAATCCATAGCCCTTCTTGTCGTCGTGTTGTTCATCGAAATGGAGCTCCCAATCGCGCTCCCAATCATACCTCTGCATGATCTAGTCCCCCTTTGGGACTCACTGTGTGTGTCGACTTGCCACGAACCATTCCACCACGATCCGCTGCATCATGTCGCCACCTGGTGACATCTCCTTGCATTCTGATCCCTGTGGTATGAACTCGAACTGCGATATCTCCATGTGTGGACTCCGCCAACACATCGCAGGGCCTTCGCCACCTTCGATTCTGTTTGCTCCTTTGGCACTCGACCTTCGTCCACCCACTCTCGGGTCACACTCGAACGAAGCCTAGATCTAGGATAGTCCATCGCCTAGCAACTCCTCTGAAGTCCCATGACTTCGCTGAAATTGATGTACCATTGTCTGGATCCTAGGACTCTGCCCCTACCAGCACAACCTTCGCTGTGCACCGCTTTCCTCATGGTAACTCGAATAGCAACACTGTGGCATATTCTTCAAGAGTAACTACCTCTGCGTCCTCTTGCCCCGTGCCAAAGCCTTCTGACACTTACTTTGCCTCTGCAAACTGTGTCGCCTTAGTTCCTTCATCAAATACTTCACTGAGATCAGGTGCATGTGCCTCGAAGCTCTCTTCGTCTTTGGCACCATGCAAGATGAGTCTACTCAATCAGAATAAAGAACCCCTGAAACGACATGATCCTACTCTTGTCTCTACAAGAGTCCATGTCCTTGATCTTTGTCTAAGGAAAACTCCAAGCCTCCGCTCCATGTTCTATCTTCTATGCCAACTCCTTTCATGCGGCTTGGGTATATCACCAAGTTACCCCCAAGTTGCTCCGCTTCTCGATTTGCATTACGTTAATGGTGGCCCTCGCGCCCACCATTCCACGGGTTAGCCTTCTGTTGAGTCCGATCTCCCTATCGGCTCCAGTGTGCCTTCACTCTGTGTTGCCTTGGGTCGCTCCCCCACTTGATCTCGCTATGCGTCGACCAACGCATTACCTCTTGTGAGATCATGCGACGACTCATTACCGCTCACTCGATCCATCAAGCTTTGTCTTGAGGTACTCCTCAACCGGTGTGATTCCTTACACATAATTCTCCCTCTGGAGAACCGGGACTTATCCCTCCTGGATATCTGCCCCGTTGGAGTAACTTCTCTCTTCACATCCTTCCCTCTGGAAGTTTTGGAGACCACTATCCCCTTGGACTACTCTGCCTTTGCTGAACAAACTGTGCCGAATTTTGCCTCTGTAAATGCATTTGCTAGACTGCGATACTTCGCCAATACAGCTCGCACTGCAACCCTCTAGGTCTAGCAACATGCTGAACTTGCTGCACACTTCAGCCTCTTATGAAAGTATCATGCACATGCCGAAGAGAAAGTTTGAATGCTCCATGGTGCCGACCTTCGGCTGCCTTGGGATGGCCCCGGACATTCTATCGTCCGCATGCAAGGCCTTGCATGAGTATCGAATTTCTTAAGTTTGCAACTCCCCTCACCTCTGTGAGCTTTGCACAACTCTTTCGATCATTGAACAACTCACTCCGCCTTGCACGGTCTCATCCTTTGCCAAGCACTCCGCTTGCCTCGAGCACTGTCAAGTTTGGGTGCCAACGTCAAGCCACCGCTCGAACTCAGCCATCCCGACCTTTGTGCGCTACGCAATTCTTCTTAGCTTGTTTGTCCTCGTGGTGCCTCTTGTGCGAAGGGTTGACCATTCTTCTGAATGCCATTCTCGGATGCCCGCTCCTCTAAGCGACTTCTTCCCCTACAACTTCAAGTCCGTCTCCCAAACGATCGCGCGTGTTGGCTGCCCTCAACGCAATCCCGCTAGGTCCCCCACATTTGCATGCAAAGTGTTTCTAAGTGGGCTTGTCCTGCTCTGATACCATCTGTCACGAACTTAGGTGGTTTTGCCTAAGCCGTGTGGCACCATTACGTGTCAATCCGCAAAGGTCAACCTCCCCGACTTCCCACGATCCCTTAGGACCCGCAAAAGAGAAGACGGGACAACGAAAGCGCTTCACACGGGATCCACAAGCTACTCTTTGAGCAAACACTTTATAAACAATGCAAATTCCAACTATGGACATCACAAGCTCAGAACGATTGCACAACAAAGGCATAAATTAGTCCACTATAGACCGAAATCTAATACAAGTGTCCACATGACACAAACTTTCTGTACAAGCCGACAATGACTGCCAAACTCACTCGAATGGGGGCGTTTTACCGTTGACGAGCCCTTTACAAGCTTTATAAATTGGAACAAACTAAAAAGGGATATGGACATGCATAAGTATTACACCGAATAAACCATTTACAAAATATCCGTGACAGTTGGGTGAGCTTAAGTTTCCCCAAATTAAGCCTACTCCGTGTTATGCAGATAATACTAGTGCTATTCAAATTGTTGCTATCCTAATATTTCATGAATACACCAAGCACACTGAAGTGGATTATCACTCTGAAGCATATGATGCTCGCATAATCTCTCTTCTGTATATCACCACAAACCTCCAGACCATATATGTGTTTACTAAGGTTCTCTCCCAACATTGACATCATTTTCTTGTTGATAAATTGATGCTTTTTGATCATCCAACATCAATTTGAGGGAGGATATCAATGGCGGAGATTATGACACAAATTATTACAGAGATTACAAGATTTATTTTATTGTAATTAGTGCATTAACTATGCATATATTCTTATCTAAAATAGATTATCAGTAATGAGTGCATTAGCTATGTATATATTCTTACCTAAAATAGATTGTATAACAATTCTTATTTAATGAAAATGATCTTTAAGAGGAGATCATCCCATCGTTTACTCAAAACTTATCAATATGGAGAACTAAATACTTTGAAATGTTTAATACTTAGTTTCTCATTAAACATGAGTTCATACGAAGACTTCAGATTGATTAGCCTAAGAGAAGTTCAATTAATAATATATGTTGCACATGTCACATTTTTTTGTCTAGATTTGGGTAATTTCTTTACATAAAGCCGCAAGTCTCCATGAGATTTTGAATCTTTCATTCTGCCACATCATTTTATTGTGGTATATTTACATAAATGAGTATCATTTTGATATCATACACTTTACAAAAGAAGAATGCATCAAAGTGAACCTCCAACCATTATCGATGTACAACTTTTTAATTTTCCTTTCAAGAACACTTGTTAACTTGACTATTAAAATTTAAAAAAACTTTTAATTTTTTCTTTAAAAAGTAGACTCAAGTAAACCTTATAAAAAAATCATCGATAAAAAGAAGTATTAACTTGGAACATAGTACTTACTCTTCAACATAATATGATCATTATCTTTATATGAGATTATGATAGTATTTTTTTCTCTATTTAATGAACATATTGTCTATCATGATAATTATATCATTATCTTTATATTGATAAAGATTAATGAATTTAGTATCATTACCAGTGAGATAATAATCACATCCTGAATCATTTATTTAATCATGTTGAAAGTTAATGGATGTCACGACGTCCACTACAATAGTTTCAGTCATAAAACATTTGCTCCATTTTTTATCAGTATTGGAATAATCTTTTTTATTTATAATATTTTCTATTTTAATCTTAATATAATAAATTTTCTTGATGTGGTATAGCTTACCACAACTATAACACTTGATTTTATTTTGATTTATACCACTATTCGAAGAAGATTTCAGCTTGCTATTAGCATCATTCTTCTTCTTTTATATTTATTATTATTATTTTATTTATAAAAAAGGTATCTTCATCTCCCCATGAAGTAGAGATTCTCATCATTGAATGAGCTAAAAATTCTTAAGAAGTAAAATGATTTTCAAACTAAACTAATGATGGGTGTTGAACTCATCATTAAATAAATGTAACATAAGAAATATATTCTTTTCAAAGATTATAAATATTATAACATTTCAATGACGCATCAAATATAGATTAATTTGAGTTTAACAATGATATCTCTAAATATAATTTTTTATTTTAAAAATATTATAAAATTAAGAGATCGTCTTGATAGCATTTATCAAATAATTTTTTAAATACTAAAGCTGACCCATATTCTTTTGTTAAACAATATATTAAGAGTGATCCAAATTTTTAAAGCTGATTTGTAACTAATAATATGTTCAAAGAGATCATGAGAGATAGACCACTTTAACATAAATTAGCTTTTTCATTTAATATTTTCCATCTTTTTATGACATATTCATCTGTAGCATCTGATGTTGTTGTTGCATTGATACCAATTATATCTACATTTCATAGATCTTCCTTTATAAGATAGAATTCTAAATAAGTTTTTAAAATCTTATAGTTACGAATTGAGAAGTTCAATACCAAACCCACTAACTCAATTATTAGAATTCATAATCGAAAAAAGTTATCTTCTTCGTTAAGAAGATCTCGAAATACAAATTATTACACTTATGACTCTGATATCATGTTAAAAAAGGGAAAGATCACATGTAAGTATACTTTCTCAAATAGTAGTAATAATGTATTATTACTCTAATATCAAACTAAATAGAAAAAGAAACAAGTAAAAAAAAGTAAAACTATATTAAATTTCTCAAAAAGATAAATACCTGTAAGATCTTAAACTACTAGCCGACTTGAGTCTCATAGACTTAGAACATTTTAGACTGAGATGGATCTACACATAAATATCCTATTTATATGTGTAGAATAATAATTTAAATTAAGATATTTTTATCTCTAAAATTTTATCTAATCAATTTATTTAAAAAAAATAAAAGATAAAAATCTTAAAATTTTTAAATATTAACGAGGCATCAACTTAACAGGAGGTGGAGTTTCTCAAGCTGAGATGACAGATGAAATCTTCTCACTCAAACCAAACTTTCATCAAAGCCTGTCAGGTTAGTTGTTCTCACACTACACAAATATCAAGCATAAACAGATCTCTGAAGCATCTTTTTCATGTGAACTCTCCACTAAAGAAACTCTTTCTATCAGATTCAGATTCAGGACTTGCATGCTTAGCAACTTGGTCATAGCCAGTTCAGTTACCTCAACATCTCTGTATCTCAAAAAAGCTCTATACGAGGATGCTTTTAGTGTGAATTAGGGATCACAAGAAAGCTCTGAGACTATTCCACTATAGACATTCTGCACACAAATGCCCATCACAACATTCTAACCTCTTTTCTGTCTGCTACAGAAATGGCAGACTGGCCCTCTTTGACATGGTGCAATTGAAGGAAAGAAGCACAGTGCATGTATAACAATACTTCGGCTATAAACACCAGAAGACTTCTATTGAAATGGAGTAAAATGCATGAACATAACGTTCATAATTCCTCGCATGTTTACAAAAGAATGATGACTTAATCTCTTGAAACTGAGTAAAAATAGAACCACAACTTCATGACATCTCTTTCAAAATGATCTTACCTGATGAAGGACAAAAGTATTCCTTAAAGGAAAACAACTAAATAAGGACCGCAAGTTGACTTTGACTACATTTACTTACAACTATCGACGGAGGATGGAAGCGTTTGCTATTTCAAGGACTACTACTGCCTACAGAGGACGAAGGACTGCGATCGCCATCGATTTGGAGCATATCACCGACCAGTTTTTGCTGTTCCAACCTCTGTGAAGTTCCGGAAGCACCAGAGCCAACTAGCCGAACACGCTTACGTTGTTGCAACTCGATGCGCCTCCTCTTCCGGCCAGCCATGTTGCATGACTCCGCCGGCGACGCCACCGTTCGTGGCCTTTTCATGCAGCTGTCTTCGTCTTGATCACGGTCGATGTGGTGGTTGCTTGGTCGACGATGGCCGGATTCCTGCAAGGAGATGAAGAGAGCGTATGATGACTAAAAAAGCCTTCAAGATCAAGAAACAACATGATGCATGATGTTAGAGTGCCCTGTATCAAATTTAGTGACAACAAGAACACACTCTGAGCTTTTCTGGTTGCTATTAGCATTCATATATAGAACAGAACGATCAATACTATGTTGTTTGATGTGATTGTAGTCAGTAAACCCTCCTCCTCTTAGTGCGCAAGCAGAAGCGGAGGATGATGGATCCAAGAACATACGCGCTTCCTACGTAGAAACCTGCGTGCAAACAAGCGTTGCGTTACCTTCCTCGAGAAGGCGCGCGCGCGTCTGCCACGGCTCGAAGGAAGCTTCCGTGCATTTCGTTGACGATGGAAGAGGAAGCCAGCGAGGCCGCGAACAAAGGAAAGAACCCCAGCCATGGACAACACAAGGTCGTCGATGCTCTTCTGATCCGGCATCCATCTTTTCCTCCTGGATCAGAAGAAATAAAGGAGGACATGAGAGATGATAGAGAGTTTGATATGGAAGACAGCTTAACAATTGCATTTTCTCTAATATGATAATTACCATAAACATCTATCAATTTATATGGATTAAGAAACTAATAATAAGGATAATGTATCTACTCAAATGTTCATTAATCTTAATATGATAACCCTATTCAATATAACTTTCCATTTTTTGTATTTGCCCATAGTGTTTTTTTTTCAATATAAAATATAAGGTAGTAAATTAAATTAAATTTATTTTTTATTGTTCCTTCTTAAATATATTTTTCTTATCAACTATTCTACTCTCGTTTAAATTACTTTGACATCGAGGAGTAGAACTGTCCCAACTTGAAAGACTATCTTTGTATCACTAAAAATCAACTTAACGCTACCACTCGATCGGTCATTTTTGAACTAAATGAACGTAACTCCATCTCCAAATTCTTCTTAAAGACTCCACCAGAAAAAAAAGACTGTTGTGTTGAGACGCATCTTTGGAAAAGGTCACTCTTAAAAGTGCTCCAGAGGGAAAGAACCATCGCTATAAGGCTATTCTAATGGAAACACTCGAAAGTACGGGGATAGGAAAAATAAGGTTATAAAGGGTTATGATTTGGGATACAATTCTTTCTTCTTTATTTGATTAATGGTTTAAATTGAATAAAATTAATTTTAATATTAAAAATATTAGTCCAACATAGTTCACTACCATAAATCTTTAATCGGTTAAAATCGACGGAAAGATCAAATTTGATTCAATTTTAGTGTCATAATTTCACAAATAACATGCACATAATTTCATAAATATTATCATATCAATTTAATTGGATCAAGATTTTAGTTTGATTCGATTGAAATAAATTGATTTATTTAAAACACATATTTTTAATAAATTAATTAAAATTATAAAGTCAATTAACTAATTAATCGAATCAGATTAATCAAGTTTGAACCAATTTAGTTAAATAGGTCCAAAACAATTTTAATTCAGATTTATCTTATTTTAACCAGATCGAATTAAAATATTGTTCAGTTCGAATTGATTTAAAAACTCTTTTCTCAGGTTTGATACAAGAAGGTTACTAAAACGATCTTTAATATCTACTGAAGACATCAAAATGGTGAGGGTAGTTATCTTTTGAATATCAATCTAACAGAGTGTGTCACATTTTAGATTTATACAAAAAAAAATCATTTCATTATTTATACTTTATAAAAAAATATTTTTAAATTTAAATCACTATCTTTATAATATTAAATATTTTAACTAAAAAAATTATACCTTTTTAGTAGGATCACAAGTGAAAAAAAAAAGTCTCGCACTCAAACCTCAAATCTATTAGAAAGTAACATGTTACTCTAAAGATAAATATATAATAAAAACATATCAACAATTATACATGCTATTAGGAACATATAAAAATTTATAAAATTAATCTTTAATACTCATTATGCATATATAAATGTCAATAATTTAAAATAAAATGATAGCATATCAATTTATTATGAAACTCATGTATTATAAAAATAATAATAATTCTTATATAAGAAATAAAATCACACATCAATCATATGAAATGTATCTCGATGATATATATAATAGCCAGATAACAAAAGTGTATATCATACCCAAAAATATATTCTTGAGAGGCATACTCTATGGGATTGATTTCTTTCAATAACAAATAGAGAGAACCTATATCATACTTTTAGTAATGGATGGAGTGGTATCCTTCATTGAGAACATGTTTCTTCTTGTTCAATCTCGGATTTTGATGATAAAATTAATGATGGGATAAAAAGCGGCAACAAACAAGGAAGAACTTTTGTATATAAACAAATATTAGCGGGCCGTAATACACAGTGGAATTAAACAAAAATCACAATCAAATATAACACCAAGATTTACGTGAAAAACTCCTTTAACGTGAAGGGTAAAAACCATGGGGTAAACTAGAGAAAATCCACTATAGAAATAATAAATGTATAATTCTCAGAGTTTCTTGCCCAAAACCCAAGCAACAATCACAAGAGAATAATTGAGATACAAGGATCACGTTATTATGCACAATATCCAAAACCTTCCTAAGCAATTATAAAAAAATTCACTGTAGATCTAATCTAACCTGAGATGAGAAAACTATTTGGATGAATGAGAACAGTCTTTGTGTGTTCCTTATCTTTTTTCCTTTCTTTTTCCCTTATTTTTCTGTCATTTTCTCCTCTCTTTGAATCCCCTTTGCTGTTGTAAATTTCTGTCTTTTTGCTATGATTTTTTCTCCTATTTTCGCAGCCACCATTAGCCCCTATTTAAATCTAGGGTTTAGGTTAAGATAGGGTTTAGGAAACAAAAGTGGGCTATGGGCTTATAAAGCCCATATGGGTTGAATTGGACTATCTGTCCAATAACCTCCCCCTTCAGCCTATAAGGGAGGCTGTCCCATGACTCCTTAGTGTAAATCCATGCCGACCAACTGTCGGCACATCTTCTGCCTCTCTTTCGGTAAGATTTTTGTTAACATATTTGCTCCATTATCATCTGTATGAATTTTTTGAAGTTGCAATTATTTCTCTTCAAGTACATTTCGAATCCAATGGTATCTGACATCTATATGCTTTGACTTGGAATGAAAAATTAGGTTCTTACATAAATGGATGACACTTTACCTATCATAATACACCACATAGTTTCCTGTTTCAACCCCAATTCTTATAAGAATTCTTTCATCCATAATATTTCTTTGCAAACCTCTATAGCAGCAATATATTCTACCTCTGTGGTAGAGAGAGCAATACACCTTTGCAATCTGGATTGTCATGACACAGCTCCCCCTACAAAAGTAAGTACAAAACCTGATGTGGATTTCCTTGTATCAATATCTCTGGCCATATCTACATCTGTGTAACCCGTTAGCATATGTGGTCCACCTCCAAAGCTTAAATAAACCTTAGAGTTTCCTTTGAGATATCTCAAGATCCACTTCAATGCTGCCTAGTGCTCTTTACCTGGATTTGCGAGAAATCTGCTAGTAACATCGATTGCATATGCGATGTTCAACCTCATACATACCATTGCATACATTAGACTTCCAACTGTCGAAGCATAAGGAACCGTTTGCATTTTCTCTTTCTCCTCATCACTTAACGAACTCTGTTCTAAGCATAACTTGAAGCGACCTGAAAGAGGAGAACCAACTAGCTTTGCATTGTTCATACTGAACCTTTCTAATACCTTCTCAATGTACTTCTCCTGTGATAATCAAATCTTCTTGTTTTTCCTATCATGAGAAATCTACATACCTAGTATTTGCTTTGCTGGCCCCATGTCCTTCATTGTAAAGGACTCACTCAGTTCCTTCTTCAACCTGTCAATTATACACATATCTTTTCCAAGGATAAGCATATCATCAACATAAAGTAAGAGAATAATAAAATCCTCATCAAACTGTTTGATGTACACAATGATCTGAAGCCATTCTTTTGTATCTATTTTTAGTCATAAATGAATCAAACTTTTTATACCACTGTCTTAAACCTTGCTTCAATCCATACAAACTCTTTCTTAACTTACAGACAAAATTTTCTTTACCTTTGACTTTGAAACCTTCTGGCTCCATATAAATTTTCTCCTCTAAATCACCATGAAGGAAAGCTATCTTCACATCTAAGTACTCTACGTCCTGGCTAGCAGCAATACCTAGAGCAACATGAATAGAAGATATTTTAACAATAGGAGAAAAAATCTCTTCAAAGTCAATACCTTTCTTTTGACCAAAGTCTTTCACAACAAATCTGACTTTGTACTTTGGTTGAGAACAATATTCTTGAGTCTTCAATCTGAAAACCCACTTGTTCTTCAAGGCCTTTATTCCCTATGGTAATTGCACCAAATCATATGTGTGGTTCTTCTGTAGAGCATCTATCTCTTCCTGCATAGTAACTAGCCACTTCTTTTTTTGCTCACTTTTAACTGCTTCTTGGTAACTCTCTAGTTCACCTGTATTAGTAAGCATCACATACTCATCTGTAAAGTATCTTCTGGAAGGTCGATGTTGTCTAGAAGATCTTCTCAACTGAGGTTCTGCAGGAAGCTGCTCCTCAACTTCTTCTTGCTCAACATGTCCTGTAGGTAGATTAACATCTGGTTCTATACCATCTTCCTGCACATCTCCCCCATCACCCTGATATACTGGAGGAATAACTGGGTTACAATCTGCTAATCCTTCTGCAGAAGTCTTAGCTGGTGCCTCATTCTTTAAATCCTCAAGGGTTTGATCCTAAAAAAAGATGACATCTTTGCTTCTAAACACCTTCTGCTTTTCTGGATCCTAAAGCCTGTAACCAAATTGATTATGTGAGTAGTCAAGAAAAATACATTTTTTTATCTTACCATCTAGCTTAACCCTTTCATTGTCTGAAACATGTGCAAATGTACGACAACCAAACACTCTCAAATGTTTATAGGAAATATCTTTCCTTGACCATACATGCTCTGCAACATCAGCATCTAGGGCTGTACATGGAGATAAGTTGATCACGTCAACTATAGTCCTCAAAGCCTCATCCCAAAACCTTTTGGGTAGTGTTGCCTGTGAAAGTATGCATATGATCTTTTCCATGATTGTGCGGTTCATCCTCTTTGCAATTGCATTATGCTGAGGTATACCAGGAACTTTCATCTTATGTTGGATACCATGTGACCTGCAATAATCATTAAACAATCTTGTATACTCACCACATTATCTGATCTTATGCATTTCAATTGTCTTTCTGTCTCCCTTTCAACTCTAGCATGAAATTCTTTGAAGACATCAATAACTTGATCCTTGGTATTCAAAGCATAAGCCCCAACTTTCCTGAGAAAATCATCTATAAAAGTAACAAAATAAAGTGCACCACTGATGCCAGGAACATTAATAGAACCATTAGGAGTTTTTATCCTTAAAGGACCACATACATCTGTATAAACACAATCCAAGACATGCATTTTTCTAGACAAAGCAGGACTAGCAAATGAAACTCTATGTTGTTTACCATCTAAACAATCAATATAAGGGTTCAAACGTGTACCTCTGAGGTCAGGTAATACCTTTCTCTTGAAAAGAGCTTACAGTCCATTCTCGCTCATGTTTCTCAATCGCCTATACCACAACTCCATGTTGAAGTCTTTCTCTGTAGCATTTAGCTGCTCACCATAAGCTTTAGCCTGCAACCTGTACAAAGTGTGACATTTCTTTCCATTAGCTATAACAAGAGAACCCTTACAGAGTTTCCATTACCATTTGTGAAACCTGTTATCATAATCTTTATCATCTAAACTTCAAACTGAGATTAAATTCAGCCTCAAGTCAACCACATGTCTCACATTCTTAAGCACTAACTTACATCCAAGGTTGATCTTTATGTGGATGTCACCAATGCCAATGATGTCTGCTGTACCATGGTTGCCCATCTTGACAACACCAAAATTTTCAAACCTGTAGGTAGCAAAGAACTCTCTCCATGGTGTGGCATAATAAGAAGCTTCTGTGTCGATTATCCACTCGAGATCCTAACACACACAAGAAAAAAATCATCAGAAGGGGACAAAATCAAATAATCAGCAACCTGCACTGTAGCTGTGGTATTCTCTTTTGACTTTGTAGACTCCACTTCTTTTCTCTTTTTCTTGCTCTTCTTAGGATGCTTACATTGATTCTTATAATGTCCTTTCTAACCACAGTTATAGCAAACAATATCTTTCCTTGATCTTGACTTGCTTCTATTTATGCGTGAACTGCTTCTATCTTTAGACTTTGACCTTCCTTTGTTCTTTGAGATAAGTGCCTGTGAATTAATCTGAGATGCTGCTGAGCTCTTTCTTCTCAACTCTTCATTCAATAAACTACTTGTTACTTGACTCATGATGACAATACCATCTGGCGTAGAATTACTGAGGGAAACCACTAGTGTCTCCCAACTTTCTGGCAATAAACTGAGAAGTAATAATACCTGTAACTCATCATCAAGAGACATTTTTATAGAAGATAACTGGTTAGTAATACTCTGTATTTCATTCAAATGCTCAGCAATAGAAGCACCCTCTCTATATTTTAGGTTCACAAGTTTTCTGATCAAAAAAGCTTTGTTGCCAACTGTTTTTCTTTCATAGAGACCTTTCAACTTTTTCCAAAGAGAATATGCAGAACTTTCAGTAGAAACATGGTGAAAGACACTATTATCGAGCCACTATCAAATAAACCCAACCGTTTTTCGATCTAATCTCTTCCACTCATAATCTGTTATAGTTATGGATTTTTCACTATCCCCTTGCAAAGGTCCATACAAATCTTTACAATACAAGAGATCTTCCATTCTTAGTTTCCATATCATCTAATTGTTTCAGTTCAAACTAATCATATGAGAAGCACTTTCGGCCTCCATTTTCAAACACAAAAATTAAATCACCAAAATCTTGCTCTGATACCAGTTGATGGGATAAAAGGGGCAACAAACAAGGAAGAACTTTTGTATATGAACAAATATTAGCAGGCCATAACATATAGCAGAATTAAATGGAAATCACAATCAAATAGAACACCAAGATTTACGTAAAAAACCCCTTCAACGTGAAGGGTAAAAACCATGAGGCAAACTAGAGAAAATCTACTATAGAAATAATGAATGTACAATTCTTAGAGTTTCTTGCCCAAAACCCAAGCAACAATCACAAGAGAATAACTGGGATACAAGGCTCACGTCATTGTGCACAATATTCAAAACCTCTCCAAGTAATCATAGAAAAATTTATTATAGATATGATCTAACATGAGATTAGAAAACTGTTTGGATGAATGAGAATAGTCTTTGTGTGTTCCTTATCTTCTTCAGTTTCTTTTTCCCTTGTTTTTCTGCCCTTTTCTCCTCTCTTTGAATCCCCTTTGCTATTACAAATTTTTGCCTTTTTGCTGTGATTTTTTCTCCTATTTTTGCAGCCACCATTAGCCCCTATTTAAATCTAGGATTTAGGTTAAGATAGGGTTTAGGAAACAAAAGTGGGCTATGGGCTAAATTGGGCAGCCTACTCAATAATTAATTGATGAGTTTACGATCTAATTGGTATTTTAAGTAAAGTGATGCAGGACTAACTTTGATCATGAAAAGGAAAAACAAACTGAAGTAGAAGAATTAGATGTTGGGCCAGAGTTAAAGATCGGGTATTGAGTGGGAAGATCAGATATTGTACTAAGATCGGATGTCATAGGAGTCAATATGCCAATAGATCGGATGATAAGTCAAAGATTCAGACGATGCATCAGAAGTGCGGATGAAGTTTAGATGAACCAATGACATGCTTGGCAACTTAAATTTAAAAAGCAAAGGACTTAAACTATTTTCCTCTTGAAAAACTTATCAGGTCATTGATGGCCTATGAGATGACTTGTATGACACATGATGAATATGAGAACAACCTTCCAAAGAACAAGAAGGATATAATACTTAGAACTAAAGAAGACCACTTGAGCGAAAGCTCAAGTGATGATGATGACTTGGTACTCCTCACAAGAAAATTTAAAAAATTCATAAAAACAAAATAAATCTTGTAAAACAAGATAATGAGAACAAAAATGAACTAAAAAAAGGATATAATCATCTACTATGAATACAAGAAGCCGGGACACTTCAAAAGTGAATGTCCTCAATTGAAGAAGAAGAAGCTACCTAAGAAGAAAAAAAATACTCAAGGTGACTTAGGATGAATCGAGTGCATCTGAAGATAAGAATCAAACTAATGAAGATGATGTGGCAAACTATACTTTAATGGCCCTCAATGGCGAGATAAGTGACTCAATCGAAACTTATTTATCTTATGATGAATTACTAAGTGTTTTTCATGATTTATATGATAATTTTAAATTAGTTGGTAAGAAATATAAATTACTAAAAAATAATCATGTTTCTCTCTCTAGTAAGTTTAAAAAAATTAAAAATAACTAGGATAATTATATGTTAACCTCTTGTACTCAATATAAATAGTTAGACTTAGTCAAAAAAGAAAATGTAATTCAACAACAACAAAGAAAAAATTATTGACAAAGAAAATATAGATAACAAATCAAACCTCTTGATTGAAGATGTATTATTAGTATAAGGTTTAAAACATAACTTACTAAGCTTTAGTCAATTGTATGATAAGGGTTATAATATCCAATTTGAATCCAATGCTTGTATTATAGAGATATTATATAAAAATATATCAATGATTGCTTTAAGGACTAATAATATGTATACTATTGATCTTGATGATTTTTATGATGAAACTTGCTTTTCGATTTTAAATGATGATGCATGGCTTTGACATAGGAGACTAAGTTATGCTAGTATGAAACTAATCTCACAAATTACAATTAAAGAACTAGTAAGAGGAATGCATAGTATTAAATTTGTCAAAGATAAAGTTTGTGATATATGCCAACTAGATAAATAAATAAAAGGTAGCTTTAAACCTAAAAATCAAGTGAGTACCTTTAGACCATTATAATTAATTTATATAGATTTATTTGAACTAATTGACATCATAAGTCTAGGAGGTAATAAATATGTTTTTGTAACTGTTGATACTATAGTAGATATACTTGGACATACTTCTTAGCACATAAAAGTTATTACTTTAAATATTTTTTAAAATTTTATAAACTAATTCAAAATAAAAAAGGTTTTATAATTTCATCTATTTGTAGTGATCATAGTGGTGAATTTAAAAACCATAATTTTCAATATTTTTGTGAGTTAAATGAGTATGATCATAATTTCTCTATTCTAAGAAATCTGTAATAAAATGAAGTTGTTAAGAGAAAAAAAATAAGAGTATACAAGAGATGGTAAGAATCATGCTTAATGAACATAATATACCTAAATAATTTTGGGTTGAAGCCATTAACACCGCATACTTTATTATAAACAGTGTTCTCGTAAGACCACTACTTTCTAAAACTTCTTATGAATTATAGAATAATAAAAGACTTAATATTTCATATTTTAAAGTGTTTAATTGTATATATTTTATTTTGAATGAAAAGGATGTCTTAGGAAAATTTGATGTAAAATCCGATAAAGATATTTTTCTTGGATGTTCATTTACTTCTAAAACTTATCATATTTTTAATAAAAGAATTTTAGTTATCGAGGAATCAATCTATGTTGGTTTTAATGAGTTTTTTAAATTTTAAAAAATATTTTTGATGATGATTTTAAATTTAATACATTGAATTTGAATGAGAACTCTCTCCTCTTTAGCAACTTGGATATATTTACTTTCGAAAAATCCTTTCCCAAAGAATGAAAGTATGTAGATGCACATCCTAAAGAGCTAATCATTGAAGATATATCAAAAGATATTTAAACTCATTTCTCTTTTAAATTTTTTTATACAAATGTAGCCTTTTTATCTCAAATTGAACCTAAATGCATTGATGATGCTCTTAAAGATGATTCATGGGTTTTTGTAATATATGAAAAATTAAATTAATTTGAGAGAAATAAGGTTTGAAAGATTGTTCGTAAATCTAGTGACTATTTTGCAATGCATGATAAACTTGGTATTATGGTTCGAAACAAGGCTAGATTCGTAGCCAAAGGTTTCAACCAAAAAGAAAATATCGACTATAAAGAAACCTTCACTTTTGTGGTAAGATTTGAAGCCATAAGAATACTCCTTGCCTATGTATATTGTATTAATTTTAAGTTATTTCAAATGGATGTCAAAAGTTCTTTTAATAATGGCTTTATTTTCGAAGAAGTTTATATTGAACAACCACTTGGATTTGAAAATGCTCTTTTTTTAAATCATGTTTATAAGTTATCTAAGGATCTCTATGGGTTAAAACAAGCCCCTAGGCTTGATACGAGAGGCTTAGTTCCTACCTTATTCAAAATAACTTCTTTAAAGGCCAAGTCGATACCACATTATTTATTAAAAAAATTAAAAAAAATTATTATTTAAATTTATATTGATGATATTATTTTTTACTCTACAAATGAGTCTTTGTATGCATCATTTGCCAAAAGTATGAGCCAAGATTTTGAAATGAGTTTAATAGGTGAATTGATATTTTTCTTATGATTACAAATTAAACAACTAAATAATGAAATTTTTATTAGTCAAACTAAGTATATTTTGGATCTATTAAAATAATTTTATATAGATAGAGATAAAGTCATTAACATACACATGAGCGCCTCTACAAAATTAGATATGGACACCGAAGAAGAATGTTTTTATCAAAAAGCTTATAGAGGTATGATAGATAGTTTACTATACAACACATCTATTAGTAATAGGTGCCCTACAAGCTAATCACATGAGTAATGATACCTATAACATGCTACGTCAATCTCTTTGCTATGATTATTGACATTTTCTCACATTATCTAGATGTATATTATAATATCCTTAGATCTATGCAATAAGAATTAGATCATGATGAGATCACGATAATGATACCGATTTAGCTTTAAACACAGACCCTAAATAATCATGGTCATAGGTTACTCGAGAAGGACATTGAGATAATCGGACAAATTGGTATGCTATATACCCGTCCATATGATGGAGGTGGCTGGTCTTGTAGCTACTCCTGTGGGGACATTAAGGGTACAGTGCAGGTGCTCATTGGGGAATGAGTTCACTGATTGATTCGCTTACGGAATATTGGATGGTTATTGATATCTGACGTTAGACAGCGATTCTGTAATCCAAGTTATGTGTTTGATCCTTAAACTTGAGATACCAAAGATGTCTCATATGAGTACTCTATTTTTTGATGTTGAACTTACAAGTTTGAAAGTTTCAGATTTGGTACAATCGGTTCTTGGGAATGGTAGCCAACCTTACGAAAGTAATTGAATGTCAATAGAAGATCATCCACTCTCGGTATCATGAGAGAAATATCCCATATGTTTTTACTCAAGCAAATCCCTAGCCAAGGTCATTTAGATTGAGAGAGAAAAAGTTCTCTAGGAGAATTCGTTTAGAGCGAGACTCGAGTGGAAACTATATGGACCTAATAGTACCATGCCCAGTATATGATTTCTGGGATATTAGATGGATAAGAGACTATAGGTACACGGTAACTGAGGACATATAGGTCTAAAGGATTGGATTCCTCTGCATCGTTTGGGGACTACGGTGTAGTAGCCTAGTATGTCTGCAGTCGATAAGTCGAATGAATTATTATGAAGATAAATATTCATTGAGTCAGAAGGAGTTCTGATAGATATAATTTACAGTCAGCTCGATATTGGGCATAGAGGGTCACACACATATGGTAGGTGTTGCGACGAGTAGAGGTTCGGATATGAGATATCCGTTAGAGCCTCTATCTTATTGAATATCCAATAAGCCCCTGAATTATTAAATCTTATGGATGAGATCCAATAAGAGTTAATAAGAGATTATTGGGTAGAAACTCATTAATCTAAGAGGCTTGGGTAATTGGATAGAGATCTAATACCCAATAGAGCATGATCCATTAGGATTAACAAGGGGCCTCTATAAATAGGAGGGAACCAAAGGTCCATAGGCTAGGGCTTTTTGGTAGCCACCTCATATTCTCCTCTTCTTAGAGAGGAGCATCTTTGCAGCCCCTACCATGTGGATCACCGCTAGAGAGGAAAACGCTTGACCTTCTTTATCCTCCCCATGGATCTATAGGAATATCAAGGATATACGATCTCCCCAGGTGCTGTCTTTCCTACATACGTAATTTTCTAATTCACGGATTTTTTACGCATCGGTCTTCACACAACGATGAAGTATTTTTATGGAAATCTAGGATGTTTTTGTTTTATGTTCTTCTGCTGCACATGTGATGTCACCCCTGGATTTTCTAACAACAACAACTAAACCTAATATTATATTTAGTGTTAGACTTTGTATTAGATTTTAATTTAATGCTACATAATCTCATTTTAAAGTAGTTAAAAATATTTTTAGATATTTAGAAGGAACTCCTAATCCATGATTATGGTATCCAAAATCTAAAAATTTTGAATTGATTGCCAATGCTAATGCTGATTTTATTAGATGTAGAATAGATTAAAAAAGTACATTTGGAATATATCAACTCTTAGGTCATGCATTTATTTCTTGGTCTTCTAAGAAACAAAATTTTGTTGTATTATCTATAACTGAAGCTGAATATATAGCAGCAGGTGCATACTATGCATAAGTTATTTGGATGAAAAATACTTTAGAAGACTATAGACTTTATTTGAAAAACATTCCTATAAAATGTGATAACACTAGTACAATATGTTTAACAAAAAATCTCATCCAACATTTTAGAACTTAATATGTTGATATTAGATATCACTATATTAGATTTCATATTAATAATCATGATATATCTTTAGATTTTATTGACATAAAACGTTAATTAGCAGATATTTTTACTAAACCATTGAATGAAAAATAATTTGATTTTATTAGAAGAGAATTATATATGTTAAATCTTCTAAATACATGAATTCTTCTTATATATTTTTCGGATTATTATCTTGATTTCTTAGTTTTCATGACTTGAGTTTTTTTTTTAATCAAGATCGTTTCCTATCATTCCTTCTTTTTGTTATTTACTAAAGAAGAGATTTGTCAAAAATGACTCACGGTCTTTTGGTATTCATAACTTAATCCTTCTTGTTTTTATAATTAAAATATTGATGTAAAGTTTTGCACCATTGAATCCTTCCCTTCTCCTTTTTTTTTATAATGATAAAGGTGAGAAGCAAATATTGCACGCTTGCCCATCTCAAGAAGCAAAAAGTGCCGTACAATAACAAGAAGCAAATTTTGTGATTTTGCACATCTCAAGAGAAGCAAAATTTTACTAACCTTCTTATACTAAAGTGATGTAAAACTTGCTAAATTACTAACTTGCATATCTCAAAAACTTGCTAGTTGCACTTCTCCTTTGTGTTGATGACAAAAGAGAAGTTATGATGAAGATTTAAAATTAATACTTTAGAATCATGCATGATATATCTTGATTATTTGAAGTTATGATGAAAGTGATGATGATTTGAAATTTTATGTTATAATAAAACTTGATGATTTGAAATTAAGCATGCAATACTCATGATTTTATTATGATAATGCATATGATGTATGCATATTAAGTATGAAAATCAACTTTATTAAAATTTTTTTGACCTAAATGTAAAGATATTATGATTAGAAGGTTATCATTCTATGAATTCAAGTATATTTCAATATAGCATATATATATATATATATATATATATATATATATATATATATATATATATATATATATATATATATATATATATATATATATATATATATATAGGGGAGTTTAGTTAAACTCCATTATTAATTGGTTATCATCATAAAAAAGGGAGAGATTATAAATCTTGAATTTTGATGATAAAATCAATTGATGAGTTTATGATATAATCTGTGTTTTGAGAAAAGTGATGTAGGACTAACTTCGATCATGAAAAGGCAAAACAAATTGAAGTAAAAGAATCATATGTTGGGCCAAAATCAGTGATCGAGAATCGGGCTGGAAGAATCGGACTACGCCAAAATCGGATGTTGCGGGAGTCAACATGTCGATGGATTGGGTTATACGCCAAAGATTCGGAAGACGTGTCAAAAGTTTGGACGAAGTTCAGATGAACCAATGACATGTCAAGCAACATAGAATTCTTGTCTTTAGTTGTTTATATATTGATTGTCGAAGGTTAGGTCTAAATTGAGTTAGTTTTGGGTATAACTATGCTAACTCAATTAAGGGCCCATTAGGTTTGAACTAGGGCTAATTTGGGCTCATTGGGAGGCCCATTCAGTGACCCATAGTTGGGTCAGGCAGTGGAACGTCCTATGAGCTAAAAAAGTGAAGTACATAGTCTCCCATGTTATCAAGTGGTAGCGTCGCCAACACTTAATGCTGGCAAGCGATGGTACTACCCAGGCTGGTGGTAGTACTGCCAGAACCCAGTCTCCTATGTTATGTCAAGTGATAGTACCATCCAATCCAGGCGATGGTACCGCCCGTACTCAGAAGACCTAAAAATTTAAATTATGGGCTCTATTTTTTAATTTATTTGAAGCCTATAAATACCACACTCATCCCTGCTAAGTTGACATAAGATAGAGTGAATTAAAAGGCTGGTGAATTAAAGTTGTAATCTTGAAAAGTGTTAAGAGTTTCCCTCCTCTTCTTCAAAAGCTTATATTTCTATCTAAGGGATGTGTGAGATTTGTAAATATTTTCTCCTAAATCAGTGAAAATAAGATCGTAAAAATGTGATTGATCTTCACTATTGAAATAAGATCGTTAGTGAAAACCAGTGGCTCGACGGAGGAGGAATCGGGAGTGGATATAGGTCGTGATAACTGAACCACTATAAATCCGATGTGCATTTCCTTTCTGCTCTTTGTTAATATTACTTTCTAGTTTAATTGCTTATTACACTTACTTTAAGTCAAGCAGACTTTTAATATCGATTTTTATTGAACAAAATTTTTAAAATCATTAAAATTTTACCATGATCATTTATTTATATGTATTTATTCATTCATGCATAGTAACCATCAACGAATCATTAAAATTTACCTCCCCCCAATAAGGATACATACTAACCATGACCATTTATTTACATGTATTTATTCATTCATGCATATATCTAAAAAATAATATAAAAAATATTATGATGGATCAAGCTTAATATATAACCTGCTAGACTATGTTAATTAGTGGCTTCACACTTCGATAGATTCGTAGCTTCTTTCACAAGTTACACTTTTACTATACGTGATGGACTTAGTATAGTCATATATACTAATCATATTAATATCATCAATTTGATCTAAAAAATTAATAATTATTTTCAAATGACATCTTCGGGTAAAATTTTAATTTCATCAAATTATAGCGATATGAGGCATCAATATCTCAATAGTTGTCAATTAACAAGAACCCTAATTAAAATAGCTCAATTGACTTGAGTCAACCTCAATTCAATTATGATATGATGAAATCAATTTCAAATCCTTATATAATCAATTTGGAATCACTTTAAACTAGTTTAATTTAGATTTAATTAATTTTAATTAGCTTAAGTATGCTTAAATTGGTCAATTTGGTCTGAAATCATTCTTAACCAATCAAACATATTTAATTTAGTTGACTAACAAGTTCAAACTAATAAAGGAAGAAAAAAATTAGACTATATCACATAGTACTAGTCCAGACCAAATCAATTCACATGAGCTTTGGATGAGTCACGTACGTCACATATATTTGCCCCAAATAATAGGTTGAGTTGATTTATAACGAGCTGGATATAGGAGTGACGATATGTCTAACGTCAATTGCATAGTTGGATGGGCCTAACTTCGTGGTCTAAGCTAAATCTGACTCACAAGTTAGGCTAAGTCATATCACTAAACTATGCCTGCCTAACTTGTGGGTTCGTTATGCCTAGTCACATAGATTGGATCATAACCTAACCTCATGAGTTGGGTTATACTTAAGCACATGAGCTGAATCATGTTCGACTATATGAACGAGCTTGAGCCTTGTCCTATTTAATCATATGAGCTAAGTCATATCTGACCACATGAGCTGAGTTATACCTAACCATATAAACTTGATCATTCTTAATCATATATACTAAGGTTATATCTGACCACATAATCTAAATCATGCCAAATCACAAAGGTTAGACCATATCTAGCACATGGGCTAGGTTATGTTTGACTATATGTACTAAGTCGCACCTAATCACATGAGTTGATTTGGTTAATTAACTTAACTCGAGTTAGACGTTAATTTGATATCTCTTATTAAATTAGATTTTAATATATTTTTAAATACTTTAAAATATTATAAAATAATAATCAATTTTAATTTTTTATGTAATAAATTAATTAATTTAAATTTATGATTATAAATTTAAAATTAATTAGATTATAAAAATTTACATATAATTTCTTGAAACATAAATATGTCTAATTAAATAAAGTAAACTATTATTAAATTAACAAATCATTCTAATATTACAATTCAAGGATTATTATTTATCAATCATAAATTTTAAAATTAAAACATTATTATGCATTACACAAATTATAATAATTATAATATTAAGAATCTTAAAATATATAAAAAAATTATAAAAAAAAGAGAATCCTACCTCTCATTATGATCCTCTTAAATCCTCCAACCATTAAGCTTAGTAAGGAATGATAGAAGAGAGCCCCTTTGTATAAGAGAAGATGAGTTCTCCTTGAAAAATAAGTAATAATTTAATTTTTAAATTTATTTTTATTTTACTTTCATGCATAAAGATAGAAGTATAATATTTATTTCTTAGGATTCACACATAAAAATAAAAGTTAAACTATATTTTTTAAAATTATATTACTCATTAAGAAATTAATTAATTAATAATTCAATTGATTGATAATTTTTTAAAATTATCCATAGGATTAAAAATTAATTTTAATTATTTTCTTAACCCTACTATATAAACTAGGAAGTTAATAATTTAAATAAAATAATATCTTATTGATATTAATTTGATTTATGGTGAGAGAGAAAAAAAATAATTGGTGATTCTGTTGCCCATTTGGAGGAGTGAGGAAGGAAACTTCATCTCTGATTTTATGACATAGAGAAATATGTAAAATAAAAATAATGCATCGAGTTTTTTTTTATGACCCTTTTATTGTCACTCAAGTTAAAGTTGTTATATAAAACAGATTTAGAACTTAGTTAGCTCGACGGAGAGAGAGAGAGCTCCAAGTATCCATGTCCCCTTCTCATGTTCGTCGTGGGGTACGACTTTTCACTTCTCTACTTGTCATACAAAGATTAGTCATCACAATATCAATATAATAATGACATCCAAGTAGCAGATGATAATCTTATACAAATCGTAAGGAGTGTGTTCGTAGTTGATGGGAGACAACATCTTATAGCATCATTTGCAGATTATTTATTTATTTGCATATCCTCGAGTTCAATTGCAAGCCAAACATGAGAAATGGAGAAGGATTTCTAAATACTGGAAAAGGATGATGACTTGACGTATTCATACCGAGTGTAACTGGGGCTACGACTTGATGTATCTTACAAAATGATCTTACGTGATGAAGGATGAAGTATTCCTTCAAGGAAAACCACTAAATAAGGACTGCAAGTTGCCTTCCTGATACCCGGCTGACTCCGTTTACTTACAACGATCAACATAGGATCAAGTGTTTTTGCTATTTCAAGAACTACCAACTGAGGTCGAAGGACTGCGATCGCCGTCGGCTTCGAGCATTCCACCAATCACTGTTTGCAGATCCAATGCCCGTGGAGGAGGCACGGAAGCATGAGGATGATGCCTCGACGGCAACTCCATACCTCTCCTCCTCCAACCAGCCGTATTGCATGACTCAGCGGGCGACGAGATGATCCGTGGCCTTTTCGTGGAGCACCCTTCATCTTCATCACGGTTGATATAGCCTCCAACTGCCAATGGGTGGTTGCTTGGTCTACGATTCCCAGAATCCTGCAAGAACATGAAGAAACACTACTGAGTTGACCTAATTTTGAAGACCAACAAACATTAGACCGCCTTTTACGATCTCAATGACGCTCCTCCTCAGGAGGATCGATCCAAGAACATATGTGATTCCTACGCACGTAGAAACATGTGCGTAAAGAATCGTTGGGTAATTACCTTTGGGATCAGACTCCATGTGTTATCCTGCCATTGCTGCCGCAGCCGGAGTTCGCAGGTGCGGACATTGAGGCGCCTCGAAGATCCAGCAAGTCGAACGTCGAAGCGGCCGAAAACCATGTCTGAGACCACCACCGCAGGATACCAGGTATAATCCTCGAACGCCTCGACGACCTCTCCGGGAGCCCAGTCGCTAAGCAGGGCGCCGATCGGCAACGGTGGGGGTCTGAGGAACTTCCTCGGCACTCTTTCCACAACCAGCGGCCTGTCCAGCGGGCGGCGATCGTACCTGAGGAAATACGTGTGGCCGTTGCCTGAGAGGACCCGAGCGGTGCTCCAGGAATAGGAGTCTTCCTTCCACTTGTAGACCTCTACCCAGCTTCCTTGGACAGCCTCATGGCCACCATGACGACGTTAGAACGAATCCCAAGTCTCAAGAACCTCTCTCTCTCTCTCTCTCTCTCTCTCTCTCTCTCTCTCTCTCTCTCTCTCTCTCTGCCCGACGCACACGAATGACAATGAACATAACAAGAAATATAGGGTAAAATGTCTCCTGTCTGGCAATTCGAATCCTTTTGAAACTGGGATATCGGTTAATCTGGTAGTTGGCACAACGCGCGTTCGTCATTGCAGCTTAGCAACGCAGTTAATCCCAGCAATTGCAGCACTGTGATGGGCTAAGTGGGTGGATCCATCGCCGGGCCCACGTGCAGTTAACTCATGGGGAAAGCCTTTTCTCGGGTCTGCTCGATTCCATCTCTCCTGAAGTTTGTTGGATATATTTTTGTTGCCCCGCCCCTCCCTCCGGGTTGTATATTTTCTTTAGTTCGATTCCACGTATTCTCTCGTACGCTTAGGAACTCCGAACAAATACAGAAAGGAGTTTGAGTGAATATATAATTATAAAATATTTTAAATATTTGATAAATAATAGATAAAAAAAACTGTCTTTTATATATGCATTCACGTAAGTTTAGTTTGGTAAAATTATATTTCAAGGATTCATTAAATATTATTTTAGAAACTTATCCTTCTGCTATTTTTAGTATTTATTTAAAAGTATATACATATTTTTATTTAAATTAATAAGTAAATAAATGAATTAATGTATGTAATCTTACAAAAAAAAAATATGACTCAAATATATAATAAAAATAATAATTATATAAATAAATATAAAATAATATTTGAAGATGGATAAATAACTATTAGTCGTTTATGGACTTGTAACTATTCCTTTGTCTTCTAAAGTTATAGTTTTTTTTTCCTTGTAACATTGTTTGAGATAATGGGACTTGCCTATTATTTATTTTTAAAAATAATTAATTTATTTTTTATAAGTCCTTCAAGACTAAATAACATTATAATTGGGCTAATCTTTTATGAATTGATAAGATGCTAAATTAGGCAATTCCAACAAAGTCCACAATATTGATGATGATAAAAATTAAGAAAATGAAAGATGAAATTGAGGGTTAGAGTTTCCATTATATAATGATAATTTTTTATTTCAGAAATTAAAAAAATTATGTTAGTATTTTGTAAACACTATAATGCTATTGCCAATATAAAAATTATATTAGCATTTTTAATAAGCATCTAGACCAAATGTGATTTTTTTTAAAATAAATAAATAAATATATATAATATAATTTCATATTTAAATTATATATTGACCCTCATTGCATATTTTAAGTATATTTTCAAATATATCATTCATCCTTTGATCGACATTTATCGTATCTACATAAGTTCTCGACTCATTTAATACTAAGTCCTCAAGTATAAGACTCATCTAACTTTTTCTGTCATGTCTTTATATTTTAGAGTGTGTCTCTATGTTTTTCACTAAGCAATGCGCTCTTCCTATTGAGAGTAACAAATCAGTGGTGTAAAAAAGTCTCATCCTCGTGGTCGTGCCATCTATCGCATCATATCCGTCTATCTTTTCTTGGACTCACCACTGCGTATCTCAGAGTTCATGATCCTATAGAGTTATTACTCTCAGTATCTTACAAGACACATCACACAATTTAGGGTTATGTCCGTATGCTTGATGCTATTTAAAAAAAAATTATTTATATATACATTTTTCATGAATTCTTTTCCCAAAATAAGGTATAAGATAATAAAGTGAACTCATCTTGCAACACTATACGAGAAGGCGACTGCGCTGTTTGACATGCATGGTGCAATCCAATCCAAGGAAATACTTCAGCTATAAACTACAGAAGTCTTCACTGATACAAAGTAGATTTCTAGATCACAAAAACACTACAATGCAACCTTTTTTCCGAATTATATTAGCGGCAATACAAACGTCAATGACTACGAAACAACATGGTCATAAATCCTCACATCTTTGCACGAGAATAATGCATCAATCTATAGAAATTATAGTAAAAATGGAGCTACAAAGTTGCTGCCCTCTCTTAGATAACAATCAAACCTGATGAAGGACAAAGCATTCCTTCAAGGAAAATGACTAAGGGGGCTGCAAGTTGACTTCGGTTGAGGCAGATATTGGCCTGCTTTGCCATGGCTTTGACTGCATTTACATACGACTATCAACAGAGGATCAAGTCTTGCTATTTCAACGACTACAACTAGCGACAGAGGACGGAGGACTGCGATCGCCAGCAGCTTCGAGCATTCCACCAATCAATGTTTGCATATCTAATCCCTCTGGAGGTGCGGAATCATGAGGATGATGCCTCGACGGTAACTCGATGCCTCTCCTCTTCCAATCGGCCTTACTGCATGACTCAGCGGGCGACGAGATAGCTCATGGTCTTTTCTTGAAGCGTTCTTCATCTTCATTACGGCTGATTTAGCCTTCAACCGGCAACGGGTGGTTACTTGGTCTACGATTCACAGAATCCTGCAAGAACATGAAGAAACACCATTGAGTTATCCTGATTTTTGAACACCAACAAACAATAGACTGCCCTTTACGCTCTCAATGACGCTCCTCCTCGGGAGGATCCATCCAAGAACATATGTGCTTCCTACGTGCGTAGAAACATGTGTCAAGAATTGTTGGGTAATAATTACCTTTGGGATCACACTCCATGTGTTATCCTTCCATTGTCGCCACAACCTGAGTTCGCAGGTGCGGACATTGAGGCGCCTGGAAGATCCAACAAGTCAGACGTCGAAGCGGCCGACGACCATGACTGAGACCACCCCCGCAGGATACCAGGTATAATCCTCGAAAGCCTCCATGACGTCTCGGGAGCCCAGTCGCTGAATGGGCTGCCGATCGGCAACGGCGGGGGTCTGAGGGAGTTCCTCGGCATCCTTTCCACAGCCAGCGGCTTGTCCGACGGGCGACAATCATACCTGAGGCAATACGTGTGTCCGTTGCCTGAGAGGACCCTGGCGGTGCTCCATGAATAGGAACCTTCCTTCCACTTGTAGACCTCCACCGAGCTTCCCTTGGACAACCTCATGGTTACGGTGTCGACGTTAGAACGAATGCAAAGTCTCAAGAACCTCTCTAATGACAATAAACCGGACAAGAAATATTGGTTATAATCCAATAAACCCCTGAATTATTGAATCGTAAGATGAGATTCAATAAGAACTAATAAGAGACTATTGGGTAGAGACTCATTAATCTAAGAAGCTTGGATAATTGGATAGAGATCCAATACCCAATAGGGCTAGATCCATTAGGGTTTATAGAGGACCTCTATAAATAAGAGGAAATTGAAGGCTCATAGGCTAGGGTTCTCTTAATAGCCACTTTCTATTCTGCTCTGACCAAGAGAGGAGCCTCGTCGTAGTCCCTGTCGTATGGATACCGCTAGAGAGGAGGACGCTTGACCTTATTCATCCTCTCCTATAGATCTGCAGGGATCCAGGGATATACGATCTCCTTATGTACTATCGTTCTTTTCATACGCAGTTTTCGGATTCACAAATTTGTTTTGACTCACCGATATTCACATGACGAGGAACTTTTCATGGAAATATAAGGGGTTTTGTTTTTTGTTCTTCCGTTGCACGTGAGATGTCGGCCTCTTGGATTTCCTAATAATAGAATTAGAGCTAGGTTGTTTTTACAAAGATTGAATCTTAAACTACGTGTGTTGTGATTTAGAACAATTGTTGTCGTCAAAATTATTGGCGCAAAAGACGAGGAAGGACAACAATTGTTGCTACCCTTGCTGCGCTCGCACAATGGCCACAAGGTCGCTTGCGACCTTCTTTGCTACTGCAACGGCGATCGATCGGCGAACTACGGGCCTGGCGTGCGAAGCTGGAGGTCGCTGCAAAGGGTAGGTGGCGCCGCTGCGCGAGCGGTACGCGCCCTCAAGGGCCGCGTCGCTGCGCAGTAACGCACCTGACGCGCCCACATGGCTAACGCTATGCCCATGAGCAAAAGCGCCCGCATGGCTGGCGCCGGCCTGTTGCGCCCCCTTGCTACGACGGCGTCTCCCGCGGGCAAGGGCGATGGCCCCACTGCTCCCCCCCCCCTAGTGGCCATCATTGGTCGGGTGGCGGTGACCATAACTGTCACGCCCCCCGAATTATCGTATTCAAGAGGTGTGACCCTGTCTTAAAAATCCATAACATTAAAATTTATCACGATCAAATCCCAGGATCCAAACAATTATTTGAGGATACAGAGAAACATTCAAATATCATTTATATACATAACACCTGTGCAGTTATAATCATATATCACATCACACGAACCTTTATAAGGACCCAAACCAACTCAACAAAATATCGACCTCACTTATAATTTCACAAGCATAAGAATGTACACAATCAAAACTCCAACCATTTACCATAAATTCATATCATCATACCACTGAACTCAACATTCCAAAATTCCAACCATACGAGATCTTTAAAAGCTTTTACATAATACATCAATTCAGATTCATCGACAATATTTCATTACATACAAAACATACTTATACAACAATAACATCACAACCCACAAAGTCTTGCCACAATCTGAATAGCTTTTCAACTTTGTCTCACCCAATTCTAACATTTAGCGAGTCACAAGCTAACTTTGAAAAGAGTCATATAACAACGGAGTGAGCTACAAGCTCACAAGTGGGAAAACATATCCATAACAAGGAATGATAGTTTCAAACAAGCTTGGTATCAAAATACAAGGCAGAAATACTAGAATTCATAGGTATCAGCTCATTAGATACAAAATCGCAGATGTCATTTCATTTAAAGCATATTTGATTCATAACAAATGGAGCAAAGAGTAATTGAAACATATCAGATGACGTAAACAGTATTTCGGAGCGTATCAAATGACACATAGGACATTACGAAGCATATCAATGGTGCAGGATATTTGAGCATATCATGATGTATGAAATGTTTGGGGCATATCAACAACATATATAAACATTTGAACATATCAATAACGTATGAACGATTCGGAGCATATCGAGGCGAGAGGAACATTTGGAACATATCAAATGACATATGAATGGTTTGAGCATATCAATAGTGTACTGGAGATCTCTCGAACATATCGAGAATAACAAACAAGTAATGAAGTTCAAATGTCATATCGATCATTCATTTTCTTATCATCAAAGCGCATATAAACACAAACAATGCTTTGGATGTCATATCAAAACATAGAGGTGCGTGGGATCTCAAACAATATCTCCCACGTCTTGTCACGGACAAAATTGTAAACGGCTTGTTAGTGTAATCTTTGAAACTTGTCAGTGTACCTTTTGGTTTGTCGTATAATGTAAAGCTTGTAAAGGAGCTTGCCCAAAGGCAAAATGCCCCTATTTGAGTGAGTTTAACAGCCATTGTAGGCTTGTACATAAAGTACGCGTCGAGGGAATACTTGTAATAGAATTCGGTCTGTAATGGACCAATTTTATACCTTTGTTGTACAACTGTTCTGAGCTTGTAATATCCATGGTTGGAATGTGCATCGGCTATAAAGTGTTTGTTAAAAGAGTGGCTTGCGGATCCCGTGTGCGCTTTCTGTCCGTCTTCTCTTTCGTTGGTCCTAAGGGATTGTAGGAGATTTCGGGGAGGCTAACCTTTGCGGTGATACGCATTGGTGCCGCACGGCTTAGGCAAAACCAGCTAAGTCCGTGACAGTCTGGAAGAGTCATCATCCACGTCTGGATGAAGCCGATAGGGGGGCCGGCAGAGCATCGCAGGCTCTATGCACAAATACCCTTTACCATTTCTGGTAAAGGTCCAAATAATCCCTTTATCATTTACGCAAGGTCCAAATAATCCCTTTACCATTTCCGCAAAGGTCCAGATAATCCCACAGACACCAGAGTACAAAAGGACAGGCATGAACAATAATTTGACACATATCGGAAGCACATGCAGAACAATAAAACGTACATGCGCCTTTATGAAATAGTACGATGCAAACATAATCTTTCACAAATTCAGTCAGATTTGAAAGGAAAATAAAAGCAAGAGTATACAAGGATTTGAAGCAACAAAATAAAGCTCAATCGAAGAAAGAATTCAAGCTGGATTCAATTTCCAAAGAGATGAAACATGAATAGGCAGATGAAACATGAATAAGCAAAATCATGTGACTGAGTGGTATCATATCAAAAACACAAAGGGCGGTAGTGGGATCTCAAACAGAATATGGTCCATTCAGAGCATGGACCCAGACAGAAATTAGAGCATCGCGGGCTCTAAGCATATACCCTTTACCATTTCTGGCAAAGGTCCAAATAATCCCTTTACCATTTCTGGCAAAGGTCCAAATAATCCCACAGCTACCAGAGTACAAAAGGATAGGTGAGCAATAAAATTAGCATATCGGAAGCACATGCAGATCAATAAAACGTACATGTGCCTTTATGAGTCGATACGATGCAGACATAATCTTTCACAATTGCATTCAAACTTGAAAGAAAATAAAAGCAAGAACATACAAGGATTCAAAGCAATAATATCAAGCTCAGTCAAAGAAAGGATTATAATCGAAATCAATTTTCCAAAGGAATAAACAAGAATAGGTAGAATCAACCAAAATTCAATTATTGGCAGAATTTGAGAACCACATTACATGAATTGTTCGGATAACCAATTATACTCCAAATCACTCAAGAAAGTTGTCATTAGAAAGCTAAAGCAGTCTACTTGCAGATAAAATAAGTTTCATACAAATAGGAGTTTCAACCAAAGAGTTACAAATGATTCGGTAACCAAGAGTCAAGAAACGAAATCTCTGTTTTCAGAAAGGATAGGATAGATTTCAACAGAATTCTGGGCAGTCATTTGAACTCCAAACTTTTCAATCTAGATATCAAAAGAAAGATCAATAAGTCTAGTTTCCAACAAAGTAAGTTTCACATAAATCAGAATTTTCAATAGAGACTTATAGGTAGTTTAGTATCAAAAGGTCAGAACTTATAATCTCTATTTTACAGATTCCGTAGAGTTGATTCAATTTGATGTTTGGATAGGCAAATTTACTCCAAATCATACAAATAAGCTGTCCAAAGAAAGATCTACAAGTCTATATTCATATCAAATAAGCTTTGCCTAAATTGGAAATCTGTACAGGGATTTATAGCTGAAACAAAGTAGAAGGGTCAGAATTTTGATAATTTTCCAGATTCAAGCAATTACATTCCAAACAACAAAGATATCAGATTTCAAGGCTAGAACAGTTCAAATTTCTCATATTCAAGGAAAAAGCAAAGATTAGGATTGCAGTAGAAAGGAGTGGAACACTTGCCTTTCGAATATTTCGATCCAACGAAATTATAAACCCAAATCCTTCTACCTTTCCTCCATCTCCTCTCTTCTTCACCTTTCTTATTTCTTCCTCCTTAGCTGCAGCTTGTGCAGAATGCAAGGGGGCACAGTTACCTGCTTTCACTTTCTCTTTTTCCCAACCTTAGCTACCGCAGTGGCAGCTGCCGCAGTCACTGCCGTAGCCACAACCATGGCCGCACCCACAGCCACAACCACAGTCCCTTCCACTGCTATTTCCGCTCCTCTCTCAGCCATAGCCCCTGCTTCCTTCCCGGCCGCAGCTGCCACAGCTGCAGCCACAGTCTCCTCTTCTTTCCCCATTCTTCTTCCCCCGTTCTTCTTCCTCTCCTCTTTCTTTTCTTCTTCTTCCCTCTTCTTCTTTCCCAGCCGCAGCTGCCACAGTCGCAGCCACAGCCGCAGCCCTCATTCCTCTTCCATTCATCCTCTTTTCCCTCTTTTTCTCCTCCTCTTCTTCCCTTTTTCTTCTTCTTTCCCAGCTGCAACTGCCACAGCAGCAGCCACAGCCCCTTCTTCCTCTCCTCCTCTTCTTCTTTTCCAGCCGCAGCTGCCACACCGCAGCTACAGCCTTCCTTCCCTCCTCATCTCTTCTTCCCTCCTTCTTCCCTTCGCTTCTTTTCTTCTTCCTCTTTTTCCCTTCTCCTCCACCGACGCACAGCATCTGTTTCCTCGTGCAGGAAACAGGGGTGCAGCAACCCCAGCCGCAGCTGCCACACCTACAGCCACAGCCGCAGCTCCTCCATCTTCTTCTTCCTCTCTTCTTCCTCTTCTTCTCTTCCTTTTCCCTTCTTCTCCACAGCACAGCACCTCCTCTGTTTTCCTCATGCAGGAAACAGGGGTGCAGCAACCCCAGCCGTAGCTGCCACACCACAGCCACAGCCACAGCCGCAGCCCTCTTCCCTTTCTTCTTCTTCTTCCCTATTTTCTCCACAGCACAGCCCCTCTCCTCTTCCCTCCTTCCTCTCTTCTTTCCTAACAGCAGCTGCCGCAGCCACAGCCGCAGCCTCCTTCCTTCCTCTTCCTCTTCCTCTCTTCTCCCTCTTCTTCTCTTCTTCTCTCTTTCTTTTCTTCTCTCCTAACTGCAGCCCAAGCTGCCGCCTTCTTCCTCTTCCCTCTCTTTTCCCTTTTTTTCTCTTCTTCTCCTCTTCTTCCTTTCTCCTCCCTGCTACCACAACTCTTCTCCTCTATTTCGTCCTACGGAAACAGAGGTGTGCGCTGCCCTAGTTGCAGCCACCTCCTTCCTCTCTTCTTCCTCTCCTTCTTCTCTTCTCTTCTTCTTCTCTCTCTCTTCTTCTTTTCTTCCTCTTTTTCCCTTCTCCTCCACCGACGCACAGCACCTCCTCTGTTTCCTCATCCAGGAAACAGAGGTGTGCACGAGAAAAGAGGCGGTGGGATAACCATCGCTATTTTTCCCTCTCTTTTTTTTTAATTTTTGCAGCTTAATAGTTTTATCCCTGAAATTTTAATATTTATAAATAGATCCTCAATTTTACACATAGGTCCTTACATAAATTCTGAAAATGAGGGATATTACACTCTCCCCCCCTTAAAAGAAAATTTAGTCCTCTAAATTGATCATACCTCAATCAATGAAAAGATGAAGATAAATTTTCTTCAGTTCCTCGTTTAACTCTCAAATAGTTTCGTCAATAGAATAATACTTCCAAATCACTTTGACTAAAAGAATATATTTTTTTTTTGATCATTAGGGATGCATACTCTATCCCCAAATCTCAACATGCCATCTTCTGAAATTTAAAAATTTAACTTAAATCTGTATTTCTACTTCATTCCTCAAGTATACTAAATGTGCATCTCATCATTGTCCTCCTTCTTGATCTTCAATTGATAGTGACCCAATCTCAGATCAATCTTGGAAAATACTTATACACCTTACAATTTTCCAAACAAGTTATCAATTCCGGGTAAACAAGTCATCAATTTTGTTTTACCTCATGGTAAAACACTATGCCAAATAAAACCCCTATTCTAACAGTCATTGTAGTTACTTCTTTATTTCCACTAACTCAAGTTGTGTCATTCTATATGGAGGCTTAGATATAGAGGATTGTCCCAAGGACCAAATCAAAAGTAAATTCACTCTCTTGATCTGGAGGTAATCCGAGCAAATCATCTTGGAATACACCAAGGAACTCTCTAGCTACCAAAATTTCATCTAAATTAGTTTCTTGATCTGATTTGCTCCTTTACACATTCAAGACAAAGAAAAATAATCATCACATAAAACGAGGAGCTAAAGGCGATGTCAAGCAAAGAGGTAAATCATGTTTAATACTCTCAAATAAAAGATGAGCTGATCTCATATACAAAAAGCGATCCTTTTGTATAACAATCTATATTGGCATAATAAGAAGATAATTGTTACATGCCAAGTATAATATCAAAACTCCAAATCTCTAGGAGAATCAAATCAATAAGAAGTTCATGTTCTCCAATAGAAATCAGACGAGATGACTAGATCAGATTTATTGTCCATGGATCCCTAACAATCGTAGTTACATATAACATATGATCCAGTGGTCTAGGTTGAATGCCCAAGTGATAAACAAAATATTACAAAGCAGAATAGAGATTGGAACCGTGGTCAAACAAAATTTTGGCATTCTTTCAAAAATATGAATAATACCTTCGACCACCAATTTAGAAGCTCTAAAATCATGTTCAGGATTAGCATGCGCTCTAGCATGAACTGATGATCTGAGAGACAATGGTTCTTTCTTCTTCTTGTTCAGAATGCAATCTTTTGATTCATGATTCAACTTCCCATAAGCTAACAGACTCTAGCCACTCGAAACATAAACTTATTCCATGATTTAAACCATATTTTGCGATTAAGTCCTCTGTAGTGCCTTCCCTTTCTAAATCTAGATGTATTGACCCTCTTATTATCACATTCTAATTCATTTCCTCTATTCTTTTTAGTTGATAAACTTGTCTTGGCTATTCCGGCTCCTGATCTCCAGAAATTCTTTTTATTGTTTTCCACCGGTGCTCAATCTCTCCTTTAAACATAAAGGTGACAAAAGAAATTTTTCTGATTCATCCAAACAATTCAAGACATCAAATATTTTCTCCATTAGTATCAAACATTATTCTACCACTAATAGATCAGGTCCACCACGGAAACAAAAAGACAGCTCCTTAAATTATTTCATTCCCAGTCTATTTTAATTTGATGTCCTCAATCAACTCTTTCATCCTACTCAATTACTCAAAAGAAGATGAAGCAAAAGGACCAAATGTCCTTAGCATCTTAGAATCTTAAAGACATCAAAGAAAAATTTCATCAATCTCAATATAATTTACTAAACCTCAATATATTTTCACATCAAATATATCAAAATCTCTGTGATCCTCAAACCTGGCTCTGATACCACCTCTGTCACGCCCCCCGAATTATCGTATTCAAGAGGTGTGACCCTGTCTTAAAAATCCATAACATTAAAATTTATCACGATCAAATCTCAGGATCCAAACAATTATTTGAGGATACAGAGAAACATTCAAATATCATTTATATACATAACACCTGTGCAGTTATAATCATATATCACATCACACGAACCTTTATAAGGACCCAAACCAACTCAACAAAATATCGACCTCACTTATAATTTCACAAGCATAAGAATGTACACAATCAAAACTCCAACCATTTACCATAAATTCATATCATCATACCCTGAACTCAACATTCCAAAATTCCAACCATACGAGGTCTTTAAAAGCTTTTACATAATACATCAATTCAGATTCATCGACAATATTTCATTACATACAAAACATACTTATACAACAATAACATCACAACCCACAAAGTCTTGCCACAATCTGAATAGCTTTTCACTGTCTCAGCCCAATTCTAACATTTAGCGAGTCACAAGCTAACCTGAAAAAGAGTCATATAACAACGGAGTGAGCTACAAAGCTCAGCAAGTGGGAAAACATATCCATAACAAGGAATGATAGTTTCAAACAAGCTTGGTATCAAAATACAAGGCAGAAATACTAGAATTCATAGGTACCAGCTCATTAGATACAAAATCGCAGATGTCATTTCATTTAAAACATATTTGATTCATAACAAATGGAGCAAAGAGTAATTAGAACATATCAGATGACGTAAACAGTATTTCGGAGCGTATCAAATGACACATAGGACATTACGAAGCATATCAATGGTGCACAGGATATTTCAGAGCATATCAATGATGTATGAAATGTTTCGGGGCATATCAACAACATATGAAACATTTCGGAACATATCAATAACGTATGAACTGATTCGGAGCATATCAAGGGCAGAGGGAACATTTCGGAACATATCAAATGACATATGAATGGTTTCAGAGCATATCAATAGTGTACAGGAGATCTCCAGAACATATCAGAATAACAAACAAGTAACAGAAGTTCAAATGTCATATCTGATCATTCATTTTCTTATCATCCAAAGCGCACATATAAACACAAACAATGCTTTGGATGTCATATCAAAACATAGAGGGTGCAGTGGGATCTCAAACAATATCTCCCACGTCTTGTCACGGACAAAATTGTAAACGGCTTGTTCGTGTAATGCTGAAGCTTGTCCGTGTACCTTTTGGTTTGTCATATAATGTAAAGCTTGCAAAGGGCTTGCCCAAAGGCAAAATGCCCCTATTTGAGTGAGTTTGACAGCCATTGTTGGCTTGTACATAAAGTACGCGTCGAGGGAATACTTGTAATAGAATTCGGTCTGTAATGGACCAATTTTATACCTTTGTTGTACAACTGTTCTGAGCTTGTAATATCCATGGTTGGAATGTGCATCGGCTATAAAGTGTTTGTTAAAAGAGTGGCTTGCGGATCCCGTGTGAAGCGCTTTCTCTGTCCCGTCTTCTCTTTCGTTGGTCCTAAGGGATTGTAGGAGATTTCGGGAGGCTAACCTTTGCGGTGATATCGCATTGGTGCCGCCGCGGCTTAGGCAAAACCAAATAAGTCCGTGACCAGATGGTATCGAGTGGGACAAGCCCACTTACAAACACTTAGCATGCAAACGTGGGGACCTAGCGAGGCACCATGAGTACAACAAGCTAAGAAGAATTGTAGAGCGCAAAGGCCTGGATGGCCGAGTTCGAGCGAAAGGCTCGACGTTAACACCCAACCTTGATGGTGTTCGAGGCAAGCGGAGTGCTTGGCAAAGGATGAGACCGTGCAAGGTGGAGTGGGTTGTTCAACGATCGAAAGAGTTGTAAACTTAAGGATTTCGATACTCATGCATGGCCTTGCATGCGGACGATGGATTGTTCGGTCATCCCAAGCGGCCAGAAGGTCGGCGCCATGGAGCATTAAAACTTTCTCTTGGCATATGCGGGATACTTTCGTAAGAGGTCAAGTGTGCAAGTGTCTCAAGATTTTGCATTTTGCTAGACCCGGAGGGGGTGCGATCATGAGTGTATTGATGAAGTGTCACAATCTAGCAAATGCATTTGCAGCGCGAATGGGCATAGTTTGTTCAAAGCAGAGGCGAAGTAGTCCAAGAGGATGGTGGTCTCCAAAACTTCCAAAGGAAGGATCGAAGAGAGAGTTGCTCCAACGCGGCAGCGGATATCCAGAGGGATAAGTCCCGGTTCTCCATAGGGATAATCTTGTGCAATGAACCGCACCAATTGAGGAGAACCTCAAGGCAAAGCTCGATGGTTCGAGCAAGCGTCATGGAGTTGTCGCATGATCTCGCAAGAGGTAATGTGTTGGTGGACGCATAGCGAGATCAAGTGGGGGAGCAACCTTGGCAACACAAAGTGAAGGCACACTTGGAGCTGATAGTGAGATCGGACTCAACAGAGGGCTAACCCGTGGAATGGTTGGCGTGAGAGCCACCATTAACGCAATGCAAATCGAAAAGCGGAACAATTTGGGGGTAACTTGTTGATGTACCCAAACCGCATGAAAGGAGTTGGCAAAGAAGATAGAACGTGGAGCGGAGGAGTAGAGCTTTCCTTAGATAGAAGTCAAGGACATGGACTCTTGCAGAGACAAGAGTAGGATCATGTTGTTCCTTGAGTTCTCTATTTTGATGGAGCAGACTCATCTTGTATGGTGCCAAAGACGAAGGGAACTTCGGGGCATATGCACCTCATCTCGGTGAAGCATTTAACGGAGGAAATAAGGCGATACAACTTGCAGTGGAGAAGTTGGTGTTAGAAGGCCTTGGCACGGGGCAAGAGGATGCAGAGGCAGATACTCTTGATGAATATGCCATAGTGTTGCTATTGAGTTGCCATGAGGAAAGCGGTGCGCAATGAGATTGTGCCGGTAGGGGCGAGTCCCGTGATCTTTGTAAGCGAGTCGGAGCCGACAATGGTGCACCTATTTCAGTAAGTCGGGGACTTGAGAGGAGCCGCTAGGCGATGGATCGCCCTAGAGCTAGGCTTCGTCAGAGTGTGACCCGAGAGTGGGTGGGCGAAGGTTGATTGCGAAAGGAGCGAAACGAATCGGCCGCGGCGAAGGCCTGCGATGTGTTAGGCGAGTCCACACATGGAGATATCGCGATTCGAGTTCATACCACGAGGGATCGAGAATGCAAGGAGATGTCATCGGCGATGACATGATGCAGCGGATCGGGGTGGAATGGTTCGTGGCAAGTCGACACACACGGTGAGTCCCATAGTGTCACGGACAAAATTGTAAACGGCTTGTTCGGTGTAATGCTTGTGCTTGTCCGTGTCCCTTTTTGTTGGTTGTCACTTGTAAAGCTTGTAAAGGGCGTGCCAAAGGCAAAATGCCCTATTTGAGTGAGTTTGACGACCATTGTAGGCTTGTACATAAAAGTATCGTCGAGGAATACTTGTAATAGAATTCGATCTGTAGTGGACCAATTTTATACCTTTGTTGTGCAAGCTGCTTACGAGCTTGTGAGATATCCTTGTTGGAATGTGCATTGGCTATAAAGTGTTTACTAAAAGAGTGGCTTGCGGATCCCGTGTGAGCGCTTTCTCTGTCCGTCTTCTCTTTTTTTGTAGGTCCTAAGGGATTGTAGGAGATTTGGGTAAGGTGACCTTTGCGGTGATACGCATTGGTGCCGCATACGGCTTAGGCAAAACCAAATAAGTCCGTGACAGTTGGTATCAGAGCGGGACAAGCTCACTTAGAAACACTTAGCATGCAAATGTGGGGGACCTTGTCAGGCACCACGAGGACAAGCTAAGAAAAATTGCGGAGCGCACAAAGGTGGGGATGGTGAGTTCGAGCGGTGGCTCGACATTGACACCCAAACTTGGCGGTGCTCGAGGCCGGTAGTGCTTAGCCAAGGATGAGACCGTGCAAGTTGCGAGTGGGTTGTTCATGATCGAAAGAGTTGTGCAAAGCTCACGAGCTCAGGGAATTGCAAACTCAAGGAATCGATACTCATGCAAGGGCTTGCATGCGGACGATGGATCGTCAGTGGCCATCCCAAAGCGGCCAGAAGGTCGACGCCATGGAGCATTGAAACTTTCTCTTCGACATGTGCGGGGATACTTTCGTAAGATCTTTGAAGTGTGCGGCGAGTTCAAGACATGTTGCTAGACCCGGAGAGGGTGCGGTCTGCGAGTTTGTATTGGTGAAGTGTCACAATCTAGCAAGTGCATTTGCAATGGCGAGAATTGGGCACGATTTGTTCGGCAGAGGCGAAGTAGTCCAAGGGATAGTGGTCTCCAAAACTTCCTAAGGGAAGGATCACGAAGAGAGAAGTTGCTCCAGCGGGGCGGATATCCATGAGGATAAGTCCCGCTCTCGAATATGAATGCAGTACATGAACGCTTGAGGAGTACCTCAAGGCGAGCTCGATGGATCGAGTGCGGTGTGGAGTCATCGCATGATCTCGCAAGTGGCAATGCGTTGGTGGGCGCTTACAAGCGAGATCAAGTGGGGAGCAACCAGGGCAACACAAAGTGAAGGCACACCGAGAGCGGCGGTGAGATCGGACTCAACGGAGGGTGACCCGTGGAATGGTGGGCGTGAGGGCCACCATTAAGCCAATGCTAATCGAGAAGCGAGCAACTTGGGGAAAACTTGGTGAAGTACCCAGATCGCGTGAAGGAGTTGGCTTTGAAGATGGAGCAGGAGCGGAGGCTTGGTGCTTTTCTTAGGCAGGTCAGGACATGGACTCTTGCGATGGCGAGAATCGGATCATGTCGTTCCATGGGTTTCATGTTCGAGATGGAGCCGACTCATCTTGCGTAGGTGCCAAAGACAAAGGAGCTTGAGGCACATGCACCTTATCTCGATGAAGCATTTGGTGGAGATTCTAAAGCGCCTTGATTTCTTTGAGGCAAAGTTAGTGTCAAAAGGCCTTGACACGGGGCAAGAGGATGCAGAGACAGCTACTCTTGAAGAATATGCCACAGTGTTGCTATTCAAGTTGTCATGATGAAAGCGGTGCGCAGCGGAGATTGTCTTTGGTAGGCGAGTCCCGGGATCCGAACAATTGTGCACCTATTTCAGTAAGTCCGAGACTTCGGAGGAGCTGCTAAGCGATGGATATCCTAGAGCTAGGCTTCGTCCAGTGTGACCCGAGTGGGTGGGCGAAGTTCGATTGCCAAAAGCGAACGAATCGAAAAAATTGGCGAAGGCCTGCGATGTGTTGGTGGAGTCCACACATGGAGATATCGCGATTCGAGTTCATACCACGAGGATCGAAATGCAAGTCATCGGCGCGACATGATGCAAAGCGGATCGTGGTGAAATGGTTCGTGGCAAGCGGCACACACATTGAGTCCCATGGGACTAGATCGTCATGGAGGTATGGCCGGGAGCGCGACAAGGAGCTCCAAGTTGGTGAACAACACGGCGGTAAGAAGAGCTATGGATTCAAGCGATGAATGCCATGGTACCGCCAGAGCGGGTCTTCCGTGCGTGCACCGAATGTTGCATTGAATGGAAGCCTTGGACATCGGCTTATGGGGTGTGCACTCTCGAGGAAGAAGTTCGGATGCAAATACCGGGAGTCCCATTTGGGGATTGGATCATCTGAGGTATGATCGGAGCGCTAAGAGTGGAACTACTTGAGCTCACATTTCGCTTAAGGGAGCCCGGCAAGTCAGAGGACAAGGCCGAGTAAGCGAACATTGCAGCCAATGAAGCTAAGGAGAACAGAAATGGTGCAAGTCCTACAACATGAGTGGCGGTGGCCACACATGGGAGTTGTAGTCTGTATTTCCATCGACCAAGCGGAACTGCTCAGAGAACACAGAGGTGTTGAAGCAGGGGGTCGGAAAAGGGCATGGAAGCAATGACGAGTCCAAGAGGGACTCAGCTACCCAAGATCAATCATCGAGTAGATTGAAGGTGAACTCAGAGGAGTGTCACAATGCCGTAGTGGCGAGATCTACCGATCATGAAGAAGGGATGCTGAGATCGAGACAACGGATAGTAGTGCCATGGGCGTCGCCGATGCCATGGTATGCCGTGGGCGGGACTTCCGGGAGTCATCAATCCCTTGCTCTCTTAGAGGAGAGCACTTGGTCGTGATATGGGCCGTGGAGGAGGAGAATGCTTTGGCAAACTCCATGTACCAAGACAAAGGAAGAAGGCGAAGGCCGAGAACTTCGTAAGACCAATGTCAGCGACTTTCCATCAAGATAGCCGTGAGTGAAGGACTTGGTCGATGCAAGAGTGCATGACCAAGGATCGGAGCGAGCGAGCGATGCTTGGTGTACCTTTACTACTCGGAGAGTCGGCGAGCGAAATGATGGAGAAGGCGGACAATCCCAAAGGCGACCAAATCTATCGGAGACTTACTCCAAGTTGGAGTGATAACTTCTTGCATTCGAAGTTCAATGGCAATGAGAAGGTGAATCACGATGGCGACTCGGCATGAGGATTGCAAACACTTCAAGTGCTTGGAAGTGTGAGCTAAGCGCAAAGCGAATTCCATGAAACCGACTCGGCATTACGAAGTACAAACTCGAGGAGGCGGGCGAAGACAAGTAACCTTTGCCTTCTCAACTCCCAAGAGAATGGGCGGAACTCCAGTACCCCAGCTCTCTTAGTTATCCAGCAGAGGAGCTCTGCACAGATGTGAAGACCCTTCGAAGACAACTAAGTGGAAGAAGATTCGATGGGCAAATTTTACGGAGGAAGGACACAGAAACTTCAAAGGTTGCGAGGTGATGCTCGTTAAAGCTCCAACAAAGCATCTATCCAGTTCAAGAGACAAGAAGAATTTGAAAGATCGGCGCATATCAAAGATGGTCTTCTCCCTTCATCAGATGAATCCGCAAGAACCAGCAAGGATCAGCACAACTTTGCCAACCCCACACCAAAGTCAGAGTCATTGGCGAGTTGAAGCAGCACGGCGGATTAAAGTTCGACGTCTCAACAACAAGCGGAGAACAAATGGGAGCCAAGGGGCGCATCGCGGCGGGAGCGAGAAGATCGAAGATCCAACAAAGAAAAGAAGTTGCGTCGGAAAGCTTCGACGAGGGCGTCGAAGGATTAAGTGGGGAGAATGTCACGGACAAAATTGTAAACGGCTTGTTCGGTGTAATGCTTGTGCTTGTCCGTGTCCCTTTTGTTGGTTGTCACTTGTAAAGCTTGTAAAGGGCGTGCGAAAGGCAAAATGCCCTATTTGAGTGAGTTTGATGTGACCATTGTAGGCTTGTACATAAAGTATGCGTCGAGGAATACTTGTAATAGAATTCGATCATAGTGGACCAATTTTATACCTTTGTTGTGCAACTGTTCTGAGCTTGTGAGATATCCCTTGTTGGAATGTGCATTGGCTATAAAGTGTTTACTAAAAGAGTGGCTTGCGGATCCGTGTGAAGCGCTTTCTCTCCGTCTTCTCTTTTGTAGGTCCTAAGGATTGTAGGAGATTTGGGTAGGCTGACCTTTGCGGTGATACGCATTGGTGCCGCACGGCTTAGGCAAAACCAGCTAAGTCCGTGACAATAGGGGGATTAGATCATGCAGAGGTATGATCGGGAGCGCGACTGGGAGCTCCATTTCGATGAACAACACGACGACAAGAAGAGCTATGGATTCAAGCAGTGAATGCCATGGTACCACGCAGGTGGGTCTTCCGTGCGTGCATCGAATGTTGCATTGAATGGAAGCCTTGGACATCGGCTTATGGGTGTGCACTATCGAGGAAGAAGTTCGGGCATGTACCAGGAGTCCCATTGGGACCGAGTCCCACAGGGGATCATCATACAGAGGTATGATCGGAGTCTGAAGAGTGGAACTACTTGAGCTCACATTCGCTAAGGGAGCCCAAGTCGAGGACAAGGCCGAGTAAGCGAACATTGCAGCCAATGAAGCTAAGGAGAACAGAAATGGTGCAAACCACCGCAACATGGTGGCGGTGGCCATACATGGGAGTTGTAGTCTGTCTTTCCAAATGACCAAGTGGAATCGCCCGAGAGAACACATAGGTGTTGAAGCGGGTGGTCGAAATATGGCGAGAAGCAATGACGAGTCCAAGAGGACTCACTACCCAAGATCATTCATCGGTTAGAAGGTGGACTCGGAGGAGTGCCGCATTACGTTGCAGCAGAGCAGATCTACCGATCACGAAGAAGGGATCGATCACAGATAACGGATAGTAGCGCCATGGATATGGTAGTGTCATGGTACCGCAGAGGCGGGACTTCCGGGGAGTCATCAATCCCTTGCTCTCTTAGAGGGAGAGCACTTGGTCGTGATATGGGCCGTGGAGGAGGAGAATGCTTTGGCAAACTCTATGTACCAAGACTGGTTTGAAGGCGAGAGGCTAGAGAACTGTAAGACCAAAGTGTCAATGCAGACTTTCCATCAAGATAACCGTGAGTGAAGGACTTGGTCGATGCAAGAGTGCATGACCAAGGATCGAAGCGAGACGATCTGCGGTGCTATACCTTTGCTACTCAAAGAAAGTCGGCGACAGAAATGATGGAGAAGGCGGTGCAATCCCAAAGGCAACCAAATCTATCGGAGACTTACTCCAGTTGGGTGATAACTTCTTGCATTCCAGGAAGTTCAATGGCAATGAGAAGGTGAATCACAATAGTGACTCAAGCAAGGATTGCAAACACTTCAAGTGTTCTTGGAGTGTGAGCTAAGAGCGGCGAAGTCTAGTAACCACTTGGCGCTTGCAAGTACAACCTCGAGGAGGCGCGAAGTCAAGTAACCTTTGTCTTCTCAATTCTCAAGAGAATGGGTGAAACCGAGTACCCGACTCTCTTAGTTATCCCAAGTGAGCTTTGCATTGCATTGAAGACCCTTCAAGACAACTAAGTGGAAGAAGATTCGATGGGCAAATTTTGCGGAGGAAGGACACGAAAATTTCAAAGGTTGCGAGGCGATGCTCGTTAAAGCTCCAACAAGCATCTATCCAGGGCTCAAGAGACAAGAAGAATTTGAAGATCGGCGCGATATCAATGATGGTCTTTTACCTTCATCAGATGAATCCGCAAGAGCCAACAAGGATCAGCACAAATCTGCCAACCCCACACCAAAGTCAGAGTCATTGGCGAGTTGAAGCAGCATGGCGGATTAAAGTTCGACGACTCAACAACAATAACCGGAGAACAAATGGGAGCCAAGAGACGCATCGCGGCGGGGAGCGTAAGATCGAAGATCCAACAAAGAAAAGAAGTTGCGCGTCGTGAAAGGCTTCGACGCGAGGGCGTCGAAGGAATAAGTGGGGGAGAATGTCACGGACAAAATTGTAAACGGCTTGTTCGTATAATGCTAAAGCTTGTCCGTGTACCTTTTGGTTTGTCATATAATGTAAAGCTTGTAAAGGGCTTGCCCAAAGGAAAAATACCCCTATTTGAGTGAGTTTGTGGCCATTGTAGGCTTGTACATAAAGTATCGTCGAGGAATACTTGTAATAGAATTCGATGCCTGTAATGGACCAATTTTATACCTTTGTTGTACAACCGTCGAGCTTGTAATATCCATGGTTGGAATGTGCATCGGCTATAAAGTGTTTGTTAAAGAGTGGCTTGCGGATCCGTGTGAAGCGCTTTCTGTGTCCGTCTTCTCTTTTGTTGGTCTGAGGATTTGTAGGAGATTTGGGGAGGCTAACCTTTGCGGTTATATGCATTGGTCAAACGGCTTAGGCAAATTAAAACCAGCTAAGTCAGTGACGATGCGGAAGAGTCATCATTCAGATGATGATGATGACTCTTCCGACTTATCACGGACTTAGCTGGTTTTGCCGCATGCGCACCAATGCATATCACCGAGGTTAGCCTCCCAAATCTCCTACAATCCTCAGACAACGAAAGAGAAGACGGCGAGAAAGCGCTTCACACGGATCCGCAAGCCACTCTTTAACGATGAAGCCGATAGGGGGTAGGTAGAGCATCGCAGGCTCATGCACAAATACCCTTTACCATTTCGTAAAGGTCCAAATAATCCTTTACCATTTCTCGCAAGGTCCAAATAATCCCTTTACCATTTCCGCAAAGGTCCGGATAATCCCACGACACCCGTGAGTACAAAAGGCAGGCATGAACAATAATTTGACACATATCGGAAGCACATGCGAATAATAAAAGCGTACATGCGCCTTTATGAAATAAGCGATGCAAACATAATCTTTCACAAATTCAATCGATTTGAAAGGAAAATAAAAGCAAGAGTATACAAGGATTTGAAGCAACAAAATAAAGCTCAATCGAAGAAAGAATTCTAATGGATTCAATTTCGAAAGAGATGAAACATGAATAGGCGGATGAAACATGAATAAGCAAAATCATGTGATGAGTGGTATCATATCAAAAACACAAAGGGCGGCGTGGGATCTCAAGCGAGAATATGGTCCATTCGAGTATGGACCCAGGCAAAATCGAGCATCGCAGGCTCTAAGCATATACCCTTTACCATTTCGGCAAAGGTCCAAATAATCCTTTACCATTTCTACGCAAAGGTCCAAATAATCCCACAACTACGAGTACAAAAGGACAGTGAACAATAAAATTAGCATATCAGAAGCACATGCAGATCAATAAAACATACATGTGCCTTTATGAGTCGATACGATGCAGACATAATCTTTCACAATTGCATTCAAACTTGAAAGAAAATAAAAGCAAGAACATACAAGGATTTAATGCAATAATATCAAGCTCAGTCAAAGAAATGATTATAATCGAAATCAATTTTCTAAAGGAATAAACAAGAATAGGTAGAATCAACCAAAGTTCAATTGTTGGCAGAATTTGAGAACTACATTACATGAATTGTTCGGATAACCAATTATGCTTCAAATCACTCAAGAAAGATGTCATTAGAAAGCTGAAGCAGTCTACTTGCAGATAAAATAAGTTTCATACAAATAGGAGTTTCAACCAAAGAGTTACAAATAATTCGGTAACCAAGAGTCAAGAAACGAAATCTCTGTTTTCAGAAAGGATAAGATCGAATTCAACAGAATTCTGGGCAATCATTTGAACTCCAAACTTTTCAATCTAGATATCAAAAGAAAAATCAATAAGTCTAGTTTCCAACAAAGTAAGTTTCACATAAATTAGAATTTCCAATAGAGACTTATAGGTAGTTTAGTATCGAAAGGTCAGAACTTATAATCTCTATTTTACAGATTCCGTAGAGTTGATTCAATTTGATGTTTGGATAGGCAAATTTACTCTAAATCATACAAATAAGTCATCCCAAAGAAAGGTCTACAAGTCTATATTCAGATCAAATAAGCTTTGCCTAAATTGGAAATCATGACAGGATTTATAGCTGAAACAAAGTAGAAGGGTCGAATTTTGATAATTTTCCATTCAAACAATTACATTCCAAACAACAAAGATATCAGATTTCAAGGCTAGAACAGTTCAAATTTCTCATATTCAAGGAAAAAGCAAAGATTAGGATTGCAGTAGAAAGGAGTGGAACACTTGCCTTTCGAATATTTCGATCCAACAAAATTATAAGCCCAAATCCTTCTACCTTTCCTCCATCTCCTCTCTTCTTCACCTATCTTATTTCTTCCTCCTTAGCTGCAGCTTGTGCAGAATGCAAGGGGGCACAGTTACCTGCTTTCACTTTCTCTTTTTCCTAACCTTAGCTGCCGCAGTGGCAGCTGCCGCAGTCGCTGCCGCAGCCACAACCATGGCCGCACCCACAGCCACAACCACAGTCCCTTCCACTGCTATTTCCGCTCCTCTCTCAGCCATAGCCCCTGCTTCCTTCCCGGCCGCAGCTGCCACAGCTGCAGCCACAGTCTCCTCTTCTTTCCCCGTTCTTCTTCCCCCGTTCTTCTTCCTCTCCTCTTTCTTTTCTTCTTCTTCCCTCTTCTTCTTTCCCAGCCGCAGCTGCCACAGTCGCAGCCACAGCCGCAGCCCTCATTCCTCTTCCATTCATCCTCTTTTCCCTCTTTTTCTCCTCCTCTTCTTCCCTTTTCTTTTCTTTCCCAGCTGCAACTGCCACAACAGCAGCCACAGCCCCTTCTTCCTCTCCTCCTCTTCTTCTTTTCCAGCCGCAGCTGCCACACCGCAGCTACAGCCTTCCTTCCCTCCTCATCTCTTCTTCCCTCCTTCTTCCCCTTCGCTTCTTTTCTTCTTCCTCTCTTTCCCTTCTCCTCCACCGACGCACAGCATCTGTTTCCTCATGCAGGAAACAGGGGTGCAGCAACCCCAGCCGCAGCTGCCACACCTACAGCCACAGCCGCAGCTCCTCCATCTTCTTCTTCCTCTCTTCTTCCTCTTCTTCTCTTCCTTTTCCCTTCTTCTCCACAGCACAGCACCTCCTCTGTTTTCCTCATGCAGGAAACAGGGGTGCAGCAACCCCAGCCGTAGCTGCCACACCACAGCCACAGCCACAGCCGCAGCCCTCTTCCCTTTCTTCTTCTTCTTCCCTATTTTCTCCACAGCACAGCCCCCTCTCCTCTTCCCTCCTTCTTCCTCTCTTCTTTCCTAACAGCAGCTGCCGCAGCCACAGCCGCAGCCTCCTTCCTTCCTCTTCCTCTTCCCTCTCTTCTCCCTCTTCTTCTCTTCTTCTCTCTTTCTTTTCTTCTCTCCTAACTGCAGCCCAAGCTGCAGCCTTCTTCCTCTTCCCTCTCTTTTCCCTTTTTTCCTCTTCTTCTCCTCTTCTTCCTTTCTCCTCCCTGCTACCACAACTCTTCTCCTCTATTTCCTCCTACGGGAAACAGAGGTGTGCGCTGCCCTAGCTGCAGCCACCTCCTTCCTCTCTTCTTCCTCTCCTTCTTCTCTTCTCTTCTTCTTCTCTCTCTCTTCTTCTTCTTTTCTTCCTCTTTTTCCCTTCTCCTCCACCGACGCACAGCACCTCCTCTGTTTCCTCATTGAGGAAACAGAGGTGTGCACGAGAAAAGAGGCGGTGGGATAACCATCGCTATTTTTCCCTCTCTTTTTTTTTTATTTTTGCAGCTTAATAGTTTTATCCCTGAAATTTTAATATTTATAAATAGGTCCTCAATTTTACACATAGGTCCTTATATAAATTCTGAAAATGAGGGATATTACAATAACGCAGCAACGCAACAGAGGGAGTTAGGGTTTTCAAGCAAAAGATAGTTTTACCCTTGAGAATTTTTGAATTTATAATTTTATCCCTTTTGATCGAATGATGAAAATGCCATTCGAAATTCAAAAAATTTCCTCTATGTCCTTGATTTCAGAAAAATATTTATTAATTAAAATATTTAATTAGCTATTATTATTTATCTAGTAGTCCTATATAATAACATATACATGTGATGTATGAAGTGATTTGATGTGTGTATATGTGATTATTGTTATTGGGGTATGCGAGCCTCTATTTTTTTCATTTATTATCAGGCATGCATGCTGTAATTTATTGTAATTATACGAGGAGGCATAGTGGGAGTGTGGAAGCGATAGTGGGACCTACGAGTCCGAGACGGACGATCCGATACATGGAGATGCATTGAGATGCCGACGGAACCGATAAAATGAGATGGATGATCATAGGGCATGAAGATATGCCGAGGCACACATAGATCTTGATGTGAGTGATTGAGCCCACTAGCTCGGGATTAATCATATTATGATGTGGTATATGATCATCTAGTGTGATTGCTCATGTGATGTACGATTAGTTATATACCTACTAGATATATATATATATTTGTATGCAATGTAGATATATATTAAATATGTATGTGTGTGACACATTATATTAGGAGACCAAATCAAAAATCTCCTCAATTAATAATATTAAGTCAGTAAACGTTAGGCAATTAGATTGACCCACATGACCTTCCATCGTTATAGGTAGGAACCGATTTTTAATCTAGGTTGAGTTGGTCGAGTCCTCGAGACTCACCTATATCGTGATTATTATCTTATCTATGACATAGAGATGTCACCTAGGTGACTGAGGATATGTTATACTTGGTCGAGTCTCTCGAGAGTATATTATCGAATCAGACTCATCTTATAACGATGATGAAGACTTAACTAAACATCATGGTTGGTCGAGTCCCTCGAGGCCATGGTGGTTCGGAGTTCGAACAGGACGGGAATCACAAAGAGTTGTGATTGACGAGAGTTACCTACCTTTTAGGGCTTAGTGTGATTGGTCGAGTCCCTCGAGGTTACACTAAGATGCTGATTGGATCTCGATCCCTACTAGAAGTCTACCGGAGACTTCCGTTTCACATGCTGAGAGTGTCGAATGACCCACTAGAAAAATAGTGGGAGTACATCAAGATAGAAGTCCATATCTTGATATTTATTTTTTTACAAAATCTGTATGTTATTTATTTATGCTATATTTTTATTTTTCTGAAAATATCGTAATTTGACTCTCTATGTAGCATATTGATGCCAACCGCCTCACCGGTCAAAACTATATAGATTGGCACCACAAGCTGAGAATCGTTCTCATGACAGAGAAAATCGCATGTTTTTGAAATAGTGATGCCTATGCCCAAGGAAAGGGCAAGCGAGGATGAGATCGATCGCTATGTGAAATATGTAGATGACTCTACTCTTACTTAGTGTTACATGTTAGGCTCCATGACTCCCGAATTATAGAGACAACATAAAAGGATGGATGACAGATCCATACTCTTGTATCTCCGCAAATTGTTTGTGGAATAGGGAAGAACTTAACTATATGAGATATCGAAGAAGTCTCTTCCATGCCAGGATGATTGAGAGGACACTAGTTCAAAACCATGTCCTTAAGATGATTGAGTGGATAGAGACACTCATAGTTCTAGGAATGGTCCTAGAAGATAACTCAGATGTGGATCTTGTATTTCGATCCCTACTCGATTCCTTTTTCTGATTCTCTATCTTTGGTAAGACCGAAAGAAAAAGAAGACAAAGAAGTCCTTTGAGAAGGGCAAAGGGCAAGGGCAGATCGGGTAAAGCAAAGGTTGCTAAGAAGACCCAGAAGAGGACAAAAGCTAGTGCTTCCACTATGGTAAAAACGGGCATTGGAAGAGGAACCGCAAAGAGTATATTACAGAGAAGGCGGAACATAAGCTTAGAGAAGCTTTAGATATGCATTCATAATTAGTTTCTATCTGTCAGACTAATATGATAATACATGGATATTGGATACCGATAGTGTTTATCATATCTGTAATTCGTTGTAGGTTCTGACCGGACCTAAGAGATTGATAAGAGGTAAGATGGACCACAAGATGGGCAATGAAGTAAGAGTTGCGGCTATTGCTATTGGCGATGTCAACTTACATCTGTCTAGTGGAGTTACTATTGTATTAGATGCATCTTATTTAGTTCTCTCTATCATCAAAAACGTTATTTTCATTTTATGTTTGACATGTGTTAGGATCTAGAGCGGCACTAAGAGGCGGGGGGGGTGGGTGTGAATTAGTGCAGCAATTAAGTATGATAATTTTCGACGATCTAAATAAATTCGAAAACTTTGTACGATCAAAAGTAATATTTCATTTGAACACGAAAAGGAATGATGCTTTAAACTTGAAGCCGATTGTAAGAAGGAGAAATAAGAGAAGTAAAGTGAAGATGGTTTGCATAAATGTAAATAACAATAATAGAAATACAAACCAGAATTTTTATAGTAGTTCGATCATACGACCTATGTCCACTTCCGATTCCTTTTCTCTTGAGGCCACCGGCTTTCCACTAGATGTCTTCCTTCCAACGGATGAAGACAAGCTCCCTTACAATGCTCTCCTTTTGACAGGCTTAGGAGATAACCCTTACAAGGCCTCTCAACCCTCTCTAAGGCTAGATCACACTTTAGAATTAGAGAAAGATTTTGACACTATTACAATAGAGTTTTCCCGTTTTCTTTCTTAGTTATTATGTGTTTATCAACCATGAATGAGAGGGGTATTTATAGGCCCCAAGGTGATTCAAATTTGTAGCCCAAATTTGAATCATCCCGATTTTTTCAGGTACGGGCGGTACCACCGCTTGACATACTGACATAGTCAGTGTACTGGGCTGTACCACCACCCGAGGTAGCGGTGCCACTACCCAGAACACCTAGGATTTTGGTTCCTAGGCGGTGCCACTGCTTGGGTCTAGCGGTGCCACCGCTACACTATTCCAGCAAGATTGAATGAGCCCTAACTTCGACCCAAATCAATCAAAATAAGGTCCAATTGGCCCTTACAAGGGTTAAACAAGATTATTACCTAATCCTTACCCTAATTATGTACTAACTACTAAATTGAAACATAATTCTAAGCAAATTAACAACCGCAATGTCGAGTCTTCATTCGGTGAACTTCCGGCCGACTTAAGCCGACGCACCCTCGGTTTCTTCCGGCGAACTCCCAATAGGCTCCGGACTTGTGGCAAGTTTACAAATCTTAGGTAAGCTTTCCAACCTTCTCGGTGAGCTCCACGAACCTCCGACGAACCTCGACGAACTTTTCTGAACTTCCGAAACCTTCGGCAAGTCCCCGATTCTTTCTCGGTTGATTCCACCAACACTTCCGACGATCCTTCGGACTTTCGGTGGACTCTCGAACTCCCAACAACTTGACTCTGGTAATTTGCTTTATGTCTTCAAGCTATCATATTTAATCCTGCACACATAAGCCAAAACTCTACTTCGATCTAAACAGTTATTACAACGCGAATTGGCATTCTGTTGCCCGGCACATCATTGGTCGGCGCTTCGTCCGGTTCTTCGGGACATCATCCTCTCTTATGGTTTGTTGCCCAATTGGTAGTTAACCTCCGCAACCCCAATATCCTTGGCGCAACCCGCTTTTTTTGGCCCAATGCCCGACGTCCGAAGTCTTCTGCCAATTGTCGATCGGAACTCTAACACGATGTCCAATATCCTAACGTGATTTCCTCCAACGCAACGTCAATTCCTCCTGCGTCAACTGTCTAATCTTGATCGAGTAGACCTGTATCACTCAAAATGCAATTAGACCACAAAACACAATCAATTAGTTTCATCATCAAAATCTGAGATTCAACAATCTCCCCTTTTTTGATGATGACAACTAATTAATGACTAATGGAGTTAACCTTAACTCATCGGAGTTTAACCAAACTCCCCCTATCAATATGTCATTGATAGAAACCTTAGATTTTTCTAAATCCAAGTAATATGTATCAAAATCATGTTATCAAAAGTATCATATAAATTATAAAATATTCAAAATATCACATATTGCATGATAACATCAATCTACTTCTCCCCCTTTGTCATCAACAAAAAGGAAAAATTGCTCTAGCTATTTGAAAGGATATGCAAGTTAAAATATAAGCTAGATTTATAACAATCAATCATAATAAGATTTTTAAGGATGTCCAAGCACAGTAATCTGCTTCTTGCAATTCATCATAGCAAGTTTGCAATTTGCTTCTCTTTAGATTGCAAGATTGCAATCGTTGCTCCCCCTTTGTCATTGACAAATAGAAGTGGAGTACAAATAGTCTTTTACATCAATGCTTTGATCATGACAAAATAACAAATTTGCAATATGAATTTTCAACATATCAAGTCATGAATTCAAGGGAGTCAAAAATCATGATATGAAGGAAAAAGATGATAAGCAAGCAATCAATAATGATAAGCAAGCTAGCATACTTTGCGATACGCAAGTTAGCTTTCTTTCAATTCTTCTCTTTTGTAACTAAGTTTCGCCTTTGCAAGCTATCAACTTTTTGTTTGCAATGAGCTAGTAATTTTTATAAAATTTACAACATTTTTAACCATGCAAGCTCACGAGTATAAAAAATAATATAACATTATAATTTCTTTCTTCTCATTTTGAGAAGTGGAAGTTTTGTCCTTTTGCAATTTCTAACTAGCTATATTTGCCACTTTCTTTTGTAATATCCAAGTTAGCATGCTAACTCCCCCTTTGTCGTTATCGAATAGAAGAGAAGATTCAATGGCTAAAAATTTCAATCAATATTTTACCTCAACCAATATTTCAAATTTTCACATGATGCATACAGGCCATAGATGCAAAGAATTCATGAAAGCAAGCCAAAGTAATCATGTCATTTCTAAGTCATGAAAGATATGAAATTAAAGCTCAAGAAAATCAAGAGAGACATGATTCATTTGACAAATCCTTTTAGTAATGATTCATTATAAAGCAAATTTCTTTTACATCAAGGCAAAGAAAAATCATATCAAAAATTCTAAAAAGTATTTCAAGCTAACAAGATCATATTTGAAGGATAAAATATATCACAATCGTAAATGTCGATAAGTGATTCATTTGAGTGCAAAACCACTTGATTCATGCATAGAAATTCCAAATATCAAATATCAAGACATCAAGACTTGGATTGTGATAAAGCTCATTCAAGTTTGAATAATCAAAATCATTAACATAGTTTATGAGATTTATAACTGACATAAACTTGAATTGTTCTCTTCTATGGTAAATAAAAAAAAATATAGGAGAACAAAATGAATTAAGAGAGATAGAACATGATTGAAGCATGATTCATTTTTTAAAATGTATCTTATGTCATAAATACGAATCAAGCATTTGTCAAATCTAGAATTAGCCTCAAAATCATATTCAATAAATTCATACATGATAAGCATGGATTCATGAATTTTCTATAGAAAAATTGATAAGATTGAGATAGAGAATTACATTTCATTTTTATATATGATTTGCTTCTTATAACCATGCTTTTTCCCTTAATAAAAACAAATATTAACATTTAAGATGAAAAGGTAAATTGACATTAAGTCGAATCACATTAAGCTTGTGGCATTTTTCAAAAGATTTGATTTAAGAGTTTCACATGGATTCATCAAGACCAAAAATACATTAGTTCAAAACGAAGGAGTCACCCATCATACACAATGTGTTTTATTTAAATTTGTTTGTTTCATATGAGTGTGCTCATGTTTTAAAATATGAGTATTATGTTTAAAACCAACACATGAGTTTCGTCATATGATATCATAAGATCATTAAGCATGATAACAAACTTTTAATATTTTCATTATTATCAATGATGATTTCATAGGGCATGTTCAATGAAAGCCATCATGGTATAACTTTGAAATACAAGTTATCATTAAAGCCATCAAGATCAAATGTATCAAAATCTTTCATTCGAAAATTTTATTAAGAGCAACGGAGATGGTTTACATGTAAACATGATCTTGTCTTTTTATACTAGATTTATGTATCATTATATAGATCCAAAAAGTAAGTTTCAAGAGAAATTATTTAAACTAAACGCATGATACACTCATTTATTTTCAAAATATTCATCATGATTATTTTCATGAGATTCACAAGATTGGTAAAATGAATTTATTAACCTCAATAGGATAGAAAATGAATTTTCATTTCATGCAATTATTTTCATGTGAGTATATTCAAGTCTTTTTATAAAAACATGTATCAATAAGACATTAGTTTAGTCATAAACTCGTCAAGACCAAACACATCAAAAATAAAACATCATGATAACATATTTTTCATTTTTATATATTTTATTTTATGTGGTTGATCTCATATAAACATGTTCACATTTTCACACAAAAGCCAAGCATCATATAAATTTGAATTTATCATCGAAATCTTTCATTCCAAAAATTTGTTAGGAGTAAAGTAAATTGATTAGATGTAAGCATGCTCAATTCTTTTGTATAAACGATATGTATTAAGTTTAAAATCGAAAAACAGATTTTGTAAAATAAATCAATAAGATACACATGATTTTATATTTTCATTATGTTATTATGAAAAGCGTCTGAAAATTCATCAAGATAAATATTCATTGGATTTAATCTTGTTAGGTGTACAAGCATGAGATGCAATTATCATGATGATTCATTTTGTGTCAAAAACCATGCATTGAATTGTTATTTCAAAATCATACATGAGATTGATCTTGTAATAGCATAAGTTAAGTAATCATCATTCTTTTTTTTATACTTCTCAAAAATACTAGAAGGAAAAGCATGATATAATTTTTTAAAAAATAATTATTTATTTCCTACTAACTAGGTTAAGCACTTATGGAAAAGTCATGTAATTTAAAAATAACATAAGAACATTTTAGGTGAGTTGCTAACCTTATGGTTGAAACTTTTCAAAGCCCAATTCGTCGTTTCACTTTTGGAAGTTCTTAATTCGTTCTTGGGTACCTTCCTCTTCTGTGGCCTCATCTTTCATTCAAGTTCATTTTTTATTTTAAATTTTTGTTTAATAAACTTATTAAAATTCATTAAAATTTCAATGTCCTCTTCATTGTCCTCATCGCTTGAGTCATCACTCAAGTGGCATTTTATAGTTCGGAGTTTCAAATCCTTCCTATTCTTTGGAAGGTGGTTCATGTGTTTATCAGGTTCAAAATGTTTCAAGAATATCATTTCATAGGTCATTAATGACCTGATTAGTTCTTCTAATGGAAAATCATTTAAATTTTTAGTCTCTTATATTGCGGTTACTTTATGATCCCACCTTTTTGGAAGGGATCTTAAGATCTTGTTAGTGAGTTTAAAATTTGAAAAATATTTACCAAGACTTTTCAAGCTATTGACGACATCCGTGAAACGAATGTACATGTCGTCGATAGATTTGTTTGGTATCATTTGGAAGAGATCAAAATCATGCAATAAGAGGTTTACTTTCGAGTCTTTGACTCTACTAGTTCCCTCGTGCATGATTTTAAGTATCCGCCAAATATCAAAAGCCGTGTCACATATAGAAATTCAATTGAACTCGTTTTTATCGAAAGCACAAAATAAGGCATTCATAGCCTTTGCATTTAAAGAAAAAGTTTTTCTCTCTAAGTCTGATCAAGCCGTGAAGAGCCATTTCTCACGAGTGTGAATCCGAAAGAGAAATAACGAGACTCTGATACTAATTGTTAGGATTTAGAGTGGCACTAAGAGGGGGGGTGAATTAGTGTAACGGTTAAATACGATAATTTTTGGCGATCTAAACAAGTTCGAAAACTTTGTATGATCAAAAGCAACGTTTCATTTAAACCCAGAAACGAATGATGCATTAAATTTAAAGCTGATTATAAGAAGGAGAAATAAGAGAAGTAAAGTGAAGATGGTTTGTACAAATATGAATAACAATAATAGAAATGTAAACCAGAATTTTTATAGTGGTTCGGTCATACAACCTACGCGACTTCTTATTCCTCTTCTCTTGAGGCCACCAAATTTCCACTAGGTGTCTTCCTTCCAACTGGCGAAGACAAGCTCCTTCACTGGTGCTCTCCTTTTGACGGGCTTAGGAGGTAACCCTTATAAGGCCTCTCAACCCTCGCTAAGGCTAGATCACACTTTAAATTAGAGGGAAGATTTTGATACTATTACAACAGAGTTTTTCCTTTTTTATTCTCAGTTTTTGTGTGTTTATCAACCATGAATGAGAGGGGTATTTATAGGCCCCAAGGTGATTCAAATTTGGAGCCCAGATTTGAATCATCCTGATTTTTTCAGGTACGGGTGGTACTACCGCCAATACTGGGTGGTACCACCGTCTGACACACTGACATGATTAATGTACTGAGCGGTACCACTGCCCGAGGCAACAATGACATCGCCCAGAACACCTAGGATTTCGGTCCTTGGGCAGTGCCACCACTACACTATTTCAGCACTATTCTAGCAAAGCTGAATGGCCCTAACTTCGGCCTAAATCAGCCCAAATAAGGCCTAGTTGGCCCCTACAAGGGTTAAACAGGATTATTACCTAATCCTTACCTTAATTATATGCTAACTACTAAATTGAAACATAATTCAAAGCAAATTAACAACCGACAATGTCGAGTCTTCTTCCGGTGAGCTTTCCGATGAACTTCTGGCCGACTTCTAACGCACCCTCGGATTTCTTCCGACGGACTACTAGCGAGCTCTGGACTTGTGGCGAGTTTGACGAATCTTGGGCAAGCTTCGAACCTTCTCAGTGAGATCCACGAATCTCTAACAAACCTCCGATGAACTTTTCGGTGAACTTCCGAAACCTTCAGCAAGTCCCCGATTCTTTCTCGGTTGATTCCGGCAGCACTTCTGATGATCCTTCAGACTTCTTGTGGACTCTCAAACTCCCAACAACTTCCTCTGTTAATTTACTTTATGTCTTCAAACTATTATAATTAATCCTACACACATAAGCCAAAACTCTACTTCGATCTAAACAGTTATTATAACGTGAATTGATATTCTGTTGCCCGATACATCATTGGTCGACGCTTCGTCCGGTTCTTCGGCACATCATCCTCTCTTATAGTTTATTGCCCAATCAGCGATTGACCTCCGTAACCCCGATATCCTTGGTGCAACCCGCTCTTCTTTACCTGATGCCCGACGTCCGAAGCCTTCTGTCGATTGTCGACCGAAACTCTAGCACGACGTCCAATATCCTGACATGATTTCCTCCGTTGCAACATCAATTCCTCCTACGTCAACTATCTTATCCTTATCAAGTAGATCTACATGACTCAAAATACAGTTAAACCACAAAACACAATCACTTAGTTTCATCATCAAAATCTGAGATTAAACATAATGTAGTTTTTGAGAACAATAGTTGTTCAACTATTGAGGATGATAAGATCATCACGAGAGGAACATTGTATAATAATTTGATTATGCTAGACTCTACTCCACATATCATGAATGTAAGTGAGTCCAAGAGGAAACGAGATGAGGTAAACAGTGTAAACCTATGGCATTATAGGCTAGGTCATATCTACGAGTGAAGAATTCAAAAGTTGCTGTTAGATGGATACCTAGATCCATTTGACTATGACTCATATACAACTTACGAACGTTACTTTCATAGAAAGATGACTAACTCTCTATTTAGTGGGCCGAGAGAGCCACTGAATTGTTGGTACTTATACATAGTTATGTATAAAGTCTCATGTGAACTCAAGCCATTAGTGGTTATTTTTACTTTATTATTTTCACTAACGATTTCTCTAGGTATGGACACGTGTACTTGATGAAGTACAAATCTGAAGCTTTTGAGAAATTTAGGGAGTATAAGAATGAAGTAGAGGTTCAGACTGGAAAGAGTATCAAGACTCTTCGATCAGATCGAAGAGGTGAGTACTTGAGTACAGAGTTCACCTAGTTCCTCAAGGACCAGGGGATTCTATCCCAATGGACACCTTCTTATACATCCTAGCTCAATAGAATATTCGAAAAGAGAAATCACACGTTGTTAGACATGGTGCAGTCCATGATGAGTTTCGTCGACCTACCCATCTCATTCTAGGGATATGCCCTAGAGTCCATAGCTTATATTCTGAACAGAGTTCCAACTAAGTCGGTAGTGTCTACACCATATGAGGTATAGAAAAGGAAGTCCGATCTTAAGATTGTTAAGATTTGGGACTGCCCTACCCACATTAAGAGACACAAACTCGATAAATTGGAATCCAGGACGGAATGGTGCAAGTTCATGGGATACCTCAAGAAAATATGTGGGTATTATTTCTATCACCCCATCTTTGTAGCTAAGAGAGTAGTGTTCCTTGAGAAGGAACATATTCTTGGTAGAAAAAGTGGGAGCATGATAGAATTGAGTGAGGTTGGAGAACCTAGCTCAAGTACCATTCCACAGCTAGAGTCTGTTTAGGTACCTAGCACACAAGTTCCAAGTTTACATAGGTGCGATAGAGTATCTCATCCTCTTGAGAGATATGTGGGATATATTAGAGGAGAGGATGTTAAGGATATTGATCCTCAGACCTATGAGATGGCTATTACGAGTATAGACTCCGGGAAGTGGCAAGAAGCTATGAATTCAAAGATGGATTCTAGATACTCCAACAAGGTTTGGAACGTAGTTGATGCACTCGAGGGTATCGTACCCGTTGGCTATAAGTGGATCTTCAAGAAGAAGATCAGAGTAAATGGAAAGGTAGAGACCTATAAAGCGAGGCTAGTGGCTAGGGGTTTTTGTTAAAGCCACGGTGTTGACTATGACGAAACCTTCTCACATATAGTCATGCTAAAATCCATTCGAATTCTATTGGCTATTGTTGCACACCTTGATTATAAGATCTGACAGATGGATATGATAACCACATTCCTCAACAGCAACCTCGAGGAGGAGACGTATATGATGAAGCCTAAGAGATTCATGTTCAAGGACAGTCCAGATAAGGTGTGCAGGTTGCTTAGGTCCATCTATGGACTGAAGCAAGCTTCCTAGAGTTGGAACATAAGAATTGATAAGGGATCAAATCTTATGACTTCGTTAAGAACGAAGATGAGCCTTGTGTGTACAAGAAGGTAAGTGGGAGCGTTATCACTTTTTTAGTATTGTATGTGGATGACATCTTAATCATTGAGAATGATATAGGAATGCTCTCTATGCTAAAAGCTTGGCTATCTCGACACTTTTCCATGAAGGACTTAGGGGAAGCATCCTACTTATTGGGGATTCGGATCTATAGAGATAGATCCAAGAGGATGATTGGCTTTTCCTAGTTCAGGTTACATAGACACCATTGTTAAAAGGTTTGGCATGGTAAATTCCAAGAGAGGTCTCATACCGATGAGACATAGGTTATCACTTTCTAGGAGAATATCCCCAAAGGCTCCTAGAAAGGGCACACATGGATAGGATACCATATGCCTTAGTGGTATGGTCTATCATATTTGCTATGCTCTATACTAGGCTTGATATAGTGCATGCTCTGAGTGTCACGAGCAGGTATCAAGTAGATCCAGGCTTGGAGCAAAGGAAAGCAATAAAGTATATCCTTAAGTATTTGAAAAGGACTAAGGATCTTTTACTGGTATATGGAGAAAGTAGCCTCAAGATTGAGGGCTACACTTTGAATGAAGGAGTAGGTGGAAGTGTTCCAAGCAAGGCACTATTACTGACTTGACCATAGAGATGTAGAATACATTACTGCGATAAAGGCAGTAAATGAGAGAGTCTGGATGAAGCAGTTTATCATAGATTTGGGAGTTGTACCGAGCAACGAGGAGCTGATTCCCTTATATTGCGACAACTATGGGGTGATTACTCGATTAAGGGAACTCGGATCTCATCAGAAGTATTCTGAGGTAGTTCCAGCTTATTAAAGAGATCATGGCCTGAAGAGATGTAGAAGTGGAAAGAGTTCCATCCGATGATAACTTTGTAGATCCACTAACAAAGTCATTGACTCAAATTATCTTTGAGGATCACAGAGGCCTGATAGGGATCAGACACGTAGGTGATTAGCTTTAGGTCAAGTGGGAGACTACTAGTTATAGGTGCCCTACAAGCCAATCACGTGAGTGATGGCACTTGTAACATGCTACGTCAATCTCTTTGCTTATGATTATTGACATTTTCTCACATTATCTGGATGTATATTGTGATATCCTTGGATTTGTGTAATAGGAATCGGATCATGATGAGATCATGATAATGAGACCGATTTACCTTTAAACACAAACCTTAAATAATTCCGGTCATAGGTTATTCGAGAGGGATATCGGGATAACCGGATAGACTAGTGTACTATATACCCGTCCATATGATGGAGGTGACTAGTCTCATAGCTACTCGTGTGGGAACACTAAGGATATAGTACAGATGCTCATTGGAGAATGAGTTCACTGATTGATCCGCTTACGGAGTGTTGGATGGTTATTGATATCTCACGTCAGGACAACGATTCCGTAGTCTCGATGAGTATATCTCGGTCCTTAGAATTGAGATACCAAGAAAGTCCTATATGAGTACTCCACTCTTTGATACCGGGACTTATAGGTTTGGAAGTTCGGATCTAGTACAATAGGTTATTGGGGAGTATTTGCCAATCTTACGAAGGCTATTGAGTGTCAATAGAGGATCATCCGCTCTCGGTATCATGAGAGGAATATCCCATGTGATTTTGCTTAGGTAAATCCCTGACCAGGGTCATTCAGATTGAGGGAGAAATAGTTCTCTAGGAGAATCCGATTATAGCGAGACTCGATTAGAAACCGTATAGGCTTGACAACACCATAGCCGATATACGGTCTCTAGGATATTAGATGGATGATGGATTATAGGTACATGGTAATTGAGGACAGATAAGTCCAAAGAATTGGATTCCTCTATATCGTTTGGGGACTGCGGCGTAGTAGCCTAGTATGTCCGCAGTCGATGAGTCAGTGAATTATTATGGAGATAATAATTCACTAAGTCAGAAAAAGTTCTGACAAGTATTACTCACGACTAGCTCAATATTGGGCCTAGAGGGTCACACACATATGGTAGGTGTTGCGACGAGTAGAGGTTCGGATATGAGATATCCGTCGGAGCCCCTATCTTATTGAATATCAAATAAGCCCCTGAATTATTGGATCCTAAGATGAGATCCAATAAGAGTTAATAAGAGATTATTGGGTAGAGACCCATTAATCTAAGAGGCTTGGGTAATTGGTTAGAGATCCAATACCCAATAGGGTAGGATCCATTAGGGTTTACAAGGGGCCTCTATAAATAGGAGGGAATTGAAGGCCCATATCTTTGGGGTTCTCTTAATAGCCACCTTTATTCTCCTTTGACCAAGAGAAGAGCATCATCGCAGTCCCTATCATATGGATACCGCTAGAGAGAAGGACACTTGACCTTCTTCATCCTCTCCTATAGATCTGCAGGATCCAGGGATATCTGATCTCCTAGGTACTATCGCTTTTTTTCATACACATAGTTTTCGGATTTGCGAATTTGTTTTGACGACCGATCTTCGCACAACGAGGAACCTTTCGTGGAAATCTAAGGGGTTTTATTTTACTGTTCTTCCGCTCAGCATGAGATGTCGCCCCCTTGGATTTCCCAACACTAACAATATGAGTTGGGTTATACTTAAGCACATGAGCTGAATTGTGTTTGACTATATGGACTGGCTTGAGCCTGGCCACATTGGCTGGGTCCTATTTAACCATATGAGCTAAGTCATACCTGACCACATGAGTTGAATTATACCAACCACATGAGTTGAATTATACTAACCATATATACTATGTTATATCTAACTACATAATCTAAGTCATGCCTAATCACAAGAATTAGACCATATCTAGCACATGAGCTAGGTTATGTCTGACTATATGTGCTAAGTCGCACATAATCACATGAGTTGATTTGGTTAATTAACTTAACTTTCAGGTTAGATGTTAATTTGATATCTCTTATTAAATTAGATTTTAATATATTTTTAAATACTTTAAATTATTATAAAAATAATAATCAATATTAATTTTTTTATTTAATAAATTAATTATTTTAATTTATGATTATAAATTTAAAATTAATTAGATCATAAAAATTTACATATAATTTCTTGAAACATAAATATGTCTAATTAATTAAAGTAAACTATTATTAAATTAACAAATCATTCTAATATTATAATTCAAGGATTATTATTTATCAATCATAAATTTTAAAATTAAAACATTATTATGCATTACACAAATTATAATAATTATAATATTAAGAATCTTAAAATATAAAAAAAATTTATAAAAAAAAGAGAATCCTACCTCTCATTATGATCCTCTTAAATCCTCCAACCATTAAGCTTAGTAAGGAATGATAGAAGAGAGCCCCTTTGTATAAGGGAAGATGAGTTCTCCTTGAAAAATAAGTAATAATTTAATTTATAAATTTATTTTTATTTTACTTTCATGCATAAAGATAGAAGTATAATATTTATTTCTTAGGATTCACACAAAAAAAATAAAATTTAAACTATATTTTTTAAAATTATATTACTCATTAAGAAATTAATTAATTAATAATTCAATTGATTGACAATTTTTTAGATTATCCATAAGTTTAAAAATTAATTTTAATTATTTTCTTAACCCTACTATATAAACTAGGAAGTTACTAATTTAAATAAAATAATATCTTATTTATATTAATTTGATTTATGGTGAGAGAGAAAAAAAAATAATCGGTGATTCTATTGCCCATTCGGAGGAGTGAGGAAGGAAACTTCATCTCATCTGATTTTATGACATAGAGAAATATGCAAAATAAAAATAAGGCATCGAGTTTTTTTTATGACCCTTTGATTGTTACTCAAGTCAAAGTTGTTATACAAAACAGACTTAGAACTTAGTTAGTTCGATGGGGAGAGAGAGAGAGAGAGCTCCAAGTATCCCTATCTCCTTCTCATGTTCGTCGTGGGGTACTATTTTTGACTTCTCTACTTATCGTACAAAGATTAATCATCATAATATCAATATAATAATGACATCCAAGTAGTAGAGGATAATCTTATACAAATCGTAAGGAGTGTGTTCGTAGTTGATGGGAGACAACATCTTATAGCATCATTTGCAGATTATTTGTTTATTTGCATATCCTCGAGTTCAATTGCAAGCCAAACATGAGAAATGAAGAAGGAAAACCACTATTTCTGTATCCTCAAGTTTTGTATATCAGATAGTAGATTTCTAAATACTGGAAAAGGATGATGACTTGACGTATTCATACCGAGTATAACTGGGGCTACGACTTGATGTATCTTACAAAATGATCTTACGTGATGAAGGATGAAGTATTCCTTCAAGGAAAACCACTAAATAAGGACTGCAAGTTGCCTTCCTGATACCCGGCTGACTCCGTTTACTTACAACGATCAACATAGGATCAAGTGTTTTTGCTATTTCAAGAACTACCAACTGAGGTCGAAGGACTGCGATCGCCGTCGGCTTCGAGCATTCCACCAATCACTGTTTGCAGATCCAATGCCCGTGGAGGAGGCACGGAAGCATGAGGATGATGCCTCGACGGCAACTCCATACCTCTCCTCCTCCAACCAGCCGTATTGCATGACTCAGCGGGCGACGAGATGATCCGTGGCCTTTTCGTGGAGCACCCTTCATCTTCATCACGGTTGATATAGCCTCCAACTGCCAATGGGTGGTTGCTTGGTCTACGATTCCCAGAATCCTGCAAGAACATGAAGAAACACTACTGAGTTGACCTAATTTTGAAGACCAACAAACATTAGACCGCCTTTTACGATCTCAATGACGCTCCTCCTCAGGAGGATCGATCCAAGAACATATGTGATTCCTACGCACGTAGAAACATGTGCGTAAAGAATCGTTGGGTAATTACCTTTGGGATCAGACTCCATGTGTTATCCTGCCATTGCTGCCGCAGCCGGAGTTCGCAGGTGCGGACATTGAGGCGCCTCGAAGATCCAGCAAGTCGAACGTCGAAGCGGCCGAAAACCATGTCTGAGACCACCACCGCAGGATACCAGGTATAATCCTCGAACGCCTCGACGACCTCTCCGGGAGCCCAGTCGCTAAGCAGGGCGCCGATCGGCAACGGTGGGGTCTGAGGAACTTCCTCGGCACTCTTTCCACAACCAGCGGCCTGTCCAGCGGGCGGCGATCGTACCTGAGGAAATACGTGTGGCCGTTGCCTGAGAGGACCCGAGCGGTGCTCCAGGAATAGGAGTCTTCCTTCCACTTGTAGACCTCTACCCAGCTTCCCTGGACAGCCTCATGGCCACCATGACGACGTTAGAACGAATCCCAAGTCTCAAGAACCTCTCTCTCTCTCTCTCTCTCTCTCTCTCTCTCTCTCTCTAGCCCGACGCACACGAATGACAATGAACATAACAAGAAATATAGGGTAAAATGTCTCCTGTCTGGCAATTCGAATCCTTTTGAAACTGGGATATCGGTTAATCTGGTAGTTGGCACAACGCGCGTTCGTCATTGCAGCTTAGCAACGCAGTTAATCCCAGCAATTGCAGCACTGTGATGGGCTAAGTGGGTGGATCCATCGCCGGGCCCACGTGCAGTTAACTCATGGGGAAAGCCTTTTCTCGGTCTGCTCGATTCCATCTCTCCTGAAGTTTGTTGGATATATTTTTGTTGCCCCGCCCCCTCCCTCCGGGTTGTATATTTTCTTTAGTTCGATTCCACGTATTCTCTCGTACGCTTAGGAACTCCGAACAAATACAGAAAGGAGTTTGAGTGAATATATAATTATAAAATATTTTAAATATTTGATAAATAATAGATAAAAAAAACTGTCTTTTATATATGCATTCACGTAAGTTTAGTTTGGTAAAATTATATTTCAAGGATTCATTAAATATTATTTTAGAAACTTATCCTTCTGCTATTTTTAGTATTTATTTAAAAGTATATACATATTTTTATTTAAATTAATAAGTAAATAAATGAATTAATGTATGTAATCTTACAAAAAAAATATGACTCAAATATATAATAAAATAATAATTATATAAATAAATATAAAATAATATTTGAAGATGGATAAATAACTATAAGTCGTTTATGGACTTGTAACTATTTCTTTGTCTTCTAAAGTTATAGTTTTTTTTTCCTTGTAACATTGTTTGAGATAATGGGACTTGCCTATTATTTATTTTTAAAAATAATTTATTTATTTTTTATAAGTCCTTCAAGACTAAATAACATTATAATTGGGCTAATCTTTTATGAATTGATAAGATGCTAAATTAGGCAATTCCAACAAAGTCCACAATATTGATGATGATAAAAATTAAGAAAATGAAAGATAAAATTGAGGGTTAGAGTTTCCATTATATAATGATAATTTTTTATTTTAGAAATTAAAAAAATTATGTTAGTATTTTGTAAACACTATAATGCTATTGCCAATATAAAAATTATATTAGCATTTTTAATAAGCATCTAGACCAAATGTGATTTTTTTTTAAATAAATATATATATATATATAATATAATTTCATATTTAAATTATATATTGACCCTCATCGCATATTTTAAGTATATTTTCAAATATATCATTCATTCTTTGGTCGACATTTATCGTATCTACATAAGTTCTCGACTCATTTAATACTTAGTCCTCAAGTATAAGACTCATCTAACTATTTCTGTCATGTCTTTATATTTGGAGTGTGTCTCTATGTTTTTCACTAAGCAATGCACTCTTCCTATTGTGAGTAACAAATCAGTGGTGTAAAAAAGTCTCATCCTCGTGGTCGTGCCACCTATCGCATCATATCCGTCTATCTTTCCTTGGACTCACCACTGTGTATCTCAGAGTTCATGATCCTATAGAGTTATTACTCTCAGTATCTTGCAAGACACATCACACAACGTAGGGTTATGTCTGTATGCTTGATGCTATTTAAAAAAAAATTATTTATATATACATTTTTCATGAATTCTTTTCCCAAAATAAGGCATAAGATAATAAAGTGAACTCATCTTGCAACACTATACGAGAAGGCGACTGCGCTGTTTGACATGCATGGTGCAATCCAATCCAAGGAAATACTTCAGCTATAAACTACAGAAGTCTTCACTGATACAAAGTAGATTTCTAGATCACAAAAACACTACAATGCAACCTTTTTTCCGAATTATATTAGCGGCAATACAAACGTCAATGACTACGAAACAACATGGTCATAAATCCTCACATCTTTGCACGAGAATAATGCATCAATCTATAGAAATTATAGTAAAAATGGAGCTACAAAGTTGCTGCCCTCTCTTAGATAACAATCAAACCTGATGAAGGACAAAGCATTCCTTCAAGGAAAATGACTAAGGGGCTGCAAGTTGACTTCGGTTGAGGCAGATATTGGCCTGCTTTGCCATGGCTTTGACTGCATTTACATACGACTATCAACAGAGGATCAAGTCTTGCTATTTCAACGACTACAACTAGCGACAGAGGACGGAGGACTGCGATCGCCAGCAGCTTCGAGCATTCCACCAATCAATGTTTGCATATCTAATCCCTCTGGAGGTGCGGAATCATGAGGATGATGCCTCGACGGTAACTCGATGCCTCTCCTCTTCCAATCGGCCTTACTGCATGACTCAGCGGGCGACGAGATAGCTCATGGTCTTTTCTTGAAGCGTTCTTCATCTTCATTACGGCTGATTTAGCCTTCAACCGGCAACGGGTGGTTACTTGGTCTACGATTCACAGAATCCTGCAAGAACATGAAGAAACACCATTGAGTTATCCTGATTTTTGAACACCAACAAACAATAGACTGCCCTTTACGCTCTCAATGACGCTCCTCCTCGGAGGATCCATCCAAGAACATATGTGCTTCCTACGTGCGTAGAAACATGTGTCAAGAATTGTTGGGTAATAATTACCTTTGGGATCACACTCCATGTGTTATCCTTCCATTGTCGCCACAGCCGGAGTTCGCAGGTGCGGACATTGAGGCGCTTGGAAGATCCAACAAGTCGGACGTGGAAGCGGCCGACGGCCATGGCTAAGACCACCACCGCAGGATACCAGGTATAATCCTCGAAAGCCTCCATGACATCTCCGGGAGCCCAGTCCGCTGAATGGGCCACCGATCGACAACGGCGAAGTGCGAGGAGTTCCTCGGCACTCTTTCCATAGCCGCGGCTTGTCCGTGAAGCGACGATCGTACTGAGGCAATACGTGTGGCGTTGCTGAGAGGACCCTGGCGGTGCTCCATGAATAGGAACCTTCCTTCCACTTGTAGACCTCCACCGAGCTTCCCTTGGACAACCTCATGGTTACGGTGCCGACGTTAGAACAAATGCAAAGTCTCAAGAACCTCTCTAATGACAATAAACCGAACAAGAAATATTGGTTATAATCCAATAAGCCCTGAATTATTGAATCGTAAGATGAGATCCAATAAGAGCTAATAAGAGACTATTGGGTAGAGACCTATTAATCTAAGAAGCTTGGATAATTGTATAGAGATCCAATGCCCAATAGGATTGGATCCATTACGGTTTTCTGACAGAGAACCTCTATAAATAAGAGGAAATTGAAAGCTCATGTCGGGGGGTTCTCTTAATAGCCACTTTCTATTCTGCTCTGATCAAGAGAGGAGCATCGTCGTAGTCCCTGTCGTATGGATACCGCTAGAGAGGAGGACGCTTGACCTTATTCATCCTCTCTTATAGATCTGCAGGGATCCAGGGATATACGATCTCCTTAGATATTATCGTTCTTTTCATACATAGTTTTCTGATTCACATGATTTGTTTTGACGTCATGCGATCTTTACACGACGAGGAACGTTTCATGGAAATCTAAGGGGTTTTGTTTTCTATTCTTCAGCTGCACATGAGATGTCGACCCTTTGGATTTCCCAACAATGGTATCAGAGCTACATTGTTTGTATAAAGATTGGATCTTAAACTACGCGTGTTGTGATTTAGAACAGCTGTTGTCATCAAAATTATTGGCGCAAAAGATGAGGAAGGGCAACAATTGTTGCTACCCTTGTCTTTGTGCTCACACAACGCCACAAAGCCGCTTGCGGCCTTGCCGCTCGCAATTCTGAGTGGCCGGTCGGTGGCTACGGGCCACAAGGCAGACAGTGCTGCAGTCGCCTACAAGAGCGGTGGCGCCTACTTGCAGCGATGCGCCCTCAAGGGCTGGCGTCGCTGTCAGAGGCGCCGCGCCACGCAGGCGCGCCCACATGGCTTGCGCTACGCCCATGGGCAAAAGCGCCGCGCATGGTGGCGGCCGCCGGCTGTTGCGCCCTTGCTTACGACAGCGTCTCCGCGGCAAGGGCGGTGGCCCCACCGCTCCCCCCCCCGCCCCCCCGTAGTGGCCATCGCCGGTCGGGTGGCGGTGACCATAACTGACAACGCAAGAGAGGAGTTAGGGTTTTCAAGCAAAAGATAGTTTTGCCCTTGGGAATTTTTGAAATTCTAATTTTATCCCTTTTGATCGAATGACCAAAATGCCATTCGAAATTCAAAAATTTCCTCTAAGTCCTTGATTTCAGAAAAATACTAGTTAATTAAAATATTTAATTAGCTATTATTATTTATCTAGTAGTCCTATATAATAACATATATATTTGATGTATGATGTGATTTGATGTGTGTACATATGATTATTATTATTGGGGCATGCGAGCCTTTATTTTTCTCATTTATTATCGGGCCTACATGCTGTAATTTATTGTAATTATATGAGGAGGCACAGTGGGAGCGTGGAAGCGATAGCGGGACCTACGAATCCGAGACGGACGATCCAATGCATGGAGATGCATTGAGATGCCGACGGAACCGACAAAATGAGATGGATGATCATAGGGCATGAAGATATGCCGAGGCACACATAGATCTTGATGTGAGTGATTGAGCCCACTAGCTCGGGGTTGATCATATTAGGATATGGTACATGATCATCTACTGTGATTGCTCATGTGATATGCGATTAGTTATATACCTACTAGATATATATTTGCATGTGATGTAAATATATATTAAATATGTATGTGTGTGACACATTATATTAGGAGACCAAATCAAAAATCCCCTCAATTAATAATATTAAGTCAGTAAACGTGAGGTAATTAGATTGACCCACATGGCCTTCCATCGTTATAGGTAGGAACTGATTCCCGGTGTAGGTTGAGTTAGTCGAGTCGCTCGAGACTCACCTATATCATGTTTCGCTATCTTATCTACGACATAAAGATGTCACCGGTGACCTAAGGACATGGTATACTTGGTCGAGTCTCTCGAGAGTATATTATCGAATCAGACTCATCTTATAACGATAGTGATGACTTAACTGAACATCATGGTTGGTCGAGTCCCTCGAGGCCATGGTGGTTCGGAGGTCGAACAGGATAGGAATCACAAAGAGTTGTGATTGACGAGAGTTGCCTACCTTTTGGGGCTTAGTGTGATTGGTCGAGTCCCTCGAGATTATACTAAGATGCTGATTAGATCTCGATCCCTACTAGAAGTCTACCGGAGACTTCCGTTTTACGTGCTGAGGGTGTCGCGTGACCCGCTAGAAAAATAGTCGGAGTACATCAAGATAGAAGTCCATATCTTGATTATTTATATTTCTACAAAATCTATATGTTATTTATTTATGCTACATTTTTATTTTTCTGAAAATATCATTATTTGACTCTCATGTGTGGCATATTGATGCCAATGCCTCACCGGTCAAAACTATATGGATTAACACCACAAGTGAGAATCGTTCTCATGACGGAGAAAATCACGTATGTCCTTGAAATAGTGATGTCGATGCCCAAGGAAAGAACAGCGAGGATGAGATTGCTCACTATGTAAAGTACGTAGATGACTCCACTCTTGCTTAGTGTTACATGTTGGGCTCCATGACTCTGAATTATAGAGAACATAAAAGATGGATGGCAAATCCTTACGCATATATCTTCATGCAAATTGTTTGAGGAATAGGGAAGAACTTAACGATATGAGATATCGAAGAAGTCTCTTCTATGCTAGGATGATTAAGAGGACACTAGTTCGTAGAACCATGTCCTTAAGATGATTGAGTGGATAGAGACACTCACAGTTCTAGGAATGGTCCTAGAGGATAACTTTGTGTATGGATCTTGTGCTTCAGGGCTCTACTACTCGATTCCTTTTCACAAATCCTCTATCTTTGGTAAGACCAAAAGAAAAAGAAGACAAAGAAGTCTCTTGAGAAGGGCAAAGGGCAAGGCGGATCGGTAAAGCAAAGGTCGCTAAGAAGACCCTAGGAAGAGGACAAAAGCTAGTGCTTCCACTATGGTAAAAATGGGCATTGGAAGAGGAACTGCAAAGAGTATATTGCGAGAAGGCGGAACATAAGCTTAGAGAAGCTTGGATATACATTCATAATTAGTCTCTATTTGTCGATTCATATGACAACACATAGATATTGGATACCGATAGTGTTTATCATATCTGCAATTCGTTGTAGGTTCGATAAGGCCTAAGAGATTGATGAGAGGCAAGATGGACCTCAAAATGGGCAATGAAGCAAGAGTTGCTTTGCTATTGCTATTGGCGAGGTCAACCTACATCTGCACTGGTGGAGTTACTATTGTATTAGATGCATCTTATTTAGTTCTCTCTATCATCGAAAATGTTATTTTCATTTTATGTTTGACATGTGTTAGGATCTAGAGCGGCACTAAAAGCGGTGGGGGGGTGTGAATTAGTGCAAAATGGTTAAGTGCGATAAATTTTTACGATCTAAACAAGTTCGGAAACTTTATGCGATCAAAAGCAACGTTTTATTTGAACTCGGAAAGGAATGATACTTTAAACTTAAAGCCAATTGTAAGAAGGAGAAATAAGAGAAGTAAAGTGAAGATGGTTTACATAAATGTAAATAATAATAATAAAAATACAAACCAGAATTTTTATAGTGGTTCTGGTCATACGACCTCGCCTACTTTCGATTCCTCTTCTCTTGAGGCCACCATTTTCCACTAGGTGACTTCCTTCTAACAGGCGAAGACAAGCTCCCTTACAGCGCTCTCCTTTTGATGGGCTTAGGAGGTAACTCTTACGAGGCCTCTCAACCCTTTCTAAGGCTAGATCACACTTTAGAATTAGAGAAAGATTTTGACACTATTACAACAGAGTTTTCCCTTTTTCTTTCTTAGTTTTTGTGTGTTTATCAACCATGAATGAGAGGGGTATTAATAGCCACTTTCTATTCTGCTCTGACCAAGAGAGGAGCCTCGTCGTAGTCCCTGTCGTATGGATACCGCTAGAGAGGAGGACGCTTGACCTTATTCATCCTCTCCTATAGATCTGCAGGGATCCAGGGATATACGATCTCCTTATGTACTATCGTTCTTTTCATACGCAGTTTTCGGATTCACAGATTTGTTTTGACTCACCGATATTCACATGACGAGGAACTTTTCATGGAAATATAAAGGGTTTTGTTTTTTGTTCTTCCGTTGCACGTGAGATGTCGGCCTCTTGGATTTCCTAATAATAGAATTAGAGCTAGGTTGTTTTTACAAAGATTGAATCTTAAACTACGTGTGTTGTGATTTAGAACAATTGTTGTCGTCAAAATTATTGGCGCAAAAGACGAGGAAGGACAACAATTGTTGCTACCCTTGTCGCTCGCACAATGGCCACAAAGGTCGCTGCGACCTTCTTTTCTGCAACGGCGATCGATCGGCCGGGCTACGGGCCTGGCAAGCAGGCGATGCCTGGAGGTCGCCGCAAGGGTAGGTGGCGCCGCTGCGATGATGCGCCTCAGGGCCGCGCCGCTGCGGCCAGCACCTGGTGCGGCGCCCACATGGCTAGCGTTATGCCCATGAGCAAAAGCGCCCGCATGGCTGGCGCCGGCCTGTTGCGCCCCCTTGCTACGACGGCGTCTCCCGCGGGCAAGGGCGGTGGCCCCACTGCTCCCCCCCCTAGTGGCCATCGTTGGTCGGGTGGCGGTGACCATAACTGTCACGCCCCCCGAATTATCGTATTCAAGAGGTGTGACCCTGTCTTAAAAATCCATAACATTAAAATTTATCACGATCAAATCCCAGGATCCAAACAATTATTTTGAGGATACAGAGAAACATTCAAATATCATTTATATACATAACACCAATGCGCTTATAATCATATATCACATCACACGAACCTTTATAAGGACCCAAACCAACTCAACAAAATATCGACCTCACTTATAATTTCACAAGCATAAGAATGTACACAATCAAAACTCCAACCATTTACCATAAATTCATATCATCATACCCTGAACTCAACATTCCAAAATTCCAACCATACGAGGTCTTTAAAAGCTTTTACATAATACATCAATTCAGATTCATCGACAATATTTCATTACATACAAAACATACTTATACAACAATAACATCACAACCCACAAAGTCTTGCCCGCAATCTGAATAGCTTTTCACTGTCTCAGCCCAATTCTAACATTTAGCGAGTCACAAGCTAACCTGAAAAAGAGTCATATAACAACGGAGTGAGCTACAAAGCTCAGAAAGTGGAAAAACATATCCATAACAAGGAATGATAGTTTCAAACAAGCTTGGTATCAAAATACAAGGCAGAAATACTAGAATTCATAGGTACCAGCTCATTAGATACAAAATCGCAGATGTCATTTCATTTAAAACATATTTGATTCATAACAAATGGAGCAAAGAGTAATTAGAACATATCGGATAGCGTAAGCGATTTCTGAGCGTATCAAATGACACATAGGACATTACGAAGCATATCAATGGTGCACAGGATATTTGAGCATATCAATGATGTATGAAATGTTTCGGGCATATCAACAACATATGAAACATTTGAACATATCAATAACGTATGAACCGATTCGAGCATATCAAGGCGGAGGAACATTTGAACATATCAAATGACATATGAATGGTTTGAGCATATCAATAGTGTATAGGAGATCTCTCGAACATATCGAATAACAAATAAGTAAATGTGAAGTTCAAATGTCATATCCGATCATTCATTTTCTTATCATCCAAAGCGCATATATAAACACAAACAATGCTTTGGATGTCATATCAAAACATAGAGGGTGCAGTGGGATCTCAAACAATATCTCCCACGTCTTGTCACTGAGACAAAATTGTAAACGGCTTGTTAGTGTAATCTTTGAAGCTTGTCCGTGTACCTTTTGGTTTGTCATATAATGTAAAGCTTGTAAAGGGCTTGCCCAAAGGCAAAATGCCCCTATTTGAGTGAGTTTGATGACCATTGTTTGTAGGCTTGTACATAAAGTGCGCGTCGAGGAATACTTGTAATAAATTCGATCAGTAATGGACCAATTTTATACCTTTGTTGTACAACTGTTTTACGAGCTTGTAATATCCATGGTTGGAATGTGCATCGGCTATAAAGTGTTTGTTAAAAGAGTGGCTTGCATGATCCCGTGTGAAGCGCTTTCTCGTCTCCGTCTTCTCTTTCGTTGGTCCTAAGGATTGTAGGAGATTTCGGGAGGCTAACCTCATGGTGATACGCATTGGTGCCGCACGGCTTAGTAAAACCACCTAAGTCCGTGATGATCTGGAAGAGTCATCATCCACGCCTGATGGCCGATAGGGGCGGCAGAGCATCGCGGGCTCTATGCACAAATACCCTTTACCATTTCGGTAAAGGTCCAAATAATCCCTTTACCATTTCGCAAGGTCCAAATAATCCTTTACCATTTCCGCAAAGGTCCGGATAATCCCACGGACACGCAGTAGAGACAAAAGGACGGGCATGAACAATAATTTGACATATATCTCGAAGCGCATGCGAATAATAAACGTATATGCGCCTTTATGAAATAATGACGATACAAACATAATCTTTCACAAATTCATCGATTTGAAAGGAAAATAAAAGCAAGAGTATACAAGGATTTGAAGCAACAAAATAAAGCTCAATCGAAGAAAGAATTCAAGTGATTCAATTTCCAAAGAGATGAAACATGAATAAAGCGGATTTAAACATGAATAAGCAAAATCATGTGGTAGAGTGGTATCATATCAAAACACAAAGGGCGGTAGTGGGATCTTAAATAGAATATGGTCCATTCGCATAATGGACCAGGCAATCGAGCATCGCGTCTAGCATATACCCTTTACCATTTCTCGCAAAGGTCCAATAATCCCTTTACCATTTCGGCAAAGGTCCAAATAATCCCACAAACTACAGAGTACAAAAGGATAGGTGAGCAATAAAATTAGCATATCGGAAGCACATGCGGATCAATAAAGCGTACGTGTGCCTTTGTAGAGTCGATACGATGCAGACATAATCTTTCACAATTGCATTCAAACTTGAAGAAAATAAAAGCAAGAACATACTGGATTCAAAACAATAATATCAAGCTCGATCCAAAGAAAAGATTATAATCGAAATCAATTTTCCAAAGGAATAAACAAGAATAGGTAGAATCAACCAAAATTCAATTGTTGGCGCAATTTGAGAACCACATTACATGAATTGTTCGGATAACCAATTATGCTCCAAATCACTCAAGAAAATTGTTATTAAAAGCTAAAGCGCCTACTTGCGAGATAAAATAAGTTTCATACAAATAGGAGTTTCAACCAAAGAGTTACAAATGATTCGGTAACCAAGAGTCAAGAAACGAAATCTCTGCTTTTCGAGAAAGGATAGGATCGAATTCAACGACTCAGGCAGTCATTTGAACTCCAAACTTTTCAATCTAGATATCAAAAGAAAGATCAATAAGTCTAGTTTCCAACAAAGTAAGTTTCACATAAATCAGAATTTTCAATAGAGACTTATAGGTAGTTTAGTATCAAAAGGTCAGAACTTATAATCTCTATTTTACAGATTCCGTAGACTTGATTCAATTTGATGTTTGGATAGGCAAATTTACTCCAAATCATACAAATAAGCTGTCGAAAGAAAGGTCTACAAGTCTATATTCAGATCAAATAAGCTTTGCCTAAATTGGAAATCTGTACAGGGATTTATAGCTGAAACAAAGTAGAAGGGTCAGAATTTTGATAATTTTTCAGATTCAAGCAATTACATTCCAAACAACAAAGATATCAGATTTCAAGGCTAGAACAGTTCAAATTTCTCATATTCAAGGAAAAAGCAAAGATTAGGATTGCAGTAGAAAGGAGTGGAACACTTGCCTTTCGAATATTTCGATCCAACGAAATTATAAGCCCAAATCCTTCTACCTTTCCTCCATCTCCTCTCTTCTTCACCTATCTTATTTCTTCCTCCTTAGCTGCAGCTTGTGCTGAATGCAAGGGGCACAGCATTACCTGCTTTCACTTTCTCTTTTCCTAACCTTAGCTGCCGCAGCGGCAGCTGCCGTAGTCGCTGCCGCAGCCACAACCATGGCCGCACCCACAGCCACAACCACAGTCCCTTCCACTGCTATTTCCGCTCCTCTCTCAGCCATAGCCCCTGCTTCCTTCCCGGCCGCAGCTGCCACAGCTGCAGCCACAGTCTCCTCTTCTTTCCCCGTTCTTCTTCCCTGTTCTTCTTCCTCTCCTCTTTCTTTTCTTCTTCTTCCCTCTTCTTCTTTCCCAGCCGCAGCTGCCACAGTCGCAGCCACAGCCGCAGCCCTCATTCCTCTTCCATTCATCCTCTTTTCCCTCTTTTTCTCCTCCTCTTCTTCCCTTTTTTTCTTCTTCTTTCCCAGCTGCAACTGCCACAGCAGCAGCCACAGCCCCTTCTTCCTCTCCTCCTCTTCTTCTTTTCCAGCCGCAGCTGCCACACCGCAGCTACAGCCTTCCTTCCCTCCTCATCTCTTCTTCCCTCCTTCTTCCCCTTCGCTTCTTTTCTTCTTCCTCTTTTTCCCTTCTCCTCCACCGACGCACAGCATCTGTTTCCTCGTGCAGGAAACAGGGGTGCAGCAACCCCAGCCGCAGCTGCCACACCTACAGCCACAGCCGCAGCTCCTCCATCTTCTTCTTCCTCTTCTTCTCTTCCTTTTCCCTTCTTCTCCACAGCACAGCACCTCCTCTGTTTTCCTCATGCAGGAAACAGGGTGCAGCAACCCCAGCCGTAGCTGCCACACCACAGCCACAGCCACAGCCACAGCCGCAGCCCTCTTCCCTTTCTTCTTCTTCTTCCCTATTTTCTCCACAGCACAGCCCCCTCTCCTCTTCCCTCCTTCTTCCTCTCTTCTTTCCTAACAGCAGCTGCCGCAGCCACAGCCGCAGCCTCCTTCCTTCCTCTTCCTCTTCCCTCTCTTCTTCTCTTCTTCTCTCTTTCTTTTCTTCTCTCCTAACTGCAGCCCAAGCTGCCGCCTTCTTCCTCTTCCCTCTCTTTTCCCTTTTTTTCCTCTTCTTCTCCTCTTCTTCCTTTCTCCTCCCTGCTACCACAACTCTTCTCCTCTATTTCCTCCTACGGGAAACAGAGGTGTGCGCTGCCCTAGCTGCAGCCACCTCCTTCCTCTCTTCTTCCTCTCCTTCTTCTCTTCTCTTCTTCTTCTCTTCTCTTCTTCTTCTCTCTCTCTTCTTCTTCTTTTCTTCCTCTTTTTCCCTTCTCCTCCACCGACGCACAGCACCTCCTCTGTTTCCTCGATGTGTGCACGAGAAAAGAGGCGGTGGGATAACCATCGCTATTTTTCCCTCTCTTTTTTTTTATTTTTGCAGCTTAATAGTTTTATCCCTGAAATTTTAATATTTATAAATAGGTCCTCAATTTTACACATAGGTCCTTACATAAATTCTGAAAATGAGGGATATTACAATAACGCAGCAACGCAACAGAGGGAGTTAGGGTTTTCAAGCAAAAGATAGTTTTACCCTTGAGAATTTTTGAAAGTATAATTTTATCCCTTTTGATCGAATGATGAAAATGCCATTCGAAATTCAAAAAATTTCCTCTATGTCCTTGATTTCAGAAAAATATTTGTTAATTAAAATATTTAATTAGCTATTATTATTTATCTAGTAGTCCTATATAATAACATATACATGTGATGTATGAAGTGATTTGATGTGTGTATATGTGATTATTGTTATTGGGGTATGCGAGCCTCTATTTTTCTCATTTATTATCAGGCCTGCATGCTGTAATTTATTATAATTATACGAGGAGGCACAGTGGGAGTGTGGAAGCGATAGTGGGACCTACGAGTCCGAGACGGACGATCCGATACATGGAGATGCATTGAGATGCCGACGGAACTGACAAAATGAGATGGATGATCATAGGGCATGAAGATATGCCGAGGCACACATAGATCTTGATGTGAGTGATTGAGCCCACTAGCTCGGGATTGATCATATTATGATGTGGTATATGATCATCTAGTGTGATTGCTCATGTGATGTACGATTAGTTATATACCTACTAGATATATATATTTGTATGCAATGTAGATATATATTAAATATGTATGTGTGTGACACATTATATTAGGAGACCAAATCAAAAATCTCCTCAATTAATAATATTAAGTCAGTAAACGTTAGGCAATTAGATTGACCCACATGACCTTCCATCGTTATAGGTAGGAACCGATTTTTAATCTAGGTTGAGTTGGTCGAGTCCCTCGAGACTCACCTATATCGTGATTCGCTATCTTATCTATGACATAGAGATGTCACCGGTGACCTGAGGATATGTTATACTTGGTCGAGTCTCTCGAGAGTATATTATCGAATCAGACTCATCTTATAACGATGATGAAGACTTAACTAAACATCATGGTTGGTCGAGTCCCTCGAGGCCATGGTGGTTCGGAGTTCGAACAGGACGGGAATCACAAAGAGTTGTGATTGACGAGAGTTACCTACCTTTTAGGGCTTAGTGTGATTGGTCGAGTCCCTCGAGGTTACACTAAGATGCTGATTGGATCTCGATCCCTACTAGAAGTCTACCGGAGACTTCCGTTTCACATGCTGAGAGTGTCGAATGACCCACTAGAAAAATAGTGGGAGTACATCAAGATAGAAGTCCATATCTTGATATTTATTTTTTTACAAAATCTGTATGTTATTTATTTATGCTATATTTTTATTTTTCTGAAAATATCGTAATTTGACTCTCTATGTGGCATATTGATGCCAACCGCCTCACCGGTCAAAACTATATAGATTGGCACCACAAGCTGAGAATCGTTCTCATGACAGAGAAAATCGCATGTTTTTGAAATAGTGATGCCTATGCCCAAGGAAAGGGCAAGCGAGGATGAGATCGATCACTATGTGAAGTATGTAGATGACTCTACTCTTACTTAGTGTTACATGTTAGGCTCCATGACTCCCGAATTATAGAGACAACATAAAAGGATGGATGACAGATCCATACTCTTGCATCTCCGCAAATTGTTTGAGGAATAGGGAAGAACTTAACTATATAAGATATCGAAGAAGTCTCTTCCATGCCAGGATGATTGAGAGGACACTAGTTCAAAACCATGTCCTTAAGATGATTGAGTGGATAGAGACACTCATAGTTCTAGGAATGGTCCTAGAAGATAACCTATATGTGGATCCTGTATTTCAGTCCCTACTCGATTCCTTTTTACAGTTCTCTATGCTGGTAAGACCAGAAAGAAAAAGAAGACAAAGAAGTCCTTTGAGAAGAGCAAAGGGCAAGGGCAGATCGGGTAAAGCAAAGGTTGCTAAGAAGACCCAGAAGAGGACAAAAGCTAGTGCTTCCACTATGGTAAAAACGGGCATTGGAAGAGGAACCGCAAAGAGTATATTACAGAGAAGGCGGAACATAAGCTTAGAGAAGCTTCAGATATGCATTCATAATTAGTTTCTATCTGTCAGACTCATATGATAATACATGGATATTGGATACCGATAGTGTTTATCATATCTGTAATTCGTTGTAGGTTCTGACCGGACCTAAGAGATTGATAAGAGGTAAGATGGACCACAAGATGGGCAATAAAGCAAGAGTTGCGGCTATTGCTATTGGCGATGTCAACTTACATCTGTCTAGTGGAGTTACTATTGTATTAGATGCATCTTATTTAGTTCTCTCTATCATCAAAAACGTTATTTTCATTTTATGTTTGACATGTGTTAGGATCTAGAGCGGCACTAAGAGGCGGGGGAGGGGTGGGTGTGAATTAGTGCAGCAATTAAGTATGATAATTTTCGACGATCTAAATAAATTCGAAAACTTTGTACGATCAAAAGTAATATTTCATTTGAACACGAAAAGGAATGATGCTTTAAACTTGAAGCCGATTGTAAGAAGGAGAAATAAGAGAAGTAAAGTGAAGATGGTTTGCATAAATGTAAATAACAATAATAGAAATACAAACCAGAATTTTTATAGTAGTTCGATCATACGACCTATGTCCACTTCCGATTCCTTTTCTCTTGAGGCCACCGGCTTTCCACTAGATGTCTTCCTTCCAACGGATGAAGACAAGCTCCCTTACAATGCTCTCCTTTTGACAGGCTTAGGAGGTAACCCTTACAAGGCCTCTCAACCCTCTCTAAGGCTAGATCACACTTTAGAATTAGAGAAAGATTTTGACACTATTACAATAGAGTTTTCCCGTTTTCTTTCTTAGTTATTATGTGTTTATCAACCATGAATGAGAGGGGTATTTATAGGCCCCAAGGTGATTCAAATTTGTAGCCCAAATTTGAATCATCCCGATTTTTTCAGGTACGGGCGGTACCACCGCTTGACATACTGACATAGTCAGTGTACTGGGCTGTACCACCACCCGAGGTAGCGGTGCCACTACCTAGAACACCTAGGATTTTGGTTCCTAGGCGGTGCCACTGCTTGGGTCTGGCGGTGCCACCGCTACACTATTCCAGCAAGATTGAATGAGCCCTAACTTCGACCCAAATCAATCAAAATAAGGTCCAATTGGCCCTTACAAGGGTTAAACAAGATTATTACCTAATCCTTATCCTAATTATGTACTAACTACTAAATTGAAACATAATTCTAAGCAAATTAACAACCGGCAATGTCGAGTCTTCATTCGGTGAACTTCCGGCCGACTTCCGACGCACCCTCGGATTTCTTCCGGCGAACTCCCAATAGGCTCCCGGACTTGTGGCAAGTTTACAAATCTTAGGTAAGCTTTCCAACCTTCTCGGTGAGCTCCACGAACCTCCGACGAACCTACGACGAACTTTTCGGTGAACTTCCGAAACCTTCGGCAAGTCCCCGATTCTTTCTCGGTTGATTCCACCAACACTTCTGACGATCCTTCGGACTTTCGGTGGACTCTCGAACTCCCAACAACTTGACTCTGGTAATTTGCTTTATGTCTTCAAGCTATCATATTTAATCCTGCACACATAAGCCAAAACTCTACTTCGATCTAAATAGTTATTACAACGCGAATTGGCATTCTGTTGCCCGGCACATCATTGGTCGGCGCTTCGTCCGGTTCTTCGGGACATCATCCTCTCTTATGGTTTGTTGCCCAATTGGTAGTTAACCTCCGCAACCCCAATATCCTTGGCGCAACCCGCTTTTTTTGGCCCAATGCCCGACGTCCGAAGTCTTCTGCCAATTGTCGATCGGAACTCTAACACGATGTCCAATATCCTAACGTGATTTCCTCCAACGCAACGTCAATTCCTCCTGCGTCAACTGTCTAATCTTGATCGAGTAGACCTATATCACTCAAAATGCAATTAGACCACAAAACACAATCAATTAGTTTCATCATCAAAATCTGAGATTTAACAATCTCCCCTTTTTTGATGATGACAACTAATTAATGACTAACGGAGTTAACCTTAACTCATCGGAGTTTAACCAAACTCCCCCTATCAATATGTCATTGATAGAAACCTTAGATTTTTCTAAATCCAAGTAACATGTATCAAAATCATGTTATCAAAAGTATCATACAAATTATAAAATATTCAAAATATCACATATTGCATGATAACATCAATCTACTTCTCCCCCTTTGTCATCAACAAAAAGGAAAAATTGCTCTAGCTATTTGAAAGGATATGCAAGTTAAAATATAAGCTAGATTTATAACAATCAATCATAATAAGATTTTTAAGGATGTCCAAGCACAGTAATCTGCTTCTTGCAATTCATCATAGCAAGTTTGCAATTTGCTTCTCTTTAGATTGCAAGATTGCAATCGTTGCTCCCCTTTGTCATTGACAAATAGAAGTGAGTACAAATAGTCTTTTACATCAATGCTTTGATCATGATAAAATAACAAATTTGCAATATGAATTTTCAACATATCAAGTCATGAATTCAAGGGAGTCAAAAATCATGATATGAAGGAAAAAGATGATAAGCAAGCAATCAATAATGATAAGCAAGCTAGCATACTTTGCGATACATAAGTTAGCTTTCTTTCAATTCTTCTCTTTTGTAACTAAGTTTCGCTTTGCAAGCTATCAACTTTTTGTTTGCAATGAGCTAGTAATTTTTATAAAATTTACAACATTTTTAACCATGCAAGCTCACGAGTATAAAAAATAATATAACATTATAATTTCTTTCTTCTCATTTTGAGAAGTGGAAGTTTTGTCCTTTTGCAATTTCTAACTAGCTATATTTGCCACTTTCTTTTGTAATATCCAAGTTAGCATGCTAACTCCCCCTTTGTCGTTATCGAATAGAAGAGAAGATTCAATGGCTAAAAATTTCAATCAATATTTTACCTCAACCAATATTTCAAATTTTCACATGATGCATACAGGCCATAGATGCAAAGAATTCATGAAAGCAAGCCAAAGTAATCATGTCATTTCTAAGTCATGAAAGATATGAAATTAAAGCTCAAGAAAATCAAGAGAGACATGATTCATTTGACAAATCCTTTTAGTAATGATTCATTATAAAGCAAATTTCTTTTACATCAAGGCAAAGAAAAATCATATCAAAAATTCTAAAAAGTATTTCAAGCTAACAAGATAATATTTGAAGGATAAAATATATCACAATCGTAAATGTCGATAAGTGATTCATTTGAGTGCAAAACCACTTGATTCATGCATAGAAATTCCAAATATCAAATATCAAGACATCAAGACTTGGATTGTGATAAAGCTCATTCAAGTTTGAATAATCAAAATCATTAACATAGTTTATGAGATTTATAACTGACATAAACTTGAATTGTTCTCTTCTATGGTAAATAAAAAGAAAATATAGGAGAACAAAATGAATTAAGAGAGATAGAACATGATTGAAGCATGATTCATTTTTTAAAATGTATCTTATGTCATAAATACGAATCAAGCATTTGTCAAATCTGGAATTAGCCTCAAAATCATATTCAATAAATTCATACATGATAAGCATGGATTCATGAATTTTCTATAGAAAAATTGATAAGATTGAGATAGAGAATTACATTTCATTTTTATATATGATTTGCTTCTTATAACCATGCTTTTTCCCTTAATAAAAACAAATATTAACATTTAAGATGAAAAGGCAAATTGACATTAAGTCGAATCACATTAAGCTTGTGGCATTTTTCAAAAGATTTGATTTAAGAGTTTCACATGGATTCATCAAGACCAAAAATACATTAGTTCAAAACGAAGGAGCCACCCATCATACACAATGTGTTTTATTTAAATTTGTTTGTTTCATATGAGTGTGCTCATGTTTTAAAATATGAGTATTATGTTTAAAACCAACACATGAGTTTCGTCATATGATATCATAAGATCATTAAGCATGATAACAAACTTTTAATATTTTCATTATTATCAATGATGATTTCATAGGGCATGTTCAATGAAAGCCATCATGGTATAACTTTGAAATACAAGTTATCATTAAAGCCATCAAGATCAAATGTATCAAAATCTTTCATTCAAAATTTTATTAAGAGCAACGGAGATGGTTTACATGTAAACATGATCTTGTCTTTTATACTAGATTCATGTATCATTATATAGATCCAAAAGTAAGTTTCAAGAGAAATTATTTAAACTAAACGCATGATACACTCATTTATTTTCAAAATATTCATCATGATTATTTTCATGAGATTCACAAGATTGGTAAAATGAATTTATTAACCTCAATAGGATAGAAAATGAATTTTCATTTCATGCAATTATTTTCATGTGAGTATATTCAAGTCTTTTTATAAAAACATGTATCAATAAGACATTAGTTTAGTCATAAACTCGTCAAGACCAAACACATCAAAAATAAAACATCATGATAACATATTTTTCATTTTTATATATTTTATTTTATGTGGTTGATCTCATATAAACATGTTCACATTTTCACACAAAAGCCAAGCATCATATAAATTTGAATTTATCATCGAAATCTTTCATTCCAAAAATTTGTTAGGAGTAAAGTAAATTGATTAGATGTAAGCATGCTCAATTCTTTTGTATAAACGATATGTATTAAGTTTAAAATCGAAAAACAGATTTTGTAAAATAAATCAATAAGATACACATGATTTTATATTTTCATTATGTTATTATGAAAAGCGATACGAAATTCATCAAGATAAATATTCATTGGATTTAATCTTGTTAGGTGTACAAGCATGAGATGCAATTATCATGATGATTCATTTTGTGTCAAAAACCATGCATTGAATTGTTATTTCAAAATCATACATGAGATTGATCTTGTAATAGCATAAGTTAAGTAATCATCATTCTTTTTTTTATACTTCTCAAAAATACTAGAAGGAAAAGCATGATATAATTTTTTTAAAAATAATTATTTATTTCCTACTAACTAGGTTAAGCACTTATGGAAAAGTCATGTAATTTAAAAACAACATAAGAACATTTTAGGTGAGTTGCTAACCTTATGGTTGAAACTTTTCAAAGCCCAATTCGTCGTTTCACTTTTGGAAGTTCTTAATTCGTTCTTGGGTACCTTCCTCTTCTGTGGCCTCATCTTTCATTCAAGTTCATTTTTTATTTTAAATTTTTGTTTAATAAACTTATTAAAATTCATTAAAAGTTCAATGTCCTCTTCATTGTCCTCATCGCTTGAGTCATCACTCAAGTGACATTTTATAGTTCGGAGTTTCAAATCCTTCCTATTCTTTGGAAGGTGGTTCATGTGTTTATCAGGTTCAAAATATTTCAAGAATATCATTTCATAGGTCATTAATGACCTGATTAGTTCTTCTAATGGAAAATCATTTAAATTTTTAGTCTCTTATATTGCGGTTACTTTATGATCCCACCTTTTTGGAAGGGATCTTAAGATCTTATTAGTGAGTTTAAAATTTGAAAAATATTTACCAAGACTTTTCAAGCTATTGACGACATCCGTGAAATGAATGTACATGTCGTCGATAGATTTGTTTGGTATCATTTGGAAGAGATCAAAATCATGCAATAAGAGGTTTACTTTCGAGTCTTTGACTCTACTAGTTCCCTCGTGCATGATTTTAAGTATCCGCCAAATATCAAAAGCCGTGTCACATATAGAAATTCAATTGAACTCGTTTTTATCGAAAGCACAAAATAAGGCATTCATAGCCTTTGCATTTAAAGAAAAAGTTTTTCTCTCTAAGTCTGATCAAGCCGTGAAGAGCCATTTCTCACGAGTGTGAATCCGAAAGAGAAATAACGAGACTCTGATACTAATTGTTAGGATTTAGAGTGGCACTAAGAGGGGGGGTGAATTAGTGTAACGGTTAAATACGATAATTTTTGGCGATCTAAACAAGTTCGAAAACTTTGTATGATCAAAAGCAACGTTTCATTTAAACCCAGAAACGAATGATGCATTAAATTTAAAGCTGATTATAAGAAGGAGAAATAAGAGAAGTAAAGTGAAGATGGTTTGTACAAATATGAATAACAATAATAGAAATGTAAACCAGAATTTTTATAGTGGTTCGGTCATACAACCTACGTCGACTTCTTATTCCTCTTCTCTTGAGGCCACCAGCTTTCCACTAGGTGTCTTCCTTCCAACGGGCGAAGACAAGCTCCTTCACGGTGCTCTCCTTTTGACGGGCTTAGGAGGTAACCCTTATAAGGCCTCTCAACCCTCGCTAAGGCTAGATCACACTTTAAATTAGAGGGAAGATTTTGATACTATTACAACAGAGTTTTTCCTTTTTTATTCTCAGTTTTTGTGTGTTTATCAACCATGAATGAGAGGGGTATTTATAGGCCCCAAGGTGATTCAAATTTGGAGCCCAGATTTGAATCATCCTGATTTTTTCAGGTACGGGTGGTACTACCGCCAATACTGGGCGGTACCACCGTCTGACACACTGACATGATTAATGTACTGAGCGGTACCACTGCCCGAGGCAACAATGCCACCGCCCAGAACACCTAGGATTTCGGTCCTTGGGCAGTGCCACCACTACACTATTTCAGCACTATTCTAGCAAAGCTGAATGGCCCTAACTTCGGCCTAAATCAGCCCAAATAAGGCCTAGTTGGCCCCTACAAGAGTTAAACAGGATTATTACCTAATCCTTACCTTAATTATATGCTAACTACTAAATTGAAACATAATTCAAAGCAAATTAACAACCGACAATGTCGAGTCTTCTTCCGGTGAGCTTTCCGATGAACTTCTGGCCGACTTCTAACGCACCCTCGGATTTCTTCCGACGGACTACTAGCAGGCTCCTGGACTTGTGGCGAGTTTGACGAATCTTGGGCAAGCTTCTGAACCTTCTCAGTGAGATCCACGAATCTCTAACAAACCTCCGATGAACTTTTCGGTGAACTTCCGAAACCTTCGGCAAGTCCCCGATTCTTTCTCGGTTGATTCCGGCAGCACTTCTGATGATCCTTCAGACTTCTTGTGGACTCTCAAACTCCCAACAACTTGCTCTGTTAATTTGCTTTATGTCTTCAAACTATTATAATTAATCCTACACATATAAGCCAAAACTCTACTTCGATCTAAACAGTTATTATAATGTGAATTGATATTCTGTTGCCCGATACATCATTGGTCGACGCTTCGTCCGGTTCTTCGGCACATCATCCTCTCTTATAGTTTATTGCCCAATCAGCGATTGACCTCCGTAACCCCGATATCCTTGGTGCAACCCGCTCTTCTTTACTCGATGCCCGACGTCCAAAGCCTTACATCGATTGTCGATCAAACTCGCACACGCCGTCAATATCCTGACATGATTTCCTCCGTTGCAACATCAATTCCTCCTACGTCAACTATCTTATCCTTATCAAGTAGATCTACATGACTCAAAATACAGTTAAACCACAAAACACAATCACTTAGTTTCATCATCAAAATCTGAGATTAAACATAATGTAGTTTTTGAGAACAATAGTTGTTCAACTATTGAGGATGATAAGATCATCACGAGAGGAACATTGTATAATAATTTGATTATGCTAGACTCTACTCCACATATCATGAATGTAAGTGAGTCCAAGAGGAAACGAGATGAGGTAAACAGTGTAAACCTATGGCATTGTAGGCTAGGTCATATCTACGAGTGAAGAATTCAAAAGTTGCTGTTAGATGGATACCTAGATCCATTTGACTATGACTCATATACAACTTATGAACGTTACTTTCATAGAAAGATGACTAACTCTCTATTTAGTGGAACTGGAGAGAGAGCCACTGAATTGTTGGTACTTATACATAGTTATGTATATAGTCTCATGTGAACTCAAGCCATTAGTGGTTATTTTTACTTTATTATTTTCACTAACGATTTCTCTAGGTATGGACACGTGTACTTGATGAAGTACAAATCTGAAGCTTTTGAGAAATTTAGGGAGTATAAGAATGAAGTAGAGGTTCAGACTGGAAAGAGTATCAAGACTCTTCGATCAGATCGAAGAGGTGAGTACTTGAGTACAGAGTTCACCTAGTTCCTCAAGGACCAGGGGATTCTATCCCAATGGATACCTTCTTATACATCCTAGCTCAATAGAATATTCGAAAAGAGGAATCACACGTTGTTAGACATGGTGCAGTCCATGATGAGTTTCGTCGACCTACCCATCTCATTCTAGGGATATGCCCTAGAGTCCATAGCTTATATTCTGAACAGAGTTCCAACTAAGTCGGTAGTGTCTACACCATATGAGGTATAGAAAAGGAAGTCCGATCTTAAGATTGTTAAGATTTGGGACTGCCCTACCCACATTAAGAGACACAAACTCAATAAATTAGAATCCAGGACGGAATGGTGCAAGTTCATGGGATACCTCAAGAAAATATGTGGGTATTATTTTTATCACCCCATCTTTGTAGCTAAGAGAGTAGTGTTCCTTGAGAAGGAACATATTCTTGGTAGAAAAAGTGGGAGCATGATAGAATTGAGTGAGGTTGGAGAACCTAGCTCAAGTACCATTCCACAGCTAGAGTCTGTTTAGGTACCTAGCACACAAGTTTCAAGTTTACATAGGTGCGATAGAGTATCTCATCCTCTTGAGAGATATGTGGGATATATTAGAGGAGAGGATGTTGAGGATATTGATCCTCAGACCTATGAGATGGCTATTACGAGTATAGACTCCGGGAAGTGGCAAGAAGCTATGAATTCAAAGATGGATTCTAGATACTCCAACAAGGTTTGGAACGTAGTTGATGCACTCGAGGGTATCGTACCCATTGGCTATAAGTGGATCTTCAAGAAGAAGATTAGAGTAAATGGAAAGGTAGAGACCTATAAAGCGAGGCTAGTGGCTAGGGGTTTTTGTTAAAGCCACGGTGTTGACTATGACGAAACCTTCTCACATATAGTCATGCTAAAATCCATTCGAATTCTATTGGCTATTGTTGCACACCTTGATTATAAGATCTGATAGATGGATATGATAACCACATTCCTCAACAGCAACCTCGAGGAGGAGACGTATATGATGAAGCCTAAGAGATTCATGTTCAAGGACAGTCCAGATAAGGTGTGCAGGTTGCTTAGGTCCATCTATGGACTGAAGCAAGCTTCCTAGAGTTGGAACATAAGAATTGATAAGGGATCAGATCTTATGACTTCGTTAAGAACGAAGATGAGCCTTGTGTGTACAAGAAGGTAAGTGGGAGCGTTATCACTTTTTTAGTATTGTATGTGGATGACATCTTAATCATTGAGAATGATATAGGAATGCTCTCTATGCTAAAAGCTTGGCTATCTCGACACTTTTCCATGAAGGACTTAGGGGAAGCATCCTACTTATTGGGGATTCGGATCTATAGAGATAGATCCAAGAGGATGATTGGCTTTTCCTAGTTCAGGTTACATAGACACCATTGTTAAAAGGTTTGGCATGGCAAATTCCAAGAGAGGTCTCATACCGATGAGACATAGGTTATCACTTTCTAGGAGAATATCCCCAAAGGCTCCTAGAAAGGGCACACATGGATAGGATACCATATGCCTTAGTGGTATGGTCTATCATATTTGCTATGCTCTATACTAGGCTTGATATAGTGCATGCTCTGAGTGTCACGAGCAAGTATCAAGTAGATCCAGGCTTGGAGCAAAGGAAAGCAATAAAGTATATCCTTAAGTATTTGAAAAGGACTAAGGATCTTTTACTGGTATATGGAGAAAGTAGCCTCAAGATTGAGGGCTACACTCTGAATGAAGGAGTAGGTGGAAGTGTTCCAAGCAAGGCACTATTACTGACTTGACCATAGAGATGCAGAATACATTACTGCGATAAAGGCAGTAAATGAGAGAGTCTGGATGAAGCAGTTTATCATAGATTTGGGAGTTGTACCGAGCAACGAGGAGCTGATTCCCTTATATTGCGACAACTATGGGGTGATTACTCGATTAAGGGAACTCGGATCTCATCAGAAGTATTCTGAGGTAGTTCCAGCTTATTAAAGAGATCATGGCCTGAAGAGATGTAGAAATGGAAAGAGTTCCATCCGATGATAACTTTGTAGATCCACTAACAAAGTCATTGACTCAGATTATCTTTGAGGATCACAGAGGCCTGATAGGGATCAGACACGTAGGTGATTAGCTTTAGGTCAAGTGGGAGACTACTAGTTATAGGTGCCCTACAAGCCAATCACGTGAGTGATGGCACTTGTAACATGCTGCGTCAATCTCTTTGCTTATGATTATTGATATTTTCTCACATTATCTGGATGTATATTGTGATGTCCTTGGATTTGTGTAATAGGAATCGGATCATGATGAGATCATGATAATGAGACCGATTCACCTTTAAACGCAAACCCTAAATAATTCCGGTCACAGGTTATTCGAGAGGGACATCGGGATAACCGGATAGATTGGTGTACTATATACCCGTCCATATGATGGAGGTGACTGGTCTCATAGCTACTCGTGTGGGAACATTAAGGATATAGTACAGGTGCTCATTGGAGAATGAGTTCACTGATTGATCCGCTTACGGACTGTTGGATGGTTATTGATATCTCACGTCAGGCAACGATTCCGTAGTCTCAGTAGTGTATCTGGTCCTTAGAATTGAGACACCAAGGAAGTCCTATATGAGTACTCCACTCTTTGATACCGGACTTATAGGTTTGGAAGTTCCAAATCTAGTACAGTCGGTTATTGGGAGTGACTGTCAATCTTACGAAGGCTATTGAGTGTCAATAGAGGATCATCCACTCTCTGTATCATGAGAGGAATATCCCATGTGATTTTGCTTAGGTAAATCCCTGGCCAGGGTTATTCAGATTGAGGGAGAAATAGTTCTCTAGGAGAATCCGATTATAGCGAGACTCGATTAGAAACCGTATATGCTTGACAACACCATACCCGATATACGGTCTCTAGGATATTAGATAGATGATGGATTATAGGTACATGGTAATTGAGGATAGATAGGTCCAAAGAATTGGATTCCTTTGTATCGTTTGGGGACTGCGACGTAGTAGCCTAGTATGTCCGCAGTCGATGAGTCAGTGAATTATTATGGAGATAATAATTCACTAAGTCAGAAAAAGTTCTGACAAGTATTACTCACGGCTAGCTCAATATTGGGCCTAGAGGGTCATACACATATGGTAGGTGTTGCGACGAGTAGAGGTTCGGATATGAGATATCCGTTGGAGCCCCTATCTTATTGAATATCAAATAAGCCCCTGAATTATTGGATCCTAAGATGAGATCCAATAAGAGTTAATAAGAGATTATTGGGTAGAGACCCATTAATCTAAGAGGCTTGGGTAATTGGTTAGAGATCCAATACCCAATAGGGTAGGATCCATTAGGGTTTACAAGGGGCCTCTATAAATAGGAGGGAATTGAAGGCCCATATGCTGGGGTTCTCTTAATAGCCACCTTTTATTCTCCTTTGACCAAGAGAAGAGCATCATCGCAGTCCCTATCATATGGATACCGCTAGAGAGAAGGACACTTGACCTTTTTCATCCTCTCCTATAGATCTGCAAGGATCCAGGGATATACGATCTCCCTAGGTACTATCGTTTTTTTCATACACATAGTTTTCGGATTTGCGAATTTGTTTTGACGCACTGATCTTCGCACGACGAGGAACCTTTCGTGGAAATCTAAGGGGTTTTATTTTCTGTTCTTCCGCTGCGCATGAGATGTCGCCCCCTTGGATTTCCCAACACTAACAATATGAGTTGGGTTATACTTAAGCACATGAGCTGAATTGTGTTTGACTATATGGACTGGCTTGAGCCTGGCCACATTGGCTGGGTCCTATTTAACCATATGAGCTAAGTCATACCTGACCACATGAGTTGAATTATACCAACCACATGAGTTGAATTATACTAACCATATATACTATGTTATATCTAACTACATAATCTAAGTCATGCCTAATCACAAGAATTAGACCATATCTAGCACATGAGCTAGGTTATGTCTGACTATATGTGCTAAGTCGCACATAATCACATGAGTTGATTTGGTTAATTAACTTAACTCAGGTTAGATGTTAATTTGATATCTCTTATTAAATTAGATTTTAATATATTTTTAAATACTTTAAATTATTATAAAAATAATAATCAATATTAATTTTTTTATTTAATAAATTAATTATTTTAATTTATGATTATAAATTTAAAATTAATTAGATCATAAAAATTTACATATAATTTCTTGAAACAAAAATATGTCTAATTAATTAAAGTAAACTATTATTAAATTAACAAATCATTCTAATATTACAATTCAAGGATTATTATTTATCAATCATAAATTTTAAAATTAAAACATTATTATGCATTACACAAATTATAATAATTATAATATTAAGAATCTTAAAATATAAAAAAAATTTATAAAAAAAAGAGAATCCTACCTCTCATTATGATCCTCTTAAATCCTCCAACCATTAAGCTTAGTAAGGAATGATAGAAGAGAGCCCCTTTGTATAAGGGAAGATGAGTTCTCCTTGAAAAATAAGTAATAATTTAATTTATAAATTTATTTTTATTTTACTTTCATGCATAAAGATAGAAGTATAATATTTATTTCTTAGGATTCACACAAAAAAAATAAAATTTAAACTATATTTTTTAAAATTATATTACTCATTAAGAAATTAATTAATTAATAATTCAATTGATTGACAATTTTTTAGATTATCCATAAGTTTAAAAATTAATTTTAATTATTTTCTTAACCCTACTATATAAACTAGGAAGTTACTAATTTAAATAAAATAATATCTTATTTATATTAATTTGATTTATGGTGAGAGAGAAAAAAATAATAATCGGTGATTCTGTTGCCCATTCGGAGGAGTGAGGAAGGAAACTTCATCTCATCTGATTTTATGACATAGAGAAATATGCAAAATAAAAATAAGGCATCGAGTTTTTTTTATGACCCTTTGATTATTACTCAAGTCAAAGTTGTTATACAAAACAGACTTAGAACTTAGTTAGTTCGATAGGGGGAGAGAGAGAGAGAGCTCCAAGTATCCCTATCTCCTTCTCATGTTCGTCGTGGGGTACGATTTTTGACTTCTCTACTTATCGTACAAAGATTAATCATCATAATATCAATATAATAATGACATCCAAGTAGTAGAGGATAATCTTATACAAATCGTAAGGAGTGTGTTCGTAGTTGATGGGAGACAACATCTTATAGCATCATTTGCAGATTATTTGTTTATTTGCATATCCTCGAGTTCAATTGCAAGCCAAACATGAGAAATGAAGAAGGAAAACCACTATTTCTGTATCCTCAAGTTTTGTATATCAGATAGTAGATTTCTAAATACTGGAAAAGGATGATGACTTGACGTATTCATACCGAGTATAACTGGGGCTACGACTTGATGTATCTTACAAAATGATCTTACGTGATGAAGGATGAAGTATTCCTTCAAGGAAAACCACTAAATAAGGACTGCAAGTTGCCTTCCTGATACCCGGCTGACTCCGTTTACTTACAACGATCAACATAGGATCAAGTGTTTTTGCTATTTCAAGAACTACCAACTGAGGTCGAAGGACTGCGATCGCCGTCGGCTTCGAGCATTCCACCAATCACTGTTTGCAGATCCAATGCCCGTGGAGGAGGCACGGAAGCATGAGGATGATGCCTCGACGGCAACTCCATACCTCTCCTCCTCCAACCAGCCGTATTGCATGACTCAGCGGGCGACGAGATGATCCGTGGCCTTTTCGTGGAGCACCCTTCATCTTCATCACGGTTGATATAGCCTCCAACTGCCAATGGGTGGTTGCTTGGTCTACGATTCCCAGAATCCTGCAAGAACATGAAGAAACACTACTGAGTTGACCTAATTTTGAAGACCAACAAACATTAGACCGCCTTTTACGATCTCAATGACGCTCCTCCTCAGGAGGATCGATCCAAGAACATATGTGATTCCTACGCACGTAGAAACATGTGCGTAAAGAATCGTTGGGTAATTACCTTTGGGATCAGACTCCATGTGTTATCCTGCCATTGCTGCCGCAGCCGGAGTTCGCAGGTGCGGACATTGAGGCGCCTCGAAGATCCAGCAAGTCGAACGTCGAAGCGGCCGAAAACCATGTCTGAGACCACCACCGCAGGATACCAGGTATAATCCTCGAACGCCTCGACGACCTCTCCGGGAGCCCAGTCGCTAAGCAGGGCGCCGATCGGCAACGGTGGGGGTCTGAGGAACTTCCTCGGCACTCTTTCCACAACCAGCGGCCTGTCCAGCGGGCGGCGATCGTACCTGAGGAAATACGTGTGGCCGTTGCCTGAGAGGACCCGAGCGGTGCTCCAGGAATAGGAGTCTTCCTTCCACTTGTAGACCTCTACCCAGCTTCCCTTGGACAGCCTCATGGCCACCATGACGACGTTAGAACGAATCCCAAGTCTCAAGAACCTCTCTCTCTCTCTCTCTCTCTCTCTCTCTCTCTCTCTCTCTCTCTCTCTCTCTCTCTAGCCCGACGCACACGAATGACAATGAACATAACAAGAAATATAGGGTAAAATGTCTCCTGTCTGGCAATTCGAATCCTTTTGAAACTGGGATATCGGTTAATCTGGTAGTTGGCACAACGCGCGTTCGTCATTGCAGCTTAGCAACGCAGTTAATCCCAGCAATTGCAGCACTGTGATGGGCTAAGTGGGTGGATCCATCGCCGGGCCCACGTGCAGTTAACTCATGGGGGAAAGCCTTTTTCTCGGGTCTGCTCGATTCCATCTCTCCTGAAGTTTGTTGGATATATTTTTGTTGCCCCGCCCCCTCCCTCCGGGTTGTATATTTTCTTTAGTTCGATTCCACGTATTCTCTCGTACGCTTAGGAACTCCGAACAAATACAGAAAGGAGTTTGAGTGAATATATAATTATAAAATATTTTAAATATTTGATAAATAATAGATAAAAAAAACTGTCTTTTATATATGCATTCACGTAAGTTTAGTTTGGTAAAATTATATTTCAAGGATTCATTAAATATTATTTTAGAAACTTATCCTTCTGCTATTTTTAGTATTTATTTAAAAGTATATACATATTTTTATTTAAATTAATAAGTAAATAAATGAATTAATGTATGTAATCTTACAAAAAAAATATGACTCAAATATATAATAAAATAATAATTATATAAATAAATATAAAATAATATTTGAAGATGGATAAATAACTATAAGTCGTTTATGGACTTGTAACTATTTCTTTGTCTTCTAAAGTTATAGTTTTTTTTTCCTTGTAACATTGTTTGAGATAATGGGACTTTCCTATTATTTATTTTTAAAAATAATTTATTTATTTTTTATAAGTCCTTCAAGACTAAATAACATTATAATTGGGCTAATCTTTTATGAATTGATAAGATGCTAAATTAGGCAATTCCAACAAAGTCCACAATATTGATGATGATAAAAATTAAGAAAATGAAAGATGAAATTGAGGGTTAGAGTTTCCATTATATAATGATAATTTTTTATTTTAGAAATTTAAAAAAATATGTTAGTATTTTGTAAACACTATAATGCTATTGCCAATATAAAAATTATATTAGCATTTTAAATAAGCATCTAGACCAAATGTGATTTTTTTAAAAATAAATAAATATATATATATATAATATAATTTCATATTTAAATTATATATTGACCCTCATCGCATATTTTAAGTATATTTTCAAATATATCATTCATTCTTTGGTCGACATTTATCGTATCTACATAAGTTCTCGACTCATTTAATACTAAGTCCTCAAGTATAAGACTCATCTAACTATTTCTGTCATGTCTTTATATTTGGAGTGTGTCTCTATGTGTTTCACTAAGCAATGCACTCTTCCTATTGTGAGTAACAAATCAGTGGTGTAAAAAAGTCTCATCCTCGTGGTCGTGCCACCTATCGCATCATATCCGTCTATCTTTCCTTGGACTCACCACTGTGTATCTCAGAGTTCATGATCCTATAGAGTTATTACTCTCAGTATCTTGCAAGACACATCACACAATGTAGGGTTATGTCTGTATGCTTGATGCTATTTAAAAAAAAATTATTTATATATACATTTTTCATGAATTCTTTTCCCAAAATAAGGCATAAGATAATAAAGTGAACTCATCTTGCAACACTATACGAGAAGGCGACTGCGCTGTTTGACATGCATGGTGCAATCCAATCCAAGGAAATACTTCAGCTATAAACTACAGAAGTCTTCACTGATACAAAGTAGATTTCTAGATCACAAAAACACTACAATGCAACCTTTTTTCCGAATTATATTAGCGGCAATACAAACGTCAATGACTACGAAACAACATGGTCATAAATCCTCACATCTTTGCACGAGAATAATGCATCAATCTATAGAAATTATAGTAAAAATGGAGCTACAAAGTTGCTGCCCTCTCTTAGATAACAATCAAACCTGATGAAGGACAAAGCATTCCTTCAAGGAAAATGACTAAGGGGGCTGCAAGTTGACTTCGGTTGAGGCAGATATTGGCCTGCTTTGCCATGGCTTTGACTGCATTTACATACGACTATCAACAGAGGATCAAGTCTTGCTATTTCAACGACTACAACTAGCGACAGAGGACGGAGGACTGCGATCGCCAGCAGCTTCGAGCATTCCACCAATCAATGTTTGCATATCTAATCCCTCTGGAGGTGCGGAATCATGAGGATGATGCCTCGACGGTAACTCGATGCCTCTCCTCTTCCAATCGGCCTTACTGCATGACTCAGCGGGCGACGAGATAGCTCATGGTCTTTTCTTGAAGCGTTCTTCATCTTCATTACGGCTGATTTAGCCTTCAACCGGCAACGGGTGGTTACTTGGTCTACGATTCACAGAATCCTGCAAGAACATGAAGAAACACCATTGAGTTATCCTGATTTTTGAACACCAACAAACAATAGACTGCCCTTTACGCTCTCAATGACGCTCCTCCTCGGGAGGATCCATCCAAGAACATATGTGCTTCCTACGTGCGTAGAAACATGTGTCAAGAATTGTTGGGTAATAATTACCTTTGGGATCACACTCCATGTGTTATCCTTCCATTGTCGCCACAGCCGGAGTTCGCAGGTGCGGACATTGAGGCGCTTGGAAGATCCAACAAGTCGGACGTGGAAGCGGCCGACGGCCATGGCTAAGACCACCACCGCAGGATACCAGGTATAATCCTCGAAAGCCTCCATGACATCTCCGGGAGCCCAGTCGCTGAATGGGCCACCGATCGACAACGGCGGGGGTCTGAGGGAGTTCCTCGGCACTCTTTCCATAGCCAGCGGCTTGTCCGGCGGGCGACGATCGTACCTGAGGCAATACGTGTGGCCGTTGCCTGAGAGGACCCTGGCGGTGCTCCATGAATAGGAACCTTCCTTCCACTTGTAGACCTCCACCGAGCTTCCCTTGGACAACCTCATGGTTACGGTGCCGACGTTAGAACAAATGCAAAGTCTCAAGAACCTCTCTAATGACAATAAACCGAACAAGAAATATTGGTTATAATCCAATAAGCCCCTGAATTATTGAATCGTAAGATGAGATCCAATAAGAGCTAATAAGAGACTATTGGGTAGAGACCTATTAATCTAAGAAGCTTGGATAATTGTATAGAGATCCAATGCCCAATAGGACTGGATCCATTACGGTTTATAGAGAACCTCTATAAATAAGAGGAAATTGAAAGCTCATAAGCTGGGGTTCTCTTAATAGCCACTTTCTATTCTGCTCTGATCAAGAGAGGAGCACCGTTGTAGTCCCTGTCGTATGGATACCGCTAGAGAGGAGGACGCTTGACCTTATTCATCCTCTCTTATAGATCTGCAGGGATCCAGGGATATACGATCTCCTTAGATATTATCGTTCTTTTCATACATAGTTTTCGGATTCACAGATTTATTTTGACGTACCGATCTTTACACGACGAGGAACTTTTCATGGAAATCTAAGGGGTTTTATTTTCTATTCTTCAGCTGCACATGAGATGTCGACCCTTTGGATTTCCCAACAATGGTATCAGAGCTACATTGTTTGTATAAAGATTGGATCTTAAACTACGCGTGTTGTGATTTAGAACAGCTATTGTCATCAAAACTATTGGCGCAAAAGATGAGGAAGGGCAACAATTGTTGCTACCCTTGCTGTGCTCACACAACGGCCACAAAGCTGCTTGCAGCCTTGCTGCCTGCAACGGTAGCCGGTCGGTGGGCTACAAGCCTGGCGACGATGCTGCAGTGCCTACAAGGCGGTGGCGCCTACTTGCGGCGGTGCGCCCTCAAGGGCCGCGTCGCTGAAGCGCTGCGCCACGCGAAGGCGCCCACATGGCTGGCGCTACGCCCATGGGCAAAAGCGCCCGCATGGCTGGCGCCGGCCTGTTGCGCCCCCTTGCTACGACGGCGTCTCCCGCGGGCAAGGGCGATGGCCCCACCCTTGCTGTTTGTATAAAGATTGGATCTTAAACTACGCGTGTTGTGATTTAGAACAGCTATTGTCATCAAAACTATTGGCGCAAAAGATGAGGAAGGGCAACAATTGTTGCTACCCTTGCTGTGCTCACACAACGGCCACAAAGCTGCTTGCAGCCTTGCTGCCTGCAACGGTAGCCGGTCGGTGGGCTACGGGCCTGGCGAGCGATGCTGCAGTTTGCCTGAAGCGGTGGCGCCTACTTGCAGCGATGCGCCTCAGGCGCGTCGCTGTAGGCGCCGCGCCCCGCGCGGCGCCCACATGGTCGGCGCTTCGCCCATGGGCAAAAGCGCCGCATGGCGGCGCCGACTGTTGCACCCCTTGCTACGACGGCGTCTCCGCGGCAAGGGCGATGGCCCCACCGCCCCCCCCCTCGTAGTGGCCATCGCGATCGGGTGGCGGTGACTCCTAACGACAAAGAACGCAACAGAGGGAGTTAGGGTTTTCAAGCAAAAGATAGTTTTGCCCTTGGAAAATTTTGAAATTCTAATTTTATCCCTTTTGATCGAATGACCAAAATGCCATTCGAAATTCAAAAAATTTCCTCTAAGTCCTTGATTTCAGAAAAATACTAGTTAATTAAAATATTTAATTAGCTATTATTATTTATCTAGTAGTCCTATATAATAACATATATATTTGATGTATGATGTGATTTGATGTGTGTACATATGATTATTATTATTGGGGCATGCGAGCCTTTATTTTTCTCATTTATTATCGGGCCTGCATGCTGTAATTTATTGTAATTATATGAGGAGGCACAGTGGGAGCGTGGAAGCGATAGCGGGACCTACGAATCCGAGACGGACGATCCAATGCATGGAGATTCATTGAGATGCCGACGGAACCGACAAAATGAGATGGATGATCATAGGGCATGAAGATATGCCGAGGCACACATAGATCTTGATGTGAGTGATTGAGCCCACTAGCTCGGGGTTGATCATATTAGGATATGGTACATGATCATCTACTGTGATTGCTCATGTGATGTGCGATTAGTTATATACCTACTAGATATATATATTTGCATGTGATGTAAATATATATTAAATATGTATGTGTGTGACACATTATATTAGGAGACCAAATCAAAAATCCCCTCAATTAATAATATTAAGTCAGTAAACGTGAGGTAATTAGATTGACCCACATGGCCTTCCATCGTTATAGGTAGGAACTGATTCCCGGTGTAGGTTGAGTTAGTCGAGTCGCTCGAGACTCACCTATATCATGTTTCGCTATCTTATCTACGACATAAAGATGTCACCGGTGACCTAAGGACATGGTATACTTGGTCGAGTCTCTCGAGAGTATATTATCGAATCAGACTCATCTTATAACGATAGTGATGACTTAACTGAACATCATGGTTGGTCGAGTCCCTCGAGGCCATGGTGGTTCGGAGGTCGAACAGGATAGGAATCACAAAGAGTTGTGATTGACGAGAGTTGCCTACCTTTTGGGGCTTAGTGTGATTGGTCGAGTCCCTCGAGATTATACTAAGATGCTGATTAGATCTCGATCCCTACTAGAAGTCTACCGAAGACTTCCGTTTTACGTGCTGAGGGTGTCGCGTGACCCGCTAGAAAAATAGTCGGAGTACATCAAGATAGAAGTCCATATCTTGATTATTTATATTTCTACAAAATCTATATGTTATTTATTTATGCTACATTTTTATTTTTCTGAAAATATCATTATTTGACTCTCTATGTGGCATATTGATGCCAACCGCCTCACCGGTCAAAACTATATGGATTGACACCACAAGCTGAGAATCGTTCTCATGACAGAGAAAATCACGTATGTCCTTGAAATAGTGATGTCGATGCCCAAGGAAAGGGCAAGCGAGGATGAGATTGCTCACTATGTAAAATCGTAGATGACTCCACTCTTGCTTAGTGTTACATGTTGGGCTCCATGACTCCTGAATTATAGAGAACATAAAAAGATGGATGGCAAATCCTTACGCATATATCTTCGCAAATTGTTTGAGGAATAGGGAAGAACTTAACGATATGAGATATCGAAGAAGTCTCTTTATGCTAGGATGATTAAGAGGACACTAGTTCGAACCATGTCCTTAAGATGATTGAGTGGATAGAGACACTCACGCTCTAGGAATGGTCCTAGAGGATAACCTGTGTATGGATCTTGTGCTTCAGTCTCTACTCGATTCCTTTTCACAGTCCTCTATGCTGGTAAGACCAAAAAGAAAAAGAAGACAAAGAAGTCTCTTGAGAAGGGCAAAGGGCAAGGGCAGATCAGGTAAAGCAAAGGCTGCTAAGAAGACCCGGAAGAGGACAAAAGCTAGTGCTTCCACTATGGTAAAAATGGGCATTGGAAGAGGAACTGCAAAGAGTATATTGCAGAGAAGGCGGAACATAAGCTTAGAGAAGCTTCAGATATACATTCATAATTAGTCTCTATTTGTCAGATTCATATGACAACACATAGATATTGGATACCGATAGTGTTTATCATATCTGCAATTCGTTGTAGGTTCTGATAAGGCCTAAGAGATTGATGAGAGGCAAGATGGACCTCAAAATGGGCAATGAAGCAAGAGTTGCTGCTATTGCTATTGGCGAGGTCAACCTACATCTGCCTGGTGGAGTTACTATTGTATTAGATGCATCTTATTTAGTTCTCTCTATCATCGAAAATGTTATTTTCATTTTATGTTTGACATGTGTTAGGATCTAGAGCGGCACTAAGCAGTGGGGGGGTGTGAATTAGTGCAGCGGTTAAGTACGATAATTTTTTACGATCTAAACAAGTTCGGAAACTTTGTACGATCAAAAGCAACGTTTTATTTGAACTCGGAAAGGAATGATACTTTAAACTTAAAGCCAATTGTAAGAAGGAGAAATAAGAGAAGTAAAGTGAAGATGGTTTACATAAATGTAAATAATAATAATAAAAATACAAACCAGAATTTTTATAGTGGTTCGGTCATACGACCTACGTCCACTTTCGATTCCTCTTCTCTTGAGGCCACCGGCTTTCCACTAGGTGACTTCCTTCTAACGGGCGAAGACAAGCTCCCTTACAGCGCTCTCCTTTTGATGGGCTTAGGAGGTAACTCTTACGAGGCCTCTCAACCCTTTCTAAGGCTAGATCACACTTTAGAATTAGAGAAAGATTTTGACACTATTACAACAGAGTTTTCCCTTTTTCTTTCTTAGTTTTTGTGTGTTTATCAACCATGAATGAGAGGGGTATTTATAGGCCCCAAGGTGATTCAAATTTAGAGCCCAAATTTGAATCATCCTAATTTTTCCGGGTACGGGCGATACCACCGCCTGACACACTGACATGGTCAGTGTACTATGTGGTACCACCACCCGAGAGAGCGGTGGCACCACCCAGAACACCTGGGATTTCGGTCCCTATGTGGTGCCACTGCCTGGGTCTAGCGGTGCCACCGCTACACTATTCCGACAAGACTGAATGAGCCCGAACTTCAGCCTAAATCAGCCCAAGTAAGGCCCAATTGGCCCCTACAAGGGTTAAACAAGATTATTACCTAATCCTTACCCTAATTATGTGCTAACTACTAAATTGAAACATAATTCTAAGCAAATTAACAACTGGCAATGTCGATTCTTCTTCCGGCGAACTTCCGACCGGCTTCCGACGCACCCTCGGATTTCTTCCGATGGACTCCCAGTAGGCTCCCGGACTTGTGGCAAGTTTGACGAATCTTGGGCAAGCTTTTGAACCTTCTCGATGAGCTCCACGAACCTCTGATAAATCTCCGACGAACTTTTCAATGAACTTTTAAAAACTTCGACAAATCCCCGATTCTTTCTTGGTTGATTCCGCCAGCACTTCTGGCGATCCTTCGGACTTCCGATGGACTCTCGAACCCTCAACAACTTGACTCCAGTAATTTGCTTTATGTCTTCAAGCTATCGTAGTTAATCCTGCACACATAAGCCAAAACTCTACTTCGATCTAAATAGTTATTACAACACAAATTGACATTCTATTGCTCGGCACATCATTGATCGGTGCTTCGTTCGGTTCTTCAGGACATCGTCCTCTCTTACGGTTTGTTGCCCAATTGGCAGTTAAACTTCGCAACCCCGATATCCTTGGCGTAACCCACTCTTCTTAGCCCGATGCCTGACATCCGAAGTCTTCTGCTAATTGTCGATCGAAACTCCGACACAATGTCCAATATCCTGACGTGATTTCCTCTGGCGAAACGTCAATTCCTCCTACGTCAACTGTCTAATCCTGATCGAGTAGACCTATATAACTCAAAATGCAGTTAGACCACAAAACACAATCAATTAGTTTCATCATCAAAATTCGAGATTCAACAATCTCCCCCTTTTTGATGATGACTAACGGAGTTAACCTTAACTCCTCGAAGTTTAACCAAAATCCCCCTATCAATATACCATTGATAAAAACCTTAGATTTTTCTAAATCCAACTAACATGTATCAAAATCATGTTATCAAAAGTATCATGCAAATTATAAAATATTCAAAACATCATACATTGCATGATAACATCAATCTACTTCTCCCCCTTTATCATCAACAAAAAGGAAAAGTTGCTCTAGCTATTTTAAAGGATATGCAAGTCAACATATAATCTAGATTTATAACAATCAATCATAACAAGATTTTTAAGGATGTCCAATCACAGCAATCCATCAGTTGCTTCTTGCAATTCATCATAGCAAGTTTGTAATTTGCTTCTCTTTAGATTGCAAGATTGCAATCGTTGCTCCCCCTTTGTCATTGACAAATAGAAGTGGAGTACAAATAGTCTTTTACATCAATACTTTAATCATGACAAAATAACAAATTTACAACATGAATTTTCAACATATCAAGTCATGAATTCAAGGGAATCAAAAATCATGATATGAGGAAAAAGATGATAAGCAAGCAATCAATAATGATAAACAAGCTAGCATACTTTGCGTACGCAAGCTAGCTTTCTTTTAATTCTTCTCTTTTGTAACTAAGTTTCGCCTTTTCAAGCTATCAACTTTTGTTTGCAATGAGCTAGTAATTTTGTAAAATTTACAACATTTTTAACCATGCAAGCTCACGAGTTTAAAAATAATATAACATTGCAGTTTCTTTCTTCTCATTTTGAGATGTGGAAGTTTTATCTTTTTGTAATTTCTGGCTAGCTATGTTTGCCACTTTCTCTTGTGATATCCAAGCTAGCATGCTAACTCCCCTTTTATTATTGTCGAAAAGAAGAAGACTCAATAGCTAAAAATTTCAATCATTATTTTACATCAACCAATATTTCAAATTTTCACATGATGCATACAAGCCATAGATGCAAAGAATTTATGAAAGCAAGCCAAAGTAATCATGTCATTTCTAAGTCATGAAAGATATAAAATCAAAACTCAAGAAAATCAAGAGGGACATGATTCATTTGACAAATCCTTTTAATAATGATTCATCATAAAGCAAATTTCTTTTACATCAAGGCAAAGAAAAATCATGTCAAAAATTCTAAAAAGTATTTCAAGCCAACAAGATCACATTTGAAGGATAAAATATATCACAATCGTAAATGTCGATAAGTGATTCATTTGAGTGCAAAACCACTTGATTCATGCATGAAAATCCAAATATCAAATATCAAGATATCAAGACTTGGATTGTGATAAAGCTCATTCAAGTTCGAATCATCAAAATCATTAACATAATTTATGAGATTAACAATTGATATAAACTTGAATTGTTCTCCTCTATGGTAAATAAAAAGAAAATATAGGAGAACAAAATGAATTAAGAGAGATAGAACATGATTGAAGCATGATTCATTTTTTAAATTGTATCTTATGTCATAAATACGAATCAAACATTTGTCAAATTTGGAATCAACCTCAAAATCACATTCAATAAATTCATACATGATAAGCATGGATTCATGAATTTCTTATAGAAAAATTGATCAGATTGAGATAGAGAATTGCATTTCATTTTTATATGTGATTTGCTTCTTATAACCATGCTTTTGCCCTTAATAAAAACAAATATCAACATTCAAGATGAAAAGGCAAATTGTCATTAAGTCAAATCAAATTAAGCTTGTGGCATTTTTCAATAGATTTGATTTAAGAGTTTCACATGGATTCATCAAAACTGAAAACTTTTAGAGATAGAAAAATTTTCAAGAATCATGCATTTCCTTGCATTAATTTTATATGAACCTGCCTTTGCCTTTTAAGTCAAACAGAAACAAGCATGATCGTTCAAGACTTAAAAGCAAAATCTATCATCGAGATTCTTAAAGTTGAAAAATATAACCCGTCATTTAAACAATTCATCGTAAAATGATTAAGACCAAAAATACATTGGTTCAAAATGAAGGAGTCACTCATTATACACAATATGTTTTATTTAAATTTGTTTGTTTCATATGAGTGTAGTGTGCTCATATTTTAAAATATGAGTATTATGTTTAAAACCAACACATGAGTTTCGTCATATGATATCATAAGGTAATTAAGCATGATAACAAACTTTTAATATTTTCATTATTATCAATGATGATTTCATAGGGTATGTTCAATGAAAGCCATCATGGTATAACTTTGAAATACAAGTTATCATTAAAGCCATTAAGATCAAATGCATCAAAATCTTTCATTCGAAAATTTTATTAAAAGCAATGGAGATGGTTTACATGTAAACATGCTCTTGTCTTTTTATACTAGATTCATGTATCATTGTATATATCCAAAAAGTAAGTTTCAAGAGAAATTGTTTAAACCAAATGCATGATGCACTCATTTATTTTCAAAATATTCATCATGATTGTTTTCATGAGATTCACAAGATTGGTAAAGTGAATTTATTAACCTCAATAGGATAGAAAATGAATTTTCATTTCATGTAATTATTTTCATGTGAGCATATTCAAGTCTTTTTATAAAAACATATATCAATAAGACATTGGTTTAGTCATAAACTCGTCAAGACCAAACACACCAAAAATAAAACATTATGATAACATATTTTTCATTTTTATATGTTTTATTTTATGTGGTTGATCGCATATAAATATGTTCACATTTTCACACAAAAGCCAAGCATCATATAAATTTGAAATTATCATCAAAATCTTTCATTCCAAAAATTTGTTAGGAGTAAAGTAAATTGATTAGATGTAAGCATGCTCAATTCTTTTGTATAAACGATATGTATTAAGTTTAAAATTGAAAAATAAATTTCATAAAATAAATCAATAAGATACACATGATTTTATATTTTCATTCTGTTATTATGAAAAGCGATACGAAATTCATCAAGATAAATATTCATTGGATTTAATCTTGTTAGGTGTACAAGCATGAGATGCAATTATCATGATGATTCATTTTGTGTCAAAAACCATGCATTGAATTGTTATTTCAAAATCATACATGAGATTGATCTTGTAATAGCACAAGTTAAGCAATCATCATTCTTTTTTTTATATACTTCTCAAAAAATACTAGAAGGAAAAGCATGATATATTTTTTGAAAAATAATTATTTATTTCCTACTAACTAGGTTAAGCACTTATGGAAAAGTCATGTAATTTCAAAACAACATAAGAACATTTTAGGTGAGTTGCTAACCTTATGGTTGAAACTCGTCAAAGCCTAATTCGTCATTTCATCTTTGGAAGTTCTTAATTCATTCTTGGGTGCCTTCCTCTTCTTTGGCCTCATCTTTCATTCAAGTTCATTGTTTATTTTAGATTTTTGTTTAATGAACTTATTAAAATTTATTAAAAGATCAATGTCCTCTTCATTGTCCTCATCGCTTGAGTCATCACTCAAGTAGCATTTTATAGTTCGAAGTTTTAAATCCTTCCTATTCTTTGGAAGGTAGTTCATGTGTTCATCAGGTTTAAAATGTTCCAAGAATATCATTTCATAAGTCATTAATGACCCGACTAGTTCTTCTAATGGAAAATCATTTAAATTTTTAGTCTCTTGTATTGCGGTTACTTTAGAATCTCACCTTTTTAGAAGGGATCTTAAGATCTTGTTAGTGAGTTCAAAATTTAAAAAATATTTACCAAGACTTTTTAAGCTATTGACGATATCCGTGAAACGAATATACATGTCACCGATAGATTCGCTTGGTATCATTCGAAAGAGCTCAAAATCATGAAATAAGAGGTTTACTTTTAAGTCTTTGACTCTACTAGTTCCCTCGTGCGTGATTTTAAGTGTCCACCAAATATCAAAAGTCGTTTCACACATATAAATCCAATTGAACTCGTTTTTATCGAAAGTGCAAAATAAGGCATTCATAGCCTTTGTATTTAAAGAAAAAGATTTTTTCTCTAAGTCCGACCATTCGTTCGTCAGTTTAGAGGGAAGTTAAAATCCATTTTAAATGATGTTCCATAAATCCAAATTCATAAAAAGTAAAAAAACTCTCATTTGAGTTTTCTAATAAGTGTAGTCCGATCCATTAAAGAACGGAGGACAAACAATCGAAAAACCCTCTTGAAAGCCGTGAAGAGCAATTTCTCACGGGTGTGAATCCGAAAGAGAAATAACGAGGCTCTGATACCAATTGTTAGGATCTAGACTAAGAGGGGTGGGGGTGAATTAGTGTAGCGGTTAAGTACGATAATTTTTGGCGATCTAAATAAGTTCGAAAACTTTGTACGATCAAAAGCAACGTTTCATTTGAACCCGAAAAGGAATGATGCTTTAAACTTAAAACCGATTATAAGAAGGAGAAATAATAGAAGTAAAGTGCAGATAGTTTGCATAAATATAAATAACAATAATAGAAATGCAAATCAGAATTTTTATAGTGGTTCGGTCATACGACCTACGTCAACTTCTTATTTCTCTTCTCTTGAAGCCACCGGCTTTCCACTAGGTGTCTTCCTTCCAACGGACGAAGACAAGCTCCTTTACGATGCTCTCCTTTTGACGAGCTTAGGAGGTAACCCTTATAAGGCCTCTCAACCCTTGCTAAGGCTAGATCACACTTTAGAATTAGAGAAAAGATTTTGACACTATTATAACAGAGATTTTCCTTTTTCTTTCTCAGTTGTTGCGTGTTTATCAACCATGAATGAGAGGGGTATTTATAGGCCCCAAGGTGATTCAAATTTGAAGCCCAGATTTGAATTATCCTGATTTTTTCGAGTACGGGCGGTACTCTTTGCCGCTTGGTGGTACCACTGCCCGAGGCAATAGTGCCACTGCCCAAAACACCTAGGATTTCGGTCCCTGGGTGGTGCCACCGCTTGGGTCTGGTGGTGCCACCACTACACTATTCTAGCACTATTCCAGCAGTATTCCAACAAGTCTGAATGGGCCCTAACTTCAGCCCAAATCAGCCCAAATAAGGCCCAATTGGCCCCTACAAGGGTTAAACATGATTATTACCTAATCTTTACCTTAATTATATGCTAACTACTAAATTGAAACATAATTCAAAGCAAATTAACAATCAATAATGTCGAGTCTTCTTCCGGTGAGTTTTCCGATGAACTTCTGGCCAACTTCTAACACACCCTCGGATTTCTTCCCATGACTCCCACAGAGCTCCCGAACTTGTGGTGAGTTTGACGAATCTTGGGCAAGCTTCTGAACCTTCTCAGTGAGATCCACGAATCTCCGACAAAACTCCGATAAACTTTTCGGCGAACTTTCGAAACCTTCGGTAAGTCCCCGATTCTTTCTCGGTTGATTCCGATAACACTTACGACGATCTTTCGGACTTCCGGTGGACTCTCGAACTCCCAACAACTTGGCTATAGTAATTTGCTTTATGTCTTCAAGCTATCATAGTTAATCCTACACACATAAGCCAAAACTCTACTTCGATCTAAACAGTTATTATAACGTGAATTGACATTCTGTTGCCCGATACATCATTGGTCGACGCTTCGTCTGGTTCTTCGGCACATCGTCCTCTCTTGCGATTTATTGCCCAATCGATGGTTGACCTCCGTAACCCCGAGATCCTTGGTGCAACCCGCTCTTCTTTACCTGATGCCCGACGTCCGAAGCCTTCTATCGATTGTCGATCGAAACTCTAGCACGACGTCCAATATCCTGATATGATTTCCTCTGGTACAACGTCAATTTCTCCTGCGTCAACTATCTAATCCTTATCAAGTAGATCTACATGACTCAAAATGCAGTTAGACCATAAAACATAATTAATTAGTTTCATCATCAAAATCCGAGATTCAACATAAAGTAGTTTTTTAGAATAATAGTTGTTCAACTATTGAGGATGATAAGATCATCACGAGAGGAACATTGTATAATAATTTGATTATGCTAGACTCTACTCCACATATCATGAATGTAAGTGAGTCCAAGAGAAAACGAGATGAGGTGAATAGTGTAAACCTATGGCATTGTAGGCTAGGTCATATCTATGAGTGAAGAATTCAAAAGTTGCTGTTATATGGATACCTAAATCCATTTGACTATGACTCATATACAACTTACGAACCTTACTTTCGTGGAAAGATGACTAACTCTCCATTTAGTGGAATTAAAGAGAGAGCCACTTAGTTGTTGGTACTTATACATAGTGATGTATGTAGTCTCATGTCAACTCAAGCCATTAGTGGTTATTTTTACTTCATTATTTTCACTAACAATTTCTCTAGATATGGACATGTGTACTTGATGAAGTACAAATTCGAAACCTTTGAGAAATTTAGGAGTATAAAATGAAGTAGAGGTTCAGACTGGAAAGAGTCGAAGAGGTGAGTACTTGAGTCTGAGTTCACATAGTTCCTCAAGGACCAGGATTCTATCCCAATGGACACCTTCTTATACTCCCTAGCTCAATGGAATATTCGAAAGGAGAAATCATACACTGTTAGACATGGTGCAGTCCATGATGAGTTTCATCGACCTACCCGTCTCATTCTAGGGATATGCCCTAGAGTCCACAGCGTACCTTCTGAACAGAGTTCCAACTAAGTCGGTAGTGTCTACACTATATGAGATATAGAAAGGGAAGCCCGATCTTAAGATTGGTAAGATTTGGGGCTGCCCTACTCACGTTAAGAGACACATACCCAATAAATTAGAATCCAGGACGGAATGGTGCAAGTTCATGGGATACCCCAAGAAAACATGTGGGTATTATTTCTATCACCCCATCTTTGTAGCTAAGAGAGTAGTGTTCCTTGAGAAGGAACACATTCTTGGTGGAAACAGTGGGAGCATGATAAAATTGAGTAAGGTTGGAGAACCTAGCTCAAGTACCATTCCACAGCTAGAGTCTGTTCAGGTACCTAGCACATAAGTTCCAACTTTACGTAGGTGCGATAGAGTATCTCATCCTCTTGAGAGATATGTGGGACATATTAGAGGAGAGGATGTTGAGGATATTGATCCTCAGACCTATGAGGAGGCTATTACGAGTATAGACTCCGGGAAGTGGCAAGAAGCTATGAATTTAAAGATGGATTCCAGATACTCCAACAAGGTTTGGAACCTAGTTAATGCACTCGAGGGTATCGTACCCATTGGCTGCAAGTGGATCTTCAAGAAGAAGATCGGAGTAAATGGAAAAGTAGAGACCTATAAAGCAAGGTTAGTGGCTAGGGGTTCTTGTTAAAGCCACGATGTTGACTATGATGAAACCTTCTCACATATAACTATGCTAAAATCCATTCGAATTCTATTGGCTATTGTAGCACACCTTGATTATAAGATCTGACAGATAGACATGATAACCACATTCCTCAACGGCAACCTCGAGGAGGAGGTGTATATGATACAGCCTAAGAGATTTATGTTCAAAGACAGTCCAGATAAGGTGTGCAGGTTACTTAGGTCCATGTACGAACTGAAGCAAGCTTCCTAGAGTTGGAACATAAGATTTAATAAGGGATCAGATCTTATGACTTCGTTAAGAACGAAGATGAGCCTTGTGTGTACAAGAAGGTAAGTGGGAGCGCTATCACTTTTTTAGTGTTGTATGTGGATGACATCCTAATCATTGAGAATGATATAGGAATGCTCTCTATGCTAAAAGCTTGGCTATCTAGACACTTTTTCATGAAGGACTTAGGGGAAGCATCCTACTTATTGAGGATTAGGATCTATAGAGATAGATCCAAGAGCATGATTGGCTTGTCCTAGTCCAGGTGCATAGACACCATTGTCAAAAGATTTGACATGAAAAATTCCAAGAGAGGTCTCATACTGATGAGACATAGGTTATCACTTTCTAGGAGAATATCCCCAAAGGCTCCCAAAAAGGACACACATGGATAGGATACCATATGTCTTAGCAGTATGGTCTATCATGTATGCTATGCTATGTACCAAGCTTGATATAGTGCATGCTCTGAGTGTCACGAGCAGGTATCAGGCAGATCCAAGCATGGAGCAAAGGAAAGCAGTAAAGTATATCCTTAAGTACTTGAGAAGGACTAAGGATTTTTTACTGGTATATGGAAAAAGTAGCCTTAAGATTGAGGGCTACACGGACTCGAGCTTCCAGTCCGATGTCGATGATGATAAATCTAATTCAAGGTATGTATTCACTCTGAATGAAGGAGCAAGTGGAAGTGTTCCAAGCAAGGCACTACTGCTGACTTGACCACAGAGAGGCGGAATACATTACTGCGATAGAGGCAGTAAACGAGAGAGTCTAGATGAAGCAGTTCATCATAGATTTAGGAGTTGTACCGAGCAGCGAGGAGCTGATTCCCTTATATTGCAATAACTATGGGGCGATTACTTGATTAAGGGAACTTAGATCTCATCAGAAGTGTTCTGAGGTAGTTCCAGCTTATTAAAGAGATCATGGCCCAAAGAGATGTAGCAGTGGAAAGAGTTCCATCCGACGATAACATTGTAAATCCACTGACAAAGTCATTGACTCAGATTATCTTTGAGGATCACAGAGGCCTGATAGGGATCAGACACGTAGGTGATTAGCTTTAGGTCAAGTGGGAGATTGCTAGTTATAGGTGCCCTACAAGTCAATCATGTGAGTGATGGCACTTGTAATATGCTGCGTCAATCTCTTTGCTTATGATTATTGGTATTTTCTCACATTATCTGGATGTATATTGTGATGTCTTTGGATCTATACAATGTGAATCGGATCATGATGAGATCACAATAATGAGACCGATTTACCTTTAAACACAAACCTTAAATAATTCCGGTCATAGGTTATTCGAGAGGGATATCGGGATAACCGGATAGACTGGTGTACTATATACCCGTCCATATGATGGAGGTGACTAGTCTCATAGTTACTCATGTGGGAACACTAAGGATATAGTACAGATGCTCATTGGAGAATGAGTTCACTGATTGATCCGCTTACGGAGTGTTGGATGGTTATTGATATCTCACGTCAGACAACGATTCCGTAGTCTCAGTAGTGTATCTGGTCCTTAGAATTGAGACACCAAGAAAGTCCTATATGAGTACTCCACTCTTTGATACCGGACTTATAGGTTTGGAAGTTCCAGATCTAGTACAGCCGGTTATTGGGAGTGACTGCCAATCTTACGAAGGCTATTGAGTGTCAATAGAGGATCATCCGCTCTCGGTATCATGAGAGGAATATCCCATGTGATTTTGCTTAGGTAAATCCCTGACCAGGGTCATTCAGATTGAGGGAGAAATAGTTCTCTAGGAGAATCCGATTATAGCGAGACTCGATTAGAAACCGTATAGGCTTGACAACACCATAGCCGATATACGGTCTCTAGGATATTAGATGGATGATGGATTATAGGTACATGGTAATTGAGGACAGATAAGTCTAAAGAATTGGATTCCTCTATATCGTTTGGGGACTGCGGCGTAGTAGCCTAGTATGTCCGAAGTCGATGAGTCGGTGAATTATTATGGAGATAATAATTCACTAAGTCAGAAAAAGTTCTGACAAGTATTACTCACGGCTAGCTCAATATTGGGCCTAGAGGGTCACACACATATGGTAGGTGTTGCGACGAGTAGAGGTTCGGATATGAGATATCCGTCGGAGCCCCTATCTTATTGAATATCAAATAAGCCCCTGAATTATTGGATCCTAAGATGAGATCCAATAAGAGCTAATAAGAGATTATTGGGTAGAGACCCATTAATCTAAGAGGCTTGGATAATTGGTTAGAGATCCAATACCCAATAGGGTAGGATCCATTAGGGTTTACAAGGGGCCTCTATAAATAGGAGGGAATTGAAGGCCCATAGGCTGGGGTTCTCTTAATAGCCACCTTTTATTCTCCTCTGACCAAGAGTGGAGCATCATCGTAGTCCCTATCATATGGATACAGCTAGAGAGAATGACACTTGACCTTCTTCATCCTCTCCTATAGATCTGCAGGGATCCAGGGATATACGATCTCCCTAGGTACTATCGTTTTTTTCATACACATAGTTTTCGGATTCGCGAATTTGTTTTGACGAACCGATCTTCGCACGACGAGGAACCTTTCGTGGAAATCTAAGGGGTTTTATTTTCTGTTCTTCCGCTGCGCATGAGATGTCGCCCCCTTGGATTTCCCAACACTAACAATATGAGTTGGGTTATACTTAAGCACATGAGCTGAATTGTGTTTGACTATATGGACTGGCTTGAGCCTGGCCACATTGGCTGGGTCCTATTTAACCATATGAGCTAAGTCATACTTGACCACTTGAGTTGAATTATACCAACCACATGGACTCCATCATTCTTAACCATATATACTAGGTTATATCTAACTACATAATCTAAGTCATGCCTAATCACAAGAATTAGACCATATCTAGCACATGAGCTAGGTTATGTCTGACTATATGTGCTAAGTCACACATAATCACATGAGTTGATTTGGTTAATTAACTTAACTCGGGTTAGATGTTAATTTGATATCTCTTATTAAATTAGATTTTAATATATTTTTAAATACTTTAAATTATTATAAAAATAATAATCAATATTAATTTTTTTATTTAATAAATTAATTATTTTAATTTATGATTATAAATTTAAAATTAATTAGATCATAAAAATTTACATATAATTTCTTGAAACATAAATATGTCTAATTAATTAAAGTAAACTATTATTAAATTAACAAATCATTCTAATATTACAATTCAAGGATTATTATTTATCAATCATAAATTTTAAAATTAAAACATTATTATGCATTACACAAATTATAATAATTATAATATTAAGAATCTTAAAATATAAAAAAAAATTATAAAAAAAAGAGAATCCTACCTCTCATTATGATCCTCTTAAATCCTCCAACCATTAAGCTTAGTAAGGAACGATAGAAGAGAGCCCCTTTCTGTAAGGGAAGATGAGTTCTCCTTGAAAAATAAGTAATAATTTAATTTATAAATTTATTTTTATTTTACTTTCATTCATCAAGATAGAAGTATAATATTTATTTCTTAGGATTCACACAAAATAAATAAAATTTAAACTATATTTTTTAAAATTATATTACTCATTAAGAAATTAATTAATTAATAATTCAATTGATTGACAATTTTTTAGATTATCCATAAGTTTAAAAATTAATTTTAATTATTTTCTTAACCCTACTATATAAACTAGGAAGTTACTAATTTAAATAAAATAATATCTTATTTATATTAATTTGATTTATGGTGAGAGAGAAAAAAAAATAATCGATGATTCTGTTGCCCATTCGGAGGAGTGAGGAAGGAAACTTCATCTCATCTGATTTTATGACATAGAGAAATATACAAAATAAAAATAAGACATCGAGTTTTTTTTATGACCCTTTGATTGTTACTCAAGTCAAAGTTGCTATACAAAACAGACTTAGAACTTAGTTAGTTCGATGGGGAGAGAGAGAGAGAGCTCCAAGTATTCCTATCCCCTTCTCATGTTCGTCGTGGGGTACGATTTTTGACTTCTCTAATAATGACATCCAAGTAGTAGAGGATAATCTTATACAAATCGTAAGGAGTGTGTTCGTAGTTGATGGGAGACAACATCTTATAGCATCATTTGCAGATTATTTGTTTATTTGCATATCCTCGAGTTCAATTGCAAGCCAAACATGAGAAATGGAGAAGGAAAACCACTATTTCTGTATCCTCAAGTTTTGTATATCAGATAGTAGATTTCTAAATACTGGAAAAGGATGATGACTTGACGTATTCATACCGAGTATAACTGGGGCTACGACTTGATGTATCTTACAAAATGATCTTACGTGATGAAGGATGAAGTATTCCTTCAAGGAAAACCACTAAATAAGGACTGCAAGTTGCCTTCCTGATACCCGGCTGACTCCGTTTACTTACAACGATCAACATAGGATCAAGTGTTTTTGCTATTTCAAGAACTACCAACTGAGGTCGAAGGACTGCGATCGCCGTCGGCTTCGAGCATTCCACCAATCACTGTTTGCAGATCCAATGCCCGTGGAGGAGGCACGGAAGCATGAGGATGATGCCTCGACGGCAACTCCATACCTCTCCTCCTCCAACCAGCCGTATTGCATGACTCAGCGGGCGACGAGATGATCCGTGGCCTTTTCGTGGAGCACCCTTCATCTTCATCACGGTTGATATAGCCTCCAACTGCCAATGGGTGGTTGCTTGGTCTACGATTCCCAGAATCCTGCAAGAACATGAAGAAACACTACTGAGTTGACCTAATTTTGAAGACCAACAAACATTAGACCGCCTTTACGATCTCAATGACGCTCCTCCTCAGGAGGATCGATCCAAGAACATATGTGATTCCTACGCACGTAGAAACATGTGCGTAAAGAATCGTTGGGTAATTACCTTTGGGATCAGACTCCATGTGTTATCCTGCCATTGCTGCCGCAGCCGGAGTTCGCAGGTGCGGACATTGAGGCGCCTCGAAGATCCAGCAAGTCGAACGTCGAAGCGGCCGAAAACCATGTCTGAGACCACCACCGCAGGATACCAGGTATAATCCTCGAACGCCTCGACGACCTCTCCGGGAGCCCAGTCGCTAAGCAGGGCGCCGATCGGCAACGGTGGGGGTCTGAGGAACTTCCTCGGCACTCTTTCCACAACCAGCGGCCTGTCCAGAGCGGGCGGCGATCGTACCTGAGGAAATACGTGTGGCCGTTGCCTGAGAGGACCCGAGCGGTGCTCCAGGAATAGGAGTCTTCCTTCCACTTGTAGACCTCTACCCAGCTTCCCTTGGACAGCCTCATGGCCACCATGACGACGTTAGAACGAATCCCAAGTCTCAAGAACCTCTCTCTCTCTCTCTCTCTCTCTCTCTCTCTCTCTCTCTCTCTCTCTCTCTCTCTAGCCCGACGCACACGAATGACAATGAACATAACAAGAAATATAGGGTAAAATGTCTCCTGTCTGGCAATTCGAATCCTTTTGAAACTGGGATATCGGTTAATCTGGTAGTTGGCACAACGCGCGTTCGTCATTGCAGCTTAGCAACGCAGTTAATCCCAGCAATTGCAGCACTGTGATGGGCTAAGTGGGTGGATCCATCGCCGGGCCCACGTGCAGTTAACTCATGGGGGAAAGCCTTTTTCTCGGGTCTGCTCGATTCCATCTCTCCTGAAGTTTGTTGGATATATTTTTGTTGCCCCGCCCCCCCCTCCGGGTTGTATATTTTCTTTAGTTCGATTCCACGTATTCTCTCGTACGCTTAGGAACTCCGAACAAATACAGAAAGGAGTTTGAGTGAATATATAATTATAAAATATTTTAAATATTTGATAAATAATAGATTAAAAAAACTGTCTTTTATATATGCATTCACGTAAGTTTAGTTTGGTAAAATTATATTTCAAGGATTCATTAAATATTATTTTAGAAACTTATCCTTCTGCTATTTTTAGTATTTATTTAAAAGTATATACATATTTTTATTTAAATTAATAAGTAAATAAATGAATTAATGTATGTAATCTTACAAAAAAAATATATGACTCAAATATATAATAAAAATAATAATTATATAAATAAATATAAAATAATATTTGAAGATGGATAAATAACTATAAGTCGTCTATGGACTTGTAACTATTCCTTTGTCTTCTAAAGTTATAGTTTTTTTTTCCTTGTAACATTGTTTGAGATAATGGGACTTGCCTATTATTTATTTTTAAAAATAATTAATTTATTTTTTATAAGTCCTTCAAGACTAAATAACATTATAATTGGGCTAATCTTTTATGAATTGATAAGATGCTAAATTAGGCAATTCCAACAAAGTCCACAATATTGATGATGATAAAAATTAAGAAAATGAAAGATGAAATTGAGGGTTAGAGTTTCCATTATATAATGATAATTTTTTATTTTAGAAATTAAAAAAATTATGTTAGTATTTTGTAAACACTATAATGCTATTGCCAATATAAAAATTATATTAGCATTTTTAATAAGCATCTAGACCAAATGTGATTTTTTTTAAAATAAATATATATATATATATAATATAATTTCATATTTAAATTATATATTGACCCTCATCGCATATTTTAAGTATATTTTCAAATATATCATTCATTCTTTGGTCGACATTTATCGTATCTACATAAGTTCTCGACTCATTTAATACTAAGTCCTCAAGTATAAGACTCATCTAACTATTTCTGTCATGTCTTTATATTTGGAGTGTGTCTCTATGTTTTTCACTAAGCAATGCACTCTTCCTATTGTGAGTAACAAATCAGTGGTGTAAAAAAGTCTCATCCTCGTGGTCGTGCCACCTATCGCATCATATCCGTCTATCTTTTCTTGGACTCACCACTGTGTATCTCAGAGTTCATGATCCTATAGAGTTATTACTCTCAGTATCTTGCAAGACACATCACACAATGTAGGGTTATGTCCGTATGCTTGATGCTATTTAAAAAAAAAATTATTTATATATACATTTTTCATGAATTCTTTTCCCAAAATAAGGCATAAGATAATAAAGTGAACTCATCTTGCAACACTATACGAGAAGGCGACTGCGCTGTTTGACATGCATGGTGCAATCCAATCCAAGGAAATACTTCAGCTATAAACTACAGAAGTCTTCACTGATACAAAGTAGATTTCTAGATCACAAAAACACTACAATGCAACCTTTTTTCCGAATTATATTAGCGGCAATACAAACGTCAATGACTACGAAACAACATGGTCATAAATCCTCACATCTTTGCACGAGAATAATGCATCAATCTATAGAAATTATAGTAAAAATGGAGCTACAAAGTTGCTGCCCTCTCTTAGATAACAATCAAACCTGATGAAGGACAAAGCATTCCTTCAAGGAAAATGACTAAGGGGGCTGCAAGTTGACTTCGGTTGAGGCAGATATTGGCCTGCTTTGCCATGGCTTTGACTGCATTTACATACGACTATCAACAGAGGATCAAGTCTTGCTATTTCAACGACTACAACTAGCGACAGAGGACGGAGGACTGCGATCGCCAGCAGCTTCGAGCATTCCACCAATCAATGTTTGCATATCTAATCCCTCTGGAGGTGCGGAATCATGAGGATGATGCCTCGACGGTAACTCGATGCCTCTCCTCTTCCAATCGGCCTTACTGCATGACTCAGCGGGCGACGAGATAGCTCATGGTCTTTTCTTGAAGCGTTCTTCATCTTCATTACGGCTGATTTAGCCTTCAACCGGCAACGGGTGGTTACTTGGTCTACGATTCACAGAATCCTGCAAGAACATGAAGAAACACCATTGAGTTATCCTGATTTTTGAACACCAACAAACAATAGACTGCCCTTTACGCTCTCAATGACGCTCCTCCTCGGGAGGATCCATCCAAGAACATATGTGCTTCCTACGTGCGTAGAAACATGTGTCAAGAATTGTTGGGTAATAATTACCTTTGGGATCACACTCCATGTGTTATCCTTCCATTGTCGCCACAGTCGGAGTTCGCAGGTGCGGACATTGAGGCGCCTGGAAGATCCAACAAGTCGGACGTGGAAGCGACCGACGGCCATGGCTGAGACCACCACCCCAGGATACAAGGTATAATCCTCGAAAGCCTCCATGACATCTCCGGGAGCCCAGTCGCTGAATGGGCCACCGATCGACAACGGCGGGGGTTTGAGGGAGCTCCTCGGCACTCTTTCCATAGCCAGCGGCTTGTCCGGCGGGCGACGATCGTACCTGAGGCAATACGTGTGGCCGTTGCTTCGAGAGGACCTAGCGGTGCTCCATGAATAGGAACCTTCCTTCCACTTGTAGACCTCCACCGAGCTTCCCTTGGACAACCTCATGGTTACGGTGCCGACGTTAGAACAAATGCAAAGTCTCAAGAACCTCTCTAATGACAATAAACCGAATAAGAAATATTAGTTATAATCCAATAAGCTCCTGAATTATTGAATCGTAAGATGAGATCCAATAAGAGCTAATAAGAGACTATTGGGTAGAGACCTATTAATCTAAGAAGCTTGGATAATTGTATAGAGATCCAATGCCCAATAGGACTGGATCCATTACGGTTTACAGAGAACCTCTATAAATAAGAGGAAATTGAAAGCTCATAAGCTGGGGTTCTCTTAATAGCCACTTTCTATTCTGCTCTGATCAAGAGAGGAGCATCGTCGTAGTCCCTATCGTATGGATACCGCTAGAGAGGAGGACGCTTGACCTTATTCATCCTCTCTTATAGATCTGCAGGGATCCAGGGATATACGATCTCCTTAGATATTATCGTTCTTTTCATACATAGTTTTCGGATTCACAGATTTGTTTTGACGTACCGATCTTTACACGACGAGGAACTTTTCATGGAAATCTAAGGGGTTTTGTTTTCTATTCTTCCGCTGCACATGAGATGTCGGCCCTATGGATTTCCCAATAATGGTATCAGAGCTACATTGTTTGTACAAAGATTGGATCTTAAACTACGTGTGTTGTGATTTAGAACAACTGTTGTCATCAAAATTATTGGCGCAAAAGATGAGGAAGGGCAACAATTATTGCTACCCTTGCTGTGCTCACACAACGGCCATAAAGCTGCTTGCAGCCTTGCTGCCTGCAACGGTAGCCGGTCGGTGGGCTACGGGCCACAAGCAGACAGTGCCTGCAGGCTACCTGCAAGGGGCAGGTGGTGCCTACTTGCAGGCGGTTTGCCCTCAAGGGCCGGCGTCGCCTGTAGGCGCTGCGCCCACGGGCAGAAGCGCCCACATGGCTGGCGCTACGCCCATGGGCAAAAGCGCCCGCATGGCTGGTGCCGGCCTGTTACGACCCCTTGCTACGACGACGTCTCCCGCGGGCAAGGGCGGTGGCCCCACCGCTCCCCCCCCCGCCCCCCCGTAGTGGCCATCGCCGGTCGGGTGGCGGTGACCATAACGCAGCAACGCAACAGAGGGAGTTAGGGTTTTCAAGCAAAAGATAGTTTTGCCCTTGGGAATTTTTGAAATTCTAATTTTATCCCTTTTGATCGAATGACCAAAATGCCATTCGAAATTCAAAAAATTTCCTCTAAGTCCTTGATTTCAGAAAAATATTAGTTAATTAAAATATTTAATTAGCTATTATTATTTATCTAGTAGTCCTATATAATAACATATATATGTGATGTATGATGTGATTTGATGTGTGTACATATGATTGTTATTATTGGGGCATGCGAGCCTTTATTTTTCTCATTTATTATCGGGCCTGCATGCTGTAATTTATTGTAATTATATGAGGATGCACAGTGGGAGCGTGGAAGCGATAGCGGGACCTACGAATCCGAGACGAACGATCCAATGCATGGAGATGTGTTGAGATGCCGACGGAACCGACAAAATGAGATGAATGATCATAGGGCATGAAGATATGCCGAGGCACACATAGATCTTGATGTGAGTGATTGAGCCCACTAGCTCGGGGTTGATCATATTAGGATATGGTACATGATCATCTACTGTGATTGCTCATGTGATGTGCGATTAGTTATATACCTACTAGATATATATATTTGCATGTGATGTAAATATATATTAAATATGTATGTGTGTGACACATTATATTAGGAGACCAAATCAAAAATCCCCTCAATTAATAATATTAAGTCAGTAAACGTGAGGTAATTAGATTGACCCACATGACCTTCCATCGTTATAGGTAGGAACCGATTCCCGGTGTAGGTTGAGTTAGTCGAGTCTCTCGAGACTCACCTATATCACGTTTCGCTATCTTATCTACGACATAAAGATGTCACCGGTGACCTAAGGACATGGTATACTTGGTCGAGTCTCTCGAGAGTATATTATCGAATCAGACTCATCTTATAACGATAGTGATGACTTAACTGAACATCATGGTTGGTCGAGTCCCTCGAGGCCATGGTGGTTCGGAGGTCGAACAGGATAGGAATCATAAAGAGTTGTGATTGACGAGAGTTGCCTACCTTTTGGGGCTTAGTGTGATTGGTCGAGTCCCTCGAGATTATACTAAGATGCTGATTAGATCTCGATCCCTACTAGAAGTCTACCGGAGACTTCCGTTTTACGTGCTGAGGGTGTCGCGTGACCCGCTAGAAAAATAGTCGGAGTACATCAAGATAGAAGTCCATATCTTGATTATTTATATTTCTACAAAATCTATATGTTATTTATTTATGCTATATTTTTATTTTTCTGAAAATATCATTATTTGACTCTCTATGTGGCATATTGATGCCAACCGCCTCACCGGTCAAAACTATATGGATTGGCACCACAAGCTGAGAATCGTTCTCATGACGGAGAAAATCACGTATGTCCTTGAAATAGTGATGTCGATGCCCAAGGAAAGGGCAAGCGAGGATGAGATCGCTCACTATGTGAAGTACGTAGATGACTCCACTCTTGCTTAGTGTTACATGTTGGGCTCCATGACTCCTGAATTATAGAGAACATAAAAAGATGGATGGCAAATCCTTACGCATATATCTTCGCAAATTGTTTGAGGAATAGGGAAGAACTTAACGATATGAGATATCGAAGAAGTCTCTTTTATGCTAGGATGATTAAGAGGACACTAGTTCAGAACCATGTCCTTAAGATGATTGAGTGGATAGAGACACTCACAGTTCTAGGAATGGTCCTAGAGGATAACCTGTGTATGGATCTTCTACTTCAGTCTCTACTCGATTCCTTTTCACAGTCCTCTATGCTGGTAAGACCAGAAAGAAAAAGAAGACAAAGAAGTCCCTTGAGAAGGGCAAAGGGCAAGGGCAGATCAGGTAAAGCAAAGGCTGCTAAGAAGACCCAGAAGAGGACAAAAGCTAGTGCTTCCACTATGGTAAAAATGGGCATTGGAAGAGGAACTGCAAAGAGTATATTGTAGAGAAGGCGGAACATAAGCTTAGAGAAGCTTCAGATATACATTCATAATTAGTCTTTATTTGTCAGATTCATATGATAACACATAGATATTGGATACCGATAGTGTTTATCATATCTGCAATTCGTTGTAGGTTCTGATAAGGCCTAAGAGATTGATGAGAGGTAAGATGGACCTCAAAATAGGCAATGAAGCAAGAGTTGCTGCTATTGCTATTGGCGAGGTCAACCTACATCTGCCTGGTGGAGTTACTATTGTATTAGATGCATCTTATTTAGTTCTCTCTATCATCGAAAATGTTATTTTCATTTTATGTTTGACATGTGTTAAGATCTAGAGCGGCACTAAGCGGTGGGGGGGGTGTGAATTAGTGCAGCGGTTAAGTACGATAATTTTTTACGATCTAAACAAGTTCGAAAACTTTGTACGATCAAAAGCAACGTTTTATTTGAACTCGGAAAGGAATGATACTTTAAACTTAAAGCCAATTGTAAGAAGGAGAAATAAGAGAAGTAAAGTGAAGATGGTTTACATAAATGTAAATAATAATAATAAAAATACAAAGCAGAATTTTTATAGTGGTTCGGTCATACGACCTACGTCCACTTTTGATTCCTCTTCTCTTGAGGCCACCGGCTTTCCACTAGGTGTCTTCCTTCTAACGGGCGAAGACAAGCTCCCTTACAGTGCTCTCCTTTTGACGGGCTTAGGAGGTAACTCTTACGAGGCCTCTCAACCCTTTCTAAGGCTAGATCACACTTTAGAATTAGAGAAAGATTTTGACACTATTACAACAGAGTTTTCCCTTTTTCTTTCTTAGTTTTTGTGTGTTTATCAACCATGAATGAGAGGGGTATTTATAGGCCCCAAGGTGATTCAAATTTAGAGCCCAAATTTGAATCATCCCAATTTTTCCGGGTACGGGCGGTACCACCGCCTGACACACTGACATGGTCAGTGTACTATATGGTACCACCACCCGAGAGAGCGGTGCCACCACCCAGAACATCTGGGATTTCGGTCCCTAGGTGGTGCCACTGCCTGGGTCTAGCGGTGCCACCGCTACACTATTCCGGCAAGACTAAATGAGCCCGAACTTCAGCCTAAATCAGCCCAAGTAAGGCCCAATTGGCCCCTACAAGGGTTAAACAAGATTATTACCTAATCCTTACCCTAATTATGTACTAACTACTAAATTAAAATATAATTCTAAGCAAATTAACAACTGGCAATGTCGAGTCTTCTTCCGGTGAACTTCCGACCGGCTTCCGACGCACCCTCGGATTTCTTCCGATGGACTCCCAGTAGGCTCCCGGACTTGTGGCAAGTTTGACGAATCTTGGGCAAGCTTTTGAACCTTCTCGATGAGCTCCATGAACCTCTGATAAATCTCCGACGAACTTTTCAATGAACTTCCAAAAACTTCGACAAATCCCCGATTCTTTCTTGGTTGATTCCGCCAGCACTTCTGGCGATCCTTCGGACTTCCGATGGACTCTCGAACTCCTAACAACTTGACTCCGGTAATTTGCTTTATGTCTTCAAGCTATCATAGTTAATCCTGCGCACATAAGCCAAAACTCTACTTCGATCTAAATAGTTATTACAACACGAATTGACATTCTATTGCTCGGCACATCATTGATCGGTGCTTCGTTCGGTTCTTCAGGACATCGTCCTCTCTTACGGTTTGTTGCCCAATTGGCAGTTAAACTTTGCAACCCCGATATCCTTGGCGTAACCCGCTCTTCTTGGCCCGATGCCCGACATCCGAAGTCTTCTGCCAATTGTCGATCGAAACTCCGACACAATGTCCAATATCCTGATGTGATTTCCTTTGGCGAAACGTCAATTCCTCCTACGTCAACTGTCTAATCCTGATCGAGTAGACCTGCATAACTCAAAATGCAGTTAGACCACAAAACACAATCAATTAGTTTCATCATCAAAATTCGAGATTCAACAATCTCCCCCTTTTTGATGATGACTAACGGAGTTAACCTTAACTCCTCAGAGTTTAACCAAAATCCCCCTATCAATATACCATTGATAGAAACCTTAGATTTTTCTAAATCCAACTAACATGTATCAAAATCATGTTATCAAAAGTATCATGCAAATTATAAAATATTCAAAACATCATACATTGCATGATAACATCAATCTACTTCTCCCCCTTTATCATCAACAAAAAGGAAAAGTTGCTCTAGCTATTTTAAAGGATATGCAAGTCAACATATAATCTAGATTTATAACAATCAATCATAACAAGATTTTTAAGGATGTCCAATCACAGCAATCCATCAGTTGCTTCTTGCAATTCATCATAGCAAGTTTGTAATTTGCTTCTCTTTAGATTGCAAGATTGCAATCGTTGCTCCCCCTTTGTCATTGACAAATAAAAGTGGAGTACAAATAGTCTTTTACATCAATACTTTAATCATGACAAAATAACAAATTTACAACATGAATTTTCAACATATCAAGTCATGAATTCAAGGGAATCAAAAATCATGATACGAGGGAAAAAGATGATAAGCAAGCAATCAATAATGATAAACGAGCTAGCATACTTTGCGATACGCAAGCTAGCTTTCTTTTAATTCTTCTCTTTTGTAACTAAGTTTCGCCTTTTCAAGTTATCAACTTTTTGTTTGCAATGAGCTAGTAATTTTTGTAAAATTTACAACATTTTTAACCATGCAAGCTCACGAGTTTAAAAAATAATATAACATTGCAGTTTCTTTCTTCTCATTTTGAGATGTGGAAGTTTTGTCTTTTTGTAATTTCTGGCTAGCTATGTTTGCCACTTTCTCTTGTGATATCCAAGCTAGCATGCTAACTCCCCTTTTATTATTGTCGAAAAGAAGAGAAGACTCAATAGCTAAAAATTTCAATCATTATTTTACATCAACCAATATTTCAAATTTTCACATGATGCATACAAGCCATAGATGCAAAGAATTTATGAAAGCAAGCCAAAGTAATCATGTCATTTCTAAGTCATGAAAGATATAAAATCAAAACTCAAGAAAATCAAGAGGGACATGATTCATTTGACAAATCCTTTTAATAATGATTCATCATAAAGCAAATTTTTTTACATCAAGGCAAAGAAAAATCATGTCAAAAATTCTAAAAAGTATTTCAAGCCAACAAGATCACATTTGAAGGATAAAATATATCACAATCGTAAATGTCGATAAGTGATTCATTTGAGTGCAAAACCACTTGATTCATGCATGAAAATTCCAAATATCAAATATCAAGATATCAAGACTTGGATTGTGATAAAGCTCATTCAAGTTCGAATCATCAAAATCATTAACATAATTTATGAGATTAACAATTGATATAAACTTGAATTGTTCTCCTCTATGGTAAATAAAAAGAAAATATAGGAGAACAAAATGAATTAAGAGAGATAGAACATGATTGAAGCATGATTCATTTTTTAAATTGTATCTTATGTCATAAATACGAATCAAACATTTGTCAAATTCGGAATCAACCTCAAAATCACATTCAATAAATTCATACATGATAAGCATGGATTCATGAATTTCTTATAGAAAAATTGATCAGATTGAGATAGAGAATTACATTTCATTTTTATATGTGATTTGCTTCTTATAATCATGCTTTTGCCCTTAATAAAAACAAATATCAACATTCAAGATGAAAAGGCAAATTGTCATTAAGTCAAATCAAATTAAGCTTGTGGCATTTTTCAATAGATTTGATTTAAGAGTTTCACATGGATTCATCAAAACTGAAAACTTTTAGAAATAGAAAAATTTTCAAGAATCATGCATTTCCTTGCATTAATTTTATATGAACCTGCCTTTGCCTTTTAAGTCAAACAGAAATAAGCATGATCGTTCAAGACTTAAAAGCAAAATCTATCATCGAGATTCTTAAAGTTGAAAAATATAACCCGTCATTTAAACAATTCATCGTAAAATGATTAAGACCAAAAATACATTGGTTCAAAATGAAGGAGTCACTCATTATACACAATATGTTTTATTTAAATTTGTTTGTTTCATATGAATGTAGTGTGCTCATATTTTAAAATATGAGTATTATGTTTAAAACCAACACATGAGTTTCACATATGATATCATAAGGTAATTAAGCATGATAACAAACTTTTAATATTTTCATTAGTATCAATGATGATTTCATAGGGTATGTTCAATGAAAGCCATCATGGTATAACTTTGAAATACAAGTTATCATTAAAGCCATTAAGATCAAATGCATCAAAATCTTTCATTCGAAAATTTTATTAAAAGCAATAGAGATGGTTTACATGTAAACATGCTCTTGTCTTTTTATACTAGATTCATGTATCATTGTATAGATCCAAAAAGTAAGTTTCAAGAGAAATTGTTTAAACCAAATGCATGATGCACTCATTTATTTTCAAAATATTCATCATGATTGTTTTCATGAGATTCACAAGATTGGTAAAGTGAATTTATTAACCTCAATAGGATAGAAAATGAATTTTCATTTCATGTAATTATTTTCATGTGAGCATATTCAAGTCTTTTTATAAAAACATATATCAATAAGACATTGGTTTAGTCATAAACTCGTCAAGACCAAACACACCAAAAATAAAACATTATGATAACATATTTTTCATTTTTATATGTTTTATTTTATGTGGTTGATCGCATATAAATATGTTCACATTTTCACACAAAAGCCAAGCATCATATAAATTTGAAATTATCATCAAAATCTTTCATTCCAAAATTTGTTAGGAGTAAAGTAAATTGATTAGATGTAAGCATGCTCAATTCTTTTGTATAAACGATATGTATTAAGTTTAAAATCGAAAAATAAATTTCATAAAATAAATCAATAAGATACACATGATTTTATATTTTCATTCTATTATTATGAAAAGCGATACTGAAATTCATCAAGATAAATATTCATTGGATTTAATCTTGTTAGGTGTACAAGCATGAGATGCAATTATCATGATGATTCATTTTGTGTCAAAAACCATGCATTGAATTGTTATTTCAAAATCATACATGAGATTGATCTTGTAATAGCACAAGTTAAGCAATCATCATTCTTTTTTATATACTTCTCAAAAATACTAGAAGGAAAAGCATGATATATTTTTGAAAAATAATTATTTATTTCCTACTAACTAGGTTAAGCACTTATGGAAAAGTCATGTAATTTCAAAACAACATAAGAACATTTTAGGTGAGTTGCTAACCTTATGGTTGAAACTCATCAAAGCCTAATTCGTCATTTCACCTTTGGAAGTTCTTAATTCATTCTTGGGTGCCTTCCTCTTCTTTGGCCTCATCTTTCATTCAAGTTTATTTTTTATTTTAGATTTTTGTTTAATGAACTTATTAAAATTTATTAAAAGATCAATGTCCTCTTCATTGTCCTCATCGCTTGAGTCATCACTCAAGTAGCATTTTATAGTTCGAAGTTTTAAATCCTTCCTATTCTTTGGAAGGTAGTTCATGTGTTCATCAGGTTTAAAATGTTCCAAGAATATCATTTCATAAGTCATTAATGACCCGACTAATTCTTCTAATGGAAAATCATTTAAATTTTTAGTCTCTTGTATTGTGTTACTTTAGAATCTCACCTTTTTAGAAAGGATCTTAAGATCTTGTTAGTGAGTTCAAAATTTAAAAAATATTTACCAAGACTTTTTAAGCTATTGACGATATCCGTGAAACGATATACATGTCACCGATAGATTCGCTTGGTATCATTCGAAAGAGCTCAAAATCATGAAATAAGAGGTTTACTTTTAAGTCTTTGACTCTACTAGTTCCCTCGTGCGTGATTTTAAGTGTCCACCAAATATCAAAAGCCGTTTCACACATAGAAATCCAATTGAACTCATTTTTATCGAAAGTGCAAAATAAGGCATTCATAGCCTTTGTATTTAAAGAAAAAGATTTTTTCTCTAAGTCCGACCATTCGTTCATCAGTTTAGAGGGAAGTTGAAATCCATTTTAAATGATGTTCCATAAATCCAAATTCATAAAAAGTAAGAAAACTCTCATTTGAGTTTTCTAATAAGTGTAGTCCGATCCATTAAAGAACGGAGGACAAACAATCGAAAAACCCTCTTGAAAGCCGTGAAGAGCAATTTCTCACGGGTGTGAATCCGAAAGAGAAATAACGAGGCTCTGATACCAATTGTTAGGATCTAGACTAAGAGGGGTGGGGGTGAATTAGTGTAGCGGTTAAGTACGATAATTTTTGGCGATCTAAATAAGTTCGAAAACTTTGTAGGATCAAAAGCAATGTTTCATTTGAACCCGAAAAGGAATGATACTTTAAACTTAAAGCCGATTATAAGAAGGAGAAATAATATAAGTAAAGTGCAGATAGTTTGCATAAATATAAATAACAATAATAGAAATGCAAATCAGAATTTTTATAGTGGTTCGGTCATACGACCTACGTCAACTTCTTATTTCTCTTCTCTTGAAGCCACCGGCTTTCCACTAGGTGTCTTCCTTCCAACGGACGAAGACAAGCTCCTTTACGATGCTCTCCTTTTGACGAGCTTAGGAGGTAACCCTTATAAGGCCTCTCAACCCTCGCTAAGGCTAGATCACACTTTAGAATTAGAGGAAAGATTTTGACACTATTATAACAGAGATTTTCCTTTTTCTTTCTCAGTTGTTGCGTGTTTATCAACCATGAATGAGATGGGTATTTATAGGCCCCAAGGTGATTCAAATTTGAAGCCCAGATTTGAATTATCCTGATTTTTTCGAGTACGGGCGGTACTACTGCCAATGCTGGGCGGTACCACTGCCCGAGGCAATAGTGCCACTGCCCAAAACACCTAGGATTTCGGTCCCTGGGTGGTGCCACCGCTTGGGTCTGGTGGTGCCACCACTACACTATTCTAGCACTATTCCAGCAGTATTCCAGCAAGTCTGAATGGGCCCTAACTTCAGCCCAAATCAGCCCAAATAAGGCCCAATTGACCCATACAAGGGTTAAACAGGATTATTACCTAATCTTTACCTTAATTATATGCTAACTACTAAATTGAAACATAATTCAAAGCAAATTAACAATCGATAATGTCGAGTCTTCTTCCGGTGAGTTTTCCGATGAACTTCTGGCCAACTTCTAACACACCCTCGGATTTCTTCCGGCGGACTCCCAGCAGGCTCCTGAACTTGTGGTGAGTTTGACGAATCTTGGGCAAGCTTCTGAACCTTCTCAGTGAGATCCACGAATCTCCGACAAAACTCCGATAAACTTTTCGGCGAACTTTTGAAACCTTCGGTAAGTCCCCGATTCTTTCTCGGTTGATTCCGATAACACTTACGACGATCTTTCGGACTTCCGGTGGACTCTCGAACTCCCAACAACTTGGCTATAGTAATTTGCTTTATGTCTTCAAGCTATCATAGTTAATCCTACACACATAAGCCAAAACTCTACTTCGATCTAAACAGTTATTATAACGTGAATTGACATTCTGTTGCCCGATACATCATTGGTCGACGCTTCGTCTGGTTCTTCGGCACATCGTCCTCTCTTGCGGTTTATTGCCCAATCGATGGTTGACCTCCGTAACCCCGAGATCCTTGGTGCAACCCGCTCTTCTTTACCTGATGCCCGACGTCCGAAGCCTTCTATCGATTGTCGATCGAAACTCTAGCACGACGTCCAATATCCTGATATGATTTCCTCTGGTACAACGTCAATTTCTCCTGCGTCAACTATCTAATCCTTATCAAGTAGATCTACATGCTCAAAATGCGCTTAGACCATAAAACATAATTAATTAGTTTCATCATCAAAATCCGAGATTCAACATAAAGTAGTTTTTTAGAACAATAGTTGTTCAACTATTGAGGATGATAAGATCATCACGAGAGGAACATTGTATAATAATTTGATTATGCTAGACTCTACTCCACATATCATGAATGTAAGTGAGTCCAAGAGAAAACGAGATGAGGTGAATAGTGTAAACCTATGGCATTGTAGGCTAGGTCATATCTATGAGTGAAGAATTCAAAAGTTGCTGTTATATGGATACCTAAATCCATTTGACTATGACTCATATACAACTTACGAACCTTACTTTCGTGGAAAGATGACTAACTCTCCATTTAGTGGAATTAAAGAGAGAGCCACTTAGTTGTTGGTACTTATACATAGTGATGTATGTAATCTCATGTCAACTCAAGCCATTAGTGGTTATTTTTACTTCATTATTTTCACTAACAATTTCTCTAGATATGGACATGTGTACTTGATGAAGTACAAATTCGAAACCTTTGAGAAATTTAGGGAGTATAAGAATGAAGTAGAGGTTCAGACTGGAAAGAGTCGAAGAGGTGAGTACTTGAGTACAGAGTTCACATAGTTCCTCAAGGACCAGGGGATTCTATCCCAATGGACACCTTCTTATACTCCCTAGCTCAATGGAATATTCGAAAGGAGAAATCATACACTGTTAGACATGGTCAGTCCATGATGAGTTTCATCGACCTACCCGTCTCATTCTAGGGATATGCCCTAGAGTCCACAGCGTACCTTCTGAACAGAGTTCCAACTAAGTCGGTAGTGTCTACACTATATGAGATATAGAAAGGGAAGCCCGATCTTAAGATTGGTAAGATTTGGGGCTGCCCTACTCACGTTAAGAGACACATACCCAATAAATTAGAATCCAGGACGGAATGGTGCAAGTTCATGGGATACCCCAAGAAAACATGTGGGTATTATTTCTATCACCCCATCTTTGTAGCTAAGAGAGTAGTGTTCCTTGAGAAGGAACACATTCTTGGTGGAAACAGTGGGAGCATGATAAAATTGAGTAAGGTTGGAGAACCTAGCTCAAGTACCATTCCACAGCTAGAGTCTGTTCAGATACCTAGCACATAAGTTCCAACTTTACGTAGGTGCGATAGAGTATCTCATCCTCTTGAGAGATATGTGGGACATATTAGAGGAGAGGATGTTGAGGATATTGATCCTCAGACCTATGAGGAGGCTATTACGAGTATAGACTCCGGGAAGTGGCAAGAAGCTATGAATTTAAAGATGGATTCCAGATACTCCAACAAGGTTTGGAACCTAGTTAATGCACTCGAGGGTATCGTACCCATTGGCTGCAAGTGGATCTTCAAGAAGAAGATCGGAGTAAATGGAAAAGTAGAGACCTATAAAGCAAGGCTAGTGGCTAGGGGTTCTTGTTAAAGCCACGATGTTGACTATGATGAAACCTTCTCACATATAACTATGCTAAAATCCATTCGAATTCTATTGGCTATTGTAGCACACCTTGATTATAAGATCTGATAGATAGACATGATAACCACATTCCTCAACGGTAACCTCGAGGAGGAGGTGTATATGATACAGCCTAAGAGATTTATGTTCAAAGACAGTCCAGATAAGGTGTGCAGGTTGCTTAGGTCCATGTACGAACTAAAGCAAGCTTCCTAGAGTTGGAACATAATATTTAATAAGGGATCAGATCTTATGACTTCGTTAAGAACGAAGATGAGCTTTGTGTGTACAAGAAGGTCAGTGGGAGCGCTATCACTTTTTTAGTGTTGTATGTGGATGACATCCTAATCATTGAGAATGATATAGGAATGCTCTCTATGCTAAAAGCTTGGCTATCTAGACACTTTTTCATGAAGGACTTAGGGGAAGCATCCTACTTATTGAGGATTAGGATCTATAGAGATAGATCCAAGAGGATGATTGGCTTGTCCTAGTCCAAGTGCATAGACACCATTGTCAAAAGGTTTGGCATGAAAAATTCCAAGAGAGGTCTCATACTGATGAGACATAGGTTATCACTTTCTAGGAGAATATCCCCAAAGGCTCCCAAAAAGGACACACATGGATAGGATACCATATGCCTTAGCAGTATGGTCTATCATGTATGCTATGCTATGTACCAAGCTTGATATAGTGCATGCTCTGAGTGTCACGAGCAGGTATCAAGCAGATCCAAGCATGGAGCAAAGGAAAGCAGTAAAGTATATCCTTAAGTACTTGAGAAGGACTAAGGATTTTTTACTGGTATATGGAAAAAGTAGCCTTAAGATTGAGGGCTACACGGACTCGAGCTTCCAGTCCGATGTCGATGATGATAAATCTAATTCAAGGTATGTATTCACTCTGAATGAAGGAGCAAGTGGAAGTGTTCCAAGCAAGGCACTACTGCTGACTTGACCACAGAGAGGCGGAATACATTACTGCGATAGAGGCAGTAAATGAGAGAGTCTAGATGAAGCAGTTCATCATAGATTTGGGAGTTGTACCGAGCAGCGAGGAGCCGATTTCCTTATATTGCAATAACTATGGGGCGATTACTTGATTAAGGGAACTTAGATCTCATCAGAAGTGTTCTGAGGTAGTTCCAGCTTATTAAAGAGATCATGGTCCAAAGAGATGTAGCAGTGGAAAGAGTTCCATCCGACGATAACATTGTAAATCCACTGACAAAGTCATTGACTCAGATTATCTTTGAGGATCACAGAGGCCTGATAGGGATCAGACACGTAGGTGATTAGCTTTAGGTCAAGTGGGAGATTGCTAGTTATAGGTGCCCTACAAGTCAATCACGTGAGTGATGGCACTTGTAATATGCTGCGTCAATCTCTTTGCTTATGATTATTGGTATTTTCTCAAATTATCTGGATGTATATTGTGATGTCTTTGGATCTATGCAATGTGAATCGGATCATGATGAGATCACGATAATGAGATCGATTTACCTTTAAACACAAACCTTAAATAATTCCGGTCATAGGTTATTCGAGAGGGATATCGGGATAACCGGATAGACTAGTGTACTATATACCCGTCCATATGATGGAGGTGACTAGTCTCATAGCTACTCGTGTGGGAACACTAAGGATATAGTACAGATGCTCATTGGAGAATGAGTTCACTGATTGATCCGCTTACGGAGTGTTGGATGGTTATTGATATCTCACGTCAGACAACGATTCCGTAGTCTCAGTAGTGTATCTGGTCCTTAGAATTGAGACACCAAGAAAGTCCTATATGAGTACTCCACTCTTTGATACCGGACTTATATGTTTGGAAGTTCCAGATCTAGTACAACCGGTTATTGGGAGTGACTGCCAATCTTACGAAGGCTATTGAGTGTCAATAGAGGATCATCCGCTCTCGGTATCATGAGAGGAATATCCCATGTGATTTTGCTTAGGTAAATCCCTGGCCAGGGTCATTCAGATTGAGGGAGAAATAGTTCTCTAGGAGAATCCGATTATAACGAGACTCGATTAGAAACCGTATAGGCTTGACAACACCATACCCGATATACGGTCTCTAGGATATTAGATGGATGATGGATTATAGGTACATGGTAATTGAGGACAGATAAGTCCAAAGAATTGGATTCCTCTATATCGTTTGGGGACTGCGGCGTAGTAGCCTAGTATGTCCGCAGTCGATGAGTCGGAGAATTATTATGGAGATAATAATTCACTAAGTCAGAAAAAGTTCTGACAAGTATTACTCACGGCTAGCTCAATATTGAGCCTAGAGGATCACACACATATGGTAGGTGTTGCGACGAGTAGAGGTTCGGATATGAGATATCCGTCGGAGCCCCTATCTTATTGAATATCAAATAAGCCCCTGAATTATTGGATCATAAGATGAGATCCAATAAGAGCTAATAAGAGATTATTGGGTAGAGACCCATTAATCTAAGAGGCTTGGGTAATTGGTTAGAGATCCAATACCCAATAGGGTAGGATCCATTAGGGTTTACAAGGGGCCTCTATAAATAGGAGGGAATTGAAGGCCCATAGGCTGGGGTTCTCTTAATAGCCACCTTTTATTCTCCTCTGACCAAGAGAGGAGCATCATCGCAGTCCCTATCATATGGATACAGCTAGAGAGAAGGACACTTGACCTTCTTCATCCTCTCCTATAGATCTGCAGGGATCCAGGGATATACGATCTCCCTAGGTACTATCATTTTTTTCATACACATAGTTTTCGGATTCGCGAATTTGTTTTGACGCACCGATCTTCGCACGACGAGGAACCTTTCGTGGAAATCTAAGGGGTTTTATTTTCTGTTCTTCCGCTGCGCATGAGATGTCGCCCCCTTGGATTTCCCAACACTAACAATATGAGTTGGGTTATACTTAAGCACATGAGCTGAATTGTGTTTGACTATATGGACTGGCTTGAGCCTGGCCACATTGGCTGGGTCCTATTTAACCATATGAGCTAAGTCATATTGACCACTTGAGTTGAATTATACCAACCACATGGACTCCATCATTCTTAACCATATATACTAGGTTATATCTAACTACATAATCTAAGTCATGCCTAATCACAAGAATTAGACCATATCTAGCACATGAGCTAGGTTATGTCTGACTATATGTGCTAAGTCACACATAATCACATGAGTTGATTTGGTTAATTAACGTAACTCGGGTTAGATGTTAATTTGATATCTCTTATTAAATTAGATTTTAATATATTTTTAAATACTTTAAATTATTATAAAAATAATAATCAATATTAATTTTTTTATTTAATAAATTAATTATTTTAATTTATGATTATAAATTTAAAATTAATTAGATCATAAAAATTTACATATAATTTCTTGAAACATAAATATGTCTAATTAATTAAAGTAAACTATTATTAAATTAACAAATCATTCTAATATTACAATTCAAGGATTATTATTTATCAATCATAAATTTTAAAATTAAAACATTATTATGCATTACACAAATTATAATAATTATAATATTAAGAATCTTAAAATATAAAAAAAAATTATAAAAAAAAGAGAATCCTACCTCTCATTATGATCCTCTTAAATCCTCCAACCATTAAGCTTAGTAAGGAATGATAGAAGAGAGCCCCTTTGTATAAGGGAAGATGAGTTCTCCTTGAAAAATAAGTAATAATTTAATTTATAAATTTATTTTTATTTTACTTTCATGCATAAAGATAGAAGTATAATATTTATTTCTTAGGATTCACACAAAAAAAATAAAATTTAAACTATATTTTTTAAAATTATATTACTCATTAAGAAATTAATTAATTAATAATTCAATTGATTGACAATTTTTTAGATTATCCATAAGTTTAAAAATTAATTTTAATTATTTTCTTAACCCTACTATATAAACTAGGAAGTTACTAATTTAAATAAAATAATATCTTATTTATATTAATTTGATTTATGGTGAGAGAGAAAAAAAAATAATCGGTGATTCTGTTGCCCATTCGGAGGAGTGAGGAAGGAAACTTCATCTCATCTGATTTTATGACAGAGAGAAATATACAAAATAAAAATAAGGCATCGAGTTTTTTTTATGACCCTTTTGATTGTTACTCAAGTCAAAGTTGCTATACAAAACAGACTTAGAACTTAGTTAGTTCGATGGGGGAGAGAGAGAGAGAGAGAGCTCCAAGTATTCCTATCCCCTTCTCATGTTCGTCGTGGGGTTCGATTTTTGACTTCTCTACTTGTCGTACAAAGATTAATCATCATAATATCAATATAATAATGACATCCAAGTAGTAGAGGATAATCTTATACAAATCGTAAGGAGTGTGTTCGTAGTTGATGGGAGACAACATCTTATAGCATCATTTGCAGATTATTTGTTTATTTGCATATCCTCGAGTTCAATTGCAAGCCAAACATGAGAAATGGAGAAGGAAAACCACTATTTCTGTATCCTCAAGTTTTGTATATCAGATAGTAGATTTCTAAATACTGGAAAAGGATGATGACTTGACGTATTCATACCGAGTATAACTGGGGCTACGACTTGATGTATCTTACAAAATGATCTTACGTGATGAAGGATGAAGTATTCCTTCAAGGAAAACCACTAAATAAGGACTGCAAGTTGCCTTCCTGATACCCGGCTGACTCCGTTTACTTACAACGATCAACATAGGATCAAGTGTTTTTGCTATTTCAAGAACTACCAACTGAGGTCGAAGGACTGCGATCGCCGTCGGCTTCGAGCATTCCACCAATCACTGTTTGCAGATCCAATGCCCGTGGAGGAGGCACGGAAGCATGAGGATGATGCCTCGACGGCAACTCCATACCTCTCCTCCTCCAACCAGCCGTATTGCATGACTCAGCGGGCGACGAGATGATCCGTGGCCTTTTCGTGGAGCACCCTTCATCTTCATCACGGTTGATATAGCCTCCAACTGCCAATGGGTGGTTGCTTGGTCTACGATTCCCAGAATCCTGCAAGAACATGAAGAAACACTACTGAGTTGACCTAATTTTGAAGACCAACAAACATTAGACCGCCTTTTACGATCTCAATGACGCTCCTCCTCAGGAGGATCGATCCAAGAACATATGTGATTCCTACGCACGTAGAAACATGTGCGTAAAGAATCGTTGGGTAATTACCTTTGGGATCAGACTCCATGTGTTATCCTGCCATTGCTGCCGCAGCCGGAGTTCGCAGGTGCGGACATTGAGGCGCCTCGAAGATCCAGCAAGTCGAACGTCGAAGCGGCCGAAAACCATGTCTGAGACCACCACCGCAGGATACCAGGTATAATCCTCGAACGCCTCGACGACCTCTCCGGGAGCCCAGTCGCTAAGCAGGGCGCCGATCGGCAACGGCGGGGGTCTGAGGAACTTCCTCGGCACTCTTTCCACAACCAGCGGCCTGTCCAGCGGGCGGCGATCGTACCTGAGGAAATACGTGTGGCCGTTGCCTGAGAGGACCCGAGCGGTGCTCCAGGAATAGGAGTCTTCCTTCCACTTGTAGACCTCTACCCAGCTTCCTTGGACAGCCTCATGGCCACCATGACGACGTTAGAACGAATCCCAAGTCTCAAGAACCTCTCTCTCTCTCTCTCTCTCTCTCTCTCTCTCTCTCTCTCTCTCTCTCTCTCTCTAGCCCGACGCAACGAATGACAATGAACATAACAAGAAATATAGGGTAAAATGTCTCCTGTCTGGCAATTCGAATCCTTTTGAAACTGGGATATCGGTTAATCTGGTAGTTGGCACAACGCGCGTTCGTCATTGCAGCTTAGCAACGCAGTTAATCCCAGCAATTGCAGCACTGTGATGGGCTAAGTGGGTGGATCCATCGCCGGGCCCACGTGCAGTTAACTCATGGGGAAAGCCTTTTTCTCGGTCTGCTCGATTCCATCTCTCCTGAAGTTTGTTGGATATATTTTTGTTGCCCCCGCCCCTCCCTCCGGGTTGTATATTTTCTTTAGTTCGATTCCACGTATTCTCTCGTACGCTTAGGAACTCCGAACAAATACAGAAAGGAGTTTGAGTGAATATATAATTATAAAATATTTTAAATATTTGATAAATAATAGATTAAAAAAACTGTCTTTTATATATGCATTCACGTAAGTTTAGTTTGGTAAAATTATATTTCAAGGATTCATTAAATATTATTTTAGAAACTTATCCTTCTGCTATTTTTAGTATTTATTTAAAAGTATATACATATTTTTATTTAAATTAATAAGTAAATAAATGAATTAATGTATGTAATCTTACAAAAAAAAATATGACTCAAATATATAATAAAAATAATAATTATATAAATAAATATAAAATAATATTTGAAGATGGATAAATAACTATAAGTCGTTTATGGACTTGTAACTATTCCTTTGTCTTCTAAAGTTATAGTTTTTTTTTTCCTTGTAACATTGTTTGAGATAATGGGACTTGCCTATTATTTATTTTTAAAAATAATTAATTTATTTTTATAAGTCCTTCAAGACTAAATAACATTATAATTGGGCTAATCTTTTATGAATTGATAAGATGCTAAATTAGGCAATTCCAACAAAGTCCACAATATTGATGATGATAAAAATTAAGAAAATGAAAGATGAAATTGAGGGTTAGAGTTTCCATTATATAATGATAATTTTTTATTTTAGAAATTAAAAAAATTATGTTAGTATTTTGTAAACACTATAATGCTATTGCCAATATAAAAATTATATTAGCATTTTTAATAAGCATCTAGACCAAATGTGATTTTTTTTTAAATAAATAAATAAATATATATAATATAATTTCATATTTAAATTATATATTGACCCTCATCGCATATTTTAAGTATATTTTCAAATATATCATTCATTCTTTGGTCGATATTTATCGTATCTACATAAGTTCTCGACTCATTTAATACTAAGTCCTCAAGTATAAGACTCATCTAACTATTTCTGTCATGTCTTTATATTTAGAGTGTGTCTCTATGTTTTTCACTAAGCAATGCACTCTTCCTATTGTGAGTAACAAATCAGTGGTGTAAAAAAGTCTCATCCTCGTGGTCGTGCCACCTATCGCATCATATCCGTCTATCTTTTCTTGGACTCACCACTGTGTATCTCAGAGTTCATGATCCTATAGAGTTATTACTCTCAGTATCTTGCAAGACACATCACACAATGTAGGGTTATGTCCGTATGCTTGATGCTATTTAAAAAAAAAATTATTTATATATACATTTTTCATGAATTCTTTTCCCAAAATAAGGCATAAGATAATAAAGTGAACTCATCTTGCAACACTATACGAGAAGGCGACTGCGCTGTTTGACATGCATGGTGCAATCCAATCCAAGGAAATACTTCAGCTATAAACTACAGAAGTCTTCACTGATACAAAGTAGATTTCTAGATCACAAAAACACTACAATGCAACCTTTTTTCCGAATTATATTAGCGGCAATACAAACGTCAATGACTACGAAACAACATGGTCATAAATCCTCACATCTTTGCACGAGAATAATGCATCAATCTATAGAAATTATAGTAAAAATGGAGCTACAAAGTTGCTGCCCTCTCTTAGATAACAATCAAACCTGATGAAGGACAAAGCATTCCTTCAAGGAAAATGACTAAGGGGGCTGCAAGTTGACTTCGGTTGAGGCAGATATTGGCCTGCTTTGCCATGGCTTTGACTGCATTTACATACGACTATCAACAGAGGATCAAGTCTTGCTATTTCAACGACTACAACTAGCGACAGAGGACGGAGGACTGCGATCGCCAGCAGCTTCGAGCATTCCACCAATCAATGTTTGCATATCTAATCCCTCTGGAGGTGCGGAATCATGAGGATGATGCCTCGACGGTAACTCGATGCCTCTCCTCTTCCAATCGGCCTTACTGCATGACTCAGCGGGCGACGAGATAGCTCATGGTCTTTTCTTGAAGCGTTCTTCATCTTCATTACGGCTGATTTAGCCTTCAACCGGCAACGGGTGGTTACTTGGTCTACGATTCACAGAATCCTGCAAGAACATGAAGAAACACCATTGAGTTATCCTGATTTTTGAACACCAACAAACAATAGACTGCCCTTTACGCTCTCAATGACGCTCCTCCTCGGGAGGATCCATCCAAGAACTTATGTGCTTCCTACGTGCGTAGAAACATGTGTCAAGAATTGTTGGGTAATAATTACCTTTGGGATCACACTCCATGTGTTATCCTTCCATTGTTGCCGCGCCTGGAAGATCCAACAAGTCGGACGTGGAAGCGGCCGACGGCCATGGCTGAGACCACCACCCCAGGATACAAGGTATAATCCTCGAAAGCCTCCATGACGTCTCCGGGAGCCCAGTCGCTGAATGGGCTGATGGGGGAAATATAAAAAGGATAGGCAATAAACAATAACTTTTGTATATGAACAAATACTAGCAGGCTGTAACACACACAGCAGAATTAAACAGAAATCACAATCAAATAGAATATCAAGATTTACGTGGAAAACCCCTTCAACGTGAAGGGTAAAAATCACGGGGCAAACCAGAGAAAATCCACTATAGATATAATGAATGTACAATTCTCGAATCTCTTGCCCAAAACCCAAGCAACAATCACAAGAGAATAACTGGGATACAAGGATCACGTCACTGTGTACAATATCCAAAACCTTCTCAAGCAATCATAAAAGAATTCACTGAAGATATGATCTAACCTGAGATGAGAAACTGCTTAGATGAGTGAGAACAATTTCTATGTTTTTCTTGTCTTCTTCCCTTTCTTTTTCTCTTATTTTTCTGTCTTTTTCTCCTCTCTTTGAATCCCTAATATCGCTGTGAAGATTCTGCCCTTTGCTGTAATGTTTAATCTACAAATCTCGTAGCCACTATTAGCCCCTATATATAATTAGGTTTAGGTTAGGTTAAGGTTAAGAGAAAGATGGGCTATGGGCTTAAAAAACCCATATGGGCTGAATTTGACTTTTTAGCCCAACAACCTCCCCCTTCAGCCCATAAAAGAGGCTGTCCCATGACTCAGTGTAAATCCATGCCAACCAACTGTCGACACATCTCCTGCCTCTCTTTTGGTAAGGTCTTTATCAACATGTCTGCTCCATTATCATCTATATGAATTTTCTAAAGTTGCAACTGATCTCTTCAAGTACATTTCGAATCCAGTGATATCTGACATCTATATGCTTTGACTTACATAAATGAAAAACTGGGTTCTTACATAATCTCAAGTACATTTTGAATGAAAAACTGGGTTCTTACATAAATGGATGGCACTCTGGCTGTCACAATACACCACATAATTTTCCTGTTTCAACCCCAATTCTTGTAAGAATTCTTTCATCCATAATATTTCTTTGCAAACCTCTATAGCAGCAATATATTCTGCCTCTGTGGTGGAGAGAGCAATACACCTTTGCAACTGGATTGCCATGACACAGCTCCCCCTGCAAAAGTAAGTACAAAACCTGATGTAGATTTCCTTGTATCAATATCTCTGGCCATATCTACATCTATGTAACCCACTAGCACAAGTGGTCAACCTCCAAAGCTTAAACAAACCTTAGAGCTTCCTCTGAGATATCTCAAGATCCACTTCACTACTACCTAGTGCTCTTTGCCTGGATTTGTAAGAAATATGCTAATAACACTCACTGCATATGTGATGTCCGGCCTCATACATACCATTGCATACATTAAACTTCCAACTGCTGAAGCATAAGGAACCTTTTGTATTTTCTCCTTCTCCTCATCACTTGACGGACTCTGTTCTGAGTACATAACTTGAAGTGACCTGAAAGAGGAGAACCAACTGGCTTTGCATTGCTCATACTGAACCTTTCTAATACCTTCTTAATATACTTCTCCTGTGACAACCAAATCTTCTTATTTTTCCTATCACGAGAAATCTGCATGCCCAGTATTTGCTTTGCTGGCCCCATGTCCAAACCGTTTAATATACACACAATGATCTGAAGCTGTTCTTTTGTATCCATTTTCAATCATAAATAAATCAAACTTTCTGTACCACTATCTTGGAGCTTGCTTCAATCCATACAAACTCTTTCTTAACTTACAGACAAAATTTTCTTTACCTTTGACTTTGAAACCTTCTGGTTGCTCCATATAAATTTCCTCCTCCAAATCACCATGAAGGAAAGCTGTCTTCACATCTAACTGCTCCACCTCCAAGTCCTGGCTAGCAGCAATACCTAGAGTAACACGAATAGAAGACATTTTAATAACAGGAGAAAATTTTTTTTTTAAGTCAATACCTTTCTTTTTACTAAAGCCTTTCACAACCAATCTGGCTTTGTACTTTGGTTGAGAACAATATTCTTGAGTCTTTAACCTGAAAACCCACTTGGTCTTCAAGGCCTTCATTCCCTATGGAAGTTGCACCAAATCATATGTATGATTCATCTGTAGAGCATTCATCTCTTCCTACATAGCAACTAGCCACATTTTGTTCTCGCTCACTTTCAATCGCTTCTGGTAACTCTCTAGTTCACTGCATCGATAAGCATCACATACTCATCTCAGAGTATCTTCTCGGAAGGCGATGTTGTCTAGAAGATCTTCTCAATTGAGGTTCTCAAGCGGGAAGCCGCTCCTCAACTTCTTCTTGCTCAACATGTCATGCAGGTAGATTAATATCTGGCTCTACACCATCTTCCTACACATCTCCCCATCACCGATATATCTGGAGGAACAAGCTGGGTCACAATCCGCTAATCCTTCTCAGAAGTATTGGTGGTGCCTCCTTCTTCAATCCTCAAGGGTTTGATCCTCAAAGAAGACCACATCTCTACTTCTAAACACCTTCGCTTTTATGGATCCCAAAGCCTCAGTAACCAAATTGATCATGTGAGTAGCCAAGAAAAATACATTCTTTTGTCTTACCATCCAACTTATACCTTTCATTATCTGGAATATGTGCAAATGCACGATAACCAAATACTCTCAAATGCTTACAGGAAACATCTTTCCCTGACTAAACATGCTCTGTAACATCGGATCTAGGGTCAGACAGGAAATAAGTTGATCACATCAATTGCGAGTCCTCAAAGCCTCATCCCAAAACCTTTTGGGTAGCTTTGCTTGTGAAAGCATACATCCGATCTTTTCCATGATGGTGCGGTTCATCCTCTCTGCAATTGCATTATCTTTGAGGTGTACCAGAACTATCATCTCATCTTTGGATACCATGTGACATGCAATAATCATCAAACAATCTTGTATACTCACCACCATTATCTGATCTTATGCATTTCAACTGTCTTTCTGTCTCCCTTTCAACTCTGGCATGAAACTCTTTGAAGATACCAATAACCTGATCCTTGATCTTTAAAACATAAGCCCAAACTTTTCTGGAAAAGTTATCTATAAAAGTAACAAAGTAAAGTGCACCACTGATGCCAGGAACATTAATAGAACCATTAGGAGTTTTTATCCTTAAAGGACCACATACATCTGTATAAACACGGTCCAAGGCATATATTTTTCTAGATAAAACAGGACTAGCAAATGAAACTCTATGTTGTTTACCAGCTAAACAATCAATACAAGGGTTCAAACGTATACCTCTTAGGTCAGGCAATACCTCTCTCTTGGAAAGAGCTTGCAGTCCCTTCTCGCTCATGTGTCCTAATCGCATATGCCACAACTCCATGCTGAAGTCTTTCTCTGTAGCATTTAACTGTTCACCACAAGCTTTAGCTTGTAACCTGTACAAAGTGTGACATTTCTTTCCATTAGCTATAACAAGAGAACCCTTACTGAGTTTCCATTGCCCTTTGTGAAACCTGCTATCATAGTCTTCATCATCTAATCTTCCAACTGAAATTAGATTCAACCTCAAGTCAATCACATGCCTCACATCCTTAAGTACCAACTTGCATCCAAGATTAGTCTTTATGTGGATGTCACCCATGCCAATGATGTCTGCTGTGCCATGGTTGCCCATCTTGACAACACCAAAATTTTCAGACCTATACGTAGCAAAAAACTCCCTCCGTGGTATAGTATGATAAGAAGCTCATGTGTCAATTATCCACTCGAGATCCTGACACACACAAGAAAAAATATCATCAGAAGGGGATAAAATCAAATAATCACCAACCTGCACTGTAGCCGTGGTATTCTCTTTCGACTCTGTAGACTCCACTTCTTTTCCCTTTTTCTTGCTCTTCTTAGGTTGCTTACACTGATTCTTATAATGTCCTTTCTCACCACAGTTATAGCAAACAATATCTTTCCTTGATCTTGACTTACTTCTACCTATACGTGAACTGCTTCTATCTTTAGACCTTGACATTCCTCTGTTCTCTGATATAAGTGCCTGTGAATCAATCTGAGATACTACTGAGTTCTTCCTTCTCAACTCCTCATTCAACAAACTGCTTGTTACTTGACTCATGGTAACAATATCATCTGGCGTAGAATTACTGAGGGAAACCACCAGTGTCTCTCAACTTTCTAGCAATGAACTGAGAAGTAACAATGCCTGCAACTCATCATCAAGAGACATTTTCATAGAAGATAACTGGTTAGTAATACTCTGTATTTCATTCAAATGTTCAGTAATAGAAGCACTCTCTTTATATTTCAGGTTCACAAGTTTTCTGATCAAAAAAGCTTTGTTGCCAGCGGTTTTTCTTTCATAGAGACCTTCTAACTTTTGTCCAAAGAGAATATGTAGAACTTTCAGTAGAAACATGATGAAAGACACTATCATCGAGTTACTGTCGAATAAACCCAACCGTTTTTCGATCTAATCTCTTCCACTCATCATCTGTCATAGTTGTGGGTTTTTCACTATCCCCTTGCAAAGGTCCATACAAATCTTTGCAATACAAGAAATCTTCCATTCTTGGTTTCCATATCATCCAATTATTTTCGTTCAAAATAATCATGCGAGAAACATTTACCAGCCTCCATGTTCAAATATAAAAATTAAATCACCAAAACCTTGCTCTGATACTAGTTGATGGGGGAAATATAAAAATGATAGACAATAAACAATAACTTTTATATATGAATAAATACTAGCAGGCTGTAACACACACAGCGGAATTAAACATAAATCACAATCAAATAGAACACCAAGATTTACGTGGAAAACCCCTTCAACGTGAAGGGTAAAAACCACAGGGCAAACCAGAGAAAATCCACTATAGAAATAATGAATGTACAATTCTCGAATCTCTTGCCCAAAACCCAAGCAACAATCACAAGAGAATAACTGGGATACAAGGATCACGTCACTGTGTACAATATCCAAAAACTCCTCAAGCAATCACAGAAGAATTCACTGAAGATCTGATCTAACCTAAGATGAGAACTGTTTGGATGAGTGAGAACAATTTTTGTGTTTTCCTTGTCTTCTTCCCTTTCTTTTTCTCTTGTTTTTCTGCCCTTTTCTCCTCTCTTTGAATTCCTAATGTCGCTGCGAAGATTCTGCCCTTTGCTGCAATGTTTAATCTATAAATCTCGTAGCCACTATTAGCCCCTATATATAATTAGGTTTAGATTAGGTTAGGGTTAAGAGAAAGATGGGCTATGGGCTTAAAAACCCATATGGGTTGAATTTGGCTTTTCAACCCAACATGGGCCACCGATCGGCAATGACGGGGTTCTGAGGGAGTTCCTCGGCACTCTTTCCATAGCCAACGGCTTGTCCGGCGGGCGACGATCGTACCTAAGGTAATACGTGTGGCCGTTGCCTGGGAAGACCCTGACGGTGCTCCATGAATAGGAACCTTCCTTTCACTTGTAGACCTCCACCGAGCTTCCCTTGGACAACCTCATGGTTCCCGTGTGCTGATGTTAGAACGAATGCCAAGTCTCGAGAACCTCTCTAACGGCAATGAACCGTACAAGAAATATTGGTTAAAATCTAACATGGGGATAAGATTTCATCGTGTTTCCTAATTAGAATCTCCTTTCGAAAGCCGCGTTATCTGATAGCCAGCATAGCGCGTTTTCATTTAAACTGGTATTTTCTGTTTCGGCTGCCTTAATTACTCTTCCGTGGCACTTTCCGCCACGTTACTGCCCTGCTATTGGTTTATTCGGTGGGATCCACTTGACTTCATTGGCACAGGTGTCATTATGAATTTTCTTCAATCATACATTCTTTTCATTAATATCTTCAGACAATTCATTTAATGGCGAGCCCTCTGCTGCAATTACAACTCATACATGACAAATGGAGGTGAAATCTGGGAAAAGAAATGACAGGTATATATATATGTATATTATCCATGTAGCATGTAATCAGACTTTGAGATCTCAGACTCTTCCTGTGCTGTAACGTCGGCCGGTGGCAGTAACACCGGCATGGATGGCGCCTGAACACAGCAGCTGAGTGCCACTCAAGATGATCGTGAGCGTTTCCAACGTCCTCTGTCAAACATGTTTGACAGTAAAGAAGCGTGCAATCTTGAAAGACAAATCGAGCTACGGCTTTGGCCTGAGCTGAAAGAAGCTACTTACCAGGCTTGAGCTCCTCCAACCGATGGTGATCTCTTTGCATGCCAACCTGCAAATTTCAATGACGATGGTGACAGTAATGTTGTTGCATCCGCTGTTAACTTCGGGGATGAAGTCTTGCTTACCCCATGGCCAGAAGAGTGAGGCCCCAAGTGATGACGGAGGAGGCTGCAGCTGATAATAAGCTGGACGCACTCCCACCGGTGACGTCTTGCAAGCCGGTAAGCGAGGTGGCGACTCCGACGACGCCGGAGATGAGGGAGAAGATGACGAAGAATCCGGTTGCCAGATTCCCGATCGGGTAGTAGATCGGGAACAACCGAGCAGGTACCGATAAACCGGAAGCTGCAGTCGATCGGACACATTTATCAGTGCTCAGAATAGGAACTGAGCTGCGGAATGTGGTGCATGCAGTTACCTGCACGAGGTGTCTCCTCGATGCCATAGTTGAGAGCCCAACCGGCGACTGCGGCGACGATCGCGTACATGAGGAGGTTGATGAAGAGAAGGAAGAGGGCAAGGGATTTGGTGCCCTGAGACGCCATGACGGGTCGAATCAAGAAGGGAACTCTTTGTTGATCAGATCTGCAAGACCATGATGCATATTTATAGGAATACTACAATGCATCCCATATTTGAGGACGTTGATGAAGAGAAGGATAGCATTCCTTGCTGCCTCGAGGTGTTGCTTCCTTTGCTGTTGCAACAAGCAAAGCATTTCCTTTTTGGCGGAGTCATCCAAATCCATCTGAGCCCAATGTACGGAGAAATTGGATCGGATCGGCTTCGTCTTCGGCCCAGCCTTGATTTAAACGGGTTGGCTTAACCTGACCCCTTAGCAGCACGTCGCCTCGCATCGAGACAATGACACCGACTGACTCGACGACTTCGTTTACGACAGGGGATGATGGCACATGTTGGTAGTATTCGTCTCTTAAGTCGTTCGTAGTGGTGCTAATGTTCAGGCTCCCTAAAACCCTAAGTCACAGAGCTGCTTGTCCGTGCATCAAAAGTGAGGGAACTGACGTCGATCCCACCATTTCTACTCTGCGTCTGCGGCGAGATCTCCCATTGCTTTCCAATGGCTGCCTCGGCCGCTCTGAGGAACCCTAATTTGAGGCGACTCCTCCGCTTCTCGTCCGTCTCCCCTCTGCTCTACTCATGCTGTCGCGGGGCGATCGTCGGCTCGGAGCCGCAGATGTTGGCAGACGTGATCCTCGGGAGCGAGTCCGCGAGCGCGCTGTGTTCGAGGAGGTCCATGGCCACCTTCAACCGGACGTAAGATTCGAAATGCCTTGCATTCGATCTTCTGTACGGTTCTTCATGCGATGGGATCGTGCTTTGTAGTGTGTTCTGTATTTAGATTCCAAGGAGAAGTCTTGATTTCTATTAAGTGTTTGCTCGTCAATAATTTGTTGTTTACGAAGTTTGGAGGGATCCATTCAGTCCTGCTTGAGATGGATTTTGACTTGGCCGGAGGGTTGTGATCGCGTGATTGCTATACCGCCACCTGAGTGGAGAAATGTTTTACACTGGAGAGATACATCAGTTACGTTTATATATGGAAAATCCAGAGACTGAACAAAACACAGGTCAACTTTTAAGCAGTTTATCTCAGCAACACGGAACTTGCCTATTTCTAACTTTGGTTCTACTGATGACTGAGGACAATAAATATCCCTTGATGTGCTTTGAAACCCTATCTAAGGTGCAGATATTTTGTTTGCAATTATTTGAAGCATATGTTTTCTAATACCATAATACCCTGTTCTTGCACTAGGTCCTACTAGTGGCATGTTCGACTCTGCATGCACCTATGACAACCTCTGACCAATTTCTGTGTCGGCATCTTAGCTAAACTTACATCTTCTGTTTTGCCTTATATTATTTTTTGTTTTTTTTCCCTGACATCCTCTGACCAATTTCTGTGTCAACATCTTAGCTAAAACTTAAGCATCTTCCATTTTGCTTTATCTTAATTTTTGTTGTTTTCCCTTTCTTTTTGGTTCTTTTAGGCAATTAATGCAGTTTGTCATAATTCTTGTATCTCACTACTTATGATAAGACAAAACAAGATTTGTTAGCTCAGTTCTAACTTTTCCTCTTATTATCCCAGGAAACCTCATGTAAATGTTGGTACGATTGGGCATGTTGATCATGGGAAAACTACACTAACAGCAGCAATTACAAAGGTTAGCCAGCCTTTTAGGAGTCCAAATCTCTTACAATTAGATTTATTTTTACATTTGATATGATGTTTTTTTTAGTATTTAACTTCTTGACATCTGATGTTAAAAATTTTTAAAGTTCTAACTGGTGGTAGCTACAAATTTGCAAAACTTGTCATTTTCTTCAGTTTGTTGTTGAAAACACAGTTCATTATCATCTTTTTCTCTAGGTTCTAGCTGAAGAAGGAAAAGCTAAAGCTATTGCTTTTGATGAGATCGACAAAGCCCCCGAGGAGAAAGCTAGAGGAATTACCATCGCAACAGTATGTGCATCCTTTTTCTTCATATTTGTATTTAGTCGAATTCTGTTTATTTATTATGTATATCTATTTTTTTTTTTCTGCAGGCTCATGTGGAATATGAAACTGCTAAACGACATTATGCGCATGTTGATTGCCCAGGACATGCAGACTATGTTAAGGTAATGTGTGCAACTATTTATTGTACTTGTTTTAGCCACTTTGCATGATTTTGTGCATAAGTGCAAGTTTATGGTCATGACATTATTTATGGCCTATCAATTAGATGTCTAATTCTAGATTTGTATTTTCCAAACATAATAACAGTTTAAGAATTCATCAGATCAAGAAATCTATGCTAAGGATTCTTAGAAAGCAAATGTGAAATCCAATTGTTTGTACTTTGTAGATTGAACATTTTGATGTGTGTGCCTTTCCATGAGATCCTTCATGCTAGAAGCCATTTGGAGAGAGAGAGTTAACATGGAAAGACATGAGGAGAGCTGGCTGGCTTTATTTCTCATGCTTGTGTGAGTAGGAACAAGTACTAGGAACTGGAGTGGATTCTACTAGACCAAGTATGAAAAGGCCTTTGATAGCTTTTAAGGAAAAAAGTTACTTTTAGCAAATTTTTGGTTGTTCGATAGTACATTTACAAAGGGCTTTTTTGAAAACACTATTGCCACTGTCCAGGTTATCACCACTACCTCCAGTTTTATGGTTATTGATGCCATTATCATTCTTGCTCATCATTGTCTCCAACAACAATTTCACCATCACCACAAGTGCCCCTCTCGTGTTGCCACCACCACCACCCTCCTCATTCCCACACTGCTGTTGCTACCAATCACCAACATTTTTTGTGAACTGTCATTGTCACCCTTCTGCAAGTGCTACTATATTCATTGTTGTTGCCATTGCCACCATCACCTCTGCCTTCGCGTAGCCATTGCCACCACCACATCCTTGCATCCATTGCAATCACCACCATTCCCACCTTTACCACTGGTCCACAAGCCACCAATTTTGCCACCACCTTGCTCATTGCCGCAATTGCAACCATCAATGTACCCTCCTCCACCAGTCACTATCGTCACCACCTTGCTCCGATCACTTTAGTTGCCACCATCACTAGTGCCACTATTGCTGCCTCCTGGCTGGCCACCATCCATGCTGCCACCACCATAGCTGCTACAACTACCTCTGTGACCATTACAATTGAATGCTCTATACAACTCTTTCTTGAACTACTATTGCTTACAACTGTCAATCAGTACTGCTTAATTTCACTTTCTATATATGGACTCTTGGACTATTGCTTGACTGGCAATGTGACTGATAGTTACAGTCAAGTTTCAAGTCAAGCAACATGAAAATGTTTTTGACATAAGTTGAAGGTAATAATTTCCTTAGGGAAATCAACCTATAGTTCTCTAGTCCAGAAATGATCTTATAATCAACTTGTATTGAAGTTTCAGTGCTAGATGCTGAAATTACATTGCACATATATTTTGAAAATCCTGCAAATCCTTTATTTAATCATAGTCTTATTTAAAGCTCTAGATCATTGCAGAAATTATTGTATGCCATGAGGAAAATTGAGTACTACTTTATTGTTATCAGGTGATATTTGTGGTTGCGGAGTAGCCTATTTGCTTTAAATGTTGTCCTGATGCAAACATCCTTTTTGCCATGTTTCTTATAAAAAACGTATTTAATAGTATCCACAAGAAAAACAAGGGAGGGCGAGTGCAACTTTATTGTGTGCCTTAATCTTTTATTCTGAAACAGAATATGATCACTGGAGCTGCTCAAATGGATGGTGGGATCCTTGTTGTTTCTGCACCTGATGGACCAATGCCTCAAACTAAGGAACATATTCTTCTTGCTCGACAGGTAATAACCTATTCTTGTTCAATGATCATTTGCCAGATTCTTATGATTACATAACATTGAATAATTTTTTTTCATGGATTGTTTGTCTAATCTTTCTCTAGATTAATTCAGTTCTTGTTCATCTTTTGTGACATTTAGGTGGGTGTGCCATCACTTGTATGCTTCCTGAACAAGGTTGATGCTGTTGATGATCCTGAGTTACTAGAACTTGTAGAAATGGAGCTTCGAGGTATGATGTTGCATGACAGAATAAAAATTTTTCGTGACCTCTGTTTCTTCTTAAAAATCTATTTCTGTAGAGTTATGCTTGATATTCTTTTTGCTTATCTGTAGAGTTGCTTAGCTTTTACAAATTCCCTGGGGATGAGATTCCAATTGTACAAGGATCAGCATTGTCCGCTTTGCAGGGTACAAATGAAGATATAGGAAAGAAAGCAGTTCTAAAATTAATGGATGCAGTAGATGAATATATACCAGATCCAATACGCCAACTTGACAAGCCCTTTCTCATGCCAATTGAAGATGTATTTTCAATACAGGTAGATTACATGTTTCTTTGGCTATCATCCAACTTAACCTTGTTGTTTGAAAATTCATTTAATATTTTTAATAAGATTGCATACTAAGTAATTTTAACTCATGATTTTTATACTTACATTTGTTGCACTATGTGTTCTCTAGTTAATACAAAAATTTCTGAAGTTCATGACAATATTTCTGCATGAAATATTTCTTGTTCTTCTTTCAGGAGATAGTTCATTTTAGTAATTATGATGTATTTATAGAATTTTAAGTCTGAATGGTTAACCATCAAAACACACCCTTTTCAGTTTTCCAAGCTGCTACTGCTGCTGCTTTCTGTTTCTGTATTTCAAGCTGTTTTTTTTTAATAGATTTGCATATAATATTTAGGTTTGTGGATGCACAAGATTAAAAAGATAGTATATGCATGTTGAAGATTTGAATGTAATTGAAAATGCAATAGTTTTGTTACTTGGATGACCTTCAGAAGAAATGAATTTACATTATATTTATCTTAGAGTAACAAGGAATATGTTCTCGCATACTTCTTTGTCTTGGGATTATGAGAAGATATCTGTTTTCATTGAAAAAACGATGATCTTTCGGAGCTTCAAATATAAAAATTAATTTTCCATGCTTGATTGCTACACATAATTCATGCTCCTTTTAGCTGCAGCATCTAATATGTTATTTTCTTTAAATGCAATTGCTTATGGTAGCATTAGTTGTTTGTGCTATGAATCTTCCAAATATTTTTACCAAAAATATATGATCACTTTCCAAATATTAGAATACTGAAAGTAGATGAAGTCAAAATTACTAAGTTCTATGATTGTAGAATTAACTTAAAAAGTTAAGATATTATTTGCAATGATATGACCCCCCTCGTTGACTTGCACATTGCTTATTCTACTGGTTTACTGATATTAGACAATTAGTCTTGTGATCGCAGCAGTGACATTATAGAACTTTTGCGCCTGTAGTCTTTTGTATAAACACAGAGAACTTTCCCAGGATCCTGGCTGTACAACTTTCTGTTTGATAAATATCTCACCTTTTGTTGATCCCTTCTTCTGTGAACAGATACAGGTTCTAACCATACCCTTTGAGAGGAACGACATTCACTATGAAATTATTCTGTGCTGTTTATGGGATGGCTCTTGGCAGTCTTTCACAATATAACCAAAAATCAGTTGATAACTTATCTTGATTTTATTTCAAGGGTTAAATCAATAACTCATAAAAAGAATCATCACTATTGATGTGCTGACATACTTCATCCTGACTCTAATTAAGAATTCATCAAATAAAGCAACAGCTTTGTCGTTGACTTCATGGTTGGAAGTTAGATCTAAGTAATCTTTTTGGTCTCATTTTTGGATGCAACTCCCCTAAGATTATTCTTGTCAAGAGATGTTTATTATCAGTTCCTGATTGATGTTGTTCTGATGCTAATGTCTACTATAAAGTTGGTATGGCTAGTTTAAAGAGAGGTTTTTGGGGATATTGTTGATGTCTGCAGGGACGTGGAACTGTTGTTACCGGCAGAGTTGAGCAAGGAACAATAAAAACCGGAGAAGAAGTTGAAGTTTTAGGGTTGATGCAGGTAAATAAATACTTTGTTAGAAAAATTCTTGAGAATTATCAGTATTTGGACCTGTTACCAGATTTTTAGCGACATACACAAATTTGTGACTAATACATGGTCCTTGTTTATTTTTAGTAGGAAATCAGTTTTTCATACTTCAGTTTATAGCATAGTTTTTTCTAGTAGGATTTTTCTATTATGCTACAAATATGCCAGATATAGCTAACAGATTTCTTCTGTTACCAGGGTGGGCCTTTGAAAACTACCGTTACTGGCGTTGAGATGTTCAAGAAGATCTTGGATCATGGAGAGGTAAATAGATGATTTGGCATTTTATTCTTTTTCAGTATCCCTATATAGAATGGATCATAAGGTTTTTCCTTATGTAGGCTGGTGACAATGTTGGCCTTCTACTACGTGGACTAAAGCGTGGAGATGTGCAACGAGGGCAGGTTGGCATCAATGGTCATAATATTTTCTATGAACTGTTGGAGACAACCACGATATTTTGGTCTTGCAACATACAACAACTATTTAGTATTTCAATATGATACTGATGAACAACACTCATACATATCAACACAATCTCTCTCGACTCTATCACAACATGCTAAAATGTAAAGCCAAAGGTATACGTCATACATGCAAGTTTCAAGGGAATTGAAACTTGACTTCAGGGCCCTATTTTCCATTGGAGTTTTTCGGTCATTGCTAAAATTTTGGATTTATGTTTTTTATTCCTTCAATATTTGGTTAACTTATGTAGTGATTTGTCGCTAATTATATAGTTAACTGGAGGTATGATTGTCAAAATGAGTGTAGGTAGTATGCAAGCCTGGTACATTAAAGACATACACGAAATTTGAGGCAGAGATTTATGTACTGACGAAGGATGAAGGTGGTCGCCACACTGCTTTCTTCTCAAACTACAGACCCCAGTTCTTCATGAGAACTGCAGATGTTACCGGTAAAGTGGAGCTTCCTGAGAGTGTAAAGATGGTGATGCCCGGTGACAACATCACAGCTACTTTTGAATTGATCTCACCTGTTCCCCTTGAAGCAGGTAATTTTATCTTGGTGTATCTACACCTAAATTTCTTGAGAAAGGTGGTAGTTATTTTAATAAGAATGCTTCCTCGATGTCTTTCACAACTTACATCACTATTTATTTCCCATTGAAAACGAGACAACCAGATCCTTTTGACAAGGAAAAATAATTATGATCAACTGACATGTTCCCAGAAGCTATGTTGTTAACCCGCTCATTTGTTAGGATAAGGGCCCAGCATTACAGAATTATATAAAACTGTTCTGTCTTAATTTATGTCTAGCTCTTCATTCAGCAACTGATACAGAAGTTCTTTGTTTTTTTTAATGCATTTACTACATCAGCTGGACAAGCTTGAAGAAATCTTATTCTGGATATCTTCCGAGCCCTTTTAAGTTTAGTAGTCTAATTCTAGTAATTGAATCCACATCAAGGACCCTCTTATTTGTTTAATTTATATATGTTTCGTTACCAATTATGCAATTCATTTTTCCCTTTCCTTTTCCTTGGATAGGGGTTTTCTTGAAACCCAACCCGTGCCCAACCTGCCTATAGATTAAATCAAGTTCTGGTTTGGTTGGGTTAGTGGTCCACTTCTAAGATTGCTACCTCAGTTGTGATGTTGATTGCGATCTGTTCCTATTTCCTGCTTTCTGTAGGAGAAATTGCCTGTAAAGATAAATTTCTTTAGTGTTCAGTGCTCTGAATATTGTACAAGCATAATTGCTTTGTTTTATGTTCCAGGACAAAGATTTGCCCTCCGTGAAGGTGGGAGGACAGTTGGTGCGGGAGTTGTATCTAAAGTGATCAGCTGAACTTGCTTCAACGGCTACAACACAGCTCGGTATTTGCCCGACAGTTTCATGGGCAGCATTTACGGATCTCAAATTTTGGTCGATATTTGGAGGAATCACTTAAGAGATCAGTTTGCGTCGGCCTTAATTCATCATCAATAATCACCCAAATGTGGAGAACATTTGATAAGTACATTCTATATGAACGCTCCTTTCAGTGGGTTTCTTATGATCCAGTGATTAAATCGATGAAATATAATGGGATTTCTTTTGATCAAAGCTGGTTTCTTGTATGCTCATGCATGTCCATTTGCTATGAAGTCGGTTGAACTCTTAATAATTAGGACTCCCACCGCATCTGGATCAGAGTTTTTTCGTTTGGTTCGGTCCGATAAGGTGGTTATTAATCAACAGAAATCATATTATTCTTATCGGATCTGAGTCAGCCGAAAGGTCGCCCATCTATTTACTTTTAGTTGTGTGATATGGGCTGTCTCCAACATTCGATTGGAGAAATATGGATCCGAACCCGAATTCTTATCCGTCAAGTGTGTTTAGATGAGCGGCCATTCGATTGAGTCGGACTCGGATCGAGTAATTAGCTTATAGTCGGTCCGCTCCAAGATGGTTTATCTGCCTTCCGCCGCTGCGCCCCGGTGCCCTGCGTTCTCTCTCCCTCGCCTCCCGGCCCCCTCTGCCTCTCGCCATCTACTTCGCCAAGATGGTACTGTTACTTCCCTTCGCATTTGTTCTTTGTATCTTCCGCAGTTCTCGTCTGGTTGATGTGAACTTATTTGGACTTGCTTTCGCCTTTGTTGCAGCTCTTCTTCTCCTACTTCAAGGAGTTGGTGGGGAAAGAAGTGACGGTGGAGCTGAAGAACGATCTCGCCATCAGAGGGACCCTCCACTCCGTCGATCAGTATCTCAACATCAAGCTCGAAAACATCCGGGTCGTTGACCAAGACAAGTACCCTCACATGGTACCCTCGCCCCATCTCTTTCTTCTTCTTCCTTTTTCCAGTTTGCTCTCTGGATTTCTGTTTGATTTTTGTGTGTGCTGGTGTGGATGCATATGCATATGCGTAATATTGACTCGTGGACTGCCTATTGGTGTCTACGCTGCTAATGTTAGGTTTAGGGTTTACAACCCTAACGTCTATTGGCGATTGGAAAATCATTCTTTTTTCGTCTGAGCAATTAAAACCAGTTTTCCTTGGCAAAAAATTATTTTATTTGTCGTGGGTGATTCTGTCATGGACATTTTGATGCGAGATTGTAATGGAGAATAATCTTAGCTTGCAATGTGTTGTTTGTCCTTTTTATTTTTCATTAAGGTGCTGAATGAGATCCAGTTGCCAGAAGAGTTGGTCCTTAAGGAAGATGTATTGGTTCAATGGATTCATTTATCGGTCTAGCGGTCTAAGCTCATTGTGGTTATGCCAAACCTCTTCTTGCTGGATTCATTAATGGAATTCACTTTTATCATATGTGTCAAACCAATTAGATTAGAAGGTGGAAAGAGATAGGTTTGAGCAACCTGAGGGAGAGGAGAGGGTGGTCGAAGTGAGTTGAGAAAATTAAACATTACCATAAAACACATATAAAGGCATTGAAGCAACACCTCATAATTCACAGACCTAAATTATGAAGTGTAATTAGCAAAAAAGAAAGAAACGAGAGAAGTACACAATATAGCAGTTTAGTGAAACTTGGCCAATGCCCACTTTCCAGTGTCAGTCTCCTCATAAGGATTTTCCTGTTATGAAAATTCGTTTTTCTTTGCTTAAGAGCATAACCATATTGACGATCCTTTTTGTCATATGTAGATAAAAACTTTTTACTCAAGCTTCTGCATGTAAAGATCAAACCAAGTTACAAATAACACAAAAAAAAAAAGAAGTAAAGCAATGAAACAAATGAAGATCTATGCAGGAGAAAAGACAAAAGAATGCAAGATAGGTTGGCTAGATCTGCTCAACTGACAACAGTTTTATATTGTAACCTTGTGGTCCTAGACTGCAATTATCTTTCTCCATCAAGGATCTCTTTGGAATTGAAATTATTTTATATGCTGCTATCGAATTGATAATCACAGTAGCAAGAAGGATGGAAAAAAGAAGAATACCAGGAAGATAGAGCAAAAAAATAAAAGAAAAGAGTGCAAAGTTCCCACAGTGAAATGAAATCTTGATTTTGCTTCAACCAGTCACATTCCTGCTTCAAATGTAAACAGTATCTGCAATAATCTCTATTGACATACATTGGTGCATTGAACTGTCCCAATTTCAACTATTTGGAGTGGGCTTAATTACCAGCACAGTAAATATTTTCCAAATTATGGACTTAAAGATTAGGACAATAAGTGCCAAATATGATCTTCGACTATATTAGGCCAAGATACCAACTCTAGTCATTAGTTCATAATTTGACTTTGGATAATGAATGGGTCTATTATGGGTGAAACATTATCTTCAGTATGGTAAGGTAAGGTTCCTCTTTTGCGACCTAGGAGATTAGGGTTCGAGTCACAGAAACAGTCTCTTTAAATATTTAAGGGTAAAGTTGTGTACATTGACTCTCTCCTGACCTTGCATTAGCAGGAGCCTCTGGGTATGCCCTTTTATGGTAAGATCTAACTTGAGTGTCCTTTTCTCCCTGAAGGCTGCAATTTGGGAATAGTTGCTTCTGTTTCTTTTTCTTACCTTTTGGTTTATTAAGGTATTCCAGACTCCAGAGATCGATAGCCTATTCTATCATAACAGGCTGACCAAAGCCATACTTGTAGCATTTGCAGATATTATTTATTATGGGCATGCCCAATACTCAACGTATCTGAATTTGCTTATATTTATGCTTGTTAGTTTTAGAATTTAAACCACTGGCTTATTTGTTGTTTTTACTATTTTGCATCTGAAAAATATAGGTCAGTTACGATTAGGTATATTCAGAATCTAGTCTTACTTTGTTCGGTGGCTTTATCTAGGGATGAACCATAGTAGTTTAAGTCTAAACTTTCTGATTCTATGTAAATATTAAACTTTAAGGTTCTAATTTAATAAGTCTATTATCATGCATACTATAGCACAAACAGGGATCTGATTAATGATTTAGGAATTTGGGAATCTCAAATTGGAAAGATCTATTGGGTGACTATTTTCTTTTATCATCTCTACGGAGTAGACTTAACCTGTAACCATAAGATTCCCAAAAGATTTCAGTCTCTTTCTAAGAGGCACATTCTGTATCTTGGGGAAGTGCAGTTGTAAACTGCATTTAGTTTTCTTCCAAGCTTAGAGAGTCCTAACAAGACCAGAATGTCTGGATGCTTTTGTTAAAGATGGGGGATTCTTGACTGGAAAGGACTTGGGATCTCAGTGTTATGAGAAGTTTAGTTGCTGCAGGCCTTTATCTGTGTTTGACTGTTTTCTTGTTTGATATTTTAGAAGATGTGGGTTTCTTGACCGGAAAAAGTTGGATGATATGATATATTATCAATGTTATGAAAAGTTTAGTTGCTTCAGGCCTATATCCTTGTTTTCTTGTTTTACATTTTTGAAGATGGAATTCTTGACTGGAAGAAGTTGGAGGATATGATATATATACTTAATGTCATGAAATGTTTAGTTGCTGCAGGCCCCTATCCTTGTTTTCTTGTTTGATCGTTGGAATACAAGGGATTCCTGACTGGAAAAAGGATGGATGATATAATATATTCCCAACGTCATGAAAAGTTTGTTACTGCTGGCCCCTATCTAGTTTTCTTGTTTGATTCTTGATTCTTCAAAGGCGGGTGATTCTTAACTGGAAAAAAGTAGGATGATAAGATATATTCTCAATGTCATGAAAAATTAAGTTGCTGCAGGCCCCTGTCAAGTTTCTTGTTTGTTTTTTTGAAGATGGGGATTTCTTAACTAGAAAAAATTTGGATGATATAGTATATTCTCATTGTTACAAAAAGTTTAGTATGGCAGTCCCCTGTCCATTTTTCCTCTGTTCATCATTATTACCTGTTTTGGTCTGAATGGGGTGCTAAGCTGATTAAGCTGTAGCCTACCAACATTGTTGTCCTAAAGTGAGGCTACATCATTTTTCCTCTCTTTAGTGGGACTTCAGCTCAATACATCTGCTTTGATTTTTGAAATAAGTTCGCCATGTTGTCAATATTAAAGCTGCATTATAGAATGTTGAAATCATCAAATTTGTGCATGCCTTTCTATAACTATAATCATATATAATTTGCATATGATTGATAAATTTTCACTTGAGGATATCTCCTGAATCATTTTCCTATTAGACATACTCTTTCTTTCTTGTTGTCTGGTCATGTTTGTTATTGAAATACTGTAGGCTTTTTCATCACTTTATTTCTTCTTTGCCTGCAACACGATGTGAGTTTGTGGAATACCCTTCAAAGGCCAAATTGAAGAGGTTTTGCAAGAAGTTATAGGAAATCGGTGGGATAGAGTTGCACTGGGATTTTGCTTCATGTTACTTAATGGTATATTTGAGGATCATCCTAGTGTCCTGACTGGATTTGTGAAGACTTTTACCACCTGCATCATTGCTTTGAGTCTTCCTGGTACAAGTTAGTCGCCTTGCATCATTCCTCTTGCAAATGCATCTGATTGCATGTACTCACATTATTCTGATGAGCAAAACATCTGATGCATTCACTGGACCTACAAACTTCGACGTGTGTAAGGCAACAAGAGCCTAGGAGTCTTATTTTCCATTAGTTAGATCTCTCACCAGGTTGCGACTTGGTGAGAGTATAGAACTTCATTTTCAGTTCTGTCAATTGAACTGCTTAGATGGGTAAGAGAATAGAACTTCAAGATAAAGACCATTACATCGGCACCATTGTCATTTCTCATTCTTAAATGGCTTCATGTATTTTTTTAAGAACGACGTCACTTTGCTTTGAGCTCATACTTCTCTGGTTTATTGCAGTTGTCGGTCCGGAATTGTTTCATCAGGGGATCGGTGGTACGCTATGTCCAACTCCCTCCTGATGGGGTCGACATCGACATCCTTCACGATGCCACCAGGAGAGAAGCCCGTGGAGGTTGATATCTGGAAGATGCACCGGTGATTGTTTCTGCTGCTGCTGGCAGTAACCCGTGTTTGCCTCTTTATGTGCTGTGCTTCCATAGATGCTGACTACCCCCGACTGTGGTTTTCCTGTGTGCTGGTATCTTTACATTATTGCTCCAAGCTTTCAAATGATGTGCTTTTTCTGTAGACATCAACAAACACAGCATGGTACTTTATTGTAGGGAGCTGCTCTAGAATTTGTCATTTGAAGCTTCCTTATGTTTGTGTTTATGTTTCTGTTTTGATGAAGCTATCAAAAGAAGATACTTTTAATTAAACACAAAAAGAGTGGGTCAATGCAATATTACTCATGACTTAATGTGAATTTATCATAATTAAAGTTGTAAATATATTGAATCCATGGGCTTAAGTTTTTAGAATTTATTATTTCCTAATTCAAATCTTTATAAATGAGACTTTTAAAATTCATGAAAAATGCTGGGGATGATTTAACCTATCATTAATTAAGAACTTGGCACCTTTTCCAATATATTCTAAACTTACAACATTGATATGATACGATGGTGATAACTAATTAATATTCATTTACCATCTTATTTTGAATAGCACAGTCGGCGTCGGCCTAAAGGACGGTGCGATCCTCTTCAACTATTACGGGAAACTGTTCGGATCGAACCATCCGAGGTGCAAGTGGGCCATGGTAGTGGACGGTCCTGATGGGGGAATTGTACGCCTCCAAATAGAAGGCAACATGAAGAGGATCCTAACGGGCAACTCGCGATACCTTAAAAAATCCTTCGGACGCCGGGAGGGAATCGCAGAAGAAGAAAGCTCGGTGGTGTTGAATGGAGACGCCTCCGGAGTTGTCGCTGCCCTGTCACCTCCGATGGCGGATTTGTCCTGTCAGGGATCAAGTACCTTCTCATTCCGAAAGAGAGAAAAAAAAACGCCTTCAAAGAATCAAAGCAATCCCCTGTTCCGGCGAGAGACTTGGTGATCTCTTGACGTACTCTTCTCACCCCTCTTTCTTTGGTTGAAAGGTTGAATCAAGGTTCAGATCTTGGAAATTTCTTTAGGGTTTTGACATGAACTTCGTAGCTGGTCACTTCGGTCCTACGATCCTGGAAAAAGTTGCTCCGTCGATGAGAAAAGGTGGCGGCAAGGAGAGAGGAGAATCAATCACGGTAAGCTGGAGAGCTGATGGTTGCTTGAGGTACTTCTCTCACTTTCCTTTCTTTTGATTGAAAGCTGGAGTCCTAGGTTCGCATTATTGGCAAGTTCTTGACGGTTATGTCGTATATATTCTTTCTATCTGGTCATTCCTTGCCTAATACCTATGAAACGTTTTAGGTCAATCGGAAAGCTATGCGTCTACTGATGCAAAAGAAAGAAAGGAAGCAATCGTTATTTGATGGAGCAAGCGCGCTGATGGTAGTCCTCTCACCTCTCGTTCGTTCGTTCGTTAAGACGTTTGATCTCGATTCAGATTCTTGGCAAATTCTTGAGGGTTTTAACCCGAACTACATATCCGGTTACTTTGTTCAAGTGATTTCTCAGGTACAGAAAAGGTTGCATGTACTGACGCAAAAAAAGAAGGGAAGCAATCTTTTATATGAGCAAGAGAACTGATGGTTGCTTAAGGTATTAATCTCACCTATATAACTAGGTTGTTTCTACCATAAAAGAAAGAAAAGGGTAAAGGAGGAGTCACATTTGCAAGAAACTTTGACCAGAAGTTAATACTACATGTCAAATAAAGGGCACGACTGTGCATTAAGTTTGCTCTTAAATTGAAGACAAATTAGATACATAATTAGGTGTGCCAATTCCCCATGATTAACACTGCATAAACCTTGAATTGCCACATGCTTTTTTAATGTTTAAAAGAACTGCATCCTGTCGCATTGACATCTAGGTACGTAAATGAATTTTGACTTGGATCTTGTCCGATTTACTGTATTTTTCAATGGTTACTTAACCTTTTTGAGAACTTCGTGTGGCTTTGTTTTTATGTGAATTATTTTTAATATAGCCTCATAAATCACGCTGTGCACAGAATCAAGGTGAATATAAATTTTGTAACACAATTTTCACTCTTTTTTGTAAATAGACGTACAGAAATCAATGAGGAAAAGCATGACCACGGGAACAAGGAACAAGTGAAGTGGATAGAGAGCTACAAATGATGCTTTTATTAAGGTAATATGTTGGTTTTGACTATTAACTTGTTTTGATGACTTCTACTCCAACCTACTATTAATCAATTTATCATTGTCGGGATCACCCTGGGTATGATCTTAACCACCACAGTTTCTTCCTGCTACTTTAATGGTTTGATAGCATGAAGTAGAAATTAATGCACACATACTTGGCATCTTCCGACAGTTTACGCCGAATGTACTAGCGTAAATGTGCACTCAAAAGAAGTTTTGAGGAAGGTGAAGAGTAAGAACATGCTCTCAACAAAGTGACTCGTCGAAGCTGTACTCCAGAAAATGCTTCGAGTGGTTACAGCCTTGTATTCGCACCTGATGATGCTCTCTGTGTACATGCGACATACACCATCATCCCTCTCACTGCCGGTGTATCTGTGAGGGTCCGGTTCGTCGCTAGTCTTCAGGATTATCATTTTCTAGACAATCCCTTAGCTCCCTCGAATCCTCAAACACATTTTCAAGGCACTGTGGCATTGTGTGACTGAAGCAGAACGACGCTCTGGGTCCTCATATACAATAATTGGGACCAGACAACGAGGATGCCAAGTACTGAGTGGGTATCCTTAGCTTCCCCTATTCTATTAATGGCTTGGATCTCCTAAAACAATATGCCTTTTGTGTGCTTTCAACAGAAATACTTACATATCGTTGCCCAACTCTTGTGAAAGGGACAAGAATTCTTTTGCACACAATTTGACAAAATTTTGGTAGAGTTTTTTTATTTTGTTTTTGGTTTTTGGAGAGGTGACCCACCTCCTGACGAACTTTTGATTTAATATATCTGCTTCTTTTCAAAAAAAAAGTAAAATTCCTGGGAATAGATACACTGAGATGTGCCCTCTCAAACTCGGGCAAACTCCTCGACAACTTGCATTGTCTTTCTTGGCAGACCTGTTCGGTTGGTGTCGCATGAGTTTTGCGTATGGTCACACACTGATTTTGTGTCCGATGGAATAAAATATTTATTTAAATATCTATTTGTGTGATCATGAGTTTTGCGTATATTAACTAGCTCTTTTTATCCAAGTCTCCACTAGATAATGAGGTTATTGATAAACTATCTTTTTGCATATGAATATCATAGAGGTATTATATAACTTAAGCAAAACTAGCTTGATCGTTGGCATCAAAGCAAGATCAATACATTAACAAACACTCATGGGGACCTAGCATGAGAGTGCTTCGGTAAAATAGATGCGCACATTTAATATTGACATTCAAACGAATGACTAACTCCATATGAGAGGCACCATTAGGATAAACAAGTTAAAAAGAAAATAACTTGACGATGGCTAGGTTTGAGCTCTAGCTCAATGTCATCATCATAACTTGATGAGGCTTTACACATATTGATTGGCGATGACACCATGCAAGTCAAAGAATGGTTGATTGGTGATCGAAATAGTTCGTATAAGGATTCACTAAGGTGAGAGAATTAACGACTTGAAAATTTTGACATTCGGCTTTGTATGCGGATGACAAATTATCTATGGCAATCTTAAGGTGATCAAATTTTGGTCCCGTGGAGCATGAAAATAAGAAAGTTGCTTCATCATGACAAGTTTCCAAAGGATAAGTCTTAGGTTTTTATATGGATGCTTCTTGTATAATAGATCACATGCACATCACCAAGGAGATGCCTATGAGAAGCATGTCTACTCAACCTTGCGACTCTCTCTTCAAAGCCAAAGGACAAGGGTAGCAAAGATGAATGCTACAAATACTCGAAAAAGATTAAAATCAAGCCAAAAGATGAGTCACTACAATATATTATGTGACGTGATGATCTATGAACGCATTGAGAGATCAAGTGGAGGAGTGGCCAAAAGCAATGCTAAAATAAAGGCAGATATTGAGCTGATGAGGTGAACATCAAACTGAATGGAGGATTGACTCATGCAATAGTGGACACGGGGGCTAGCCTTGGTGAAGCGAGCGAGTTATGAATGGAGTCTACTCATAATATAGCACATGAAGTAAGAGCACCAATCGCATGACACTTTTTTTTTTTTGGATGGAGGTCAATGACACAACGCTTGCAGAGGTAAGAGTAATAATATGTTCCTAGTTTTCTCATCTAATAGTGCAAGGCACATCTTATGTGGCACCAAAGTCGAAGATAGCTTCAAGGCACATACTTGATTTTGGTGATGCAATTAATGGAGATATCGAGGTGATGACTTAACTTAATATGCAGAGGTGAAGAGTTAGAAGGCCTTTGCGTAAGGCAAAAGACTACAATGGCTAACACTCTTGAAGAATATGTCAATGTGATGTTTGTCATTTTACTATCACAACAGAGATTGTGTTAGAGGTAGATTTCTAGGATCCAAACATCAGTACACCAATCTTTAGTGCAGTCAATGAACTTCAAGAACTATTAGGTTTCTAGGATCCAAACATCATTACACCAATCTTCAAGGAAGTCAATGAACTTCAAGAACTATTAGGTTACGAACTAACCCAAACATAAGCTTCCTTCACAGATGGTCCAAGATCTAGCAAACAAGATTGATTGTCAACAAAGTGAACACAACAAGAAACGACAATGGCTTTACAACATGTTAATAGAGGCCATCGAGAGAAGATTGTAGTTCAAGTTCCATTTGATTTGAACTAAAATCAAATCGGATCGACGATTTGATGATTATGAATCGAATGAAAACAGAGACCATATGATTCAATTCTAGTTCTTAGAAATTGGACTTAGAATTAATGATTCCAATTTGATTTCAAAAACGAAAAAAGATTAAAATAAATCTGTTTCATGGTGTAAAATATTTATTCTTATAAACTCGTCTAATGACTTGGGTTCGAAACTTGGTAGAGTAAGGTTTTTATTTTTCTTATCAATGAAAACTGAAATCGAGGGTTCCAAAATGTCTGGAACTGATCTAATTTCAAATTTGACAAAACTAAAACCATCGATTCTAGAACTATGGTCAGGGCTTCGTGGAACAGTTAAAAGTCAAGGTGAGACACCAAGAAGTTCTCGAGGACAATAAGAATGATCATGGATTTAACAAGTACCATGGTGCCACAGATACGTCTTGAGCAAAACCCATAACACCACGATGGCATTTTGGCATCTCATTGAAAAAAAAATAAAAAGAAGGAAACCAAAAATTGCAACAATAGCAGCATGTGCTTCACAAGCTTCAGCCGGGGCGTGCAAGAGATTAACCACACGAACGTCATCATGTTTACAGTAACTTTTCGAAGAAAAAAAATAAACTATCAAAATCAGGAAGAAAACAAATTGATTGACAAACCTATCAAATTGTAACTCCATTCGTCTAGCTGCACAATACTCCACCTTTTAAAAGCTCCCAGCCATCATCTGGTTGTGCTCCCTGAATGTGGCCACTGAGGTTGCTTTTATCATTCTGTTGAATCTCATGTTCTTGTTCAGTGATTGCAGACTTCTCCAGAAGATCATCATGCTCAAGAACTCCATCTGATGAACGTTTGCTCCTATAGGATGATGAGCTTGATGAAGCCAACAAGCTCAAAGCTGTTGAACGAAGAGATCCATTCAATGGCACACGGCCATCAACTATTTCTTTTAGCAACATAACATCCTCACATATAATATTAATTTCGCCTCTGAAACAAAAATACATAGTTTAAAATTAAGAGCACCTGCCATTTAACCATGAATGACTGAATACAAATACCAAAAAGAAGAGATCAAATTTTAACTACCAAAATTTCATAAACTTCTTTTGTTTGATGTAAGGCTTATTGGTGTAAATGAACTCTTGTTAAAATATAGCGAGACATACTTAAAGGATAATATTCAAATTATTCCGGGGTAGAAGGTCAAAGAAATTTATAAAAAAAAAAATCAGATTGAAGTCTCCATTCAGGATCATTAATAATCAATTTGAGGTTGGAACAGTTCAATGTTTAAGGTAAGCACATCAAAAACTGAAAAAGAAATGGCAACATCGAAACTTACTGGAGTGCATCAACTACACGGCCACGGTCCATCAAGAACTCCCTCAACTGCAAAGTAGAGACATTGGCGTGCTCAGCTGATTCATTTTGTAAGTAATATGATGTTTAAAAATATTGACCAATTGACAATACCTTGGAGTTAGCTTCTGCTTCTTGTTGTAGTTTTTTTGACTCTTCCATTGCTGCAGCCATAACAGCTTCCTGTTTGCTAAGAGCCTTGCGAGCTAGTTCTTCCTTCTCAAGCTTTTCTTGTTCAGCTGCTGCAATTTCCTCCTCCGTTGCAGCTAGGCTTGCTTCAACAGTTTGGCGAATCTGGATAAAGTTCACAAGTACGTATGACATCTCAAGTTCGCTTTTACTCCAAAAGGCTTAGATAACATAAGATATGCATATTCAAGTTCTTGATGTTGAAATATTAATAGAAGGTCTTTTAATGTGATACCCTATATAATCATAGGGATATGTATCCTACAGAATGACAACATTATAAATTCTCAAATAGGGCGAATGCATTGTAGAGGCTCCCGCCAATACAATGTCTAGGAAGGGTCAATTCATGAAGCTTTATCCATATCAGTACAATTGTTTCCACCACTTAAATCTCAAATCATACAAATCGCAGAGGAATAACTGTGTTATTGTACCCGGACTCACCCGATATTAATTCTCAAAGAACACAAATGTTATCATAATTACTAATATCCATATAAACAAAATAAATAAAATTTTGATGAATATTTGATCAGAAGATAATCATGACCTGCAAACTGATACTACAGAATTGATATTTTATACAAAGAAAAAAAGAATTTTTCCAAAAATGGAAGACATTATGTGCATAATCCATATAATAGAAATTCACATAGGATGGAGTAATACATCTGTAAGTAAATGGCAGAGAGATAATAATGTCATCCTGGTAGGAGACAACAATAGTAGGACTATTGTATTGTTTCAAATTCGAGAGCAGTCACAATAAAAAGAAAATACAACTCAGTTTAAAAGGAAAACCAGAGAGGATGTGTAAGAATATATTGGTTAAAATACAATGTCTAAGAAGGGTCAATTCATGAAACTTTATCCATATCAGTACAATATCAGTACAATTGTTTCCACCACTCAAACTCTAATCATACAAATCGCAGAGGAATAACCATGTCATTGTACCCAGACTCACCCAATATTAATTCTCAAAGAACACAAATGTTTTCATAATAACTAATACTGCAGAATTGAAATTTTATAAAAAAGAAAAAATTCCGAAAAAGGAAGACATTATGTGCATAATCCATATAGTAGAAATTCACATAGGATAGAGTAATACATCTGAAAGTAAATGGCAGAGATAATAATGTCATCTTGGTAGAAGACAACAATAGTAGGACTATTGTATTGTTTCAAATTTGATAGTCACAATAAAAAGAAAATACAACTAAGATTAAAAGGAAAACCAGAGAGGATGTGTAAGAATATATTGGTTAAAATACAATATGTAAAGCGATCATAGTCATGAGTTCTATTTGTAAGGATAAGCAACTCAAAGTACATAATCTGGAATGCAGTCTTAAATTAGATGCAAAATGGTTATATTGCAATTAAGATGAAAGTTGGACTGCAAGAAGCATGAGAAACCAAAAACTGAAATTAAGTGAGAATGTAGGTTACTTCTACATCAGACCACTGTTGCAACTTGAATCATGGGACAAAAGGATATCATAAAAAAATATGATCAGAACCGGGGACCCAATGCATGAGGCTCCCAAGAATGCAAGGTCTGGTATAAGTCAATAAATGCAGTCTTAATTTTGCATGTAAAGAAGTTTTCTGACTTGAACTCATGGTAACCCATATCACAAAAGGAGCACCATGACTCCAAGGCTTACTATCATCATGAAGGATTTGGCGGAAAGTAATAATATTACTGTTATTAATGTTATTAAATTTATTATATGAGTCATGAACAGGCACATATAGTGAAGAAAAAGTACATTCTTTTGTTTGAATATTACTGGTCATATTTTTCCATCTTTAAATGTTTGCATGCATCCATTGAAGCAACCTACCTAATGATATCGGGTAAGTAATTCAGCTAGTATTAAACAAGAAACAATATACTATGTGAAATGAGAAAAAAACCATGTAAAGTTAAACGGTTTCAGACCCATGAATATAATGATGAGGTGAAACAATCTAAAACAGAGATGGAAGACAGTAAGCACATACAAGAATTCAGTTAAAATGGTAAACAGATTATACTTTGCTAAATTACAAATCGATGATGGGAAAGCATCCATTTAGCCACCAAGACATTTGAGCAATGTCTTGTTTTTGATAATTTATGCTTATCAGATTTAGGAAAAAACCAATATAATGTGTAATAAACATGCACATAGAAAACTGGAGTAAGCATGTGCTTGTATGTATATTCACAAAGTGTCAGTCCACACCTCCTCAATCATTGAAAAAGATTTATTCCTTTTATCTGACAAACTGAGGAGTCTGAACTGGAGCTCTCGAGCTTCAGTCGCCAATATAGCTTTCTCACCATAAACCTCGCCAGCAAGCTGTAATTAGGAAAATATTTTAGCATCTTCCTCTAGCGATAAAAAAAGAAACAAACATATAAGAAAAGTATAAACACCATGTCATTTGCTTCCTTTGCATGTCTTGATATCTCCTTAAGTTCCTCCACCTTGGCAAGAATATCTTGACCAGCAAAGGTAGCAGCCTCTTTAGCCTGCTTGCGCCTTTCTTCCAAAAGCTTCACCTCTCTCATCATATTAGTTGTCAATTCCACAGCAGACAACAAATTTGTCTGCAACAATTTTTAGGAATTAAGTAAAAGCAAACCAGAAAATGAACCGCATAAGCCAGAAATGTTTATGTGGACCTAGAAACATAAGATAGCAAAAGAAGATTTTACTGGAAAAGACATACATAAAAGCAGACAATGCAGTATCAGAGAATGAAAGCAGATATTGACAAAACTTTACACTCAAGTCAAAGGGAAAAGGGAATTATGGAAGCTAGGAAACATGTAGATGATGAATTGTAAAGACACATCAACACAAAGCCCTACTTGCCAAACAAAGATATCAAAGCCTTCAAGCCATCAACAGGTACTCTTAACCAACAAAAGAAGAAGGAAAACGGGATATGGCCCGTACCATGTTAAACTTTTCCTTTGTCAGAAGCTGAAGATATCAAGTAAACAATTTGTCTTCAAGACCTACATGATGAACATTGCCCAAGCTTTGCACTAGTGACCAGTTATAAGTCTAAGCCACGAAGAGTGTAGAAGCTCCACATATCATGGATTTTGTACTCCAAAAATTGATTAGAATAAGCTATCTAAGAATCCATTGTGACTCACCACTGAGCTTTACACAAAATGTGTTGTTCAAACTTCAAAGTCACACAGATAGTGAATGAACGAACAGCAAACAACAGAAGATTTACCTTATTGCTTTTGGCATTAGAAAGAAGATCTTCAAGATATCCAGTGCTAACAAAATGGCCTGATCGGTTATTTAGAGTTGCAGGTAGATCATTGTCATTAACAGAAAGCATTTGACTCTCAAAAGATAACAAATCGGCAACACTTGCATCTGCCAACTCAGAGTGCAGTTCTTCATATTCAGTAGTACTGGTGGTAACCTCATTTACAAGACAACCCCCACAAACTTTAAAATCTTCAGCTGCCATAGTAGCAGCTGAAACAGAATCATTAGCTTCCAAGTCATTAAGACCCTGAACGCTGGCAGGCTCGACCGAACATCTTGACTGTTCCACAGAACCATGTACAGAGAAGGTCCCATCATTCATTATCTTCTGATTCTCTGCAGCATTAAAATTCCTTTCAAATGGTTCCAATGCAGCATTCTGAACATCTCCATTAACAAGTAAAGCAGCTAATGATGAATCTATTTGGGCACTACCATGAACAACATTAACAATAGTTTCCGACTTTCCATTAGATGATTGCATCATGGTTTGCTCCAAAGAATGCTCATCATGTGCAGAACCAGGACTCAATTGGGGAACATTAACTTGAACGCTCAAGTTACAAAGAGCAACATCCACAAACTTTTCATGCACATGTGAATTGGGATGAAGAGAGGTTTGATCAATTCCCTTCTCCATAAAGTTTGGTTCTGAGTCTGCAACAGTGTTCAGCTCCTCAAAAGCATTATGGCGTGATGTTGGGCACTCCAGTTCCTTCATATAATCTGTAATGCCAACCTGTAAACCTCTTGGATCTACTTCCCCAATGCATGGTGACATCACACTTGCAGAACTAGTATCACCATCAGAAACTGCAATTTCACACGAGACTGGCTCTTGTCCTGAAATATGACTTGTGGTCTCTTCCTCTTCTTGACTTCCAGACAGAATAGGCTGTTTGCCCTTCCCGACTGGTAAATTCAAACCTAATGCAATTTCAAGCAAACAGCAAATCAGTTCAAATTGGCCCAACAATTTGCTTGGCATCAACATAAATAGATATGCATTCAAGTAGCAAATGGGACAAAACAAACCAGCAACTAAAACACAGCAAAAGATCACTGGTTTTAGGTGCATGACTAGTAAAGCATAAAAAATCATAATCTCCAGAGTTGAAATACTCAATCACAGGCCAAAAACGATCTTACCAACCGCCGACGAATGTTCTGTTTCATCTGTATCTTGCAGTGTGCATGATACTTCACAGGATCCAACAATAGATGGTAGAACATCTAAGAGAATAAATTCAGCTGCAGAATCAACATCATTAGCATGCTCAATGGCAGCAGCCTTCAGTATGCGAAGATCAACCTGTAAGGGCAAGAACAGAGATCATCATCTCACGAATTAAGGAAAATACTAAATACTTTTCCAACAGAAGGAGAGTTAACAGCCACCACCAATACTTTCCCTGTAGGACTATGAATAAAGATGTCGAGAGAAATGCAGGTCCTCAGAAATCAGTAATCTATTCTTATTCTACTACATGATGGATTGCTTGCCAATCTGTCTCGGTTAGCAAACAAATGTCTTAGTTTCTTTATATCAAAACACATATAAATTTTAGGGCAAATGAACACGAATATCCTCTCTCTTTCTAACAAAGAATCAACAAAAGCAGAGGGCATAGAAATCTATCGAGGACGTATTATGTAATACCTGCGGGAATAACTTTTTCAGAGAAGTAAAGACTTCCTTGGAACTCATGCTTCACTCAATTGTAAATAGCCCTGCCAAAAGCCAAACCATCATGACGAAGATCTCAATCTTGATTTCCGCAAACAAAGAGAGATCAAGAAGAGAAAAAAAAGATGGTCCCGGAGCAATGATCAGCTGATGGACGCCGATTAGGAGAACTACCCTAAAAGGGGAGCGAAGGCGAGAGCAAGGACGAACCGACGCGGAGCGGGTAGAGCAGCAATCGGTCGGCCTCGTGGATTCGATGGAAGCACCCGAGGAAAGGGAACGGGAAAGATCGTCGGAGACCGTAGGCCCACGGGGTTGTGCAGCCGCGGTCTCCGGACGCGAGAGAGAGAGAGAGAGAGAGAGAGCGGAACAAAGGATTACGCAAAAAGGGGATGTATATATATATATATGACGTAATTATGCGGTTTATTGAGCCCGAACGAGGGTTGAAGGACTCGCTCGCCAACCGGAAAACTACCTGCCTCGTAAATGGACGAGTTTTGTGCAAAAAGCGGGTCCCACTTTTTCACTTGGGATAAAGTTTATGTTTGTATGACATTATTATGCGGATTATTGACCCGGAAGCGAGCTGGTCAGCTACCCCGCAAGACTACCTGCCTCGTGACGGAGGCGTCTGCCCAAAAACAAGTGGGTCCCATTTGTTTTGACGTCGCATGTAATTGTAGGGTGCGCCTAGAGGGACGCGAGTTTGGGCTGGATTAACAGAATGGCATAGTTGTTGTTTCCAGGTGAACGCATAGGGATTCATGTGAGAGAGATAGGCCTGCCGTAGGATCTTAGAAGGCGACGTGTGCTGCGGTAGAGGGACCGCGTAGAAGTTTCACGTGATGGCCGTTTTGGAGATGCCCGATCAACGTTTTTCAAGGCATCGATGCTGAGTGAACAGAGATGCTTCCTTTTTCAACTGTTCCTGCGTGTAATCCGGCCTTCAACATTTACCACAATCGTGTTCAATAACCACATGGGATTTCTTTCCTCCTTATTATATGTTTATCCAACAGTTAAGTTGAGATTAGATAGTAATGAGGTGATCGTCTATCAAATGTAGATTATTGAAGTTGATTTAATTAATTTTTGTATGAAATACACAGTTCATAAATATTCACAAGAATTTTGGGCGAAGTTAGAAAAAACTTTATTTTTTAAGTTTTCTGAAAAGTATCTTACTTTTTATATACCTAGAAAATCGTCACCTACTCATTTTCCCTCATTTTTCTCTCTTTTTCTTATGAATAAGTTTGAATCGATCTAATTATAATATTTTTAAAATATACAATAATATTTTTAATAATATTAATATTTAGATATATATTTTTAGAATAGAGAAACTAACATTTTATAAGCATCACACTTATAAGTCATGAGTGAAATCATGTGAGTTCATCCAAAAAAAAAAATTTATAAAAAAATATTTCATGTATTATGAGAACAAAAGAGATTGTTAGATAATTCTAGAAATGAAGACAGTTAACATTTGGGAGGAAAACCCCCTAAAAACAAATGTTTTTGAAATTCATCTAAGAATTTTAATTAACTTAGATTATGTCATATCCTAACACAAATATATTATAATATATGGAGATAAAAATATATATATTAAAAATATAATTCTTTTATTAACAACGTCTAAGATCATATCATGCCACAGCATATATTTTACCGTTCATGAAGATTAAATATTTCATAAGAAGATTATAAGTAGAGTTTTCTTATGTCTCCATCTTGAGATTCATATTATAAAATAACTTAATAAATACGATGAGGTTTTAAAAAATAGAATAAATCATATCAATTTTATCACATTGGTTCGAAAATCATATTTGAAATGATAAAAATTATAGAGATAAGATCCATTTTAGCTACTATAATTTTGATTATGGACCACTTAAGTCCTTGTAGTTTACTCGTATTTAAAATAATCTATATATTTTCAAAAACGTAGTATATATGTCTCTTCTATCAAGTCAACTTAATAAATGTTATAATATACTTATGTGGCATATGGACTAAGAATAAATTATTAATACAATGATATATATAATTTAAATTAAAAAAAATTCATTTTAGCCTGATGGTTTTTGTCTTAAACTGAGCCTTATGATTTTGCTTATGTCTAAAATAATCCTTATATTTTCAAAAATATATCATATAAGCCCTCCAATCAAATTTGAATTGATAAACATTAGAGTTTGCTTTTGTGGCATACTAACTCACAATGGTCTTTTGGTCCCTCTTCCTACTCCCGAGTGTCTTCGTTCTCATCTCCTCTCATTTCGTCTTCTCCTAAGTCTCCACTTGTTACACTTATGATGTGATGGTCTAGTTTTTCCTTATATTTACCTTCGACATTTGCTACATTTGTTTTCAATCTGTCATTTTTTTTTCTCAACAAGATAGATTTTTTTAGCTTAAATTACATAGGTCATTATATTGATGATTTATTGTGAGTCAACATGTTATGTAAGTAGACTTTAATATCTATCAACTTGATAGGAGAGACTTATATGATATGTTTTTTTAAAATATTGGAGTTATTTTAGACAATAACAAAACCATAAGAACTTAAATGAACAATGATCAAAACCATATGGGTTAAATTGAAAATTTATTTTTAAACTTAAATTATATTTATTATTATATTAATAGATTCTAATATCTGTTGATTTAAATTTGATAAAAAAAACTTATATATTATATTTTATGATTAAAATCACATGTATTAAAATAAACTTTAACCCAAAATACGTAGAATACCATCATCCGCATGCACATGCCGTTGCCACCCGCATTATCCACGTTGAGATTATTCAATCCAATGGGTGTATTTTTAAAGCCACAACAACATCATGGCGCATCTACTATCTGCTTGACATGGTTGACTTAGCCAATTCAACTAGTTTTTGTCTTCAAGAAAAATATTAATGGCAATGGAAGACACATACGACAAGCAATCATGATATAAGAATGACATGCTATTTCTTTATAGAGTTGTTTAGCCTTATGTTCTTGAATAGCTAATCAGTCACTTGAAAATAAATAAATCTATTTATATCATTAAATTTGTTCGAAAAATTTCACCAATCTTTTCTTACGGTTCGACCTAATTTAATCTGCTTTAAATATTGTTTAGGAACACTTCTCGTTGGCCATAATGTTTCCTGAATGAGTCGGTCAAAGCCGGTTTGATCAGGCCGGATTGAATTGGTTCGACCCGGTTTGAAATTAGTGTCACCCGTCTGAAACCCACAGGACCTGCATTGTTGAGATCGGTCGGGTGGCATTAGTAATGTCATTGACTTGAGTTCAGAAGGACGTCGCACCCCTAGTTGATCGAGCGCCGTCCAACTATCTAACACCCTCATCACCAGATGTGGCAGACGCACTAGCAAAGCCGGGCGCGTCTCCGCAATCCGACGGAGCCACCGCCCGCACTTTCCCATGCTTTTTGTGAGGTTTCCTCCCAGGAATAGAGCATTTATGGTCCCAACCAAAACCGACGTCCTTTCACCACTTTGTCTGCTTCGCCATAAAAGATCTCTTCTCCTCCGTGCCAAGGTCATCTCTCTCTCGGGGCTCCCTCGCTTGGCTCTATTCGTTGCAGGCTTAGCCCAAGGACGAGCATCGATGAGATAGAACACCGGGATGTATAGGAGAGGAGGTGGTAAATTCGGAGGTTTAACATCTCTCGTGTATATTAGTTGGTTGGTGATAGGTCGGGGGGCTTGAATCGGGGAATATGCATGCGGTGAACGCGATGGCGGTGGCGAGGGGGATGATGATGATGATGGCGGCGGCAGCGGCGGGGGGTGGTCGTGGGGGTAAGGGGGAAACGGTGGCGGTGCTGCAGGAGGCGGAGGACGTTCCTTTCGGGACGGTGTGGTGGTACGGCTACGCGGGAATCTCGTGCTTGCTGGTGCTGTTCGCGGGGATCATGTCCGGGCTCACGCTAGGGCTTATGTCGCTTGGTCTGGTCGATCTCGAGATCCTCCAGCGCAGCGGGACCCCCACCGAGAAGAAGCAGGCAGGTCCGTCCGTTATTGCTTCCCTCGTTTCTTGCATTTCTTGTACTGATTTCGTGCTCGATTGCGCCTATCTCTATCAGTGTTTTGAATTCTGATAAAGATTGTCTGTTCTTGTTTTTGCTCGCTTCTTCTCTTCCGTGAACGTGGTCTTAGTAGCGGAAAATGCTTATGATCTATTCGATGTTCTTGGGATTTTTCCTTACAACTCCGATGGACTTGTAAGCCCTTCGTTCCCTACTTCTCAATCAATTGGGACGAAATGTCCTATCATTGCCCCCTACAAAACCAAACCCCACACCCCCCACAAACCCCCCCCCCCCCTTGCTTTGGGTGTACGATTTTGCCTTTTCGGGGCTCAGGTATCTCTGAGGGTAGAAGTGACTTGGTGGGCTTATAAGTTTTTGATTTCTCTACTTCTCAACCAACGAGGGACTAAATATCCTTATCAAGTGTTTAAAGAAGTTCAATGACGAGGTAAATTGCCAAGGATGTCTTTGTCATCCAGACTCGTTTCTGGCGCACAGGAGGTCTTAGGTGATCGAAGGAATGACTTGGATGCTCCTCGGGGGCTGAGAGGGACTCAGATGTACGCTTTGAGGCTGGCCTACACAACAATTGAGGTCGGGTGGACTTTTCGACTTGATTCTTTCGATGCTCAAGTCAATCACCGATAAGGATAGAGTAATCTTAGTGAATAGTCATTGACCTTGATTTTTGTAGTCTGATAGACGTTTTACAATAGGTTTAAATTGGCTGGGTCGCCACGAGTCGAGCCCATATTGGAGCGAATGTTTCTCTTATTATTTGTCCCCTAAATATGTACTTCGGTAACTCCTTCGGAGGGATCCAAAAATGCATCCATGTATTAGCTCAACACGTTGTCATCGGTTCATCAGGTAATCTCTGGAGGCGACAAAACCTAGGGGTGGGCGTCGGACAGTGGAGACAACAATGCATGGCCATTGCAGCACTGTTGAGGAGCTTACATTGGACGGTGGAGTACCTCGGCTGGTCGGTTGATCCATCCTCTTCGATACGCTGGAAAGTGGACAGCTCGACCGTCGGGCAGAGTAGCTCGGTTGGTTTGTTCGCTTCGGACGATGGAGGTTGCACCTTAGTTGATCTAGCAAAGGTTTGTTAAAGCACCCACTTTGTTGTAGGAGAGAGAGTTTTGGCCAGCTTACTAGAAAGCTAAGGCTCCTACATTGGGTGTTTGATCTACAACAACAACAACTGCTCATCTCTTGAACCACTGCCTCCCTTGTGGGTCTTTTGACTCGTGGCCTTGTTGGTGGTATGGAGCAATGCAATGCCTGTTTATCGATGCAGCTTTCAAGTTTACCACAGCTTCTAGTCTCAATCATGTAGGTGGTGGCAATGGGAGTGGCATGGACATGGCCATGAAGGACCTGTTCGTCGTGGCTTGGGCCATCGTGGTCGTGGGCAAGATGTGCCCACACATTGCAGCTCGACATATCATCGTTGTTGAAGTGCCCAAATTGTCATAGACAAAGCTATAAACAAGGTGTTTGATGTATGGTTATTTATGTTCGTGTCTTTCGGTTTTGTTCATGCTTTGCGCAGTATATAGAGAGTTTATAGTAGGCTTGGTAGTCCCATTTTAGTTGACTTTTGTAGTCATTTCAATCTTGTAAATGTAAGTTGTGTGCAATCATCGTGTAAAGGCAAAAAACTACCTAGAAATACACTATCCGAGCAACTATTTTAGGGGTTTTCTAGCTCCGCAGAGTGGTGCAGTGTGTTAGCCAACATAGCACTCAAGAGCAACTCGGGTGCCACATGGTTGGATGGGCCTTTGGGGTAGTGTTTAGGGTTGGTTCACTGGCTTGTTTTGCAGCAGTGTCATGTGGGCACTTGTGGGGACTTTTGGTTGTGAGGACCATCCTGGATCCTTTATCACACGATTATTTAGAGCTTGCAAAGTGTATGTTTGTAATTTACATTACATATCAAGTGTTTGTTAAAATATCTACTTGTGGGATCCTGAGTTAAATGCTTTCTCTAACCCATCTTATCTTTTGCTGGTCCTTAAAAGACCATAAGAGATTTCGAGGAGACTAACCCTTTACGGATGGGCACATAAGGGTGTTGCACGACTTAGGCAAAACTAGCTAAATCCGTGACAGATGGTATCACAGAGAGACAAGTACACTTAGAAACACTTGGTATGCAAATATAGGGAACCTAGCGGAGTTACGTTGAGGGCAGCTAGCACGCGCGGCCGTTTGAGGGAAACGAGCATAGAGATGTCGGAAAGGAGTCGCTTAGAGGAGCGAGTATCGGAGATTGATATTCAGAGGAATGACTAATTTTTCGATTTGCCTCAGTGGGGCCGAGGGACCTACCTTGGGTGGAGTTTCTGCTTGAGATGCCCATATCTCCTGATCAGATCTGGTTTTTACCTGAGATGCCTCTATCTGGTTTTTACCCAATCATATCTCTCGATCGAATCTATTTCTGTCGTGGCATGGGTGACTAGGCCGATCTACTACATTAGGCATATTTCTCTAGGTCAGCTGATTTGTCACATTGGGTAGTTATCTCTAGGTCGGCCAATTCGCCATATCAGGCATTGGCCGACCTGCTCGCCTAGCGTGTTGGTTGAGGTGGTCACCTTGGGCAATGGCCAAGGTGGGCGTCTCGGGCGCTCGTAGAGGTGGTCACCTTGGGCATTGGTTAAGGAGGTCGCCTCGAGCATTAGCCAAGGGACACGCCTTAAGCGCATTTTCATGCTTAGCTCGAGGCGCATGTCTTGGACGCTAGTTAAGGTTGTTGCCTCGGGTTGGCCGAGGAGGTTGTCTCGGGCACTCGTTGAGGTGGTAATTGCCACATGAGTGGTGCCTTGGACGATTGTTAGATGCTAATCCCAAGAGGGGTGTGCCAGATGTTGTTGAGATGCTTATCTCAAGAAGGGTGCATTGGATGCTTTTAGATGCTTTACCTCAAGAAGGGTGCATTGGGTCATTCCCACTATACTATCATTGGAGAGAAGTGCCTCAAGCCATGTCGGTTGTGTTATCATTGTATAAGTGAACCTCTGGCCATGTTGGCAGTGCTATCATTGTATAGGAGCGCTTCGGCCATGTTGGTTGCGCGGTCATTGTAGAGGGGTGCTGCAGATCGTGTCGACCGCATTGTCATCATAGAAGAGTGCTTTGGGCCTCATCCGTTACATTATCGTCGTAGAGAGGTGCTTCAGACCGTGTTGGTCGTGCTATCATCGTAAAGGAGCGCTTCGAGTCGTGTCAGTCGCACTATCATCACAAAGGGGCGCTTCAGACTGTGTTGATCATGTTGTCATCGTAGAGGAGTGCTTCAGGTCGTGTCAGGTGAGTTGTTGTCATAAAGGAGCACTTTGGGCCATGTCGATTGCGTTGTTGTGGTAGAGGAGCGCTTCGGATTGTGTCGGTCACGTCGTTGTCATAGAGGGGCGCTTTGGGCAATGTTGGTTGTGCTATCGTTGTATAGGAGTGCTTCAAACTGTGTTCGTCACGCTGTTGTTGTAGAGGGGTGCTTCGGACCATGTCGTATATGTTGCCGTTGTAGAGGAGCACTTCGGACCATGTTAGTCGCGCTGTCGAGGTAGAGGAGCGCTTCGGACCATGTCAATTGTGCTGTTGTCGTAGAAGAGCGCTTTGGACCATGTCAAACTGACTCGGTTTGGGCCTGCATGCACAAGAGGACTGAGGTGGTCGAATGAATGGCTTGGATGCTCCTCGAGGGCTAAGAGGGGCTCAGATGTGCACTCCGAGGTTGACCTACACGAAGATCGAGGTCGGGTGGGCTTCTCGATCTGATCTCTCTGATGTTCAAGTTAGTTATCGACAAAGGTGGAGTAATCTTAGCGAATAGTATTGACCTTAATTTTCATGGTCTAATGGGCTTTTATAGTTGGTTTAACCTGGGCTGGGCCACCACATGTTGAGCCTATATTGGAGCGAATATTTCCCCTATCACCGAGCATTTTCACTTATAATTATAGTTTCCGACATGTTACTATTGGATCAATGGGTGATTCTCTTCCAATATGAGCTCAAAAGAGTCAATTGTATGCTTTATTAGTCAACATCTTTTTTACATAGATATTTCGATAATTAATATATTTTGTAAAATAAATAATTGATAAATCACTCGGTTTAGAGAAAATCTGGGAATTAAGTTTTTCACTAGCCTAGATCTGGCTGTTCATTGATTATAAACCACTTCTTTCAACACTATCAAGGGTAATGACATGTATGGCATGCAGCAAGACTTAGGCTGCTTGACAGTGATTTGCATGTGTTGGCATGAATAAGGAGTGAAGGTAGATGTTCACTAATAGGATAAACTTGCAATTCGCAATTGACCCTTTCTTGTCTTGTTTTGACCCATGCATACATATCCCGTGAGCCTTTCTATGTTTATCTGATCAACTTTACAGGTCTTCAATGTCCTTGTCATGCAAATATTTAATATTGCATTATTAAGTTTTTAAAAATTCAATTGGATGAGTCTTCCTACATGTAGATTATGTAATTTATCTAAAAATATGGCTTTTTGCATATATTAATTACGACAAAAGATCCATGTAGCCAATCCCAAATAGTTGGAACTTACAATTTTGTTGTTGTCAAGGATTTTAATTTTGAATGATACCACCCGTATTGGGTGGTATGTATCGGTCCGCAACAAATTGGTACGCGGACTGCTCGCTACTGGGCGATATCAGCCTGGCTGCGGCGAGGGAAGAAGCGTCGAGGGAGAATTGGGAGAACCTCAACGTTTTTCGATCTGGTGTTGCCCTCCCTCGACAATCTCGATCCAGAAGGTAACAGAGAGGCGGCAGCTCGGCTTCTTCACCGCGTTCTTCACCAAAGGCCGAAGACGCTTGCGGCCTTCGTCGAAGTGTCATGGACTTAGCTGGAATTGCCTAAATCATGAGGCACCATTGTGGTAAAGACACAGACTTAGCTGAAGTTGCCTAAGTCGTGAAGCACCCTTGTGCCAACTTCTCGAACTTAGCTAGGATTGCCTAAGTCATGAGGCGCTCTTGTGATATATGCATCCGTAAAGGGTCAGCCTAGTTGCAACCTCGCATAGGTCTCGAAGGACCTGTAAAACAGCAAGTTGATTAGTTTGAAAACGAGCGGCGGACAAATCCCGACGTCTTACGAAGGGAGAAACTTTATAAGCAATTCAACAAGCACCTTGAATGCAAGAGAGGAAGGAGAAAACAAAGACTTTAGAAAGTTGAACGAACAGTTGCAAGTCCGCAACAACTATTCACCGGGTGTCGGGCGCAAAGGCAAGTTCTCGTCAAGTTAACGTGTGAACTTGTAAAGATTGTTCAACGCCTGACACTACCCCAAAGCACCATTCCCCTTGGTGCCACCCGAGGCGTTCTAGGGTGCTAAGATGGTTGACGTTTCGCGTACGGTTACGGTTTATAGAAAACAGGTTGTGGCACGCGAAAACAGAGCCATTTTGGGGCAGTTTTGCCTGGCGTGGCGAGCAGTCGCACTGCAGCTCTACGAATTATCGTTGCTTATATTTTTCAAGCAAAAACACACAAAACCAAGGCAAAAACATGCTGTTATGCCTCTGTACAAGCATGCAAAAGCGACGAATGGTTCGTTGAGTGAAGTTGTTGTGGGTGTGCGATGACCGTTCATGACACCCTCTTCCACTTAAACTGTTGACGCCATCGTCGAGGCTTGTTGGTAGTTTTTAATGATTTCTTCTTCGTCTCGTAGGGCATCTTCGAGCTCCAAACTAGCTTCGGTTCGACGATGCTTTCGCCACTTCAGCTCCGTTGGGTAGCTTTGTCTTGCGATTCACTAAAATGGTTTCAACTCGCTTCTTGTAGGAGGCTCTGGTGGGGGGAAGCCTAGTTGGAATACTTCGGGAAGCATCTTGTGAATCTGAGTCGTAGGCTTTCAAGTTGTTGGTGTAGAAAACATTATGAATTTTGAGCCATGCTGGTAGCTGCAACTTGTAGGAGACGTTGCCCACCCTATTGATAAATGGAAAGGGTCTTTCATATTTGTGAACCAATCCTTTATGCACTTTATGCCTAAAGAACTGGAGTGATGCTGGTTGGAGTTTCACCAACACCAAATCACCTACTTTGAACTCCTACGGTCGCCTTCCCAAGTCTGCTTCATTTTTTTGGCCACCTTCTCCAAGTAAGCCCACGCAATATCTGCATTTTGGTGTTATTCTTTTGCAAAATGATATGCTGACGAACTACTCCCAGCCAGTGATTTCAATAGGCGCTCGGGCACTCGCCTAAGCGCTCGGGTGAGGTGAGGCCCGAGCGCCTCGCTTCGTTTCCAGGCGGCGCGCTTCAAAGAGGCGCTGCCTGGGTGCTTACCCGAGCCCAAGCGTCGGGAGTTTCGAGCAAGCGCCCGGGTTAAACTAGGCGACCGAACCGATTCGGTCTGCTTTAGTTGGTTCAATCGAACCAAACTAAAGCACCTTTCTCTCGCGTTTCCCCAACCCTAACCTTGCTCGCCACTCTCGCTCTCCTGCTCGTCGCCACTGTCGCCGCTTATCGCCGCATCGCTCACTTTGCCATCGCTCGCTTTTGCCATTGCCACGATTGAACCAACTAAAGCACCTTTCTCTCGCGTTTCCCCTACCCTAACCTTGCTCGCCACTCCCGCTCCCGCTGCTCGTTGCCACTGTTGCCGCTTATCGCCATTGTTGCGTTGCTATCGCTTTGCCATTGCCATTGCCGCCACTCCCGCTTCATTGCTGCTCATTGCTACGCTCGCCCACTATCGCCTCTGTGCGCCGCTCTCTGCTACACTATCGCCTCCATCGCTTCATCACTCGCTCGCTCCATTTCGCTGCTACCATTTCGTCGCTTCGCGCTCGCTCGCTCCCACTCTCGCCGCCGCTGCTCATTGCTATCTCGTTGCCATTGTAATAAGTCGCTCACCACTCCCGCTCCTGCTGCTCACTGCTACCGTTGCTGCTGCTCTTAGTCGCCTTCGGTCTTCCCTTACACTCTTCTCGATAGTATACTGTTAACAATATACTGCTAAGTTAAGGTCAGTTATTAGGTATGTAGTAGAAATGTATGTAGTAGGGGAAATTGCATCTGCGGTGAAAGGACAACAAAGTCAAAAACTGTAGTGCCTAAACTGCAGTGATAACTGTTAACAGTATTTTTATTTATTAGATTTATAATATATTTTTTTTGATTTTAATACTATTAATTTTTATTTATCTAAAATTATTATTAGGTTTTTATTTAAATAATTATATTTATTAATTATATTATATATTTTTATATTTTAGCGCCTTGCTTCGCTTGGGCGAGCACCTAGCGCCTCGGCCGTTTTTGGACCTTGGTGCCTTTTGGTTCATAGTGCTTTTTAAATCACTGCTCCCAGCATAACTGATAGCCAAGGTGTGAAGAGTCGACGATTGTTGTCCTGTAATGATCTCGAAAGAGCTCTTGTTGGACGTAGAGCTCCACTGCAAGTTATATGAGAATTGGGCTATGTCCAATAGCTTCACCCAATCTCGTTTATTGGCACTCACATAGTGCCGAAGATATTGCTTAAGGAGTGAGTTTATATTTTTAGTTTGGCCATCCGTGTAGGGGTGGAGACATGTGGAGAATTATAAGACCCCAACAATTTGAATAGCTCAGTCCAGAATCATCCTAGGAACTGAGCATCTCGATCACTGATGATATTCTGTGGGACTCCCCAATACTTCACCATATTCTTCATCATTAACTTGGTCGCCTCCTTTATTGAACAGTGTAGGGGTGCAACAATGATGATTGTTGCATACTTTGAAAATCGATCGACCACCACGAGTCGTTCCGAGTCCCCCTACTGTCGGCAAGCTTGATATGAAGTCTAAGGAAATGCTCTCCCATGGATTTTTTTGTATGGGCAATGACTCCAAAAGCCTCACATGGCTTCCGTTGCTCCACTTTATCTTATTGGCAAAAAAGGCACGTTCGAACATATTCCTCCACATCAGTCCCCATCTTTGCCCAGTAGAAGGCCCTCTCCACGAGAGCTAATGTTTGTTGAATGCCAGGATGTCCAGCCCAAAGGGAATCGTGACACTCTCTCAAGAGTTCATGCCTCAAATTGTCTGCTCGAGGAACATAAACCCTATTTCTTTTTGTATAGACGAGTCCCTTTTGGATCCAAAATTGTCGTGCCTTACCCTCTTTGATTAGTTGCATCAGAGTTACTGCATGAGGATCACTGTGCAGATCATTCCTAATCCTAGAAAGGAAGTTAGAGTGCAACTGACTTGCATGGCCTCTGCTCTCCACTTGCATGGTGTTCACTAGCTCCATTTTCTGGTTCAATGCCTCGGGAACGACATTTGCTCTTCATGGCTTGTACTCCATTGTAATATCAAACTCAGTCAAGAAGTCCTACTATTGTGCTTGCTTTGAGGAGAGTTTCTTTTGAGTTTGGAAGTAACTCAAAGCGATGTCCGTCGTCAGCACAAATCGCGATCCAAGAAGATAGTGTCGCCAAACTCGTAGGTAGTGGACCACCGCTGTCATCTCCTTCTCGTGCACTGAATACTGCCGCTCGGTCTCGTTAAGCTTGCGGCTCTCGTAGGCCACCGGGTGACCCTCCTGCATGAGTACTCCCCCAATAGCAATGTTTGAAGCATCGGTTTGGACTTCAAAGGGCTTCTTATAGTCCGGCAATTTGAGTATCGGTTCTTCCAACACAGCAGCCTTTAGATCTTAGAATGCCACTTCACATTTGTTGGACTATCGCCAAGGCTGCTCCTTTAGCAACTCCGTTAGTGGAGCTACGCGCTTCGAATACCCGACTATGAAGCGCCGATAGTAGCTGACGAAACCAAGGAAGGATCTTAGCTCCAACACCTTCTTTGGAGTTTGCCATTCCGCCACAGCTTGCGCCTTTGATTTGTCTATCCGAATTGAACCATCACCGATTCGATGCCCCAAGAATAAGATCTCCGTTTAAGTAAAATAGCACTTGTCCATTTTCACGAATAGAGTGTTCTCCTTGAGAATCTTGAAAATTGTTCGAAGGTGCTTGACATGCTTCTCAAGCGTTTGGCTATAGACGACGATATCGTATAAGTAGACGACCACAAACTTGTCCAAATTCTTATTGAATAGTTGGTTCATAAGAGTGCATAATGTGGCCGGAGCATTGGTTTAGCCGAAAGACATCACTAAGAACTTAAACGCTCCATACCTGGTCACACAGGTAGTCTTCGCTTCGTCGCCTTCAGCAATGCCCCACCTACCAATACCCTGACTGAAGGTCAAGTTTGGAGAACTATTTTGCTTTGCCTAGTTGGTTGAACAAGTCAACGATGAGCGGGATGGGATACTTGTTCTTCATCGTCACCTTGTTGAAGGCCCAGTGATGCATAATCTGAAGCTCCTATCTTGTTTCTTTTGGGAGAGAACTAGAGCTCTGAATGGTATTTTGGAACTACGGATGAGACCACCGCTTAGCAATTCGTCTAACTGCTTTCTAAGCTCTCAACTCTGGAGGGGACATGCAGTATGGTGGTCTCGCTGGAGGCTTCACTCTCGGCTCTAGCTCAATATGATGATCCATGCCTTTGCGTAGCAATAGAGTTTTCGACAAATCAAGTGGCATAACGTTTGTGAACTCCTTCAGAACGTTCACCACCACAGCAGGTTCATGAATGGCCTCCTTGTCGAGTGGCTCTAGCTTCATAATAGCCACGAAGGTTAATTCTTCTTTTCGTTCCTCTTTCTTCAATTGTAATGTCGATATTTGTTGGGGATCCTTGGTTCCTCTTTGAGAGACGGGAACCACGTAGGGGTCGTCACCTTCCATCAAACATAGGGAGTTTAGGAATGACATTGGCCCCAACTTCTCCGCGTGCATGAACTCCATTCCGAGAATCACTTGAAAGTTGTCCAGTGGCATTGCCATCATGTTTGTGCACTCGGTTCATGTTTCGATCTTGATAGGGACTCCCTTTGCTAGCCCGGAGATTCGCTTGGCCTCCGAGTTCACCGCCTTCATCCGACTTGGGTTCTTCTCCAAGATCAACCCAAGTCGCTTTGCTTTTTAGTCGGCAATAAAGTTGTGGGTAGCGCCCGTGTCCACCATTGCACGGGTTGTTTAGCCCTTGAGCTTAATGTCCATGTACATCAATTCGTTGCTCCCTGCTTTCTGTGGTTTTGCCTTTATGTTCTCCCTCACGTGACCCTACAACGCATTCAACAAACGCATTGCTCTCATCTGGGGTCTTTGTGACTCCTCATCACTGCTGGATTCTGAACTACTCGAACTAAGAGCAACAGCCTTGCCCTTATCCGATTTGGGAGGGTGGATTGAAGCTGTTAAAGCGTTGAGTACTTGTTTCTGTGGGCACTCCCTCACCATGTGCTGTCCTCTGCACAAGAAGCATTCGCCAGGTTTTGGGGCCTTACCTTTTGAGCTTGGCCCTTTGTGGGAACTCTTCTTCCTCTGTTCGCCCCCGGACTCCTTCCCCTGAGAATACTTCGATGGATGATTTCCTGAAGATTGTTTCTTTTTCCCCGAGTCCTCTGAGGAAACAAAGTCAGTGAGCCTTTTCACGACCGCGATTGCCCCGATCACATCGGTGACATTCCTTCGATGTAGTTCTTGTTGTGCTCACGGCTTTAGGCCATCGAGGAAGCTGAACAGCTTATCCTTTTCGGACATGTCTTGTATGTCCAGCATCAGTGCAACAAATTGCGTCACATAGTCCCGAATGGAAGTACTTTGGTGGAGTTGCCTTAGCTTCCTCCTTGCGATGAACTCTATGTTCTCGAGTAGGAACTAAGTTCTCAACTCCTGCTTCAAGTCCTCCAATGTGTCCACTCTACACCGACCTTTTTCGATCTCCTCCCAACGGGTTCGTCACCAAAGTTTTGCATCCCCATTCAGATATATGGTTGCAATCAAAACTTTGATATCTTCAGAATCAGGCCTTGTAGCTCGAAAGTATTGTTCCATGTCAAATAAGAAATTCTCGAGCTCCTTTGCGGCCTTGGCACTCCTGTAACAATGAGGCTCAGGTGCCCTCAAGTTTTGTGGTGGCGCAACGCGGGTGTTGCTCCCTCCCGCATTTAGTGTCCTTGTGAGTAATGTCACTCTGGAAGTGAGTTCCGTTACGACTTCGTGCAGATGTTGCATGGAGTCTTTGGTGTCTTTCGTCAGTCGATCGACTAGGGACTCAAACTTGTCGATTTGAGATTCAACTTTTTCTTTAAGCTTTGTATCCTAAGAAGCCTTCGTTGGCTTTGGTAGAGTTTCTCCAAGCTCGTTTCAAGAAACATCCAAACGGGTTTTCGCCGTTGCGAGTCTCTCATTGTTGCTCTTTTTCCTGGTTGGTGCTCTAAATTGCACCTCCTCCACTTGCGGAGAGTAGCCAAGTTCTCTCTCATCATGTTCGCTGTTGTGCTCCTCCTGAGCAGCTCCAATAGCATGAGAGCGAGTTTGCACTTATAGCCCACCTGCGGCTGCTTGGGGCAATGGTTCGGCTTGCTTCGTCTTGCTCGATTTGCCACGATGCTTCACCATGTCGAGATTACGAAGTTTTTTTCGTTGCTTGATCAAATTGCTTGTCTACTCCGATACTATAATGTCACAGACTTAGCTGGAATTGCCTAAGTCGTGAGGCACCCCTGCGACAAAGACACGAACTTAACTGGAGTTGGCTAAGTCGTGAAGCACCCTTGCGCCAACTTCTTAGACTTAGTTGGGATTGCCTAAGTCATGAGGCGCCCTCGCAATATATGTGTCCGCAATAGGTCAGCCTAGTTGCAACCTCGTAAAGGTCCTGAAGGACCTGTAAAATAGTAAGTTGATTAGTTTGAAAACGAGCGGCGGATAAGTCTCGATGTCTCGCGAAGGGGGAAACTTTACAAGTAATGCAATGAGCACCTTGAGTGCAAGAGAAAAAAAGAGAAAGGAGAAAATAAGGACTTTAGAAGGTTGAATGAACAGTTGCAAGTCTGCAAACAACTGCTCACCGGGTGTCGAGCGCGAAGGCAAGTTCCCGCCAAGTTAACGTGCAAACTTGTGCAGATTGTTCAACGCCCGACACTACCCGGAAGCCCCATCCCCCCGTGGTGCCACTCGGGGGGTTCCAGGGTATTGAGATGGCTGACGTTTCGCGTGCGGCTACGGTCTACAGAAAACATGTTGTGGCACGTGAAAACGGAGCCATTTTGGGGCAGTTTTGCCTGGCGCGGTGAGCGGTCGCACTACAGCCTGCAAACTGTCGTTGCTTACATTTTTCAAGTAAAAACACATAAAACCAAGACAAAACATGCTGCCATGTCTCTATACAAGTATGCAAAAGTGACAAACAATTCATTGAGTGAAATTATTGCGTGTGCGCGATGACCGTTCGTGACAGAAGGCCGGAGGCGTCTGCGGCCTTCGACGCCTTCACCGAACACCACAGATAAGGAGAAGACCGATCTTCTCCTCGTCTGATGTGATGAGGAGAAGAAAAGGAGGCGACGTCGTCAAGGCATCGTATGCCTCCTTTTCTTTTATATATATATATACATATATATATATATACATACATATATATATATACACATATATATATATACATATATATATATACACATATATATATATATATATATATATATATATATATATATATACATATATATATATATACATATATATATACATATATATATATATATATATATATATATATATATATATATATATATATATATATATATATATATCAAGCGATATACCCTAGCATACCGCTCGGTACGCTTGTATCGTACCATATCGAGCGAAGCTCGAAACGTGGTACAATATGAAATTACGAACCTTGGTTGTTGTTATTGTTGTATTATGTAATTTATCTGAAAAACCTTCCAAATCTTGGGCTAATTCTGCAGAGTGCTTCATTTTTCGTTTTTTTTATTGCAATACAACCCTTCTTTATCAAATACCAAAGATGCCCTCATAAAGTGTCCCAGTTTTCCTTTCTTTTTGATCTGTTTCAAGTGCTTCCTTTAATTCAGTTTAAAAGATATAGTCAGACTAAACCAATTACAATATTTTTGAATAATGTTTATTCTGTTAAGGTGTTAAACGGATCAATTCACGAAGAAATTAAATCATCAAGCATGTTTTACCGCTTGACTTTTATACTTCTACGACTTAATTTCTATTGCGTCCAAGAGCTTTCCACATACTCAATTAAACTTATTAATAAAATCTGTGGCACACTTATATATATATATATATATATATATATATATATATATATATATATATATATATATATATATATATATATTGCTAGCTGAAGCAAACAAATAAACTTTATGTTTTAGCTCACCAATTTTATGCACTTTACTTTTTTTGGGCATCTCTTTGACAAACCAGCTATCCATTCATTATTGCAGCTCAAATTCTTCCTGTTGTTCAAAAGCAACACCAACTTCTTGTGACTCTACTTTTATGTAATGCTGCTGCCATGGAGGTAACACTTTTCTTAAATTATTTTTAAATAATTCATACATGTATATATTTCTGGTCATGCACTAAAACCATATGCCATAGGATACATTCATATAGACCTATATAATCAAGATAAAATATAACAGAATCATGACAACTTCCCTCCAAGTTCTGATATTTTGTTCCAAGAAGTTATAAAAGTTGAAACAAATAAGATAGAGGAACTAGAAGCCAAAGGAGCTCCTACATCATTTTAGATACATCCTTGAACAATATTTATATGATTTTGGTGGTCATAGGCCTTTAGGGAACTTCTATTTGTGTTAGTCCTACTTAAAAATGGCGAACCAAGATCCGATATATAAATGATAAAGTTATTAACCAGGGATAAAATGAGGAAAACCTTTAAATGCACTTTCTCACAGAAAGAGTTGACTACATTTATGATATATCAACATATAATGAGGCTTTATCCTGTAGGTAATTATGCCATTTTTCATAGGCTTTAAATCTAATTCAGATTGCCAAACAATATGTTCTCCTGCTTATCAAGTTTGAGTAACTTCTTTTATTTGCTTCGACTGCACATGCTAATGGTGCCCAGATTCAATTGTTTCATGATGCAGGCTCTTCCTCTATACCTTGATAAGATTTTCCATCCTTTTGTTGCTGTTGTCTTGTCTGTAACATTCGTTCTGGCTTTTGGAGAGGTACTTTGGTTGATTATTGATTAGTTTTCATGCTTGAATTTGCTATCTTACACTATACATGTAGGAAAATAATGCTAATATGCTATGTTTTGTCCAGGTTATTCCTCAAGCCATATGCACAAGATATGGGCTAGCTGTGGGTGCTAATTTTGTATGGCTAGTACGCATCTTGATGATCATATGCTACCCGATTGCTTATCCTATTGGCAAGGTGATTATCTGTTAAAAGCAATATAATGCATCATATTTTAATTTGATTTAACCATTAGATTGTCTGTATGTAATGGCATCCGAAATGTGGTTATGCTCGACTAGCATAGCCGAGACAATCAGGGTTTAGTTCCATATTGAATTCACAAGTGGGTTTTCTTCAGGCAGTTCTATGATGAGGATGTAAGGGATTTAAACAAGGGACATTATGAATAATTAAGAAGGAAAAGGAGACATTCATTACACTTGAGTGGCCTACTAGTAAATTCATCTGAAGTATTCTAGTCTTTTAAGTATGGTTCATGCCACTTATTGGATAATTGTTGTATTTGGGTTGTTACATATTCGAGTTTGGGGATTTTGAGGAAGTCTTCGCCATGCTGACATGGTCTGGGTAAAGGGCATGGGACCATGTTGAACGATGTCACCTTTTCCATTTATTGGCTGTGTCAGCAGGCATGGACCCATGCCATGTTGTGCCTGCGCATTATTGGCATGGGTTATTCCAGTGGTAACTAAATCCTTGATTATAAAATCTCACTAACTCCAACTAATCAATTTTAGTCATGTTGATGTCATATTATTATCTTTGGCCTGAGAGGGTTGTACAGGAAAATAGCATGATGCAAAAACATTGTTGCAACAAGTTTTATCTCAACATCCTGGAGATGCTTTCAGGCAATATCTAGCCCCTTAACAAGGATGTAGACGATCAGTGATTGTACTTATAGCTTGGAAAGACAAAGTATGGTCTTGGGCTCTTGCATGAGACTTGGGATGCGTACTGCAAAACTTGGGCTGAGCAAGCTCCTGTGCAAGCTATTAGCTTAGTATGTATGACTTGGTCTATCACGAGAGACCACAGGTTTTTTTTTACTTTGGTTGTTTATCTTTTGTTGTAGTTATCTCTGTTATCAATTTTGCATTGCTCATAATGTGCTTCATTGCTTATACTCTTAGAATAGGTTATAGTTCAGTATGGATATTGCTTGTACTTATCTTTAGAATTTGAACAACTCTAGGACTCCATGGTGTGTATGGTTCACCAATTATTCTGATTATGAATTAAGAACAGGATTTATTACTCTACTGTGCCTAATTGATAAATTGCTTATTGCAATATGTGTTACTATATTTTCTTTTGAATAATATTTGCAGGAAAACATTAATTATTAATTTTATTTTGCTTCAAATGTTTATTGGTGTAATTCTGTATAACCAAAGTGTGCCACTCCAGATTCTTGATTGTGCACTTGGACATAATGAATCTGCACTTTTTAGGCGTGCTCAATTAAAGGCTCTTGTATCTATCCATAGTCAAGAGGTAAAATAACTGTTATATTGTAGTACCTACTAACTTCTTATGTTAGTCATGCACATTAGTTGGACTTGTAAAAGTGCTGGAGTCTATTCGAAGTTTTCATTAGTTCTCATTGTTATCTAATAATCCTAGCATTTCTTTAATCATTTAGGCTGGTAAAGGTGGGGAGCTCACACATGATGAGACAACAATAATAAGTGGAGCTCTTGATTTGACTGAAAAGGTATATGTTATCAAATTCTGATGTTTGTTCTCTTTTACATTGGAGTACATGCCTTAAAGGGATGCCTTCCAGTACATGTTTATATGAGCACCTGGCATGAGAAGTTGCAGGGAGATATTAAATATATTATTTAATGTAGTTCTGAACGATCAGTTACGCAAGCAAATTAAATCTAGTAACAAACTCCTGGGAAATACGTAACCAATTGAATATCAAGTTCACTGCTTTGAGCTAACTATCCTTACCCAAAGAAGGGAATGACGATAATCACAAAAAAGGCAGAAAATACTTGTTAGGAAATTATGTGTCTGATGGGTGTTGGAAGCATCCAATATTTTTTTTGTTAGTCAATTGATGTATTATCAGTGTTAAAGTAGCTTCAATAGATAACACAAAATGGTCTTAGACTACATTCATTTATGTTACTATCTAGGTTTTCCATTGTAGGTGATCTTAGTCATGCTACTATATCAGCAAGCCATATGATCCCAACTACTTATGGTCGTTATGTGGATCCTTTCTGCCATCAAACTATATTATGTGGATCCTTTCTGCCATCAAACTATACCAACGGCAATATTACTAGTGAAACTAAAGATAAATCACATCTCTTTTTTGTTGTTTCTAATAAAGCTTTTTGTCTTCGTCTGTCTTTCTCATATTAGCATTTTTAGTTGACTCTTCTGATCTAACAGGTACATCGATGGGTCTTCTTGGATATTAATCTTAGATTCTTAATCATGGGAAGGTTAAATAGATCTTCTGGATTTACCTTTGTGGACTTAGCTTTGATGAGCCCTATTTAAGAAACTCCATCAGTTGAACGACCATCTTTCACTATTTCATTGGACAATGAGAATATCACAATCCTGAGATAGAATACAGAAGGATTCCTTGATCAATGTATATTGGCCTGGTACTTGAAATCACTTCCAATACACCATATTCGTTAGTATTTGGATTTTGGAAAAAAACAGTATAAAGAGTTCACAGATTCTTGGCCCATGTATTGATGTTGTATCAGAACACTAAATGAAGTCTTCAAGGTTGCATGAACTGGATCACATTCTTTTTTGCTGCTCCTATGCAAAAGGCCATGTGCATTCCTTCAGGGTAATCCTGGCATGGAAATTAAAAGGGAAGAATAGAGGATCTTCTCCTTCAACACCTAAATCCTTTCACTCATCCTCTTTGCATCCCTTTCCATACTCCCACATTTTGCCAGAAGTCTCGTGCATTGAACTGTCTTTTTTTTAATACTAAACATGATGGCAGCAATAGGTCATGTTTCTTCTACATATTGAATAATTTCAAGCAGTGATTTCAATAGGCGCTCGGGCGCTCGCCTAAGCGCTCGGGCGAGGCGAGGCGAGGCCTGAGCGCCTCGCTTCATTTCCAAGCGGCTCACTTCAAAGAGGTGTCGCCTGGGTGCTTGCCCGAGCCTAGGCGTCGGGCGAGCGTCCGGGTTAAATCGAGCGACCAAACCAGCGTTAAAACGCTGGTTCGGTCTGCTTTAGTTGGTTCAATCGAACCAACTAAAGCACTTTTCTCTCGCGTCTTCCCCAACCCTAACCTTGCTCACCGCTGTCGCTGCTCGCTACTATTGTCGCCGCTGCTGCTGCTCGCTGCTACATTGCCGCTGCCATCGCTAAATCGCTCCCCGCCCATTGCCACTATCGTGCGCTCATTGCCATTGCCACTATCGCTCGCTTCCCGCTCTCACGCTATGTTGCTACATTGCCGCGATTGCCGCTCGCTCTCGCTCTCTCTCTTACGCGCTAACGAGTATTGCTTTGCAGTTGCGATATCTTTGTTAACAATATGTTAACAGTATTTTTTATTTATTAGATTAATAATATATTATTTTGATTTTAATATTATTATTTTTTTTATTAATTTAAAATTATTATTAGATTTTTATTTAAATAATTATATTTATTAATTTTATTATATATTTTTATATTTTAGCGCCTCATTTCGCTCAGGCGAGCGCTTAGTGCCTTGGGCGTTTTTGGACCTTGGCGCCTAGCGTTTTTTAAATCACTGATTTCAAGTATGGAAAAATTATTATAGGAGACCAGTAGGCGTTTAATTAAATAGCCAAAGGCCTTCCTTGATTTTATTTCTTATTTAAACTTTAAACAATGGTGTACTACTTTAAAGATTTTTTTGTTTGTTTAACATTGTAAATCTTTTTGACTTATAAACTGGATCACTTTTGAAAAAACTTGAAAGCATTATTTGTCAATATACTGGTTAGAACAAAGCTTGCATGTAAAGGCTTGGTGGTTCATCAATCACTGGAGTGTCATATCTGATTTATTGGTCACTGATTTCGTTCTTATCCTTGGGCTTTTGGGTAAGTAAAATTCATTTAAAAGAATATTTAGGATTTACCCTCTCCTATACTAGATTTGAAGGCATAGGCTAGATGAAGTATACTGAATGATCTTTTAGTGATCATGTTGGCATGTTGATCTTATTTATTTTTTTGTATGTGCACATTTATCATTTTCAACCAAGGTGGCAGTGGTACTTTGCTTAGATGACAAATCTCATACTGTGATATAAATACATAGATCAATATGTTCGACCCAATTATGCACTGTAAGCAGCTTCAAATTCATTGGCCACAAGAGTACTTAGTGTAACTTATCTGAAGTTGTATTCTGTATCAGTTGATGGTTTGTTCTTTATTGTAGTAGTTTCTTCTGGATTGTTTATATATCCCATTTGAAATATGTGCTAACGAGTCCTTTTACGAAGACTTGTTGAATTGATTTTGAGTACAGTTTTTCACTTAATTACAATATGCAGCTCTTTAAATTATAGTGCTTACGTAACCTGTTTTAACTTTTCTTTTTGGATATCTTTGGATATAGTGTGCTTTCTGGCTTCTTGCATGCTTAATTTAGCTAGGTGAAATGCCACAGCTTATTCTTATTCTCAAACAACTGCATCACGCATAATTATTTGTTGTTCTTCTAGAAAATAAATCTAAGAGTATGGTTTGGATATTATTAGAGTATGTTTTTATGTGCAGACAGCTGAGGCGGCTATGACTCCCATTGAATCAACATTCTCATTAGACGTCAATTCAAAATTAGACTGGTCAGGATTACCAGATGGAAATAGTCTATTATTTGAACTCTTGCTATCTTTTTCTTATTTAGATTTTGAAAAATTACCTTAAACTAGATGCTAGTAGTATCTAATTCAATATTCTATCCCCTTTAGTACTAATTTATATATTAATGCTCTGGTGGCTCACCATGTTGTGTCATAAAGAAAAGTCCTTTTTTCTTATTCGGCTGCTTATTGTGCATAATGGCTTATTCTCCTTGATAACAAGATTCATGTAGTCAAAAGTCATTTGACCACTACTCGAAAAGGTAGAGACATGTGAGGGGACATTGAACCCTGCCGTAAACCATAAATGTGGTTCACAACACCATGACCCTTATGAACAAAATGGTTAGGTTGATGATACATATGGATTTTTAAGTAGCAGGATATCATGTTCATAAAGGTCAAATCATATTCTGGTTTGTGATTACACATGCAATTGCAACCCATTAGGTAACTTACTTTGCTGCAGTACCCTTATTGGATATATGTTTCAAGCTAAGTTAGCAATCCCAATGCATCTTAAGTCCGTCAACAAGTCAATATTTTGCCACGCAAAAACTAATAATCTCTTTTCTATGTTCAAAACACCCAAAGGCTTATCTTTAAGGACTGTGTCAATATAAGAATAAGTTGTAATACTTAAGCATGCACCAAAGATGACCTATCCATAAATGCCAAGAAAATTGCCTTGCTGCTCAATTTTAGATAACCTTTCTGAACAATGCTTCTGGATCACAAAAAGATTTATTCAGATAATTTCATTCTTTTCATATTCTAAATTGAATTATCAAATGTCACTATTGGATTGGACTTTTATGCAGGGAAGCAATTGGCAAGATTCTCGCTAGAGGCCACAGCCGTGTTCCTGTTTATTCAGGGTATCCAAAAAACATTATTGGCCTTCTGCTGGTGCGTTTTGGTCTTCCGTACCACCTCTAGACCCATAATGCTTTGATTTATATATTCCTCCAACAATACTGCAGGTTGTGATAATTGCTGTTTTTTCATTTGACATTCTCTTCATGAAATCAGGTGAAAAGCCTTCTTGCTGTTCGTGCTGAGACAGAAACACCAGTTAGTGCTGTTTCTATCAGAAGAATTCCAAGGTTTTACACCTTTAACTGTTAAGCTTTGATGCGTATACAAGAAGAGTATGCTTATATCTGAAATTTTAACAGGGTTCCCGCAGATATGCCATTATATGATATACTAAATGAGTTTCAGAAAGGAAGCAGTCATATGGCAGCTGTTGTGAAAGCTAAAGGCACAAGTAAAACTCCCCCCCCTGCCGAAGGGGAGAAATTAGAAGCAGATGATAAATCTAGTGGAAAATCTGAATTGATGGCTCCTTTGTTATCTAAAGGAGGAGCCAAATCAGATAGTATTTTTGTTGACATCGAAAAGTGGCAAAATAAACAGGCCAGTGGGGATAAACTGAATGATGCAGCAGCAAGTGTACTTGCTCATTTAACCGAAGATCAAGATGGGGAGGTCATTGGCATTATCACCCTTGAGGATGTGTTTGAAGAACTCCTTCAAGTAAACATGACTTTAACATGCTAAAATTTAACTATTTTCTTTTTAGTTGTTCCTTGCAAGGTTTTGAACATCATACTAGATTTTACCGGCCCAAGCAAGGATCAGCACCAGATCATATGACTTAGCATGCTTGATATATATTATTTTATTATTTTCTCATTGATATCAGATGGTATAGGTCAGTATAGTGGTATAATGTCTGTCTGATAAGTTGTCAATAACAGGAATGACATGAAATCTTAAACCTTGAACCTCTTCATATGTCACAGAAATAGACCTATAGTGTCTTTGTAGCCTTCAACCGCTATTCTGCTTTAGATGTTCATTATATACCAATCCTGACAATTTAGGTACCTGCTCAAGTGACTTTGAAGTGATGGAGAACTTGGAGGTTATCTTGCATAGTTTCTATGTTGATGCAAGCAAAATGTATGATCAAGTTATCAGCATGTCTATAGAACCATGATGTTCCATTTGAAGTCTTTTCAGAAAAGCAAGAGTTGATTGTAAATAATGGTATCATCATACGTCATGCAGGAGGAGATAGTGGATGAAACAGACGAGTATGTTGATGTCCACAAGAGGTATGCTTTAATGCGGTCTTGCTGGTAGTTTGTTGTTTCTGTCTATCTCGATCATGTGATATTTTACAATAGGGTGGTATTGTTCTCCAGGATACGAGTAGCTGCTGCAGCTGCTGCTTCATCGGTTGCCCGGGCTCCATCTCTAAGGAGGACGACTGGGCAGAAGGCAGCGGTGAGTCACTCCATCAGTTCTTTAGTTCGAGTCCCAGGATCAATGGTCTTCATTTATCAGTGGGAGAATCATCTTAGAGCCGCATCACGTGCATTGTTGTTTGCATTTATGAAGTTTCTAAATACTAAACATGGTCGCTTTCATGATCATATTTCGATGGAATCCTATTGTTACAGCTCAAAGAATATGCTAGTGACAAACAATGCAGCTCTTTCATGGGGCACAAGGAAAATGCCCAGTATGGGTGTTAACCGTTCATTTTTTCTTCCTCAGGGTACTCAAAATCGGCAAGGACAACAAACTACTGGGATCTTAAGGAAACCTACTGATGCTGATTTAAACACGCCAAGGCACCAGGTGCATCTTACGGCACCTCTCGTGGGAAACAAGAGATGCGGAGGAGGAGGATGATTATTGCATCAGCTGCTTTAAGCCATGTGAGTATTGTTCCATATGTCGTGACGATGTGGGTCATCATCTTGTGGTAATAACAGAAGCTCGATCTTACAGATTAGTAGATTTTGTGATTCTCCAGATTCAATCCATCAGTACATTGTCGTTAGCATGGTTCTGATGTTTTTGTTGTTCCCATCTCGTTTTAGCATGGTTTCTAAATCATCCCCGAAAACCTAAGAGCAGAGGCAATAGTTATTCCTCCCTCTTTAATATCAGTTCCTTCGCTTCTAATCCATCTTCCTAATAATTCACGTGGATATCATGCCAGGGTTTGGAGATCGAAGCCCATGATTTCCATATAGTTTCGGATCCCCGGAGAAGGCTGCCAAGTGCATCTTCTACCAAAACATCCAAACGCATCCTACGGCGAGGTGAATCGGTAAAGATGGTGATGATGTTTCTTTCTTTGGGCCGTTACCCGGAATCGCGGGTGACTCAACTGAGTACATCTCGGTTGGGCTCCGCGACAAGCAATGCCGCTCGCGACCGCGAGGCCGTTTCGGCGGACCAGAAAAAGGGCGCTTGACGTCCGGATGGGCGTTAACAGGAAGCGTGTAACGTGTCAGCACCGCATATGCAAGCATCGGAGCCCCCCGGAACACGACAGCGAGTTCGTTTGTTGTGTAGATTTGCTGTCTTTGTCCCGGGAGGTTTCGTGGCAATCGCACATTGGACTGCACGCTCCTCCTCTATTGGTCCAGCCGTTGCTTTCGCGCTTTTTATTATTATTATTTTTATAATGATAATGATTATAGCGTGAATTTACGAATTTTTTTTGCTTTTTAAAATTCTCATAAAACACTCTCATTTTGAAAAATTCTAAACCACCACCTTTTTTTAATAATAATAATGTTGTCCTTTCATCGACTGCCCACTTTGCCCAACCCAGCCGGTCGGCCACCGTCTCCATCGTCGCCATCGTCAGATCCCAACAACTTGCGATGACGGTGCTCGCCCGAAGTCGGTTGGAGGCGACCTCGTGCACGATGAAGGGAGGCGGCTAGTGAAGGGGGCGACCCCCCGCACGATAGAGGGCGGCGGTCAGCCCTCGCGCGATGAGTAGTTGCCCCCCTCCGCCACACATGGGGCCTCCCCCTCCATTGCAGCCCTCACACAAGGGTTTCAAGCGGTGGGGGGCAGTCTTGCTTGGCAAAGGGGAGCAGTCCTCCATGGCAGAGGGGGGCTGCGAGCGATGACGGACCCTCGCGCTTGCGGGCGATAATGTCTCCGTCGAAAGAATTAAATAAAAGAGTCCTTTTCATATGATAGGGGGCTGTTTGGAATATTTAGGGGTCTTTTGTTGAAATTTTTTAAAGGTAAATGTTTTTTCCGGGAATTCGCCCATGATTATGATTATATATAGGTGTACCTTGTCTTAATCTTATCCTCGTCCGCACCTCTCCCTCTTTGTCGGAAGACGAGGGGAAGAAGAAGAGAAGGGCAAGCTAATGGCGTCCCCTCGCCCCTTACACCTACTTCTTGTCGTTGTATTGGCCACGGCGCTTCATCCGGCGCAGCAGGTCAACCTCTCTACCCGCTCTTTTCTTTTTTCCTTTAGATCTTTGTCATCAATTAGTCATTAAATTTTACGGAGGAGAAATTTTCCTCCGATCATCATGCCGATCGCATCAAGCGACAGCCGCCACCGTGCTTCCGAATCCTCCTGGATGAATTGTATGCCAGAGGACGGGGAATCTTTGTCATAGGTTTCCTGGGTTTCTTGAATCCGGACGACGTCTAGTTTCGAGGCTGAATTGGGGCAAGGACAGAACCTTTTAGCTGTGGAATGATCAAGATCATCCAGTTCTTGTCTACCCCTCTTCATCTGTATTAGGGTTTCTTGAATCCAGTATTTGTGGGTTCGAATTCTTGTTGAGGTGATATGCCCAAGGGTTTGACCCCAAATAATTCTCTCTCCCTCTCGTGTTTATGTGTCAATTATAAGTAAAACATACATGAAAAAGTCTTATAGGTTAGGTGTTGGTTTTGTTCATAATCACTTGTTGTTGCTATGGATCATATCTTCAGCTTTGGTTCTATGTCATCAGTTACGATGACTCAGACAACTTTGTTTCAAGTTAACTGATTTGCACTTCACCATGTATTATGCTTTAATGATCATAAAATTAAACATTAGCTTCTGTTTTACAGGTATTTGCAGTGGAATCGACGCCTCAGCTCAGGACCGACTCAATGATTCTTCAGGTATTCTTCTATCTCTATGTTCCAAACAGCCGCTTGTTATGGTTGGATGCATCTCTACACCACTTCTGGTGTTATTTTGATTTCGATTGTGGTTACATGACAATCAAATGATCCAAACAGCCGCTTGTTATGGTTGGATGTATCTCTACACCACTTCTGGTGTTATTTTGATTTCAATTGTGGTTACATGACAATCAAATGATCCAAACAGCCGCTTGTTATGGTTGGATGTATCTTCTTCTACAGCACTTCTGGTGTTATTTTGATTTTGATTGTGATTACATGACACAGAAATCAATCGTACAAGAGATTAATGCTAACCCTAATGCTGGATGGCAAGCGGCCATGAACTTCCGTTTCGAGAATTATACAGTAAGGCCCTGAAACCTGATTTCAATCATTCAGATTTACTTTAACAGCACAGAGGGGATCTCTGAGTATTGTGGAATGATCCTAATTGCTAAGTTTTCTTTATTACTTTTGTAGATTGGCCAGTTCAAGCATATTCTTGGAGTGAAGCCAACACCTTCCAATGAGGTTATGGATATTCCTAAAAGAAGTTACCCAAAATCTTTAAATCTCCCTAAGCAATTTGATGCGAGAACGGCCTGGCCTCAGTGTAGCACAATTGGAACAATTCTTGGTCAGCTGTTAAAACTTCCATTATTTTCTTTTTCTTCTTCTTTATGGGTGATAAAATCAGATGGTAGACTAACGCGTTTTTTTTACTGTGTGCCAACTATGGCAATGGGGCATATTGATCAAATGGGTCAACAGATCAGGTAAGCTTGTTCATTTTGGTCCTCTTTGATATATAAAACAAGACACACCATTAAATACATTGCTTGTTCATGATGGACAGGGGCACTGTGGTTCATGTTGGGCTTTTGGTGCTGTAGAATCACTTTCTGACCGTTTCTGCATTCACTTCGGCATTGTAAGAGCCTGCTCATCATTTCATAAAGATCACCATTTTGTGCATCGAGGAGATTAATGTAACTTTGCTCCGTGTTTCTTTTTTTTCTCGTCTTATAGAATATTTCTCTGTCTGTCAATGACCTTTTGTCATGCTGCGGGTTCATGTGTGGAGACGGATGTGATGGAGGGTATCCTATACGTGCATGGCAGTACTTTGTCCAGAATGGCGTTGTCACTGATGAGGTAACTAACTACAATGCGGTCACCCTGCTTTTCTCCAAATTATATCATTTCATCTATGTCTTATATAAATTTACCTTGCACTAGCAGATGCTGATACACAGTTGTCTGGTATTAGCTTTCCACTAGTTTTTGGCATGTGGAGCATCGCAACACAGATATAAGTTGGCATGAGCAAGACCAACTACTGGTCTTAACTGAATACTCTTGTCCACTGTCAGAATATGGGTCACTGAGAAGTGATGTCAGACTAGTTTTGGATACGAACTAAAATTAAACACTCTGAGTATGATCTGAATTGGCGCATGAAGTGGTTGTCAGATTCAGAACTTGAGCATATAAATGAAGCTACTGTATCTGCAAACATTAATGGGAATGATACACCTAATAGTAAGGCTTTGATTCGACAGAGTAGGGCAGTAGGCCATATATGATGTTGACAACAAGTTTTATGAAGTAGGCCATATATACCTAATAATAAAATCAACATTGTAGGATTATGAAGTAAGGTGGCAACAAGGTTTCTTTGAACAAGTTAATCTTGAATATGCAATATTTGTATAAAGGATTGGTTGGATTTGCCCAAACAGAACTATGAATTTTGATAGGAAAGCAATCTGTATTTCTGCTGCCTTTGTGTCCATTATCAAACATTTTGATACTGAAAATGGGATGCTAATATATGTTTTCCGTCTTGCTTCTTTGTTATAGATTGACATGCTTAATTATGGTTGGTCTTGCAGTGTGACCCATATTTTGATGACATTGGTTGTGCTCATCCGGGCTGTGAACCCCTATATCCAACCCCACAATGCAAAAAGAAGTGCAAAGCCAAGAACCTTCTCTGGGACCAATCAAAACATTTTGGTGTCAATGCCTATATGGTAAACTCGGATCCAAAGGATATCATGACAGAGGTCTACACAAATGGTCCTGTGGAAGTTGACTTTACAGTTTATGAGGTGTGTCAGAGGCTAACTCATTTATGGATCATACAATCACTCAATTAGAGTCGTCCTTATCTTGATATTAGCATATACACTTTCTTCAAATACTTCCATCCTTCACATGAACTAGATATTTCTTTTACAAGCTAGTTTGGGCTATGTGCTAACCTTTTTTTTTTTTTTTTTGAAATTTTTTGCTTTGCTTAGGATTTTGCTCACTACAAATCAGGAGTCTACAAACATGTGACAGGTGATGCAATTGGCGGCCATGCTGTAAAGTTAATCGGATGGGGAACCAGCGATGAGGGCGAGGACTACTGGGTCTGTTCATGATAAATTCTTCAGTTTCCCATATGTACTAGTCATTCCAACACGTCTGATCTCGTGTCTACTCTTTTGTGCAGCTTCTTGCAAACCAGTGGAACAGAGGCTGGGGTGACGTACGTATTAGTGTTAAATCATTGCAGATACTGCATGAAGTATTGTTTCTTTGATGGATTTGTTCATTGTCTGGCATGTGTGCAGGATGGTTACTTCAAGATCATACGGGGAAGGAATGAATGTGGGATCGAAGAGGATGTTGTTGCGGGGATGCCCTCAACAAAGAACTTGGTCAGGTACTACGTGAACAGCGATTCAAAAGCCGATGCCAGTGCTTAATTTGAAGTGGTCCAGTATGGGACGCCTATGTTGTTGTTGACAATGTCAAACCTTAAAACTTGTTTGATGGCAAAATACTAAACTTGTTAGCTGCTTATGTCAGTACCCCTGTTGACTTGTCTTGATCAGTATTCTCAGCATTTAGCATAGTTTTCTTTTTCATTTCAGATAATAATCGACAGATGGGAGTATTTAGGTTCAGAAGGATGCGGAACTAATCTATTCGATTCTAATAGATTAGATGGATCAGCAACCGAAAACAGGGCAGGGGATCAAAAATAGATCAAAGTTGAATTTAGGATAATTTACCTGGATTATTTGCGCACAGCTTCTCATTTCGCTGTGAAGTTGGGTTGTTTCGTTTCAGGACAAACAAATGACCTCAGAAAGTGAGCACGCCCTGACGGCTACGCTGGGATGGCAGCAGCAGCAAGCCGTTCTCGAGCGCTCTCACTGTTTATGCCTGTGCGAGACAGCAAAGAGGCCACGTTCATGCAGATGCCACCACAATTGGATCAAAGATAAGCGGGTAAGAGAGAGGAACGCACAATAAACAGTTGACGGAGCAAGAGAGTCCGGAATGGCTCACAGATGTCAGCTCTGCCCCGGTGCCATATCAACAGTCAGCGATGTTAGATGAAAGCAGCCTGACAAAACAATGAACACGGTGAGCGACAACCCGAGTGAATCACGTGACCAGAAACGATGAATTTATTCATAGCCTTCAAATACCTCTGTAGGAGGCAACACAGACCTGAGGAACGAACACCTGGCACTACAAGAAGCAAACAAGCTCTATTGATCTTGGCTCATTATCTAAACGCAAAACAAAAACCAAAAAAAAAAAAAAAGATTAAAAACTGAAAAACATAAGAAAATTACACACGGACGTCCACATGACTCGATCTCGATCAACCAGCACCAAGTGACGTGAATGAAAAAGATGTACATCACTCACGAACCCTGATGAGCTTTAGCTTTGGATCAAGAAGAGAGTTACAGCACTAGTTTGACTGAAGTAATTGGAGTCCGCATATTCCAGCTTTGCAATACATCGAAGCAGAGTCCTGATCAAGCCTTCCTCATTTGATAGCCCCAAGTCTCAGCATTTGATTAAGCACTAAAAAAAAAAGTCACTGACGATTATCTTTTGCTTGAGTCATCAACTGCAGGAACCTTGGCAGGGTAATTTGAAAAATCAGTTGCGGCTAATATTGAAAAATCATATGGTTGTGCAGAAGCAGCAGCACTTTCTTTGAGCAATGAAGATTTGATCACTTCCAAGTCTGCTTGGTCTTGCGGTGTGGTTGACCTCACCGGGCTACTCGAACCTGATGTGGAGACACCAGACAACCGTGTATCATCTAACTTCCCTGCATACATGTGTTTGTTCTTTCTCACAGCATCCATCTCCTGCCCAGTTGGCACAAAGGTCCGTGATCGATACTTTCTTGCTCGCTCGTCACCACCCTCGTTGTTGTTGTACAGTACATAATCATGATAAGTAGGGGCAAACTGTGTCAAAGATACACCAAATAGAATATTAACAAAAGATTGTCTAATATATATATATGTTACTTTGATTCAACACGAAATGAATTAATTTACAAGGCAAATCACCTGATGAACCGTATCATGGTAGAAATCATTGAACTTCAGAGCATGAAAAAGGCTTCCCCTTAAACCACCAGAGGCACCAATGTTGGCGCCTGCATATTCCTTGTATGGAAATGCATACAGGTGGCCAACAGCTGCTGCAAGCATCTCAACACATAACACAAAGTTCTGAAGATCAGCAGCTTCTTCTGCATTCTTTATCAATTTGGACTTGGCTGCGAGAAAAACCAACACACCCTGCATGAAAGGTAGGTAAAATGCCGTTGTCAAGAAGGAAGACCATATAACAAACAAACATATGTGTGTCCACAAGTAGCCCAATATACTAAACCCTAAAGGTTTGTTCATTAACTTTGCCAGAGAAAAGGCCAGTATTGCTATCCAAACAAATATGTAGAATTTCAAACCAATCAAACAATAAAATTAGGTTAACACCAAGGTAAACCCCAAATACCTGCCAATATGTGAGGAAGACGACAGATTTGATTATAATGAACTTTGGAACTGGGTTGAAAGGCCGGAGCAAATCTTTGCATGCTACATAGAACAAAGCAAGAGCATACAATGCCATGGAATATGATATAGTATAGATTATTGTGATGTAAAGATAGGCTTGGTCCACGCTGAAATTTCCATCTTCATATTTCCCTTTTGCATAGAATATGAAGGTAATCACAACTAGAATAGGCTTCAGGATCACAAATTGCAAACCGCCTTGCTTGCACCTTCTTATAAAACGTCTGTAAACGACAAGTATGTTCAAGAATGAATAACTGAAGAAAATTGAATTCAGTGGTGACAATTTTACACAAGTCTCACTTGCGATGTAGCAAAAACTTCAAAAATCGTCAAGAAGGAAAAAGAGTCTCAGAGAACGGACCCATCAAGAGGAATGGAAGGAAAACAGCACGTCATTAGGTACCATGATGGCTTCAGAGATCGTCCACTTAAACTCAAAACCACTGCACCTGGACCTCCCACCCAAGCCAAGCAGAGTGAAAGGAAGTTATAAATGACCCAAGCCTCATAGCTGAAACAGTTATGTATTATTAGAATAGCTGATGCACAAACTTGTAAAAAGGGTTTTGGTCCTCAAGTCCCATCGGTAATAATGCCTTTGGGGGAAAAGTTCTTGCATCTAAGAATTTCAAGTCGAATATCAAAATAAGTAAGCACAATATATGAAATTATAACATTCCTTTTTTAATAACAAAAATCATGATGACCCCTTTTGTTTCTTGTATAGGACAATTCGACCTTAACAGAGTCAGAGACCACAAAAGGATACAATCTTGGTTTAATAGGAGGAAGTAGAACCATAGGGAAAAGTATTATACAGCAGATACAAGATAAGAATCCAGATTTATTAGATCTGTTCTTCAAAAATCAATCTCATCCGCAAAGGAATGTGATTTTGTGATTCCAAGTAGAATCAGGAAATCAATATAGTAGGCGAAGGGTAGAAGTAAAACTACCCAACGTACAGATCAGCAAAGTATGTCATAGAAGTATATGTTTGTTAGACCATAATAGATTGAGCATATAAAAGGAAACAAGGATGTTGTAGTCTTGTAGACAACGGCTGCTCACTGCTTACTCATGAAGTAACATATCTGAGCATCTTGCTCTTTCGCCTAGACCAAAAACTAAAACTTGCATTGATATAACTGTCAGTTCTAGGTTACCAAATATGCAACACTGATGCCTGTGATACATAATAATATTTCAAAAGCACAATGTAGGTTACAACAAACTGAATTAAGGGAGGCAGACTGAAAAGGGAATTGAAAACATATCCAAATAATCAGGTATCACAGATTCTTTTTATAGCACTCTGCAATTAAATTCAGCTGGAGGCTTGCAGAAAGACAAAAGCAGCTCATGGCCTATATTTTTCAAACCAAGTATCACGTTCCAGTATTTTCATACACAACAAACTGGGTGAAAATAGACATGTTCAATTACATGATCTTCTAGAAAGCATAACAAATATACGATGACGTGCTGGGTCAATTTGCTTGAGAAACTTTGACAGATTTAATAAAAAGAAAATGAAATGGGGTATATAATTCAAATTTTGATTACCACGATGCTATCTATTAGCTTGAGAATGATGATATTTAATATGACATTCATCTCAACCATGTAAGGAATTTTTTATAGGAGAGTGAAACTGATCGTTACCAATTTATATCAGTTTTCAAATTGTCAATTTGACCGTTGGAGGCATCCTAAAAGGTTTTTAAACCATTTTCTCCCCCCTCTTTTGATCTATTTTACTCTCACACTCTCTTAAACTCTCTCAAACTCATTTTTACTTACAATCTCTCTCTTCTTCTCACATTTTCACTCTCCTAAACTCAACAAAGCAACGATTTGTGGATTGGATCAAATTTAGAAGGCTAATTTAGGACACATGTGATTTACAACGATCAATCAACAACCATCACCACATTGATGCACCAATAGCATATGGTGTATCAATACACTATGTCGTGGGATTAATTTCAGGATTAGATCCGACAAACATATCATATTGATATACAGATACATAGGATTGAGGATCTCGATCCATCACCCATGGAGGCCCGTCATTCGTTTTAGTGGTAGAATCAAGTATATTTACATATGCGATTATTTAATTCATTTGAATCTTAAAGTTTAAGTTGTATATAAAATAATCTAACAATTCAAAAAAATTTCTATAGATAAAGGACGATCCGGAACGGACTGAAATTGCGAACCTTACATAAGGCTACTCCTCAAAGCCTAAAAAAAATGTGGTATTATTCTTACCTAATTTATATTAGTTTTGCTAAAACTATACTAAATATACACTTATTTCTAACTTAAAAATCCTATCCTAACTTTTTTTTTTCTTTTTTTCAGGTATTTTCAAAAGGTTTTATGTCTATTCTAGGTATACCGCTCAGCACATCAGTATCGCACCATACCAAGCAAAGCTCGGCAAGGTATGCAATACCGACTGTCTGCCCGATGCGGCGACGCGTCTGGTCCGACAGGATACCGTGCGCGGACCGCCCACTACTGGTCGGTATGAATTTTTTTTTTTTAAATAAAAATTAATTTTTAATACTCAGCGACGCGTCCGAGGCTCGGGTGACGTCGCCGAAAAACTCGGCGACGTCGACGAGGCTCGGGCGGCGTCGGCGAGGCTCGGCGGCGTCGCGCCGAAGAGTCGGCGTCGTCCCCGAGGCTCGGCGGCGTTGCCGGCCTCGGCGACGTCGCCGAGGCTATTTTTTAATAGATTTTTTTACTTTTCAGCGACGTCGCCTCGGGAGCGACATCGCCCGTTGACATCTCGGCGACGTTGCCGAGTGCGACGTCGCCGAGGGAAAGAAAAAAAATATCTATTTATATATATATATAATATTTATAATTATAAATATATATATACCGAACGGTATGCGCCGAACGCACGTTAAATACATGCATCGCATCGCATACCAGAAACGTCGAAACGCCGGTACGGTACGGTAATGCATACCCTGAAGCTCGGTACACCGGTATGGTACGTGATTAAAAACCTTGCTTTATGCTCATAACAAATGATGACTTAAGTTCAGCAAGAAGCAACCAAGCTCATAATTCAAACTCCATTTACAGCAGTCCAACAACCTCCCCACATAGAATCAGATTTGCAGCTGTCAGTACCACCAAGCCAAAAAGGTTAAAAAGAGTTTATTTCTTTCAAAACGTCATCTTATTCTCTTCCTACACTTTCTGTACACAGATCAGCATCTTCAGCGCTAAAAGCTACAGTATCGCTCCCAGTTTAACCATAAACTGCAGTTTTAACTGCCAAGTTAACTTCTTTTCCATTTCAATAGTTCATTGAAACAACCTCACTCACTAGCTTTACACAAACTATCAATTTCCAAAAGTATGAGGTAAGGTTCAAAACTTCAAAAAAGGATAAGCTGAAAAAGAAAAGATGTGTTCAGTTTTAAGGAAGAGATGCTGTATCATCCTCTTATTCTCCTAAATCCTTTTGCTGTCACTACAAACTTTAACCACATAAGAAATCTCTGGTAGTTCATTAAAACAAACTCACTCATTAACTATACAGCAACTATCAAATTCCAAAAGTATGAGGTAAGATTCAAAACTCCAGAAAAAAAGGGATAAGCTGAAAAAGAAAAGATATACGTTCAGTTAGATGCTACATCCTCCTCTTACTCTCCTAAATCTTTTTTCCATCACATCAAACTATACGCACATAAAAACTCTCAAAGAGTGACAACTTGTAAACTTGGTCATGGCTTACGTCACGATCCAGCCTAAGAGATGTGATCCATTAACTTTCTTGAGCTCGAACCATTAACTTTATTGAGTCCAAACCACTAACTTGAAATGATTAAGCCAAGTAATAATAATGCATTCATCAAACCCTTCCAAATTTTTATCCACTTCAGATATAAGACTAAATCAGAGTGTTACAATTCTCCCCTCCCCCACCCCAATCAAATCCTAACATGATGCATGTGAAGTCTAATCCAGTGGATAACCCTTTCTTATTCAAGTCCATCACCATGCCCAATTATGCTCTCGTACAATGTTCGTAATTTCATACCATAGCAAAGTTTCGAGCTCAGTTCGATACGGTACGGTATAAGTATATCAAGCGGTACGTTTTGGTACACTGCTCTGCCCACGTGAGGAGGAGATCTTCTCCTCCACACGAAAAAAAAGGGGTTCGGTTTCTGCTTGCGTGGGGTTTCTTCTCCCCGCGAAAAAAGAAAAAAAAAGCTCGGTTTCCCTGCACAAAAAAAGGGAAAGGCGATGTCGCTCGGTTCCCCGTGCGAAAAAAAAGTGGGGAAGGCAATGTCGCTCGATTTTCCCTTCACGAAAAAAAAGGGAAAGGCAACGTCGCTCGATTTCCTCACGCAAAAAAAAAGAAAAAAAGGAAAGACGACGTCGCTCGGTTTCCCTGCGCGAAAAAAAAGGGGAAATGCAACATCGCTCGGTTTCCCCATGCAAAAAAAAAGGAAAGGCAATATCACCAAGGCGACATCGCCTGATTTCTGCCCACATGGGGAGAAGAAACCGTTTCCTTCTCCCCGCGTGAAAAAAAAAAGAAAGGCCGACGTCGCCTCAGACAATGAGGTGACATCATTTGCGGTGTCCGGCGAGGGAGAGCAGCGACAAATCGGGATCGTCAAGGGAGAGCGGCACTGGATCTTCAGGTCTTCTATTTTCTTCTCCCTCGGCTAATATCATCCGGTAGTGGGCGACGACGATCGAAATCGATCGTCACTGACCGATTTAGGGTGATAACGGAGCGAAAATAGCCTCAATCGATGCTATCGTCCGATAGCGAACGATCTGCATATCGGTCTGCTGACGGACCGATATGTACCACCTAGTAGGGGCGATATTATTCGAAATTAAAATCTTTGCTCTTGTATCGTTTATCATTATACAACCAATGAGATAACTGATCCATTAATTTTATTGAGTCCACACAATTGATCCAAAATAATTAAGCCCAAGTTAATATTAGCACACCATTAGATTGTTCTAAATCTTTGTCCACTTCCAATCTGAACTAAATAGAGTGTTATAGATAGCTTCCTCTTAGGGCAAAATGTTTTCCCTCAATTCAGTCAAAAACAAACTTAAGCTTTTCTTGGAGAAGAGGAAAATGAATACTTCTCATAAATATTCCTAGTTCCTAGTTCCTACTTCCTACACAATCTCATGTAATTAGAGATAACAGACATTGAAACATCAAGCACCTCCAAGAACCTCAAGTTGTTAAAAAGAGATTTAAACAGAGTATCAAGCTATAATAGTGGTAGACAGTTTTGGATAACTACTACATGCAAATACTGGTCTTCTCCATATATCCTATGAATAGGTACATGCCACAAATATACGTTAAGACTAAGAATAAAACTGGAGTAACACTGCAGTGTTGACTAATCTTGATCAAGACATTTAGAATGACAATGATGACAAACATACTTACACTTCTCGAATAGAATTAAAATATATTGAACGATCATTAAGGACGAGAGACAAGAATGACATAAGTGCATAGACCTGCCAAAAACGGTATAAGCTGATCAGACAGGTAATTATTGAATTAGTACAATCAATAGAATCCATATATTGGTACAATTACGCAATAATACATATGCCAGAATCCATAACTCAGTGCACAGGATATCTGAAGCACCACCAAATGTCACCCAATTCTTCTCATTTATCTTTTTTTTTTTTTTGAAGAAAGTTACTGAATCATGTCAGCTACCTTAATTCTCCAAAATTATTTTTGTCAATGTATAGATGCATAATTTCAGGCACCCTTTATTCATTGGTCATGGCAATATGAACAAGGTACATAAGCCAAAATAGGAAAAATAAAACAAACTTGTAACCAAGTGCATCATGATACAACATCATCATGCATATTTTCCAAATAAAGTAGCTTGCACAGGTTTCAACTGAAGCATGACTATTCAATTGTTATTCACTAATTACCCATATCCATCAAACCCAGTACCCAATTTTGTCCCAAAGGATCAGAAAGCTGTCCCTTACTAGTCATTTTGTCAGCAATTTACTGATTTTAAATGGTGGTTCTGCTCATCTTTCATAAGAAGGTACATCATGATTTCTCAATTGCTATTAGTTCATGATAAAGTTTGAGCTTTGATGCAGTTCGCAAGATTTCAGCAATGCTGTAACTTGCCTGCATAATTTCCACAGAGGGTTCTGTCCATTCCAAAGTTGCACCCTCTTGTATGTTGTTGGCTTGTGAGAACAGGGCATATATAGTAGTGCATTCAAGTGGAAATTAAGTTCATGGTTCAAAGGACAGATCCAGAGAAGGAATATAACGTACACTTGGTTGCATATACAGAAGCATGACATAAAATTAATAATAAAGAAACCATATAACTACCATCTGTCTGAAAGATAATTAGCCTTGGCCATTTTCTTGCTCTACCGGGGAAGATAAGAAAGCAAATAACATACCAAAGCCAAAAAAAAGTTTTAAAGAAGCTTCAATCTAGAGCAGGCAGATTTTCATATGCTTGGACTCCTGCTGATAGGTCTTTTAATTCTATATATAACATACACTGGTTACATTATAACCATGTAGTAACCCTTATGCTCAAGCAAAAAAAGAAAAAGAAGAGCATGGTAGAGAGTAAGAAAGTAACAGCACATGCCAAATTTAAGTACTATTTCTAAAGGTGCAGATCAGCCAAGAATGTTCCTAAGCTATGAAAACTCAACGCAGTTGGACTTGTGAAATTAGGCCACAAGATTTCATATCTTCATAATGGAATTATTAGAACGCCACTGGCCTATGTCAAGAAACCATCAAGAACATCAACACGACAACAACAGTATCAATAAGGAACCAATCAAGCAAATAGCATACCGGCACCATGAAGATGATGCGAACTATGTAGCGCTGATAGGTAGGCTCCGTATAATTCAAGAGGTGCCTGTATATGTGAAGCACCGCCAGTGCTATGGCTCCCACCGTACATGGAAACGCGATGATGACAAATAGAATAGGCGCCATCGAAGAAAAGAAGAACCAAATCGAATTCCCGTCGTCCTCAAACCAGCGATCAGTCTAACGCTCAAGCGGATCGGTAACTAAAAGCCGCAGATCACAGTCACAACGAAATCTCGCAGTCCCCGAGTGGCCGTTCCCATGGGACGGGGTCTGCGACCTCGGAGGGGAATCTTGAGGCCAATTGTGGGGAAATCAGCGGCGGAAGGGAGCCGAAACCAGATCTTGGATAAGGGGAACGAAAGCACTGGGAGCAAGTGATCGACAGACTTCGATCTAGGGGTAGGGTTGAAGGATTGGCGAAACGAACCTGGCAAAGGTGGCGGTGGTAGGGTTTCTTCTTCTTCGCCGTCCTCCCTTCCTCACGGCGGGGGAGATACGACGGGATCAGCGGCAGGAGGATCCTCCCGCGTGCGGAGGTATTGGCAAGGGGAGGAGGAGGGCGGAGAGAGAGGCGGAGGCGGAGGCGGAGGCGGAGGCGGACGAGGAAGACGACGCGGCAGCGAAGGAATCGAAATGACACCACCACGTAGTTGCAATTTCCTCTGTCGAATTCAGGGAATCGTGATCATGGATGAACTATAATAAAAGATAAAAGAAACTAATTACCTGTTACTATAATTAATTGTTTAGTATATAGTTAATATGTTAAAAGAGCATGATATATGTGTTTATAATATTTATATTTTATGTATAGGCATTGCAATAGGTAATTGTCTTATTGGGTCAAGTGGGAAATGAGACGGTGACGTCCGACCCGTTTTGAAGGTTATTCTTGGATCTCATATGATCGGATGATGAACCGCCGATCGGGCAAATTTTATTGGGTCGGGTAGGAAAGGAGACGGTGAGGAGTGACACCGTTTCAATTCCCGTTCGACCCGTCTTGTGAAGATTATGGTTCGATGTCGTATGGTTTTGAGTCAAAATTGGTCGAACCGAATCAAATCGGGTCGATTGGATTATGTATCGCGGGTCGGATTGAGATTGACGTCCCCGTATCCGTTCCAGCTCCTCCCATTCCACTCCCCTCTCGGTGGATAAGATGGAGCGGCGCAGCGCCGAGAGCAGTGGTGGAAGAATGGAGGTGTCGTTGATGAGCAGCACTCGCTGTTCTTCCTTCTCGCCCTCTTCCACCTGGAAACCCCCAGTCTCGTTTCTTCGCCGCCCCGCTCTCCTCTCCTTGCGCTCCTCCTCGTTGTGTCCTTTCGGCCCTCTCTCCTCCTCCAGGGACCTCCTCTCCCGCCGGCATGGCGAGCGGAGGGTGACGGTCATGAGCATGGAGGCGGGAGTCGGCGTGATGGGGACCAAGCTCGGCATGATGACCTACTTCGAGCCCGACGGCACCGTCGTCCCCGTAACCGTCGTCGGCTTCCGCGAGGGCAATATCGTCACCCAGGTCAAGACCGCCGCCACCGATGGCTACGACGCTGTCCAGGTGGGCTACCGCCGCGTCCGCGACCGCAAGCTCACCAAGCCTGAGCTGGGCCACCTGGAGAAGGCCGGCGCCATCCCCATGCGCCACCTCCAGGAGTTTCGACTCCAGTCCGTTGACGGATTCGAGCCCGGCCAGAGGCTCGTCATCGAGGATATCTTCAAAGAGGGTGACCTCGTCGACGTCTCTGGCAATTCCATCGGCAAGGGGTTCCAAGGTATCGTCTTGTTGCTCTGTTAAAACCCTATTTACTCCGGGGGTAGGCAATCCGATCCGAGCTTTATGTGCATCTGGTCGAGAAGGCATACATTATCATCACCATACTAGACTTCAAACTGGATGCTTCATTTTGACTCCATCCACATTAGTTTTTATGCATAACATGAGTATTATGACCACAAAAATCATGTTGTGCCATCGGAATGACGTAAATCCTATTTGATTCTGATGCAACACCATAAGTTTCAGAGTTGTCCTAGTGCAAGCTCAAACGCCACTTTTAAAATGCAGAACTGGATTGAGATATCCAATCATTCTTGGCTAAACAGTTTTGTTTTCCAAGTAGATTTCAAGGACTTCTGTCTTGAGAGGAGCATCTAAATTAGCATGCTCAAAATTGGTGGCAATTGACAATCACACCAAGATGGTAATTGTTTGGTAAGTTTGGAAGATCTAGGTTCTTACAGTTATTTTGGATTCCTTTTTTTCATGAGATAGCTGGATTTTGGTTTGAAAATGTGTATTTGTCCAAGGAGTGCTCTGGTATAGTTTAATCAAAAGTGCATTTTGTTGGTCTTCCATGCCAATGCACTTTGATGTAGGAACCATTTACCGGTACCACAATAATGGATCATTTGAGGTGTATTCTTAGATTTGGTTGGAATATAGGCATGCACAGGTTCAACCATTAAGGATTTAACTGAATCAACCTGATATGTTTCATCGTTTGGGTCTTCTTCAGTCTCAATTTGACCCTACTGTTTGTGTTGTGAAGTTGGTTTGAATGCGAACTGGAGTTTGAGTCTACGTTGGCTGTAAAGTACCGTGTTAATATGGCATTGGCAAGGAGGATTGAGCCATCAGGGGTGTGCAAACGATGTGCTTGCTTAGAATGTCAACTGGCATAATGTTGGGCTACCAAGTCCGGTTTGTATTTCTCTGGTTCTACATCGTTGTTTTGCACTGATGTTTCGTGATGATATACTGTAATTTTATTGTCCATTCTTGCACGTTTTATTGTACTACATAATGCTCTGCCTTGTATGAATTTCTACTCCAAGGACAATTAGGCATCATTTATCTTATTATTTGTTTTCCATCCGTATTATGGCTGATTAATTTGGCACGATGATGATACATGTTATCTTTATTCTATTTTACTTCATGAGTTCTTTTTTGTTTCTTCACCATATGCCTTTTTCTTGGACATCTATATTATTTTTCATCTATATCTTCAATCTGTAAACCAGATAATCTTGTGTGAACTATCAAGTTATTGTGAAATACAATCTACCGAATTAAGTTCATCCCTGAATTTGCATCTAGACTGGTAGGTGAGAGGAAGAAACAGCCATATAGACTATCCAATACTTCATGCATGAATTTAACTTGACATGTTTGAAGAAAGTGTATATTTGACTGCAAAAAATTCGACCGGAAGATGAAAGGTCCCTTTTTCCTTGCAGGTGGAATCAAAAGGCACAACTTCCGTCGTGGACTGATGACTCATGGTTCCAAGAGTCACAGAGCCCTGGGTTCGATTGGTGCTGGTACTACTCCTGGACGTGTGTACAAGGGAAAGAAGATGCCCGGAAGGATGGGAGGAACCAAGACCAAAATCCGAAAGCTGAAGATTGTCAAAATAGACAGCGAATTGCGAGCAGTCATGATAAAAGGGGCTGTTCCTGGAAAGCCGGGCAACCTTCTCCGAATTACGCCTGCCAAGATTGTCGGGAAAAATATACCCAAGAACTAGCACCCATCTATCTTTATTGTGTCCAATGCACCTTTCGGAAATCTGGTTGCTTCCTCTTTTTTTTCTCATTAGTCTTCAACAGTACCTATTAGCTTTCTTTCTAGACTATGCGGTTGAACAGGCACGAGTTGTAACCATGGCAGCAGTTTTCCCGGAAACCTGGTTGTTTCTTCAACTTTGAGCTTTGTAATTCAACATGTAGTGTTACTACAAACAAGTATGGAGCTGGATGTTTCTGTATAATTGTGTGTATAAACTTGATAGCATGGAAGTTCAATTTGTGTATAATTTTGACGTTTGAGATATCATGCATCAATGATTATACTCTCTCTCTCTCTCTCTCTCTCTTCCATCAGTGTTATACAGAGTTAGAAGACACTGCATGTTGGATTTGTGCGTATGGAAACACATACGTGTAGAACATTAACAATCTACCAAAAATGCTTACCTGGTGCCACAGTTTGCTCACAGTTGATCCTCGTTTGTGACATGCACCAAATTATCACCAACCGCGCTGTCCTTCATGTCTTCACCTCTCTGTTGCTCGAGTCGCCGTTGCGCCTCCCTCGAGGCCTTACCCAACTCCTCATCTCCCGGCAGTTGTTGACTCGATGCTTCCCACCTCTCCAACTATTATCCGCACACTAAGACTCAGTCCGTCATCTCTCACGCAGATTTCCGCGCCAAACACGTAGGAAAACAAGCTAAACTACCTTCGCATTGCAGTCAGCTCTCCTTAGACGAGCTTTAGTGTAGGAAGGACGCACGAGCAGAGCAGCATTGCAATCCACATAATCTAACAGAATCGGCACCGGAAGAGGCAGCAGATTGTGCCTCTTTCAGCACAGAATGCCAATCCCTTGGCTTGCGCGGTTCGCTGCACTTCGAGCGATGGATTTGCAGACGGTTTACTTGCGCTATGTCCTCGGAGCTCGCTTCGCGTCGTGCGAGCTTGTAATGAGGAATTGCCTTCTCCGCTTCTCCCAATCTGAAACGAGTTCATGCTGATGCTTTAAGTTGAAAGTTCTGAGGCAGGAGAAGAATGTCGTTGTGGAATTACGTGAGGTATAATATGGCTAATGCCGAAGCAAGGATCTATTCGCACTGCTTCTTTGCACTCGCCGACGGCCTCCAGGAGTCGGCCCATGGTCATGAGGGCGGCTGCCTTGTTGCTCCCAATACGATGCCTTGCCCGGATCGATCAGAATGGCGCGATCATACAGTGCCACCGCCTCCGCGTATCTCCCCCACGTGTACTCCTCGTTGCCCATCTCCTTCAGCTCCTCTGGCTCCAACCTGTTTGACAGAGCTAGGCAGCGTACCTCGGGTGTCGCGGCCGAAGCTTGCTTGCGGTCGGAGGAGATCCTGCCTCTTTCCTTTGCGGTCCTGGGCAGGTAATCGAGCACGTTTCGGCCCGGAGTGACCGCCCCGGGAGCCCGGATGTTGCCCAGATTCCGGAAGACCATGACGTTGCCGGAAGACGTGCGGACGAGGGCGCTGGTGGTAGTGGATCACGCCGTCGAGCTTGCCCGACAAGTCGAGGTTTCTGGCCCGGCCGGCCCACTCGACGGGCGGCCTTGAGGTAGCCGGGGGCGACCGTCTTGGAATTCTGCGGCGCCGGCGCGCCGAGCGAAAGGACCACGCTCGTGGGCACCAAGAGGGACGCTGCTCGCCCGCACTTGGAGTCGGAGGGCGGCAGACTGGAGCTATCTGCGACCGGGAGACGTGAACGAGTTCGTTCGGCGAAAGATGCTGTTGTAAATGACGAGAAGGCCACAACCAGAGGCCGCCTTCCCGTCCGCCGCCATGCGCCGGTGCTTCCTCTTCCCTACGACGACAAGAAGGGAAGGAGCAGCTCAGACGCATAGACAAGACAAAGACGAGCCAAAGAGATGTCATCCACCCCTCACCCTATCCCATTCTGCAGCTAGCAAGAGGGAGGGAGAAGAAACACCATGGAGCAGGGGAGTTCGGAGTTGCACGTACAACAGGGCAGGCGTGGAGTGTGATTGACAGACCCAAAGAACACGAGCTTCCCCTTCCCTCCTCGAATTCTGACCGCCTTTTGGAAGGCGAGGGAAGAAGCAGAGACGGGAAGGAAGAAGAGATCAAACAGAAGAAGGGGGGAGGCGTTTTGGCGCATGGGTGAGCGGAGGAAGCGGACGTGGGAGAGGAAGGCACCGTGGTCGGATGCATGAAGACGTTTAATATTTCAATCCTCGGAAAGTTCGGAAATATCGTATCAGCCCATATGTAGTTACTAAAAATTAAATTCTATTAATAATAAAATAAGTAAATTATAATAAAAACCAAATCAACAGGATAGTCATGTCCTCTTTTAGGGATGACAGTACAGATTACAACACCTGCAACTAAATGGCTCCACAACCAGAGTCAATGATCAATGAGTCTGTAGCAACTTGATTTGCCCATCAATCAATGATCAATACCATGCAAGCTTCATGCAGGGAGTAGAGCCATACAGCAGTTCATTTTAAGATCAGATTCACCCATACAATAAACTTCTCAAAGTCATTTCATTATTGCATACAGAAACATCATCCAGACAGGCTCGCATTGGTACCATGGATATCGGCAAAACCTAACGGAAGCACAAGTTCATTAGTTCGAAAAAAAAGCTCACTTGGTGGTGGACTGACATCGGATGCTAACACTATGAGCCTGTTCTTGGGCTCATCAAACCAAAGTCCTTGTGGCCCTCGACTTCGGGGCAGAAGCAAGCTCTACGGAGACTATGAATCCTGACTTGCCAGCTTCCCTGAGATAGCGCACATCGCCGTTCATGAGCCTCAGCAATTTCCTGCACACAAGAAGGCCGAGGCCCTCCTCAGATGGGTCCTCGCTGGTTCCGAACATTTCAGAAAGAAGATCATCTGGCACTCCGCCACCGGTATGTGTGATCCTGAAATAAATCAGCCAAGAATGATTACTGCTGAGAGTATAGGATTAATTATTGGGAAGAACAGAAAATGGCAAAGACCATGGAGCATTTCCCTTGATCCACTAACCCTGTGTTACTGGTGCACTAAAGCTCTTCTTTGGACCTGTCAACAACCAACTCATATATAATCATTTTGTCAAACCCTAAATTGGCATCACTACCAAAGGTATATATAATAAAAAATGCTTCATGTGCCGACTACCTAACCCACGAGTTAGATCTCGACAGTAGTACCCAACTTCGAGCCCACACCCCTGTCACCCATGCTTGGTGCCACATCCTCCAAGCATGAGCCAAGTTATGAGTTAAGTTGAACCTAACCAGACAAGTGAAAAATCCTTTTTTATGCTCAGGATTTTGAATCTCCAGAGGCATTAACTACTTAAAGTTTGAGTTAATATTGCTGACTTGAGCACCTCCATTGGCAACCCAAGTTTCACCATTATTAGCAGTTGGCTAAAACCGTCCTAAAAACTCCAATTATAAAAGCAATGGAACGAAGCATCACAAGCAGCAACACTAGTAGACCACCAAGATCTTATATCCTTACCAATGACTCACCAACTAGGGGGATGACAAAAACACATGGATTGCTCACATAATTGATAGAACTTGTATGGTTGAGCCTTGGATTAGAAGAAAGCAACCTAACCAGTAAAAGCATCATCAAGGAAATCAGTCAAAGTCACAAAGCCCCGTTCAGAATTGATTTCATCACACTGACAAGACACCTAATTAACAAGTATGCCTGACACTGTTGAGTCAAAGTCACCATGAATCAGAAATTAGGAAGTGGCATATGTTGTTTATAACTCAGAGAAGCGAGATCTTTGGTATATAAAGTCTAAATTGTAAGTGCACACTAAAAAATAAGCTACCTAACAAAAACTCCTACAAACAACTTGCTGACCTGAACTGGTGCAATATCCTTAAGACATCAAACATTCCAGTCTCCAATCTCGAACCCCGATAACTCCAACTTAGACAAAACCGTAGTCCCCGAAAAACCTCCAACGGTAGGTGGATAAAATTGAACATCATTCTCCATCGTCTTTCAGCCTTGTACAATTCAAACTCCAGTTAAAACCAAAGCAACAGCAAGTACAAGCTGACGTGACACAAGACCACTTTTCAAATTGCCCTATACATATTTGTTTTAATACTAAAAATTCCTAGTCACAGCCTTATACTGAGAACAACCTGAGAGCAACCTATATAAGAATTTCAAAGCACTAGCCAATATAAGAACAAGATATATTACTACAAAGATAAAGGAATTTGTAGTAAATGGATATTTGAAATCCTCAAACAATGTTAATAATCAACAATTATGGCCAAATTGTAATATCCCAATTATGGACGATGACTTAGATTGGCTTGGTTTGATGTCCTACACTATTGTTAACTTACATCATACTTGCATCCATCCAACCATAAGTCAATCCAAGTCTTTGTTCACTTTCAATGTGGGATTAAATTGGGATATCACCACAGATAATGAGGGCAGGATGATTATCAAACAATAAACAAATGAACTAAAATTGGAAATACAACAATTTGACTCCCAAATACTCACACAAAGTGGATCATTATCACTAGAATCTACGATGCTGGAAATGAAAGTATTTCATTACAGCCATACTATCATTGAGAACTAAAGGGGATCATTTTATACATTACTTGCATACGCGTATTTATGTTAAAATTTATCAGCATTTTAAGATGTTGTGATAGGTCCTTGCCTCATAATGAGAAAATATTATATAAACATCAACTTTATTAGAGGAAGGCAACACTGGTTAGCAGGAAATACAAGCAACCAAGAATAAACAAGCAGCATAAATATTTGCATTCTGCTGAACTACTACTTAGCACATATGAACATCTTTAATAGAACTAGTCTTGTATTGACGACAGCAATTACCATTGAAGAAAGAAACTGTTCTAGAACCAGTTACAGGCCGTTGAATCTATCATACCTCATTTCAAGATGTAAGACATGGAGAGATTTTCCCAGCTGATCCTTGATAAGGCTAGCGGCAATTTCAACCAGACCTCCAGAAGGAGAGGATTTCACAGACACAAGCAAGAAACCAGAAAGGATCTGTTGAAGCCTAAGACTGTCACCAAAAACACCTTCATTCATGAACCCATCAGAGAGATCATAGACTATTCTGACTCCCTTTGACTGGCTGGCAAGCGTGACTTGACTTACTGCAGTAACCACCAAATCATGCAGCACAAACTCGACCATTTCCAGATCTAACCAGCTAAATGAAACATATAAAAAGGATAAATTAACATCAGTAAAAAAATTGTAGATATAGTACAAAAGAAAACTAGGCCGAACTGGCACTACGCAGGACCCTCCATGCCAAATCTACATCACTCTTATGCATAAAGATTAAATTCGTAAATAGAGAATAAAATGTTCTGATGGAGTCACATGGCCAATTATGGAACATGTTGACATGATCACAGAAACAAGATTTTTAGGACACTAATAAATGACTTGATTGGGGAAAACAAATCTGTATAGTCTAATAAATACCATGATGAGATTTACCTGTCCATAATGTTCTCTAAATCCAAGTCATCAAGAATCCGATTTAACTGGCGATGACATTTTGCCCCTGTATTAAGGAGCTGTCTCTGTTCATCACACAAGTCAGTTCCTTCCAGCATCTTTCTTGAATACATTATACCTGAAAGAGGATTCCTAATTTCATGCCTTATATAACTCAAAGCCTTCAACCTCTTCATCACACTCTGCTCAGAGGTTTGCTTCACCTGGAGCACATGTTGCAGCTCATGACTAGCGGTATGAAGAAAGCAAAAGATTCCTGTGACCATACCATCCTCGTCCACTTTCTTGCTTGCTGACAATAGGCACTCCACAAGTTTACCATTCCGATTGATAAAACTAAAAGGAGCCTTCTCAGTTTCTTGCCCTGTCATTGCATTGTTAACTATGATGCTGAGATTTACATACATGTCTTGGTTCTTCATGCGGCAGCAGGCTACATGACTCCCGAAAACCTCCCCCAAAAGCATCTTGTCCATCACTTCATCTCTCTGCCATCCAGATAACTTAGTCATAGCTGCATTCCACTCCGAACACCATCCAAATTCATCTGCACCAAATATTGGAGGAATAAGCGGACTGGGGTTATGGACAATGGCTTTATAGTCTCCTTCAATCCGGGTAAATTTGTCCAATACCATCTTATGACCAGTCATATCTTGAGCCACAAAACAAACACCAACTACATGATCATTGACGTCACGACTTGCACAAGCATTAACGATCAATATGACAGGACCATCATCACTCCGAGGACCGTAAGTTTTCATTTGAAACTGCACATTTTGCTCCTCTTTTCCTGATCAAATATAAAAAAAAAAAAAAAAAAAAAAGAGTAGCCTATTAAAAATAAATAAATAGATATACCGACTGAGATGTGAAGAAATATTACGCTGTAAACCATAAGGGCTGTGATCCAAGACAATATGGTATGGGGCCTATGGGAAAATTGAAAACCAAGAAATATAAGGCCGAGGAGAAACAAAAGTAGCATTTACTTACCCTGTAATGCCAAGTGAAGCATCTCCCCGACAGCATCTGCTGAACATTCTTCCGCGAGGCTAAGCAAATGTTTCCCTATTGCTTGGTCAACTGATAGACCAGTCAATTCAGCAATTTTAAGATTCCATCCATTTATGATGCCATCAACATCCACAGCCAAAATTGGCACAGTTGCCGTCTCAATTAGGCGAACCATTTCATTTGTTACCGCCTGCAGTTCTACCAACCCTTCAAGTTTAAGGTCATTGATCCTGGAGTCCAATGTGTCCTTTTTGCTCGCACTGTCATTTTCATTCAGGGATCCCCTAAGTATAAGTTGTAGCGAGTGAATGGCATCCATCTCATAGTCATTCCAAGGCAAGCTTTTCATCTTCACAACTTCAAGGAAAGCTTTGAATGAAGATCTTGGGTGCATTCTCCTACCGTCATCCTTATCTGAAGGGTCATGCTTTGCACCTCCCCATCTAACTTCAGCAGCAGTGTGAGATCTGAACCAAAAGAGGACATCCCTCGAGGTTATTCTGGCAGCAGCCATTCCACAAACTGAATCGCCAAGAGTCGAAGCACCTGGATATCCAGCATCCATTAGACTATCAGTACTTAAGCCTGTTGAATCCATGTGATACTCTGTCAGCCAGTAGGCAATGTCCCGTATCTGTGGCTCAGTTGGAGCTAAACCGAGTCGCCACACCTTGGTCTGGTAAAGAAGTGCAGCACCATCACATTTTACCAGATCCATGATATTCGGACTCTGAGTGACAATGCCAATAGGAGAAGTTTCTTTGAGCAGCATATCACACAGGAGAGTCTGGGTCCGCAATATGTTCTTCTCACGTATCTGGTTCTCTAATTCAATCTCCTTGCTGACATGTATCGCAAACACTTGCATTAAGAACTCACATGCATATCTTAATGGGAAAGGGACAAACCTTGGGCTCTTGTTGTGGCATACAACAAGCCCCCAAAGCCTCTTCCTCTTCTGCCGCTGTGGTTGTTGCCCTGCCTCTGTTTCGTCATCCTCATCACCTTCATTTACCACCACAGCCATAACTAGTGAAGCAATCGAATTCATGTTCTCCATATACTGCAAGTGACAACTATGTGGTGCTCGGAGGGTAGAACCACAGAAGGTGATGTCGAAGGGAAGCTTGTCATCTTGGTATATCTTGACAGGCTTGGCACGACAATCACAGATCATTCGAACCTTGTTTTTCATAAAGAGGAACCTGGCAGCCTGGGGAATATCCGTCGCCGGATAATGTAGCCCCAGATAAGGATCCAGGCCTGGCTTTGTGATCTCTGCGAACACCTCACCATGATCATCCTCATGGAACTTGTAAACCATGACCCTGTCGTAGCCAGTGAGCTCAAAGACCTCATCTATCACTGTATTACACAGCCGCTGAATGCTGCCACCAGGCAGGGATTGAAGCTTAGCTATAGCCTTGGCAGCGAGCTTGTAAGACTGCAGAGCACCAGCGGCAGTCATGGGCACCTCACTAGGTTTCACGGGTTCGAAGTCTACGATCAAACAACCAGTCACACGGTGCACAATCGCATAGAAGGGCTTACCGGAGGTCTTGCAGTGGACAAGGATGGGATTGAGCAGAGACACCTCGGCGAAGCCAAGAGCCTTCTGCAGCGCCGCCGTGCTAGGAGAAGTGAAGAGAGACCTGACGTCGGTGCCGATTCCGAGAACGGGGTGGTCGCCCACGCTGGGAACCGCATGGCTCACCATGGTGAGCATCTCCGGGGCGTTCTCGCTGTAGGCGATGACTTTGAACGACTTCTCGTCGAGGGCTAACGAGCAGCCGAAGGACTGGATGAGCTTCCCCTTCTGGATGTGCTGCAGGTAGGCCGTGACCTTCTCCGACCTCCTCTGGTCCCCGGAGGGCGCCCGGAGCGCGTAAACCGATTGCAAGTAGTCGAAGGACTCGCCGAACTCCTCGAAGTCGGCATCAAGCTTGGCGTCCACGGTGGTCTGAGCCACTATCCGGGCGCTGTGCCGGCTTCTGCTGGAGCTGGTGGAAGACTGCGTGGGCCTGGACGATGACATCCTCTTCAGAGCTCGCACCAAGGAAGCCGAAGCCCGTCGGGAAAGGCGACGCCTTTCTTATCGAGTACTAAGATTGCGAGTGCGGCCACGAAATTACCACCGCAGACCTCAACAAGGAGATGTTTTGTGCATCGCTAAGAACAACGCCAGAAGAATCTCCAAACTGGGGATTTACTTTTCACTGCAAGGGACAGAGACAAAGCCAAGCATCATCCAGAAGAAGTGGAATAAAAGACCAGACGTCTTATGACTGCTGCCGAACTGAAGCTGGAGACACAGCAGCAAACATGAAGCTCACCGATCAAGATTTCTGCCGGTAAGGTCGAAGTATGGAGCTAATTTTTTTTTACTGCAGAGTAGCAGCAGGTCCTCGCTACGACCAACTCTTCTTCTTCCTTCAGCTTCGACACAAAGCGAGAGGCGAGGATGCAAAACGTAGCAACTTTCAGCGAGTCACGCTGAAACACTTCGGCAAGAAAGATCCCCTCCCACGAAAAGGTTTGAAGGAGTTGATGATCCAAAGGAAGAAGAAGAAAAGAACCCCCGATTTACCCTCGAGAAAACCCCTCGAGTGCTCCCAATCTCGGTAATTCCTCCACCCCTCAGAGGAATCGCGAGGATTCTCGCGAACGGCACCCGAATCCTAAATCCAAAACCCTCACGCATTCCAGGGAGCAGAGCACAGGGTAGTCAAAAACCGGAAACCAGCGAAACCGATAAACCAGGGAGCGGACGGAGCGGATCAAGTGAGAGTGCGTGCGGGCGTGGATGCGACGAGGGGGGAGCGGGCACCCATTTGGCCTCTACGTTTGGGATTGGCAAAGGACCAAACGTCACGTCCACGCCCATGAGCCGCAGCCCGCGGCAGGGGCGGCGCGCACCCGAACAATTGCCTCGCCCTGCCGTGGTTCACCGACAGCCTCCACCCGGACTCGTTCTGCTCGAAAGCCGGGCGCCGCGCTGCACGTCCACTCCCTCCCTCATTGTCGTCGCAGTCACGGATGCGGCCAAACCCAGCAATCTATTGGAGAATGGAAGAGGAAAAGAATAGGGGGGCGAATCCAAGCGCGGATATAAAGGATGAACTATCTCAGGGAGGAGTTCACGTCAGTCACGTTAAACCAATATGACATTTTCCAGGATCGATACTTGCGTTAAAAATATATTTTTTTATTCAAATCTAAAAAAATTTTAAAAAATATCCGAAAAAAGTTAAAACAATATTTTTAATTTTTAAATTAATAAAAAAATATTTCTATGTTGACAAGAATATACTACGGTGAGGAAAAATGTGCGTTCCACCAACTAAAGATGTCTCGCTCGCTGCAAGCGTTGTGTACATCTTTATCTATTTTTTAGTTGGTAAGTCGCGGCTCGTGCAGCACGCGACTGTTTGGCCAGGTCGACGTCTGGTCTTCCTCTCATCGCCCAGGTGTTGAGGCACAGACGACGCGAGCCCACGTGTCGGGAAGTTTGGGTAACGAAGCAACGAGTAGAAATAGGATAACAAGCCTGGGACGGATGACAGTGGATATAACGGGTCGGATCCTTTGAGGTGTTGATATCGATCCAACCCAATCATGGCTGGTGGAGCATGCGAATCATTGGCAGGGTCGATGCCTCCGTTTCCTCTCCCCCTTCCAAGTGTTAATCCAAAGACAACGTGGGTCCCTCTTCTTCTAGCTGTGTAAGGCGGGGACAACGGGTAGCAATGACGTGACGGGGTTTAACAAGGGTAGCACCCGACTTAACGGGCCGGACTTTTTGGCCGTTGAATCTACTCGACCCGGTAAATGGTGATCAGGGTTGTGTCGTTAGCGGAGGCACTTGGTCATGGATAAGGCAAAGTGACAGCTGTCACGCCTAACCCGTTACTGTTCGCGTTCCGATCTTTTCGTGGTCGGGGTTGCTCAAGTCGTAACCAACGTCGCGTCTGGAACCGACATAGTCGAGCGATCCCACCTCGGAGTGCAGACACGATGCTGCGATCCACATCATCGTTGCTTTAGGGATCGTGCACGCATATGATATCCCTTCATTCGGAGTTTTCGTGCGGAAACCCACGAATCTAAAGCGATGATCGAAGACATCGGATTCTCCAGCCCCCCAAAGGAGCGAATCCTGTGGCGAAGACGTCTGTAGCCAGTGGATCCCAGAACCGCAAGCTCGTCTTGGAAGTGCTCCGTCCTGGAAAGAGCGGGTAGGAATGCTGACGTGGCACGATCGTGTCCTGGTTGACATCGCGCGGGTGCCATCCAAGTACCGACGGCCATGGCGCCAGCCACCCTCCTGTGCTTCTCGGTGCGCGAGAGAGAGAGAGAGAGAGAGAGAGAGAGAGGGAGAGGACAAAATGGCGCGGGCGGAGTGGGAGTTCACGTGGGCACCAGGCGCCATGCCAAGCTTCCCATTCCCAATTAATATTGTGGAGCACTGGTTGGCAACAGTGGCACATGGGTGCCATCACCGTCCGCACCCACCCTCCTTTCTCTCCTCCCCTTTGTCCTATTTGGGGTGGGCCAATTCCCGATCAACCACCTCCGTTTACTCTCGTCGATTGGTCCTGCGCAGGTAGATCGGAAAAAGAAACAAAGCAATCAATGCTCTTCATTTTCCTAAGAATCTTCGCACCGCGGCGAAACAGAGGGGAGTGGGCGACATGTGGAAGGGGCGAGCGGGAGGATACGAGGATCGGGTGGCGTGATCTCCCCCTCTTCCTCCGTCCTCTCCTGGGAATCCTTCACAGGCTTCCGCGGCGTTTAAGGAAGGCTGCCAACGATGCCTTTCCTCTCCCGTGTTCGATGGGCAACATCGAGGCTCTTCGTGCGGGTACCAAGGCCGGTTCACATGTCCCCTGTCGCACCAAGTACTCTCAAAGTGGCCTCCCATTTGCTCCGCGTTCCAACTCCTAGGTTTACTTCGTAGAGTACTCGCCTTCTTCCGCGCCATCTCCCATGGGAGGAGGGCTGTGAATCTGTTCTTTTGCAGAGGACGTGTTTGGTTGCATGCGTCTACGACTATTCCGTTAATACTCTCGAAAGGCAATAATACTATTTAGATTGTTAAGAAAGTTGGATTGTCTTCTTACGATCCGAAATAATCAAACTACCAGCAAAATCTATTTACCATGGATTTGCCGTGGCATGATTTTGCAGACAAGAAGGCATCCACGAAGTGAGAAAGTGTTCTTTAAATGTGAGCTACATGTGTTTCCACAAATAAAAATCAATGTAGTACATGACACCAAGGCAGGGAGCAATGCACAACTTTCTATCTTTAAGAAGACAAATGCAATGCACCTGGCGAGGCACCCAGTTACTTCGGTGTGCAGCAGCACCAGTTTGGGCTTGGATTGGCAAAAGCAGGAATCCGAGCAGTACAAAGTCTGTTTCCGGATGCAATTGGGGGTTTAATTGTTTACATCTATTCAAATACAAAAACGGCCGACATAACAAAGTGCAGCATCTGTTGATGCTGATCCAAATCTCCTCCTCATATCTTTCCACCTAATCCTTGGATTTGATCTCCAGTTCATAGGGGCAAGCTTTTGCAAGTGCAGCAACATGGAGCCAACAAGTAAAAGCAAGCATCTGTTGGACGTGAATGAACTTACGTAAAGATGCGAGTGAATAGTCTATTTTGTCCATTTATGTTGGACCGGTATAACCTTCGATCTAATATCAAATCAATTCAATTAACAAATTAGATACTTGAGTCAGATGCATGTTTCAAATCGAATGAATGTTATCAAGTGGTATTAAGGTAACTAATATCCTACTCATTGTCATTCCTAGGTATATTTTGTTAGATGGGGGACCAAACACCACATTGATCAATTGACTTCTATTTTCGTTTTGGTAAATTGGAATCATGATGAGTCCACGTGCTAATCACTTCCGATATGGTATTATGATGTGATCAACATCTATTGCTACATGATCGACACATTGATGTCATATGATTAATATCTTATCGTCATTTGGTTGATAGCCCATGTGACCAACATATCATTCCTTATATGTTATAATCATATCCATGCATGTTCTCTATATTCGATGCAATGTGATCCCACTCAAGACCAGGAAAAACATGTAACCACCATGACATTAGTAATGGTTTTGGAACCTCACTATAAAATGTTCCTGATGTACAGTCCCCAACCCTCTGAAAAGACTCAAATTCTAATACATTCGACTTTGAAGAACTTAAATTCTAATACATTCATCTCAAAAGAACTTGACACTTTGTGTATGCATCATAACCAAGATACCTTAAACATCAAAAGCGGCGTTGTCGAGCGCACCATCGATATAGTTTCATAAATTTTAGTGCATTATGAATTAGTTGGGTTCGACGCTTTCAAACACCAACCTAACAAGTCTGGAATTGAAACTCAATTAGCTCTAAATCGATCTTCGAACAACCATAATATATATTAACACATCTCAACTCTACCATTGAGAGTACTGATAAACATGTTTAGTTCATATTAATTAAGAAGTATGAAAATAAAGATGCCTATTGGGGCTCACCTCGAAATGACAAAACTATGCAACTCACCCAAAGCAGGCAATTTCTTGCAAGCCCTCACACTTACGTCGATGATGACACATGATGACTTATTAATTAGCACTAGAAGAAGAGCCTAAATCTCTAATTTTGTGGTTAACATCCATTAATGAGCGATGGATCGCCCGAGCAAGCTAAGGACGAGAGCCTTAGTTTGCTAGATAGTGATTGATGTTGCTATTATTGGTCGCCTCATCGACTCCTCCCAAAGTGGGAGGATTCAATAGCTTAAGAAGACTCCCCCCTCGTAAAAGCCAAAGAAGCCCATTCACTTGCTCGGACCGATGGTGGCGCTTCATCTATCCTTCGACACTAAACAACAATGACAAAGTAAAGAGCCCTAACTAGCACTTGTTAAATAGGTTTTGCACTAAGACCCTTCTTTCCCCTTCAAGCATCCGAAATATCCAATCCAAGGTCCCAGGGCTTGAACTTCGAAGGAAGGCAAATTCCCCTTATTCTCAAATGATTTACTCCTTTAACATGTTGATAGAGCAAGGTACGTTGCAACCTTCTTCCTATGCTTCTCGATGCTTGAAGACGTTGACACGAAGATCCATGTCCACAATACATCATACAAGCTTAATGCCAAATCAAAAAAGTGAAGATAAAAGAAAGAAGAAATATATCACCTACCCTAAGACATAGGGTTGAGATCCTGATCCATGAGCTATTACTAGCTCACCTAGAGGATGGTAACGGACTCGAATAAGGCTTGAGCAATAAGGCAAAATTCTTCTTTCTCTAATCGGTGCAATTTTAAAGAGTAATTAAAAAACTTTTAGATGGCCAAAGTCACATTGATAGGCCACCCCTCGAAGAAACAAAAAAAAAAATCTTTTATTTGATTTTGTAGCCAAATCAGACAAAGATAAAGTAAATTGAACCTCTAAAACAAGCATTATAGGATATAATGCAATAGGGTCCATGTCTGGGCAATATCGAGCCTTCAACATTCGCAAACAAAAAATACAATATAGCCTAAGAGTTCAACACCATCTGAGCAAGAGAAAACTTCTAGTACTAAGAGGCCTTATGTAGAAATAGTAACGCGACACATAGGATCGATCACTTAGTCGAGCAGTAATTAATTTGAACACAACGAAATATGAAAAGCCTCCCTAACATGTTCTCGATTAAAAATAATGATCCAAGAGTTAAAATTAAAAGATCCCACCGAGGATTAATCGAGGGTTCACCTCCGAATATACAACCTCTCTCAAAAAAGCCACCTAGACCCCTTTAAAAGAGAAGAAAGTTTACCTTGCTTACATCTAAGGTGACAAAATTAATGACTTATCCGAGACCTAACCACTAGAGTAAGAGGAAAAACTAAAAGACATTTCAGACGAAAATGAAGACTTTTTTAAAATTGTCAAATCCAAAAAAAAATTTCAAAACGTCCAAAAGTGTACGACGATCAAATAAGTACAAACTCACTATTCACAAGGGTCAAGAATGACCCTTGGGCCACTCCGGAAACTATTTTGTTGTCATCAGCTTATGGGTGATGTGGTGACATGCAAATGGTTGGGAATTATACGAGATCATCATTATGATCTTTCATAATCCTTGAAGATTTATCAACATGTGGAGGCCACAAAAAAGACAAAAGTGTAAGATCATCATTACAAAATGTCAAAAATCAAATCCAAATAGATCTAATGTAACTACTCAAACGATGCACCTGTGAGAGGTTAAAGCAACGATGGCATCTCACACATACAAGCAGAATGCACCAAACAACCCCCCACACGGCCCATCCACTCTTCTAATTAACTAGAACCTCAATCAACACGGTAACCTCAGCGGCTTTGACACCTCAAATATGACAAAGTAATCGAAATGACTCGAAGCTCTCCTTTTGATGACAATACGATAAAAATGGTTTAAAACGCTCCTTTCGATGATAGCATGATCGTAATGACCCAAAGTGCTTCCTTCGATGACAACATAATCACAAACAAACTAAAGTGTTCTCTTTGACAATAACATGATTAAAACGACCCAAAGCAGTCCTTTCAACAATAGTATAATCAAAACAGTCCGAAGACCTCCCTTCGATAATAGCACGACTACAACAAAATTACGAGAATGATAACATGGTCAACATATACTCATTATGTAGTCGACACCCAAACATCATGTGGTCAACACTTAGGTGTCATGTGACCAATATCCTGACATCATATGATTGATACCACGATACTACATTGCTGATACCTCAACATCATTCCCCAAGCATTATAACTACATACACAACCTCTGCACGTTATCTAGATTTGATATAACGAAATCCCACAACACGTATCAACCCCTAACATTAATACACATTCAAATGTAACAATCTTGAAATCTCACTGAAAAAGGCCTTCCAAATGCATTCCCCAACCTTATAAAGACTCAAGTTCAAATATATTCAACTAAAGAACTTGATGCTTAGCTAACATCTTACAATCCATTAAAGAGAGTTTTGTAAAGCACACCCCCACTACAATTTTATAAGGTTCAACACATTATGAATCGAATGAGCCCAACATTTGCATTTAGAAGAACTTCGATTGGTTCTAAATTGACATCCTAATCAAAAAAACCAAAATATGCATTGCCAGCTATTAATGCAACTATTTTTAAAGTTAATATGATAGGATGGGACCTCCCACAAGTGTGAGCCAAGCTAATCATTCGTTAATTTAACTCTCACAAAGATGATAAGATGGGACATCACAAGCATGAGCCACGCTCATCAAGTTTGTGCAGAAATTCAGTTAACCCTAAAGTTAGATGAGCAAAGAATAAATAAGACCACTGATATCAGCTGTTCCTTGCCCAAATAGAATGGGCAGTAAGAAGTATAAAATATGTTGTTACAAATTGATGTGCTTGCATTAAAAACAATGAACATAAATACACTCTTACACCAAAACTTCAAAAAAAAAAAAAGGCTTGGCCAACTAGAATCATGAGTCCAAAAAGGAAAAGAGAGAAGAAGTTTGAACCAGCAAAGTGGTTCTTACCTGCTCAGTCGACAGGTTCCAATGTTTTTGAGTGCTGATAATGCTTTCCAATCATTTCTTCTTTGCACCTCCAGCTTTAGACTTATTGTTCGTAGATGTTCCCTTTGCTACTTCTTCAATCTCCTGGAAAAAAAGATTAAATCACAAAGGAAGAGATGAGGCCTCAAGTGAGGTACAAGGAAACGAACACTGATATTAGCAAGAGGCTGCAATATTTTTCTACAGAAGCAATATGAAACAATTATAGAACTAAAGAAATTTAAAAAATCAGGCTATAATACCATGGCAAACCCAAATTCAGAAAAGCGGCACAAGCTACAGGCTGAAACAAAAATGCTTTGCCCTTTGCCTTCAGCTCACAAGCGGCATCGATGTTAAACAAAGATTCTCTAGAGAGTTCCAAGCAAGCTGCCTATCAACTGACACTACAAGAACAGCGTAACAACAAATAGAAACAGCTTCTGGTGCATGTCTGCGAGGCGTCATAATATCCACAATACCCTCCAAAAATTTTAAATATCCTATAGAGCCCTGCAAATCCTAGAAATGTCTATGACCTCATGTTTGTTTTATTATTTTCAAAAGCCATGGTTTCTGTAGCAAAAACCAAACATAGAGTAATCGTCCCACATTCCCAACTTCTAAAGTTGCTTTCCAAGTACTTAACCAGCACAACTTGTTCAAAGAAATCATTACCTATTTTTCCAACAAAACCATGAACAAGAAAAAGATGCAAGGAAAGAAAAAGCAGCTACAGCACATACCTTTCTTTTAGGAGGTACAGATGCATTGTCTTAAAAAAGGACTGTCACCTGAAAAAACCAAAATTATCCCATTGATCATAAGAAAAAAAATGAGGGTTCGGTTAGTAAGACAATGGAGTGCTTACCACCCTTGGGAAGACTTATTCTTGGCGGCTATAATCTTTTCTATTGCCTAGAAAATATACGAATACCAAATAGCTCAGGACTCTTGATGAAAACTAATTCATAGAGTGGTGTAATCAACAAACTGAAGAGGATGCATGTCTTTGTAACTCGATCGTTGTTCAAACCAGGGTATGCATTACCGTACCGTACCGGAGTTTCTACGTTTCTCTGGTACAGTACGATGCGATGCGTGCATCGAACGATACGCGCGTTCGACGTACCATTCGGTATATATATATTTATAATTATAAATATTATATATATATATATAGATATATATTTTTTCTTTCCTCGGCGACGTCGCCGCACTCGGCAACGCCGCCGAGATGATAATCAACGGCGACGCCGCTCCGGCGGCGTCGTCCGAAAAGTAAAAAATCTATTAAAAATAGCCTCGGCGACGCCGCCGAGGCTTCGGCAACGCCGCCGAGCCTCGGGACGACGCCGAAGTCTTCGGCGACGCGCCGAGCCTCGGGACGTCGCTCGAGTATTAAAAATTAATTTTTTATTTAAAAATAAAAATTCATACCGACCGATGTGAGCGGGCGGTCCGCGTACCGGATATCCTGTCGAACCGTGCGTACGCCTGCATCGGGCGGTACAGCTCGGTATTGCATACCTTGGTTCAAACCATTTTCATTCACCAGAAAGCACGTGAGACCCCAAGTATGAGATACAGAAATCCCAGTCAGTTTGTCCCAAGACATCTAATGTGTGGATCATAAGCACCAACTTCCCTTTTAGTTACTTCCTCATCTGGAGCAGTCCAAATCAGCTCTGGAATTTCCATAATCACATCGGGTTCTTTGAACAGGTGACAAGCTTCTTGAAATGGCCATTCCTCAAGTATTTGGTACCTGCAATTAGAAGTGCATGATTGTACAGTTGAGACATCATAAAAACCATGATTTACCTTATTGATCCGTACCGATGTACCAACCAACTATCAGTACAATATGTATCAAACTGTATCGAACCATACCAAACATACCGGCATACGATACATGGGAGCATACCAATATACCACCCATCTCATCCCCTGTCGAACCAATACATACCACTCGTACCAAGCCATATGTCACAATACGAAGAACTTTGATAAAAACCTATGACAAACTCCAAATATGGTGGGCCTCCTCCATCTTCATATACTCCAAATATGTATTCCTAATAAATTAGAACAGTAACACAATAATTGGATTTTAACTATTAGGGACTTGAATCCTTATAAATTTATAAGTTCATTCATGATGAAGTAACCAATGAAATTACTCGTCCCACATGGTATCAGAGCATTGGAGTTTTCTGGTTCAGATCCAAATTCCTAGTCCGCCTTATTTCTTGATCAACATTTCTGGTCAGTCCTTTCTTTGCTGATCATTGTTTCAACCCTCATTACCATTTCTAAATCTTCATCTTCAAATCTTCCAATCTTTTAAGCACGTTTGCAACATAAAAAATAGTCACCTCAATCAACTCAACACCAAGTCCAGGGCACATATTCACCTGAAAATACCACCATACAAATAAATACTTTAGAATTAAATGGAGTTATTCTCTTGGCACTTCTTCAGCACCAGAGGCATCTGATCCAAAATTTGAAATCTCAGATGCAAAAGTTCAATGGTGATGTCCTGGCTATTGCACTTCATGCAACATGAGATTAGCAAGACAAATCTCCTGCTGGAAAATAGAAAGGACATATGGGATGCAGTCACATAAACCTACTCCAAGAAGTGTGCTGCTAGCCAATAATATGAATTGAAGAGGCAGATTGTCCACTAAATAAGGTAACTAACCAGTTACCAACTACTATGTTATTCTGAAGGGACTTTGGTTAGGACTAGATCTCTGTCTGGGTATCAAAATGAAATAAAGAAGCTTAAAGATATGATTGAAAGAACATGAATTTTTAATTTTCTGGTTGGGCCTTAATCCCAAGTTTAATGAAGTTTGTGAAAGAGTACTGGGCAGAGGCCTTCTCCCATCTATTAAAGAAATATTTTTCTTAGATCGTGAAGAAGGTAGGAAGTTAAGCTTCGTCAGTATAAGAATTCAATCAGAGAAAACTTAACATAGGCAATCTCAAAATTTTATTTGCATGCTACAAGGAAACCATCTATGGACGAAAAAAGAAAATTGTGACATGACTATTGCTTAAAACCAAGATATACTCGAGATATGTGTTGGAAACTGTATGGTAAGCTTGAGCAAAGGAAATACTATAACATCCTAAGTTTAATTCCACATCAGAATACGTAAAATTATGAATTGATTTATAAGAATCAGATAGGTGTATTACTATTATATTGGGCTTAAGCATTTTGGGTCAATGACTCAATTTCAATAGATACGTAAAGTTATCTCATTGAATCTGGTCATGACGATTGATATCAAATCCAACCTGTATTGGATACGGTAAATACTCGAATAGGAAAATCCTACCCATGAATAGAACTAAAGGGCACATCATAGCAGAGACACCATAAGATTGGGCCTCACATGCACTTTGATTCTGGACCTGTTATATCCATGACAAGAATGTCAAACCTTAACGTGGGGAATCAATTACAATCCTAATATATTAGGAATATAACTATATATGTAATTCTTAGGCAAGTATCCTATTTAAATTAGAAATACCACTATTTAGGAATACAACTATATAGGAATACAACTGTATTCTAATTAGGAAAAGCGTTATATCAAGATACAACTTCTATATTCTAAGAATACAATTGCCATAGGAATATAGCTTCCATATTCAACAATTACAACTTCCATATCTGTGTGATTCTCTAACACTCCCCCTCAAATAGTTGCAAATGTTTTGTAATCCAAGCTTGTGAACTAATGTAGCTAAAAGTACTACTTAAAGATCAAAATAAGTAATCCTATGTTGGTGTGTTGTGACAATAAAGCAATAGAAGTATTGCCCACAACTCTAATTCATCACGATAAAACCAAATATGTGGAAATAAAATGACATTTCATTAAAGAAAAGTTGAACGGTAGACAAATTTGCATGCCTTGAAATTCATCCACAAAATCGATAGTTGTTGCTTTGATAAAAACTTTACTAGATCCATTATTCTATAAATAACATGACAAGTTTGGATTGCAGAACATATTTACAACTACTCGAGGGGGAGTGATAGAGAATAGTAGATACGGTTGATTGAATTCTGAATATGGAAGTCATATTCCCGTGGGTGTTGTATTCCTAGAATATTCAAACCCAATATGTTTGTATTCCTAAGTAGAATATTGTTGTATTCCTATAGAGTCAACTTCGTAAATGATCCATGGGGAGATTGTAGCATCCCCAAGAACCACAAGTAGAAGCCTATATAGACTTAAATTACACTAGATCCATTGAAGATAGAAGATCAACTTCCAATTACTATATATTTTTAGGAGGAAATCTGGTCACTTGAGGAGCAAGACGCAACCAATGGTGGCCGAATCAAGTGCAAAGCTGAATTTAGGACCATGGAATTAAGGATTTATGAACTAATTTAGCTAAAGATAATACTAATGACTTGAAGATAAAAAGGAAGTAATCCTATGTTGTTGTTGTGTTGTGACAATAGAACTATAGTAAGTATTGTCAGTTCACCACGATGAAACCAAACATGTGGAAATAAAATACCATTTCATCAAAGAGAAGTTGGATGGGGGAAAATTTGCATTCCTTGTAATTCATCCATATAACGGTTGATGCTTTGACGAAAACTTTATCGGATCCAATGTTTGATAAATTACTTAACAGGCATGGATTGCAAAATATATTTACAACCGCATAAGGGAGAGTGTTGGAGAATCACATAGATATCGAAGTTGTAATTCTTGAATATGAAAGCTATATTCCTACGAGAGTAACCAAATAAGGGAGAGTGTTGAAGAATCACATGGATATCGAAGTTGAAATTCTTGAATATAAAAGCTATATTCCTACGAGAGTTGTATTCCTATAATATGAAAGTTGTTTTCCTCCAATATGGAAGTTGTATCCCTATATGTATTCCTAATCAGAATATAGTTGTATTTCTATATAGTCATATTCCTAATTTAAATAGGATAGTTAGGATTTACATGTATAGTTGTATTCCTAATAATAGTAGGACTGTAATAGGTTAATTGTATCTTACCTTTCATCCTTATTCTAAATTTGCAAGCTCATTCATGATGAAGTAACGAATCAAATTACTCATTCTACATAACATTTATGCATATTCCAAGGTTTGCGATTTTGTTGGACAAGTATGCACCAACTGATATTTATTGGTCTAGATGCTAACTAGTATGTGGACCGCTCCAATGTCAAGCGATTGGATTTGGTTTTTAAAAAAGAAATAATTTCTGGGCTCGAATCCCACTTTCACCATTTACTCTTTGTAAATATATATATATATATATATATATATATATATATATAATATGATAATGATGATGATGATGATGATGATGATAATGATGTTAGGGCTCGTAGAGGAAGTCACGAGCCTACCATCCTCTTCTCACAAGGACATTATCGTCGATCCTCCTCTTCTTATAGTTTGTGTGCGAACCACCCCATTTCAAGAGGTCCAATCTAGTGCACTAAAAATTTAATAATGTTAGGTCTCGCGAAGGATGTCACATGCCCGCCACCCTCTCTCTTTTGCAAGGCCACAATTGTCGATCTTCTTCTTTTCTCTTCCGCTTCTTCTTCTTCTTCTTTCTCTTCCTTCTCCACGACCTCTTTTTCCTTACTCCCTCTCCTTCCCCCAACTTATCGATGTACTGGTGTCGATACACCGATATCAACAGAATGTACTAGTCACAATGTCTGATATGAAATTGCAAACCTGGTATATGCTATCTGATTTTACCTTGATATGATGAAGCATTGGAGAAACATTCTGCCTGATGAAGATGCTAGAAATTTAAACAGGATATCAGAATTTTAAATGGAGATTCTGACACCTTAATAATTAGGAGAAATTGGAACATTGCAGTGACATCGAATTAGGAAAAATAAGATAGAAAAGTAAAGACTTAGATGTTCTATTATTAACAACTCGGCAAAAGCCTACTTCACCGAACTATGTTCCTTAGGTCATAAGAAACTTGGCAAAAGTCCTTAATATGCTAGCTAATGGAAACACCTTTAGTGTGTAGGTTACATTTTCATCCAAGCTCTCTAAGTTAATGGATAAGGACCATAATGTGGTAGCAAATCTGAAAGTGTATTTTAATTAATTATGAAGAAAAGGAACTTTGTTTTGTCAATCCATTGCTTGTGTCATATCAACAAACTAAAAATACTACCAGAAACTCTGAAATCATTTGGATAAAATATATAAATAAAAGCTAAAAAAAGGGGCATATAGGACAAATAAGAATACTCAATAGAAACATAAAAAAACTACTGAAGAAAAGACAATTTACATAGGGTTTACCTTATCAATCCATACCGATGTACCAACCACCATCAATATGGCATGTACCAATTCGTACCGATATACCACGTGTTGATACAATGACACGTACTGACAGCAAGAAAAAATGGCCAAAAATAGCTCTAAAGTTTCTTCAAAAATCAAAAAAATTAGATTAGAACTTTTAAGTTGAAAATAAATATAAATTTAGTATAATTTTAGCAAAATAATCTAGATTTGGAAAGAATAATGCCACATCTTTTTTAAGCTTTGAGAAATAACTTTGTGGTACGTTCCAAACCATCCTTCCATTGATATTGACTGATCTAAAAAAAAATTATTTGAATTGTTAGATTATTTTTTAAACGACTTAAATTTTAAGATTCAAATGAATCAAGTAATCAATTGATAGATATATCCAATTGTATCACCAAAAAAATAACGGAACTCCACGGGTGATGGATTGAGGTCATCGATCCTATGTATCTGTATATTAGCTTGATATGTTTGTCGGACACAATCTTAAAATTGATTCCATGATATAGTATACTGATATATCGTATATCATTGATGCATCAATGTGGTGATGGTTGTAGTTTGATTGTCGTGAACTACACATGTCTGAGGCGACTCCTGAGGTAAGTATTATTATAGCATGTATTAGTGCGAAACATGGAGAACATTAGAACTTCAACTTTCACCACTAATCTGCTGCTTCGTATCATAAGATCAATTATTGTACTATTGCTCGAAAAAGAATGATCAATTATTACCGTACTGCTATTAGCCGTAAGATTCTTCATAATATAACGATTATGAATACGATAAACTTCGCTCCATGTCTATGTCATGTAGGCTTTGTCATATCTACTCAAAATCATCCACTGCCTTTCCCTTCCGTATATAAACTTGACCAATATCTCGTCGAGATTCATGATCTGAATTTTGGATGACATACATAAAATATTGCTCCTTGATCCATGCACCACCCTTAAAAACTGTGTAGACGAGACCATCAACTCCTCGACGTTACCGCCATCATCAATCGAGGTATTGTTGTCCATGTCATTGCCATGTCTTTGGACCAAGATAATTACTGAATGAGATTGAGAAAGTGTCTCGTCGCCCGACTCGATTCTTTCCAATCGTGTGATTGATGCTACTATCTTCTCCTTTGCCTTTGTCTTTGCACGCTGGGTGAACAATTGTAATGGTTGGGTGTCTCTAGTTCCTCGAATAATCCAATTCAATGTTTTCTTACTCCTTCCATCACGTTCTGATCAGGGGGAATCTTCCTCCTGCTAGGGATGTGTTTCCTTTTCTTATATTGCCGTAGTGATAAAACATGAATGACATAAAGGATCTCCCGCCTCATCAAGTAGAGGATCCTCTTGGTTCTTCGCTGCTTCGACCCACTCTAACATTGGATGTGAATATTGGTTATAGTATTGGAGGTCGATAAGATTAATCCCTTGTTCCTCTGAAACCTTGTGCAGCTTGGCACATCACACGCTAGCCACATGTCGTAGTAGACATATATCAATTTCTCCAACCGTCTATACGATAATCTATTATGGACCTTCGTGTGAATCAATACGAAAGTTGACCGGTTACGTTCGCAACCACTTGATGTCGTTACCTACAAAAGTATACGAATAGTAACCTTCCTTCAATTTAGTATCTCCTCCAAAATTATAGCCACCACTAGATTGCAAAAAGATATAAATAGGACTTTATTAGTATAATAAATAATTAATATTAAATATGATTTATAATCAACATATGTGTAACTTTTTCTTACCATGATCCATATTGTAATGACAATATAACGACGAAGTTGAAGAATGAACCAATTGTTTCCTGAAATAATCAACCCTCCATAATAGCATCGACTGTATTGACAATATTTGGCAATAACCGATATATAACATTTCTTAGTGCCAACAATAAATTTAATCACATTCCAAGACTATACCAAAATTGAACAGCCGAATTTAGATAATACACTACAACATAAATAATTTCGTTAGTAAGCAATTTTTAATATTGAAAATCATGAATTTAATTACACTAAATATAAATTTACTTACATTATAGATATCTTGCTTCATATGAACTTCGATCTTGCGAACGCTTATGTTAATGCTTTCTTGATCTCCTCTCTTGCAGTAATCAACACGTCTAAGATAAGATATTTGGGAATGCTTATTTATATCGACCATATGGAGAACAACATAAAGTGGTTGCACTACTGTTATAATTTCATTTACGATATCCCAAAATCTAAAAAAAAGATAGTCTTTTCCACTTTTATTTCATCGCCCAATCTCTTTTGCCATATTAACTTTAAAGTAATAAAATTATAGCAAACCAAATAACTCCATATCAGAGTATCTCACCATTTGTATGTTTTTACATCAAAAATAGACCCAATAATAACTATATATAAACTTTATAATTGATTGTGCTCAGGCTACACACTTGCGAACTGATGGTAGCTTGTCAATATCTTTCAGTATTAGATTCACACAATAAGCTGCAAATGGAGTCCAAAATAATATTTTTCTTTTTTTCATCAATTGTAAACCAGTTTTTTTAAAATTGGATCCATTATCGATAACTATCTAGACAATATATTATGGTCCAATCTTCTCTACTATGATGTTCATTAAATTTTCGATATAGCTTGCATCTTGAATCTTATCAAAAGCATTGACTTATGAAAAACCACCTATCTATTGCAATACACAAGAAAATTGATGATACTCATTCTTGTTGACCCAATCCAACTATCACACTTCAGTGTCATCCCATATTCATCCCATTGCATCTTGAGGGATTTGATTCAATCCTTCAGTTTTGCCACCTCCTCATCTAAATACACGTTGTGAATCTCCTTCAATGTTGGAGATTGGATCCCTATGCCAGGTTTTGAATAAAGAATATCATGCTTTGATAATATGGACCTTGGGTTGTGTTTATTGGAATCTTGTAGAAGTTAAACCATTTTACAATTGTCTTCCCAATATCTCATTTCTTTTCATTTGTATATGCATTGTCAATCCATGTCTACTTCGTTGTTTGTGGAAGATAAGCTTGCAGATCAATATCAATAATATTTTGTGTTGACCTTCTACTAAGTCCTCTGATAAAACTACGGATTCCACCCTGCCTCATGCTACCAATTCAGCTTAACTAACGTGAGGCAATTGGTTGTCTCATGTTGGTCGACCTCTGAAATCCTTATAACATAAACCCACTACCACCACCATGCTCCCATTGTGAATCAAGTCGTAGATGCCTCATTTCTTCCTCATACATGTATTGATGCTCCAGTGATGCACAAATACCAACTCTGAGATCTTGGTCGATATCATCGACATGACCCCCATATTCATCATTAATCAATTCTTAATAGCCCTATAGTACTCTTCCTCAGCTCTTGCCTTCTTTTTTATTGTATCTTCCTTTACCTATTATAACTTATCTTGAAATGATTTACAAACCTCCATCGAAACTTTTTTGTATTTTACAACATCAAAATATCCACTAGCCAAATGTATCTTCATCCGAGTGATTCTTTCACGCTTTGTCGATGTAGTCACAATAAATGCATTACCAATAATGACGATTCCCATGTAGCTTTCAGGTATGATCCCAAGCGTCATCATGCGTTTGTTCCTTTGGTGTCATGTTCCAACCAAAATTAAATCAAATAAACAAACCACAATTAACCCTATTATAAAATAACAAGGTGCGATTATACATAATGAATCCTACTTTGCCATTATAAGCATATCAATCAATCTATTCAGTATTAAATATATAAAATTGACTCAATATAAGTTAAATTACGATAAATTCATAATTAAATACACTAATCACAATATTAAAACACTAATTACTCCTTGATTAGATATTTTATCATAATAAATATCTCAAACATTCTAATAATTATTAAATACATGAAATTAACCTAATAAAAGGTTAAATAATAATAAATTTAGCATTAAATACACTAATTATAGTATTAAAAAAACTTAATTAAACCCTAATTAACTATATTTGACCACTATAAATATATCAAATACCCTAGAAGGCATTAAATACATAAATTCAATTCAAAATAAGTATAAAATCACCATTAAATATACAAATTACACTATTAACATAGTTAATTACTCTTTAATTATTCATCTTTCATCACTATAAACATGTCAAACACTCAAATGGGCATTAAAGACACTTAATTAACCCAATATGGGTCAAATTTTGATATAATTGCAATTAAATACACTAATTGTATCAGTAACATAATTAATTAATCCTCTTTCACCACTATAAACATGTCAAACACCCTAATAGATATTAAAGACATTGAATTAACTCAATATGGGCCAAATTTTGATTAAATCATCAATAAAACTACTAATCACCGTATTAAAAATACTTAAAGAACCTAATTAAACCCATATACTATTACATACATGTAAATCACCTTAATATGCATGAAATATAAAGATTTGACACATTAAGTGTCTAATTTCAAAAAAATCATTAAAAACACTAATCACACCATTAAAGGCCTTAATTATTCCTTAATTAATACTATTCTACCATAAAAAATATGACAAATAACATATTAGACATTAACCAGATAAAATAGTTAATCATCTCATAAATCCATAAAAATCTAGTAAAAGAATGCATATATCTTGATTAGAGTATTCTTTCACTAACTTTAGTGTTAATCCTCTTAAATTTGATCCAATCTATAAATTATGACTTTGTTAAGTTTATGAAAGTGAAAATATGAGAATGAGAGAGAGATGCGAATGAAAAAGAGTTTAAGAGAGACGAAGAATTTAAGAGAGTAAAATGGATTGAAAGAGGGGCAAGGAAATGGTTAGAAACCCTTTACTTTAACCGTTTAAAACAGGTCAATCGCAAATCTTGATCGGTATCGATCAAAATTCGACCTATATAGGTTGTTAATTGTTGGATTTTAATCATTTTGATTGATACAGATCCCGTATTGCTCGATACAGGGTCATATAACATGTATCACTCAATACGGAGTCATATAACATGTATCGCTCGATACAGGGTAGTCCACGTACCGATCCCCTGTCAAACCGATGCATACGACCCATACCAAACGATACGTCGTGGTACAACAAATCTTGGTTTCACATATGATGGTGATTTCTTTAATTAGCTTTAGTGACTAATTTGTTCCAAGGATGAGATAAAGCTCAATAAGCTCAAAAGGCAAACTACAAAAAGAAATAACTGATGATGGTGATTTCTTTAATTAGCTTTATTGATTAATTTATCCCAAGGATAAGATTAAGTTTCTTTGTATAGATATGGTATTAAAGAAAATTATTCCCATAAAAAAACTAAGCTTGATTATAGATGACACCAACAAAATTAAGAACCATTGTTTGTGACTAGACAAGAGCTGTCAAGTAGAATGCAATGTGAGAGTAGGCTGATAAAACACATAGGATAAAGCAAAATCCATAGGCAAAACAATGATCCACAAGTATTTTTGCCATATTTTTCACCAAATTCATAAAGACAAAGCAACTTGCAAGTACATACAGCCAGATTAGCAAAGAACCCCGTTCTCAATAACAAAAGATCAAATCAGCATTTGTTTGACAGATGTTTGTGCTAAATGGAAGACATTTTTGCACAAAATAGTTGTGTATCGCTACTCTTTTACATTGAACTTGTATAGTATTGGGAAGTATTTTAGCAATAAACAAAAAAAATTATGATTTCCCCTAAAAGAATCCACTTGCATATGCTTTGTCACAACAAATATTGTTGGGAAATCCGCAAAGGGAGCGACATCACATGCGCAACGGAAGAACAGAAAATAAAACCCCAGATTTCCGGTAGAAAGTTTCTGTCGTCGTGCGAAGATCGGTTGGTTAAAAACAAATCCGCAAAACTACACGTATAAAAGAAGATACATAGGGAGATCGTATATTCCTGAATTCCTACAGATCTGTGGGAGAGGATGAAGGAGGTCAAGCGTCCTCCTCTCTAACGGTATCCACACGGCAGGGATTGCGACGATGCACCTCTTTCTCTGGGGAGAGGAGAATAAGAGGTGGACACCAAAAGAAACCCTCAACCTATAGAGCTTTGGTTCCCTCCTATTTATAGAGTCCCCCTGAAAACCCTAATGGATCTTTTGTCCTATTAGGTATTGGATCTCCATCTAATTATCCAAGCCTCTTGGATTAGTGGGTCTCTACCCAATAATCTCTTATTAGCAATTATTTGATCTCATCTCAGGATCCAATAATTCAAGGACTTAATAGATATCCAATAAGATAGGGGGTTCAACGGATATCTCATATCCGAACCTCTACTCGTCGCAACACCTACTATATGTGTGTGACCTTCTAGGCCCAATATCGAGCTGGCCGTGAGTCATACTTGTCAGAACTCCTTCTGACTTAGTGAATTATTATCTCTATAATAATTCACCCAACTCATCGACTACGGACGTACCAGGCCACTACGCCGCGGCCCCTAGACGATACAGGGGAATCCAATCCTTTAGACCTATTTGTCCTCAGTTACCATGTATCTATAATCTCTCATCTATCTAGTATCCCAGAAACCCTATACCGGGCATGGTGCTGTCAGGCCCATACGATCTCTCCTCGAGTCTTGCTCTTGTCAGATTCTCTCGGAGAACCCTTTCTCTCTCAATCCAAATAACCTTGACCAAGGATTTGTTCGAGCAAGAACACATGGGATATTCCTCCCATGATACCGAGAGTGAATGATCCTCTTGACACTCAATAGCCCTCGTAAGGTTGGCTACCACTCCCAATAATCGGCTGTACGAAACTTTTCAAACCTATAAGTCCGGTATCAAAGAGTGGAGTACTCATACAGGACATCCTTGGTGTCTCAAGTCTAAGGACCAGATACACTACTGGGACTACGGAATCACTGTCTGACATGAGGTATCAATAACCATCCAGCATTCCGTAGGCGGATCAATCAGTGAACTCATTCTCCAATGAGCACCTTCACTGTACCCTTAGTGTCCCCACACAAGTAGCTATAAGACCAGCTACCTCCATCATATGAACGGGTATACAGCACACCAATTATCCGATTATCTCGATGTCCTTCTCGAATAACCTATGACCAGGATAATTTAGGGTCTGTGTTTAAAGATGAATCGATCTCATTATCGTGATCTCATCACAATCTGATTCCCATTGCACAGATCCAAGGACATCACAGTATATGCAACACGCAAGATAAAGTGATAAAACGCCTAATAATACATAAAGAGAAAAAGTGCATATCAAGTCACAAGTGTCATCACTCATGCGATTGGCTTGCAGAGCACATATGGCTAGCAATCCCCCACTTGACCTAAAGCCAATCACCAACATGTTTGATCCCCATCAGACCTCTGTGATGCTCAAAGACAATCTGAGTCAATGGCTTTGTCAGTGGATCTGTAATGTTATCTTCGGATGGAACTCTTTCCATTGTTACATCTCTTCGGACCACGATCTCTCTAATAAGTTGGAACCTCCTCAGAACACTTCTGATGAGACTCGGGTTCCCTTATTTGAGTAATCGTCCCGTATTTATCGCAATATAAAGGGATCAACTCCTCGCTGCTCGGGATGACTCCTAGATCTGTGATGAACTTCTTCATCCAGACTCACTCCTTTGCTGTCTCTGTAGTAACAATGTATTCCGCCTCTATGGTCGAGTCAGCAGTAGTGTCTTGCTTGGAACTCTTCAGCATACTGCTCCTCCATTCAGGGTGAACACATACCCTGAATTAGACTTGCTATCATCGACATCGGACTGGAAGCTCGAGTCCGTGCAGCCCTCAACCTTGATGCTACTACCTCCATATATTAGTAAAAGATCCTTAGTCTTTCTCAAAAACTTAAGGATACATTTTATTGCTTTCCAGTGCTCCAAGCCTGGATCTGCCTGACATCTGCTCGTGACACTTAGAGCATGCGCTATATCAGGCCTGGTACATAGTATAGCATACATGATAGATCCTATCGCTGATGCATATGGCATCATATCTATGTGTGCCCTTTCTTCAGGAGTCTTTGGAGATATACTCCTAGAAAGTGATATTCCAGATCTCATTGGTATGAGACCTCTCTTAAAATTTTTCATGTCAAACCTTTTGACAATGGTGTCTATGTACCTGGACTGGGCAAGCCAAGCATCCTCTTAGATCTATCTCTATAGATCCGTATCCCCAATATGCAGGATGCTTCCCCTAAGTCCTTCATGGAGAAGTGTGTAGATAACCAAGTCTTTACTGTGGAGAGCATTCCTACATCATTCCCAATGATCAGGATGTCATCTACATATAATACCAAAAAGGTGATAGTGCTCCCGCTTACTTTTCTATACACACAAGGTTCATCTTCGTTCTTAAAGAAATCATAAGATATGATCGCCTCATCAAATCTTATGTTCCAACTTCGGGAAGCTTGCTTCAATCCATAAATGGACCTAAGCAACCTACACACCTTATCTGGGTTATCTCTAGACATGAATCCCTCAGGCTGTATCATATACACCTCATCCTCGAGGTTGCCATTGAGGAATGCGGTTTTGACGTCCATCTGTCAAATCTCATAATCATAGTGTGCTGCAATAGCCAATAGAATTCGAATGGATTTTAGCATGGCTACAGATGAGAAAGTTTCGTCATAGACAACACCTTGTCTTTGACGATACCCCTTAGCCACTAGCCTTGCTTTATAGGTCTCTACCTTTCCATCTACTCCAATCTTCTTTTTGAAGATCCACTTGCAACCAATGGGTACAATGCCCTCGGGTCTATCAACTAGGTTCCAAACCTTGTTGGAGTACATGGAATCCATTTCTGAATTCATGGCTTCTTACCATTTCCCGGAGTCTATGCTCATAATAACCTCCTCGTAGGTCTGAGGATCAATATCCTTAACATCCTCTCCTTTGATATGTCCCACATATCTCTTAGGAGGATGAGATACTCTATCGGACCTACGTAAAGTTGTAACTTGTGTGTTAGATATCTGAACAGATTATGGAATGGTGCTTGAGCTAGGTTCTCCAACCTCGCTCAACTCTATCATACTCCCACTGTCTTCACCAAGAATGTGTTCCTTCTCAAGGAACACTGCTCTCTTAGCTACAAAGACCTTTTGATCCTCCGGGTGAGAAATAATACCCATAAGTTTCCTTAGGGTATCCTACGAACTTGCACCGTTCCGTCCTAGATTCCAACTTGTCAGGGTTGTGTCTCTTAACGTGGGCAAGGCAGCCCCAAATCTTAACAATCTTAAGATTGGGCTTCTTCCCATTCCATATCTCATATGGAGTAGACATCACTAACTTAGTTAGAATTCTGTTCAGAAGGTAAGCTGCGATTTCTAGGGCATATCCCCAGAATGAGATAGATAGGTCGACGAAACACATCATGGAACACACCATGTCTAACAGTATGTGATTCCTCCTTTCTGATACACCATTAAGCTGTAGTGTATAAGGAGGTGTCCATTGGGATCAAACCCCATGGTCTTTGAGGAACTGGGTGAACTCTGTACTCAAGTACTCACCTCCTCGATCTGATCGAAGAGTTTTAATACTTTTTCCTGTCTAGTTCTCCACTTCTCGTTTCCTCTTAGACTCACTTACACTCATAATATATTGAGCTATATTTAGCATAAATAAACCATTATGCATTGTTCCTCTCGTGATGATCTCATCATCTAATATTATTGAACAACCATTGTTCTCAAAAACTAATTTATATCCAATAACTGTCAAACATGAAATAGAAATATGTTTTTGATAATAGAAGAAACATAATAAAATGCATCTAATGCAATAATAGCTCCACCAGGCAGATGTAAGGTGACCTTGCACAGCCAATGCAGCAACCTTTGCTCCATTGTCCATCTTAAGGTCCATCTCGCCTCTGTTCAATCTCTTAGGTCCTACCAGAACCTGCAACGAATTACAGATATGATAAACACTCCCGATATCTAATACTCATGTGTTATCATAAGATTCTGACAAATGGAGACTGATCATGAATGTACCTGAAGCTTCTGTTTCGCCCTCTCTACAAGGTACTCTTTGTAGTTCCTCTTCCAGTGCCCATCTTTGCTGCAGTGGAAGCACTGGCCTTTGTCCTTTTTTGGGTCTTTCTTGGCAACCTTTGCCTTACCCATTTTGCCCTTGCCCTTGCCCTTCTTAAGGGTCTTCTCAGCCTTCCTTTTCTTTCTGGTCTCACCAGTGTAGAGAACCAGCTTCTGTTTCTTGATGGTACTCTATGCTTCTCTTAACATATTGAGGAGCTGTGGGAGGGTCACCTCAAGTTTGTTCATATTAAAATTTATTATGAACTGAGAAAAGGAATCTAGTAGGGACTAAAGCACAAGATCCATACGCAGGTTATCCTCTGGGACCATTCCTAGACCTATGAGTTTCTCGATCCACTCAATCATCTTAAGGATATGGTTCTGAACCGGTGTCCCCTCAGTCATCCTGGCACGGAAAAGACTCTTTGATATCTCATATCTCATATGCAGAAGTATGGAATTAGCATCCATATTTTCATGTTGTCTCTGTAACTCAGTAGTCATAAAGGCCAACATATAACACTGAGCAAGAGTGGAATCATCTAAGTACTTCACATAACGAGCGATCTCATCCTCGCTTGCCCCTTCGTCGGGCGTAGGGATCACTGTATCAAGGACATACGCGATTTTCTCCGCCGTGAGAACGATTCTCAGATTGCGAATCCAATCCGTATAATTTGGACCAGTGAGGCGATTGGCATCAAGTATGTCACGTAAAAGATTTGAAAGCGATAATTTTCTGAAATAAAAGATGTAGTAGAAATAAATAATATACAAACTTTGTAGAAATTTAAACAATTAAGATAAGGACTTCTATCTTAATGTATTCTCACTAATTTTTCGTGAGACACACAACACCCTCCGATATGTGAATCAGAGACCCCCGACGGATCTCTAGTGGGGATCAGGATCCAATCGGCGTCTTAACGTAACCTCGAGGGACTCGACCAATCACGTTAAGCCCGTAAAGGTAGGCAACTCTTACCAATCACAACTTGTGATTCTCGTCCTGTTCGGCCTCCAAATTACCATAGCCTCGAGGGACTCGACCAATCATGATGTTCGATTAAGTCATCACCATCGTTATCAGATGAGTCTGATTCGATGATATACTCTCGAGGGACTCGACCAAGCATACCATGTCCTTAGGTCACCAATGACATCTCTATGTCGTAGATAAGATACCGAAACGCGATATAGGTGAGTCTCGAGGGACTCGACTAACTCAACCTACATCGAGAATCGATTCCTAGCTATAACGATGGAAGGCCATGTGGGTCAATCTTATTGCCTCACGTTTACCGACTTAATATTATTAATGGAGAGGATTTTTGATTTGGTCTCCTAACATAATGTGTTACACACATACGTATTTAATATATATATCTACATCGCATACAAATATATATATACATATCTAGTAGGTGTATATCTAATTACACATCACATGAGCAATCACACCAGATGATCATGGACCACATCCTAATGTGATCAGGCTCGAGCCAGTGGGCACAATCACTCACATCAAGATCTATGTGTACTTCGACGTATCTCTATGCCCTGTGATCATCCATCTCGCTTCGTCGGATCCGTCGACATCTCAACGCATCTCCATGCGTCGGATCATACGTCTCGACCTCGTGGGTCCCGCTACCGCTACGCCTCCTCATGTAATTACAACATAATTACAGACACGCAGGCCCAACAATAAACGAGAAAAATAAAGACTCATAGACCCCAATAATAATAATCACATGTACACACATCACATCACAAATCCATGATCATCTATCCACATCATACATCACATGTATATGTTACTTTATAGGACTACTAGATAAAAAAATCATAGTTAATTAAACTATTTAATTAGCATATTTAATTTTCTAAAATCAGGGACATAAAGGAAATTTTCTAAATTCCCAGGGGTATTTTGGTAATTCAACCGAGAGGGTATTTTGGTAATTCTGTCAAAAGGGACAGAATCTGAAATTTTCTGAAATTCTGAGGGGTATTTTGGTAATTCTGTCAAATGGGACAGAATTTGAAATTTCTGAAATTCCGAGGGGCAAAATCATCTTTTGCCCTAAAACCCAATCCCTCACCCTTAATGCGCCTGCGGCCGCCGCCACCTTGCCGGCGGCACACCTTGCGCGTGGGGAGGGCGGCGCCGCCACCGCTGCCCCGCGGGCGCCCAGCGCCGACGCCTCTACGGCGCTGGCCCGTGAGCGCATGATGCCGCAGCGCCGACGCTCTCTGTAGCGAAGCGAACACTTGGCGCCATTGCGAGCGGCGACAGAAACACCGGCGTAGCGCAAAGCTGCAAGCAACCTTGAGACCGCTGCACGAGCACAGCAAGGGCAGCAACAGTTGCTGCCCTTCTTGGCCTTTTGCGCCAACAATTTTGGTGTCAAAAGAAGATCCAAAACATAACACACGCAGTTTAAGATCCGATCTTCGCACGAACAACCTGGCTCTGATACCACTGTTGGGAAATCCGCAAAGGGGAGCGACATCATATGCGCAGCGAAAGAATAGAAAACAAAACCCCAGATTTCCCGTAGAAAGTTTTCATCGTCGTGTGAAGATCGGTTCGTCAAAAACAAATCTGCAAAACTGCACGTGTAAAAGAAGATACCTAGGGAGATCGTATATCCCTGAATTCCTGCAGATCTGTGGGAGAGGATGAAGGAGGTCAAGCGTCCTCCTCTCTAGCAATATCCACACGGCAGGGATTGCGACGATGCACCTCTCTCTCTAGGGAGAGGAGAACAGTAGGTGGACACCAAAAGAAACCCTCAGCCTATAGAGCTTTGATTCCCTCCTATTTATAGAAGCCCCCTGAAAACCCTAATGGATCTTTTGCCCTATTAGGTATTGGATCTCCATCCAATTACCCAAGCCTCTTGGATTAGTGGGTCTCTACCCAATAATCTCTTATTAGTAATTATTGGATCTCATTTTAGGATCCAATAATTCAGGGGCTTAATGGATATCCAATAAGATAGGGGGTTCAACGGATATCTCATATCCGAACCTCTACTCGTCGCAACACCTACCATATATGTATGACCCTCTAGGCCCAATATCGAGGTGGCCGTGAGTTATACTTGTCAGAACTCCTTCTGACTTAGTGAATTATTATCTTTATAATAATTCACCCAACTCATCGATCAGGACGTCATTTGAGGCCACTACGCCGCGACCCCCGCATTTACATACAGGGAATCCAACCTTTGGACCTATCTCGTCCCTCGCTTACCATGTATCTATAATCTCTCATCCATCTAGTATCCCAGAGACCCTATACCGAGCATGATGCTGTCAGGCCCATACGATCTCTACTCGAGTCTTGCTCTTGTCAGATTCTCCCGGAGAACTATTTCTCTCTCAATCCGAATAACCTTGGCCAAGGATTTGTTCAAGCAAGAACACATGGGATATTCCTCTCATAATACCGAGAGCGGATGATTCTCTATTGACACTCAGTAACTCTCATAAGGTTGGCTACCACTCCCAATGACCGACTGTACTAGATCTGGAACTTTCCAAACCTATAAGTCTGGTATGAAAGTGTGGAGTACTTATACAGGACATCTTTGGTGTCTCAAGTCTAAGGACCAAATACACTACTGGGACTACGGAATCGTTATTTAACGTGAGATATCAATAACCATCCAGCATTCCGTAAGCGGATCAATCAGTGAACTCATTCTCCAATGAGCACCTGCACTGTGCCCATAGTGTCCCCACACGAGTAACTATGAGACCAACTACCTCTATCATATAAATGGGTATACAGCACACCAGTCTATCCGGTTATCTCGATGTCCTTCTCGAATAATCTATGACCAGGATAATTTAAAGTCTATGTTTAAAGATGAATCAATCTCATTATCGTGATCTCATCACAATCCGATTCCTATTGCACAGATACAAGGACATCACAGTATATGCAACACACAAGATAAAGTGATAAAACGTCTAATAATACGCAAAGAGAAAAAGTGCATATCAAGTCACAAATGCCATCACTTATGTGATTAACTTGCAGGACACATATGACTAGCAAATACCTCGTGTGCTTACAGCTAGGCAAACGAATATCATAATATCAGGTTAAAGCTAGCATCATTCTACGGAATTAAGATTCAACTTGAGTTTAGCCAAATGCACCTATCTTTGTTTATGTTCTCCAAAATACTTTTCATACGACCATGCTAACGAATAAGCTTTAAAGTTGTTTGACCTCCAATACCTGCTTCAAAGGCATTCCCTCACAGAAATATAGCACTGATCTTTAAGGCATTCAAGTAAGAAAAAATTAAGTTCAACATATCAAATGCAAATTGGAGAAACCAAGATTATAATACACCTAGAAAACTATCAATTTATAAGTACATGAATGAAGTAATCATTTGTTCCAGAATTCTCTGCATGTCTCTACCATCCACTAAAAGTAGATGCACTTTTATTATATAAGTCATAGAAGGACATGCAAAGAAACTTGCTTGAGGTGCAGGACAAGCACGTACTAGTTAAAATAAACCAGCACTTAAATACATTAAGTTTTCATATATTAAAACCTGCTTTACTTGGTGAACTACATTAATTTCCTATATTACAAGAGAGAAAAAGACACCAAGGATGATTAAGAATCTGGAGTGTACCTATTGCTTTGTAAACCTGGAGGTGAAGGACAAAGCAAACACCCATGACCGTGGACATGCACAAGAATATACAAGGACATGCATACACATAGATAACCATGCTATAAAAACTGTATTTCAATATTTATTTTTGAGCAACTAGCCCACAAACCTTTAATCATTATTTCACCAAATGAACTATGGCGGATAGTCTGTCTTTTGGAGAATGACAAGAACACAACAGAACTAACACCAAATAAATTAGGAAGCCTAATCATAGCTGAATGAACTTTTAGATACAGAAGACATTAAAACTGGTGTTAGATCTAACATCAGACTTTGTTGCTTTTGTTCCCTCTTGCTAATGATAAAATGTTGTCCACGTATATCCAGATGTCAAATGAGGCATAATTCATGTCTGGCATTCCTCAATAGCATGCCCGTCGTGATATGTATATGGATTCATATGCATTACTAAATTCAGTTGCTAAACTAAATAGGAGAACATCAAATAGGCTGCCTTAAGTTGTCTTACTTCACTGACTTTGTAAAAGTTTAAACTCAGAAATATTACATGAAAAAAAAGGAAATTGTTATGTCTGTCAAGCACTGAGGCACTAACTCCCCTATCCTGCACTGTTCAGGTGAGCCATCAGAGCTGAAATAGGGTCAGATGATTTCAGTGAAAATCCATTTCATTCCAAAGAATAGATAGGCATGGTTGTGTATATGTGTGCATGTCATATACTAATATTTGTATCCCTATGAATTACCCAAAACTTTGAAGATTCGGGATGATTTTCATCTATCTTGGCATATAAATATCTCAATATTCTTGAGACTTATAAGTCTACAAATAGTTGTTTCATTTATTTTCTAGGTGTTCTCTATATTTCCCCTCTTTAGGTTGAATACAATGTTATAGGCAAGAAAATATACTTACCATCCTAGCATAGAATCCTGAGAAAGATTAATGAACACTAAAAGTCATGATCAAGAAGATGCTGAACAGGGGAAACTTATTCTCTAGTTATAAAGCTTGCTCAATCTGCTTCCGGACCATCCGGGGGAATTTTGCTTGCTTGTTTGGTGGGACTCCACTAAACTTATGGCTCAGGTGATTTCGTTTCATAAATGGTGATTTGGTTCCATACATATAATGTATTAATGCCCTAGTTTCTTTTCATTATTCATAACCATGGGTTCCTTCAATAGCTTATCTAAGACCTGTTGCTATTATCTTCTTTATCTAAGACTTGTGCAATGATTTTTCTGATATAAAGGATATTATGGGCTTATCTTGATTTTATGGATGTTCCTTGGTGTATTGTGGGCGATTTCAATTGTGTTCTAAATCCTGATTGATCATTCAGTCAATCCTTTCACGTGTCCGGTAAGCTGTTAATTAGTAATATCCATAAGATGCATTTTACCTTTAATGCTATCACAGTGGTCACATCCAGAGAGAATGCATAAATCAATGAATTGAGCCATAGTGAGTTCTAGGTCTTCAAGAACCTGAAACATAAGCATGAAATCTAAGTATTCTAGTTCAATTAACCAGAGTCTTGTTGTTTGAAATATAAAAACCTTTAGAACTTCAAATTCCATCAGAGGTATCTTTTTGCAGCTCGGATCCATCAATTGGTGAAGAAACGTTGGAGTCTTCAGAGGCAATAGCATATACCTTGAGATAAAGGCTAAAACAAGATAAAAATATGACTAGGACAAAATAAAATTTTACAGAGAGCATCATTTTACCTTGTCACTTTTGCAAAGGGCTGCACATTGGGCTTCTGCTTCAGAAGGTGCCTTTAGCATAAAAAGCAAAAGCTTAGGTTTGTGAAACATGGCCAACAATATTTGCATATAAATAAAGCCCATGCAACTTTCTGGTTTGCCAAGCCAAAGACACGCTGTCATAATTAGCAACTCTTGGTGTGAATCTCCAGTAAAGAGAAAATGACAACCTGCCCAGCGATCAATGCAAAATAAAACCAAATCTACTTCATTTGTTATAACTATTCATCAGCTTGTGTGTGTACAAAATGCATTGGTCAATCATTCAACAGGCAGCAAATTGAACCAGACCTTACCTCAATGATGGGCACACCCATCAGTCTTAAGAGATGTTTACAATCTTCATTATGTTGTTTGGTTACCTATGAAAAAAAGGAAGTTAAGCAAGTAAAACCAAAAGTCATCATGAAGATAACAAATAAATTTCAAGCATACTATAATGAAATGCTTTGCAGAATTACAGTTCAGTATGAAAGAAACAATTATCAGCACTCTACTTTCCTACTAGTTGCATCCAGTTCCCACTGCTACCATCCCATAATTCTACAACACTGATACCATTAGAATCTTCCAACGTGACATACAAAGCCTGATTCTCTTTTTGAACAAGTCACATGTCAAATTGTCCCCTTCTTTTTAAACTATAGGGCCTAAATTTGTTCCATAACACTGCTTATATTTCCTTAGCTTCTCATGCTAATGAATAAGGAGCTTCTCCTTTCCATTCTATTTACCTGTTTGTGCCTTGCAGAATTTAATCTTTTGATCCCTATTTCCCATCTAAAAAGCTACAGCCAAGAGTCAAATATGTCATGAAGAATAAGTCTAACATCCTGTCAGATTGTTTACATTGTCGGTTGGTCATATGACCAATGATTGGTCAAAAACAAATTATCTTCATATTATATGCAGTCTGAAATGAACTTAATGGTCAAACTTTTCTATAATAATGAATTAGGTCTAGAGAAACTTAATGGCCAAACTTTTCTTGTCCTTCTTTATAATCTAATCTAGGATTCTTAATTCAAATAGTCAAACATCTACATTTTCTTGCGAATTTTCTGCACAAGTACCAATGGGGAAATGATTGCCATCAGATACCCTTATCTTACTAATCTCTTAAGGAGGACAATCAGAAAATAGGATGGCATAGACGTACTGTCAGTTGTGGTGACACATCAATATTAAAATCTTCATGAATCTGGAAGTTCTATGCATTGGGGTACATGCAATGCTCTTTCTTTTTCATTTTTCATCAATATGCAACTGTGTTGTGACCACAGCTTTTGGGGTTGAATGTGCTAATTTTTTAGTTAAATCAAGCATTTCAGTCATTTCCCAACAATTTTTTTCAATATATCAACGTTCATGTCCGAGAATGCCTTGTCAGAAAACAATTCCAAAATAATGGTACTAATTGAGAATTCTGCCTCCCTTCTCTAGTTGCTCTTGGCCACTTATATAGCACCAATTATTTAATAACATTCACAGTGAAGTGGCATAAGAATTACAGAATGGTAGAAGAATCTGTTAGTAATAAGCTTCAGTTATTTAATGAAGCATCAAAAATGAATAAACAGAAAAGGCAGATTCTCATGTCATCGTTAATAGGTACATATAGCCTGGTCTCACAAATTAGATATACAGCAAACATATGCAGCCAACTGGTAGTTAATGAAAGTTGGGACATTCATCATAAACCAGCAACAGAAGTAGGAGGCAACTATAGGATGAGATGCTTATGATTCATTTTTTCAGATGCCAAATGTGGTAACTCAATTAAAAAATAGCTTATTCCCTTACTCTTAGTAGTTTTCTTTCTTTTCCTTCTCGTTAAGACTAAAGCATGCAATGGTCATATAGTGTTTGATAGCTGCTTAAAATTTCAAGTTCCAAATGTGAATTAAAAGGAAATTTGAAATATTCAGATTTTAATTCCACGGAAAAAACTCGAATAGTTCTGTATGCTAGTTTACACGCCGATATCAAACTCATGTAGGACTAAAAAGTTTTAGTTAACAGACCTTCAAGGCATATATTATACTGCAAACTAGAAACATCAAAAACTACCTTCACCATCCTTTAGCTATACTTATCAATTCCCTCTGTGTCACCAGCCTGCAGCAGTAGGAACCATCACCTGAATGGGTTTGGAAAGGGGAGAAAAAGAGCAAAAGGACCAGAAGCAACACGATGGGAAAAAGTCAGATATGTCCCAAAAGGTACTTATAGTGGACAAGCACTTACCTCGATTGCTGCATTTAGATCCTTGGTAGCATCTTCCATCTTTGAGTATCTAAAATGTGCAATAAGCTTAAAGAACATTACTATTCGACCATGAAAATTTAGAAGAATAAATAAAAAGAATTTGTATAGAAGGTTAGTAATGACTTGCCTTTTGGCAAGTTTTTGTTTCTTCAATTCTGGCGGCTGACCATCAGATACATATCTGGCATGACAAAAACAAGAAGCAGAAAGCTGCATTAGAAAAGAAAAAAAAAAAAGAGAAAATATAACTTCTCAGAGAAAGATGTAGACTTGCACTGGCTTTATTCCAGCCTCCAATAATCTAATAGTTCGATTAAACATCATCTGCAAATGGCTTTTTTTACCACACCAAACGTCAGAACAAGACGAACAAACAAGCAATCCCATTGAGTATAGATTAAATTCAAGATTCAAACTTTTTTTTCTCGTCATTAATAAAGAAAAGAAAAGAAAATAAAAAAGGAAAGATAGAAATGATTCGTCACCTTGTGACTACCCCAGCCTCATTGGTGAGGGTTTCCATACCAGTCCTTCCCACGACGATCTATACGAAACGGAAATGGCCATATATTACGAATCCGAGGAAGATTAGGCGGGGAAACGAGAGTTCAAAAGCTCCGCAGCCGTCGGTCATGACCCGAACCCTAAACTCATCTCAGCATATCCAAAGAACTCTCGCACGAGAAACCAAAAGGAAAAGATCTAATTAGTCACAAAGTCCAATGCTAGAAAGGAGTGATGAGAGACGACAACGGACAAGGAACTGGTAGATGCTCATACTGGCATTGACCGCGATCTTCCAGCCGAAATACCACTCGAACTTCTGGTCCTTCATGGCCTTGGGGGCGTTGTCCGCGAGGAGCTTCGTCCAGCAGGTAAAGAGCAGGAGACCGGGGATGCCATCACTCGGAGAAGAAACTAAGAGACGACCACAGGGACAGAGGAAAAACAAAACCCTAACCTTGATTCCCATGCCGACGGGGATGAGGAAGCTTCGGTCGTAGAGAACTCGCAAAAATAGAGACTCGAAAGACCGGGATCGAACAAAACGGAGAACAATGAAGTGAGAGGGTTTGGGCGCTTAGAAACACTTCTATTTCCCTTCCCGCCTCACCGACTCATCTACGTTTGTTTGTATCCGTCATCATCCGCTTCCGTCCACAACGAAGAGGTAGGTTTTTTGGACCGTCTAAATGGGCCACATCATGTGGAGCCCAACGGGTACTCGCAAGCTCGCCCTCTCTCATTTAGTGGCAATGGCGGGAATCGAGATTAATTACTGTTCATTTAAAACTTAGTTTTCATCTCTCTGAAGAGATCATATTGGGGGCCTCGACCTTAGTCTCGAAATTATTCAACTAAATAACTTCTTCTAAGCCTTAGCCAACCTCGATTGAATCTATGATGACACGATTCAATCAACAATAAAGCATCCCTTATGATAATCTAAATCGAATTTGATTATATAGTATCTTTTTACAAATAATAAGATCGAATTAGTTAAAAAAATATCTAATGGTATGGTTAAGTCCAACTATAAAGCATCTCCCTATTAATGATGATGCACCTGAGTTGATTGTGAAGTATCTTTCAGCAATGATTTGATGACAACAGGCTTCAAAATAAATGTTGGAGGACATAGGCGACAAGTAACGTGATTGATGGCCTACCAAATGAGGCATCATGTTTTGACCTCTTCTATGTGTTGGCAACATGAGGAGGGGCAAATTATATGAGAAGTATGACATATAGATAATTTGACCTACAACACGTCATCTCCACGTGGCTTGCATTTTAGTTGAATCATTGTTCGGCACCGAAGGATGTTGATTGTAGGCCATGAGGTAATCCACTCGGTTGAGATGATGGTTGGCGGTCTTGACACTAAGCCAAGCCATTGCCTTATAATTACAACCCCAATAGTTAATAGCTAAGCAACTCATGTAACCGTTATTGATATTATGAAAACCTCCTATATGCATCCTAAGGACCTTTCGGCTCATTTATAGTTCTTTTATAGCATTCCTTAATCCTTCTAATTCTTTACTAACTTAAACATCAAATAAGATTTTGTTGGATATGCCTCTAATAGTTTGATCCAGTTAAATCCTTGATTCTCTATACCTCTACTTGTGACGAATATGAAAGTGGATCCCTGTTAAATCCAGTGCACGTGTTTGCTTAAATGCTTTAGCTATTGGAAAAAGTTCCATGTATTTATATGCCTTTAACATAAGGTGCAAGTCAATTTAGAGTTGACACATGAACAAAATTGAAGTGTATAATATAAGTTCAAATGAAGAGCGGGTAAATATTTTTTAATTAAAGAGTTAAGATTTATTTTAATCTTATTTTGATAATAGTCCAATTAAATCCTTATAATTTACTCGTATCTAAAATAATTCTTATATTTTTAAAAACATAATATATAAGTTTCTTCTGTCAAGTCTAATTTAACAAATTTTAGAATTTGCTTGCATGATATACTCATTCATAATAAACGATTAATATAATAATATATAATTTAAATTAAAAAAATCTATTTTAGTCCTTATGATTTTGGTCATGGACAACTTAAGTTCTTATGGTTTTACTCGTGTATAAAATAATTCTTATATTTTCAAAAATATAATATATAAACCCCTCTTGTCAAGTCTAAGCTAAGAGACATTAGAGTCTACTTACGTGATATACTGACTCATAATAAACTATTAATATAATAATATATATAATTTAAATTAAAAAATTGAGACCACCATTAATGGCGGGAAGAGCCGTTGACGTGGAAGCGATCACCAACAACAGCATCGAGTTGCTATTGCTTAACAGGGTATCATACATATGTAGTCTCTCCCGCACTGACGATAAGCTCAAAAGCTTTTGGTTATGCCTTAAGTGGATGTACATTGACTAATCCGACACTAGGCATGCAATAGTCTCCTGGACCTTATTTCTTCTCCTCAACATCTACGTCCTCATCGCCTCCCACTTTATCCTCTCTTACGCTTTCACTCATTACACCTATGATGTGGTGGTCTAGCTCTCCCTCATCTCTGCCTTTGACCTCTTCTACCTTTGCCTTTTCGTCTTTGTCTGTCGCTACGATATTCATTGCTTCATCTTCCTTGACAAGATAGATCTTTTTTTAAAACTTAAATTATATATATCATAATATTAATGATTTATTATAAGTCAATATACAACGTAAGCAAACTCTAACGTCTAGCAACTTAGACTTGACGGAAGAAACGTATATGCTATATTTTTAAAAATATATGTATTATTTTAGACACAAGTAAAACCATAAACCACATGGAGCGGTCTATGATCAAAACCATAATGGCTAAAATAGATTTTTTTAAAAAAATTAAATTATATTTGTTATTCTATTAATAGTTTTTTATGAGTCAGCATGCCACGTAAGCAAATTATAATGCCTGTTAACTCAGACTTGACGAAAGACACTTATACGCTATGTTTTAATATATATATATATATATAATTTTAAAAATAAAAAAATTAAATGGTCTATGACCAAAATCACAATGGTTAAAATGAATCTTAACCCTTAATTAAACACTAAGAAAGAGATGCATATGGAAAAAATTTGATAGTCACTTGATAAATATTTTGATTGTGTAACCATTAATCTCAAAATTTTAAGTTTAAATTGTTAATAAATGATCTAATATATCTATAAGTTCTAATAAGATTGAACCGAGCATTATGTTTGATTTTAAGAATCCTAATGTTATTAGGAGAGGGATTGTGTGAAAAGTGGTTGAGAGAGTGAGATTAGTGATAAGATAAGATAAGATAAGAGAGTCATTCTACGGATACCGTCGTTGCTTTCTTTCTATGTATCTTTTGTTCGGTTCCGTACGTAAGGGACAAGGAAAACACAACATAATTTGGATTTTGCCATCTCCATCTTGTCTAATTGAAACTGTGAACGAGTCACATTTGGAACTCTTCTGATATCCCAAACGTCTTCCTTGATAACGTCATATGCACATACAACTGCGCCTGCCATATCACGTAGTGTACCCTTACGAAGGTCGATCAGCCATGACCAAGCCATGCATTGCATGCACCCCGCACATCACAGGACGTAAGGGTTAGGAAATGAATGACTTGATGTGCGCTACGTGCATGCATGCATGCGTGCACGATACGCCGAGTTACAGGTTCGGTGGACGAGGGTGTGGCGGTCCCACAGCTCATTGCCACTTTTCCAATTGTGGCTTGCTGATGAGGCTGTTTGCTGTTATGGAAGAGGCGATCCAACCGGTCTGGCAAGTGCAATGTCTAGGGAGAGGATCGGCTACGAGTACTCAAACAGCGAATTTATTCGAGATCACGTTTTTAATGGCCACAACATCCCAAAAAAGCATCGCCTCCCTATATCTCGACCGATGATTGGATACACAGTGACAATTGCAGGCTATCATGGATTCCGATCATAGTTCCGTTTCGGTTCGTTCACACCCCTTCGTTCTTTCTTTCCTTCTCTATAAAGACCGCCGGCACAAGGAGCATCGGTGTGTTCCTGTCCTGCTTACCATGGCTAGGAGCAAGGTTAGGCTATCGTGGATTGCCAACGACTCCACACGCCGCGCCACCCTGAAGAAGCGGCGCAAGGGGCTGTTGAAGAAGGTGGAGGAGCTGAGCATTCTGTGTGGGGTGGATGCGTGCGCGGTGGTGTACGCGCCGAACGAGCACCAGCCGCATATGTGGCCATCACCCCCGGACGCGGCCCGGATATTGTTGCGCTTCAGGAACCTTCCGCAGATCGAGCGCACCAGAAAAATGATCAACCAGGAGTCCTTCCTCCACCAGCGGGTCTCCAAGCTGATGGAGCAGCTGCGCCGGCTGCATCGCGAGAACCAAGAAATCGAGATGACCAAGCTGCTGTTCGAGGGGCTCCGGGGCCGCGATTTCGACGACCTGTGCATCGAGGACGCGTCTGCCCTCACCTGGACGGTGGAGACCAAGCTGCGAATGATATACGAGAAGAGGGAGGAGGTCTCCAAGCGTCTGGCCATGTCCCCACCGCAGCAGCAGGCTGCCGCGGCTCTTGCGGCCACGGCCACTGGGGCGCAGCAGTCGCTGCCGGCCCAGCCACCGGCCCCGCCGCCACCCACGGGGTGGAGCAATCCGGTGAACCATGGGCAGCAGGCGGTGGAGGCGGTCCAGCAGCCGAACTGGGTTACGGACGTGATGGTTAACTGGTCGCAGCAGGACAGCGATAATTTGCTTGTGGATCTCACCACCACATGGCCGGCTACCCTGTTCCACTGATCTCGGATGAACTTGCGTGGTGACGTTCTAATAATCTGCTTGTTCTATCTCCTCTAGTCTTTCTATTCCATCGCCTATGGGATTCTCGTCTTGCTTCCCATGCATTGATCATGGTCATATTTATGTATATAGACACATATACTATATTTTTGTACCTGTCCTTCATTTTTATGACCATGTGTTATTCTCTACTTTAAAAAAGAATGAAAGCATATTAAAGACAAATTCATATACCTTATTTATGTGTATGTCCTTACTCATCAACACTTTCATGTTCGATGAAATGGGAAACAGAGTAGCATGTGACATTTGTTTCTCACTGATATCTGGATGTTCTGAAGCAACAAATAACACTAGTGAAGATTTCATCACTGAAAAGACTTTGATCAATTTGACGAAGAAAAAAGATTCTACTGGTCATGTTGATATCTTGACTGCAAAGCTGCAAGTCTGATGCATGATGCCAAGAGTGATGCATTACGAAAAGCTCTTTGACCAAAACAATTTCATGTGCTATCTTGTTTTAACGTGAGTGGAAGAAGTTTTTACGATTCAGTCGGCAGAGGTATTATTCTCATGGATCAAAAAATGGAGGAATGTACACGCAAGGAATGTGGTAATTTTTTCCTGTCAACTCCGCCTGTAAGATGTCAATGGAAAGCCATCATGTATTGACAGGGCGACATGTCCTGTACATGAATGCACACAGACAGATACAGAGACCTAGAGCTTCAGCTGGTGTATGAGATGCCTTTGGCTTCACAGTAGAATCCAAATACTTATTCTTCTCCATCAAGGAACATAGCATGTACACTGTTCTTACGAGAAGTCGTCTTTACTGTACAATGGAGAAGACAATCATCATTCCTCTTTATAAATTAATTCCTCTTGCTTGTCCTAAACTCCCCGTAGATTCTACGTTTAAGTGCAGAGAGAGATTGATGATGTTGAAGATAATAAACTGCGCGCTATAGTTCAACTAAATCTCGCCATGAGCATGACGCCATGGGGATTACCAGTACAGTAACTTGTGGCGTCTCCTCCATTACCGAGCACCTAAGCTACAATTTAGAGCGTCTCAAAGACTCGGAATCCTCAGCGTCGGGCATGTTCTCCGGGGTTGGACTTGTCGAGGATGGACCACATCACCTGGACGTCATGGTAGGAGCAGGCCATCACCTCGCCGTGAAGAGCCATTCGGTGGCGATCATGTGCTTCTGCAACCAGGTAAGCGTGGCCTTTGTTAGGCCATGTCACCGCGCCATGAGAGCAAGAAAGCAGGGAGACAAGGCAGGAGAGCAAGCTCACTTCACCTGGTTGGGGATTCTTCTGTCTGGGTGGATTGATGAGGGTGCAAGCCTTCCTGAAGGGGGAGGTGATGGTGCGAACCCAAGAACCCATGGCAGCAGCCACCGCAGTTTGTGCGCCCGAAGTGAAATGAACTGGTGAATGCTGAATCTGACCTCTGCTCTGGGATTATATATATATATATAGATAGAGAGGTGAGGGGGAGGGGTTGAAGCGAAGAGAGGCCATATTATTCTGCAACCTCGCACAGGCACATGGATCACATTATTCTGCAATGTTCAGCTCTGCCGGCTTCTTCTTTAATAGGAACAGTATCAGACATGCACTAAAAAGGAGCCTGAATCCATCTCTCCTGGTGCTAAATGATAACATAAGACTTGCCCGTGTTGGAGAACTCCCATGGAAAAGCTTTGTGGCACCGCATCGCACAGGACTTTAATGGCCTGGGGACTTGGGAATGGCATTCAACTGAGACGGTCAGAACCCATCCATTCGATGGCAGGTGGTCTTTATGTTATCTTTCGATGTCTTCCCGGTCCTCAACAACGATTGTTGTTACTTTTTCCTCGCACTTCTAAGCATGCATGTTGCTTCCATGTGGATCACCACCGTCCTCCCTCGGGGAAGAAAGCGAGAGGCTGACACATTGTTGCGGATAGTTGGGGTCTGATGTGACCTCCTCTCCTGCTGCAGTTCCAATCGCTCTTTTGTGCAGGACGCGATGGCTTTCTTTTTTCTTCGGTGAAGAGGATGTTTCAGGGTTCAGAGCCGTGTGTTCATTGCTCAGGAGAAAACCACTGAACCAGTAGCTTCAGAGACCACAGGAAGATGAGCGGATTTGAGCACTTTGAGGGAACTCAGTCACCTTCATACCTTTCACTTTACGGAGCATCTACGCACCAAGGAAATGGTTATTGCTCTTTGTGATAGCAAAAGAAGTCAAGTACAGCTCCTGTTTACTGTTCATTGTTATAATAAATTTGCTACCATTAACTCGAGATCAAGTCAGATTTTGTTCGACAGATGACATTTGTAGAGTCGACAAACAAGATTAGTGTGCACCGAGACAAAAGAAAAGTGATGAGAGATTATGAAGCTTGGGAGTTGCATTTAGATTTCTGAATCATCTTTCAATGCCAAAAACATTGCACCGTAGCAAGATGTTAGCTTAAAATTATAATTATACTATTATTAATAAAAAAATTAATATTAGAATTAAAATCAAATAATGATATATTAGAATTAAAATTATATATCTTTTTGATGTCATTCAAAACACATTTTATCTAATCTATAAACATATCTATCCAATCCGAAGAGAACTATATTGTCATTTTTTTCTCTTCATATTCTTCATAAAATCATTATAAATGATGAAATGAGGATTAAGAGTAGATTTATAATATCTCTTCAGTATCTTTTTTAGTTTCTATAAGGTTCTACCTATTCATAAGCGAGAGTAAAGGATCCGAAATAAATAATTAAAAAAATCTCTAATCAAGGTCATTCCTAAAAAAGAATTAAAAATTTTACTATAATTAGACTTTCTTTTTGTTGATCGATAACCCTAATTAGAATCTAATCAAATTTATAACATATCTTACCTAATTAAGCAGAAGCATCATCTTTGCTATGCCTTTCCTATATCACCATCATGTCGCATACTTATGCTCCGCATTGCTATGCCCTGCGTGTTGTCGATGCTACCCAAAGCCACATCGACACTACCTATGATGTAGCCAGTGTCCTATTAGCGTTAGTTATGGCCAATGCTCACATTGCCAACTTCCACCATACATAACCTTCTATGATCGTTGCTTTAGATCGTGAAAATAAAATGTTGTGCCCAATTGTGAGCCATGCGTACCCACATGGTTGATTCCTTATCATGTTTGTTCATTGAGCACAATTGTCATGCGACCTCTCACTGATCTTGTGACCAACATTCATTTGTGTCATAGCATCATCATTCATTGTCATCATAGCCTCTAGTTGTTGCCATCAACATTGGCCGCGGGCAAGCACATAGTCAAGTTCCATTGCTACGATCCTACAGTTGCTACCCCTTGCTATGTTGCCATCGATAATAGTAGCCGCCCTAATAGGGATACTGTTTCCTTTATTATTGACCTAAACAGAGCCGACGAACATAGCGTCATCACAACAAACAACCACTGCATGTAGCGCCACAACAAGGTCGATGACCAAGGTAGGTCGTTGTGATTTTCTTCCATGACGTTGAGCAACCATCATATGTTGTAGTGCCTCCCAGGATAATCACTATAATATCTTGCTATTACCCATGGCAAGGTCGACAACCAAGATAGACCATGACCTTTAACAATACTATAATTGACAACAAACTACCGACGTAACCCATCAACCACGATTTCATTCATGTGGTTGAGGAAAATTTCATCGCCCATAAGCAGGCGATGACTAGGGGATAAACAAAATAGATCGGGCCACCCTTCTCAAGCAAATGTCATGAAATAGATCTAGGGTATTTAATTTTAAAATAGTAGATCTAATACTAATTGTTAGCATAAAACTATAATCATGCTACTGTTATGTAAAAAAAAATTAATACTAGAATCGAAATGAAATAATGATAGATCAAGATCGGAATTACATATCTTTTGATGTCATTCAAAATATATTTTCTAATATGTAAATACATTATTATTTGATTTAAAGGAAGAGATTTATAATGAGAATTAGATTCTCTTTCTTTTTTTCTTCCTATCATTCATAGGACCATTATAATCAATGAAATATGGACTATGGGGAGATGAGAGTAGATCTATAATTTATTTTTAGTATTATTTTCTAATCCTTAAGAGATCTTATCTATTTATAGGTGAGAACAAAGAGCCTATGATAATCAATTAGGAGAATTCTTCCTAAGGTCATCCCAATAAAGAATCCTATCATAATTTGATTTTTTTTTTCTATTGATCGATAATCTTAATCAAAATCCAATAAGATTTATAATATATGTTGGGAAAAACATGTAAATGCGGCATAATACTTTTCCCTCTTTGTGTATCAAAATGGGTTCCTCATCAAAAAGACCAACTTGATATTAAAAGCAAGTATTAACTTTTAATCAATATTATCAACTAGCTAATAACTCGATCAATCACAATTGTGCCCTTAATTTTAACGTGGAAAACCCAATGCGGGAAAAACCATGGGACCGTAGTCCACTTCAAACTTCCACTATCACCAATAATGATAACAGGTTTACAATATGTCTTCTTTCAAATAACAAGAGGATCACAGTAATATCAAGATCAGATATCTTGGCTCAACAATAGTACATCATCATCTTATAAATAGATCTCATCTAACTAAAACTTTAGATCTCACCAAGTAAACATAGCAGGAAAGTACCTTAGAGAGGATAAACCATAGATCGTGGACTGTTGGATTGTAGAGTTTACTTTCCTAAACCAGGATTCTCCACGTCAAATGGTAGGTCAAACCACGAAATTTGGTCATAAGATCATCAAGCATAAAAACTCGGATCCTAGTTTTCTTCTTTCTTTTCTCTCTCTTCCTTTCTCTGTGGGTCACGCAGCTTGCTCTTCGCTATTTTTTTCTTCAATGACAAAAGACGAAGGCTTAATAAAACCTTGGTTTCTATTTAATTAATTGATTTGGGCTTGGGCTAATTATTCTGGTCCAAGCCCACCTACCTCAACCGGACCCAACAATTCTCCCCCAATTTATATAGTGGATTGTACTAAGCCCGCTCTTCGCCTACAAGCTTCAAGCTTATCCTTAGGCAACTTTACCAAGTTATAGGTATGGTTCTCAAGCAAGGATTTCATCTCTTCTTGCATGGCTTTAACCCACTCATTCTTGTGCTCATGTAGAATAGCTTCTTGGTAAGTTTCTGGCTCTCCCCCATCAGTAAGCATAACATACTCATGTGGAGGATATCTAGTAGATGGTTGTCGCTCTCTTGTGGATCTTCTCAATGGAATCTCAATTGGTGGTGGAGGTGCTTGCTTAGTTGGTTCAACTTCATCAATTGTAGGAGTATCATCACTAACATTCTCACCACATTCATCTTCATCATCATCTCCCTCATGATCATCATGAACTATAGGTGGAGGAACTGGACCCAAACTCCAAGGAATATAAACATAGGTTTCTGGCTTCTCAACAGTATCACCATTATCAAACAATTGGTCTTCAAGAAATACAACATCCCTGCTTCTAACAATCTTCTTGTTCACTGGATCCCATAATCTATACCCAAACTCTTCATGACCATATCCCAAGAAAATACATGCCTTTGCCTTATTATCAAGCTTGGATCTCTCATCTTTGGGAATATGTACAAATGCTTTACATCCAAAGACTCTCAAATGATCATAAGATATATCTTTCCCTTTCCATACTCTCTCTGAACATCACCTTGCAGAGGAACTATATAGAGAAAGATTTATCATCAATACATAGTTCTCATAGCCTCCCCCAAAATGACTTAGGTAACTTGGCATGGGAAAGCATACACCTAATCCTTTCTTCAATAGTCCTGTTCATCCTTTCTACCACACCGTTTATTTGAGGAGTTTTGGAATACATTTTCAAGCCTCGATACCATGAAACCTATAATAATTCTCAAAGGACCCCCTGCTATATACCATTATCCGCTCGAACACTCTTAGCTTTCTACCGCTTTCTTTCAACACTAACATGAAATTCTTTGAAGACATCGAGTACCTGATCTTTAGATTTCAAAGCAAAAGCCCAAACTTTTCTAGAATGATCATCAATAAAAGTAATAAAATAAAGAGCACCTCCAAGAGTTCTAGTTTGCATAGTACAAACATCAGTATGAACTAAATCAATAATATTTGATCTTCTAGATGGCGGATAAGTATGAAATGCAACTCTATGTGTTTTTCCAACTAAGCAATGATCACAAGATTTAAGAGATCTACCTTGCAACTCTAGTAAGAACTGTTTTCTAGCAAGAGTTTGAAGTCCCTTCTCGCTGATATGACCAAGCCTCTTATGCTAAAGATCTATGCTTTCACCTTTTTGAATTGCATTAATCTCTTCTTTGTGTAGCTTAGCTTCCATGATATAAAAAGAGTTCAACTTCTTTCCTCTCGTCATAACTAGAGAACCTTTAGTGAGCTTCCATTTGCTTTCACCAAAGTAATGTGTAAATCCCTCATCATCAAGTCTGCCTGTAGATATCAAATTCAAATGAATATCTGGAACATGTCTGACATCTCTGAGTATTAATTTGCTCCCAAACTAGTCTCTAAGCAAATATCTCCAATACCCATAATCTTGATGTACCATTGTTTCCCATTCTAACATTGCCAAAATCACCAAAGCCTGGATGGAGAATCTGAATAAATCATTATGAGAAGTAACATGGAATGAAGCACTAGAGTCAATTACCCGAGTTGGGCTTCCGACATGATCTCTCTAAGACTAATACATCCATCATCACAAAAAGAATGATATCACCTTCAAACAATAACTAGCAATCGTATTGGTCTCCTCTTCATTTTTCTTCCTTTCATTCTTTTATAGCTCCAAAATCTACACTCTTTCTTCATATGACTATATAACAATTGCGGTGGAAACACCTTATATCTCTTCTAGACTTGGATCTTCCTCTCAGTAACCATATGAATTTCTAAATGTGACTTCTTCCACGTCTTTCCCACCTTTTCAAAGCATACTTTAGTGCACCCTAAGAAGATTCTCCTGTTCTTTCCTTCCGCATCTTCATTCGATTAGAACTATCTTTAACCATATCTATAGTTAGAGTCCCCTACATAAAGCGTGGAGTTACAAATTATCACCACATATTTCCCAACTTTCCTTTGAAGAGCCGAAAGTAGCAATCCTCGTATTTCATGATCAATATTCATTTTCATAGCAACCAACTTGTTTGCAAGACTCAAATAGGCTTATGTGCTCAACAATGGACATATCACCATCTTGATACTTCAAATTAACAAGCCTTCTAAGGAGAGAAATTCTATTTCCCAATTTTTTTCGCAAACAGATTTTCTAACCTCTGAGCGCCAAACAATATCGATCAAGGGGTTTCATCGTAAATATGCTCATGCAGATTTATATCCATCCATCTTCTAATATAAGCAATAGCTTTTCTGTTTGGACCTCCCATTCCTCCTCTACCATAGTAGAGGGTTTTTCTTTAACTTTGATGGGCTTATACAAATCTTTACAATAGAGCAAGTCTTCCATCATACGCCTCCAAGTAGAATAATTTGATGAGTTCAATTTAATCATACCATCTGATTCTTCCATTTTAATCACACAAGAAAGCACTAGTAGCAAATAACAACCTACTGCTCTGATACCACTTGTTGGGAAAAACCTGTAAATGCGGAATAATACTTGCTTTTAATATCAAGTTGGTATTTTTATGAGGAACCCATTTTGATACACAAAGAGGGAAAAGTATTATTCCGCATTTACGTTTTTTCCAACAATATATCTTACTTAATTAAATATGATCATAATCTAATACAAGATTTCTTTGATCTAATAGGCTTAGTTAATTTAAAAATGCCTAGATCCATCTAAATTCTAAACTTTTAGCATCATTATTTTCTCTAGCTATTATATTACTTCTTCGATGTGAATTCAAATTGTGCCCTTAATTTGTTCTTCTATACCCCTCCAATCCATGTATGTATTCTATCTTTTCTTATGAGGATGAGAGAAATGGATAGTTTTGACATGGATTATGAGCCATTAGACATAAGATCACTTCTCCTAAAGCATCCAACTCTATCCTTATTCCATCCCTCGTCATTATTATCATCAAAGAGAGGTGTGATAGGTGATCTCTCTAAACCGCCATCAGAATGATCTCTCTCTAGCTCATTTTGATTTGAGTTGGGATAAGAGGGGATTTCTTGGATGGTTGAGTAAGATAAGGAATTGTTCTTTCCTAAACCAGCTTTTTTTGTCACTCAATATGGTAGTAGTAGTTGTATGTGATGCGTCAAAATTGGGCGAGTGACTCAACGAAAATTTCAGGATCAACTCGATTTCGGGAAAATGGGCGAGTTCACCACCAAAAATAAAATAGAACGATCTTCTTCCAAGGTATAAAGGCCACGCCACCAACCAAGGATAAGGATCGGGATCTACGAAGTTCACCACCAAGGCCTAAAGATTTCACCAAAGGATAAAGGACTTTCTAGGGATAGGAGAAGCTCACCACCAAGGCCTAAAGATATCACCACCAAGGATAAAGGGCTTTTGGCTCACCACCAAGGAGGAATCACGCTCAAGGATAAAGAGACCGCATAGAGTTATCCACTCTCCGAAGATATTCACTCACGTGAGGAAGTCTCACCAATTTTCATTCATTCAACCACCCTTACAAATGAGAATATGTCTCATTATATAGACATTAGACTCGAAAACAAACAATGGAACTACCCAAACAAACAAAACTCAAATAACTAACTACCCAAACAAACAAGATTGAAATAACAGAACTACCCAAACAAACTCTTTGAGGAAGTTCGCCCATGACTCAAAGAATGCCAATCAAAGAACTAACAAACTCGTGAGATTGAGGAAGTTATCCCATGACTCAAACCTTTGCCAATCAAATGATATTGGTATCATCATTTATTGTCCCATCGAAAGTAAGTTGTAACCAAAGTTAGTTTTGGCATGAATAAGTACCGATAGTGTTTGTTTTGCCGAAGGAATCACCAGACTTAAGGATGGATCAAGAGTCTCGGATGCTCCCGCATCATTCTCCCCGTTGTTTGAGATTTGTCCTCAAATCGACAAGTCATCATCGTCCAAGTAAGGAGAAAGATCACCTACATTAAAAGTTGCGAAACTCCATAATCTCCGAAGATCAATCTTGTAAGCATTTTCGCCAATTCAACGTTGATAACTTTAAAATTCGGACCATCGCCTTTCTGCATGAGCTTGTTCTTGCGTCGAGATGGAAATCTCTCCTTCCTTAAGTGAAGCCACACAAGATCACCTGGTTGGAAATGAGTCTTCCTCCGATGTTTATTAGCTTTCTTCCTATAAGACTCGTTAGCCTTCTCGATCTTACTTCGAATCTGCTCATGAAGTTTTTTATTGATTGATTTTAAACTTTGCCATCAAAGTTCACTTGTGAATTGGATGGAATAGGAATTAAATCAATCGGTGTGGCGGATTGATTCCATATACAATTCAAGGGTGATCGACCATGCTATAACTTTGGCGATCGATTATAAGCGAACTTTAATCATGTGCAAGCTTCAAATCCCAATCTTTTAGGGATTTACTAACCATTCCTCAAGTAACGTAGTGAGAGTGCGATTGGTTACCTCGGTTTATTCTTATCGGTTTGAGGATGACAAGTGGTCTCGAATAGAAGTCCGTTCCAAGCATTCTCCATAAGGTCTTCCGTAAATAACTTAAAAATTTAGAATCACGATCGATACAATGGTCTTTGGTACTCCATGAAGGCGAATGATCTCCTTGAAATAAAGATCACCACATGAGATGCATCATCCGTCTTGTGGCATGGAATAAAATGGGCCATTTTAGAAAATCGATCAACAACCACCAAATGGCATCTTTTCCCCTCGAGTTCTTGGAAGAGCCACAATAAAATCCATGCTCACATCTTCCCAAGGTCACTTGAATGGTACCTTCAAGGGGAGTATACACCTTGGTGGAAATGACTCTTTGCTCTTTGACAAGTTGCACACCTCAAGATGATAGCATGTAAAAATGCTCCACTCATCTTTGGCCAATAAAAGTACTCTTGAAGGATTTCAAGAGTTTTGTTCATGCCAAGTGACCAAAAGTGAATGCCTCCACCATGTGCTTCTCGGATCAACAATTCTCTAAATGAACTCTTCGGCACACATAATCGATTTCCCTTGAAAAGAAAACCATTTTGACAGAATATGTACCTTGAATTCCATGTTTGCAATTGTCAATAATAGTAGAGAACTCCTGGGTCTTGAGTTAATATAGTTCTTTCATGGATTGAAAACCAAGAATTCTAGAATCAAGAACAATTAGTAAGCATAGAGTATCTTCTTGATAAAGCATCCGAACAACATTAGTATGGCCAGGTTTATATTTCAAACGAAAGAAAAGGATTGAAGAAATTCTACCCATTTGGCATGCCTTGAGTTGAGCTTGCGTTGGCCACTAATAAATTTCAAAGCCTCATGGTCGTAATGAAGTACAAACTATGAACTTAGGCCTTAAATAGTGACTCCAATGATCAAGAGCTCTCACAATGGCGAGAGGACTCCTTATCATAAGTTGAGTAGTTTTTCTTCGAATCTTAACTTTTCACTCCGCTCTTCCATATGCCAATGGCCTTTGTTCTTGAACAAGAACACTCCAATGCCAACTCCACTTGCATCACATTCAACTTCAAATACTCTATCAAAATTAGAAGGGCAAGAACGGGGACTCACATAGCTTCAGAAAACAATGAGTTCAAAAGCTCTTCAAGCAGCTCTTGTCCATTCAAAAGAACCCTTCTTCATGCATTCGGTGATAGGGGCCATGATTGTCACTCAAGTTCTTCTCCAAAACGACGATAGAAAGAAGCAAGGCCATGAAAACTCCTTACATCGGTGATGGATTTCGAACCGCCAGGTTTTCATTGCATCCACTTTCAATTGATCAACGGAAATTCCATCCTTCAAAACCACATATCCAAGGAATATAATGCCGGAAGAGAAGAACTCACACTTCTCCATTTTGGCATAAAGCTTCTGTTTCTCTCAAGGCGTTAAAGACTGCTTTCAAATGAGAAATATGCTCCTCCTCGCTTTGACTATAAACAAGGATATCGCCAAAGTATACAACAACAAATCGACCAATGAAGGAACGAAGAACCTCGCTTCATAAGCCTCATGAATGTACTTGGAGCATTAGAAAGTCCGAATGGCATAACCAACCATTCATATAAACCTCCCTTAGTCTTGAAAGCTGTTTTCCACTCATCTCCTTTCGCATTTGATCTCGTGATAGCCACTTCGCAAATCTATCTTCAAAACACAAGAGAACCATATAATTCATCAAGCATATCATCAAGTCTAGGTATAGGATACCTGCACTTAATAGTGATGTTGTTGATGGCTCGGCTATCGACACACATTCTCGAATGTTCCATCCTTTTTTGGTACGAAAGAGCCTTCGACGAATGAACATGGGCTCATACTTTCTCGAACATATCCCTTGTCAATAAGTTCATTGACTTGTCTTTGCAACTCCTTTGTTTCCTCCGGGTTGCATCTATATGCTGCTTTGTTTGGTAGAGGGGCAATGGGCAGCAAGTCAATTTGGTGCTCAATACCTCTTATTGGAGGTAATCCAGATGGTAATTCTTCTGGGAATACATCTCAACAAAGTCTCTTAACAAGGAATGCATTTTCGGATGTATAGGTCTCTCTTTCTCACTCTTTTTCTCAACCATAAGCAAAGCAAATACATTTTTCTGCTTGGTAATGGCTCTCTTAACTTTTTGTTTCACTCAAGAAGAGATTTTCCTTACTAGTGTCTCCCTTCCCAATAGTTGATTTCGATGTATCAATGAAGGATTCAAGGGTAAAAGGGTGATGCATTTTTGTTCTTTCCAAAAGAGTATGTGTTCTTACGACCATCATGCAATACATTCATATCATATTGCCAAGGTCTTCCTAACAATAAGTGACCTTATCCATAGGAATAACATCGCATAGAACTTCATCTTGATAATTTTTCCCAATAGAAAATGATATAAGGGCTCGTTTGGTTACCTTCGTAAGATCATTTCCTTGATTGAGCCATTGGAGCTTGTATGCGGTTGAGGATGTTTCGTTGTCGAAGCTTCAATTTGTCAACAAGGTTGGTCGAAGCAACGTTGGTACAACTCCCACCATCGATAATCACCGAACATACCTTCCCGTTAATAGTACAACGGGTGTGAAAGATGTTCTCCTTTTGTTCATTATCAAGAGAAACTTCAAAATGCAATTTTCTTCGTATGATCAACATTTCACCATCATCCGCTTTCTCATAACTTCTTCTTCTTTTTAAGATTCAGAACCATTTTGTCTGATTGCTTTCACCTCTTGAAGTGCTGAATTGATCTCCTCAATTTCTTGAAGAGTCATAACTCGCCGATTCGGACAATTTGCTTGAAAATGCCCATAACCGTGGCACTTAAAGCATTTCCTTGTATCGCCTTCAAGTTTCTTTCGAATTCTTTGGAAGGCTTTGCACTCTTCTCCTCTCCTTTGTATTTGGTTGACGTGCTCGATCTTGCTTGAGGAAGAATCCTTAAAATAGGATGTCACCTTGGGTGAGGTTCGAGGAAAACCTCTTGCCTTTCGGTTGCTTCTCAACTTTTATGGCTAGCTTACAAATATCTTCAAAGGACCAATACGGTTGAAGTTCAACCACATGATGAAATTTCTCTATTCAATGCCGCCAGGAAACGAGCGACGGTTTGCTCTGGAACTTCGAACGTCACATCTCATTTTAAGTTGTTCAAACTCACGGATGTATTCTTCAACACTCATCCCTTGTTGTCTTAGGGAGTTCAGTTTTAGGAAAAGATCTTGTCTATAGTTATCTGGTAAGAACCTCTTCTTCATCAACTTCTTGAGTTTTTCCCAAGACTTGATTTGGTCTTTTCCTTCTCTTGCTCGTTGATGCTTTAGATTCTCCCACCATAGATAAGCATACTTTGTCAACTTTATGGCAGCAACCTTGCACCTCTCCTTATCCGAGTAGGTCTTGAAGTCAAAAATCCGTTCGATTGTGTGTGTAGCCAATCCACAAAGTCATCGATTGAGATTACCTTCAAATTCAGAACGTCCACTTTGATGTCTCGATTATTTTCCTTATGCCTCCCTCTTCGTCTTTGGATATGAGAATCGAATCACTAGAGTTACCCCAATGGAATTGGAATCGCCACTATAACTTTGACGAGATTCCAAATTGTCACGCCGACGTCGATCATTCGGACGCCTCTCCGGTTGGCCTTGTCTTGCTGGATCCTCTAGAAGATTGAGGACTCGCTCCATTTGCCTTTGGAGATTCTCTATAGCACGATCTCGCCGGAGGTCGTGCGCTTGCTCCAAAGTCAAGCCTCGTGGAACTTGTTCGTCACTCATGGTAAGTAGAAGATAACAACACAAAGGAATCACTCAAGATAAGTTCAAACCTTGAGCTCTGATACCAACTTGATGCGTGCGTGGGCGAGTGACTCCGAACGAAAATTTCAGGATCACAGCGATTTGGGAAAATGGGCGATTCACCACCAAAAAATAAAATAGAACGATCTTCTTCCAAGGTATAAAGGCCATGCCACCAACCAAGGATAAGGATCGGGATCTACGGTTCACCACTAAGGCCTAAAGATTTCACCACCAAGGATAAAGGACTTCGGGATAGGAGAAGCTCACCACCAAGGCCTAAAGATATCACTGACCAAGGATAAAGGGCTTTTGGCTCACCACCAAGGAGGAATCCACGCTCCAAGGATAAAGAGACTGCATAGAGTTATCCACTCTCTGAAGATATTCACTCACGTAGAGGAAGTCTCACCAATTTTCATTCATTCAACCACCCTTACAAATGAGAATATGTCTCATTATATAGACATTAGACTCAGAAAACAAACAATGGAACTACCCAAACAAACAAAACTGAAATAACGGAACTACCCAAACAAACAAGATTGAAATAACAGAACTACCCAAACAAACTCCAGGATTGAGGAAGTTACGCCCATGACTCAGCAATGCCAATCAAAGAACTAACAACTCCATGATTGAGGAAGTTACGCCCATGACTCAAAGAATGCCAATCAGCGATATTGGTATCATCATTTATTGTCCCATCGAAGTAAGTTGTAACCAAAGTTAGTTTTGGCATGAATAAGTACCGATAGTGTTTGTTTTGCCGAAGGAATCAGCTCAGGACTTAAGGATGGATCAGTAGTCTCGGATGCTCCCGCATCAGTATGCCACGGTGACCACTATCTCTTGAGGGTCATAAGAAAAGGTGAGCAATCATGGCGAAGTTTGAGCAGGCAACCACGTAAAGGTATGCATGCAATACTAAACCTACCATGCTCATGTGGGTCAAGCAGAGCATCTTCGTGATTGCCTCATGACAAAAGATGGAGGCTTAATAAAATAAATTTATTATGTCGTAACCTAAGTCTGATGGGGTAATTGGCTTATTAACTTCGTTTACCTCAACCACTAATAAAAATATTTAAATTAAAATTTATAATAGTATCCTTATCAGATCTTTATAACTCAATCTTAATCTTATTGATTTTCGATATGAGATTAATAGAGTGTTACAAATTACAAAGACATCAAAAAATTTGGATGACCACCGGATATTACACTATACATTATATATATATACATATATATACACATATATACATATATATATATATATATATATATATATGTAATATCTGTAGTCATCCATATATGTATATATATGTATATATATATATGTATACATATATATGCATATATATATATATATATATATACATATATATACATACATATATATATATATATATATATATATACATATATATATATAGATATATATACATATATATATATATATATATATATATATATATATATATATATATATATATATATATACATGTATATATATACATGTATATATATACATGTATATATATATACATATATATATACATGTATATATATATACATATATATATATATATATATATGTATATATATATATGTATGTATATATATATATATATATATATATATATATATATATAAGCATGTAAAAAAAGCAACTCAAATTCAAGTATTTCTGATTTGTTTGATGAGAATCATTGATGAAATTCTTTCCCTTAGTAAATTTTAAATTATTTATTAGATGAGATTCTTTAGATAATTTGAAAGTATAAAGCATCATCCTAATGTTTAGGGTTTCAGAGTGATGGTTGAAAGTTCTGTTTATCTTTTTTGTGTCTCCCTAAAGGATGAGTATAAATAACAAAAAATAAAAATAAAAAATTATATTGTAAAATTGGTGTCATGATCATGTCATGTAGTATATATCGGTGATGTTTGGATCAATCTAATTTAATTCAAGTCCATGTGGCCACAAAGCCTGGATGGAGTTATGACAATCTTAGAAGCTCGAGCAAACACCGACCTATCTAAAGATCAATATTGAGTTGGGCTTCCGACATGATCTCTCTAATGTTTAAATTATTCTTAAAATAAAAAATAAAAATTTGAATAAACAATAACTAGCATCAATTACTGTGGCCTGGTAGGCTTTGCTCGATGAAGTATTTTATAGTCCTTGATATTTTATATTAGGTTGATGTCTATATAACCCAATTATTAATAAGAGCCCATTTCCCTTTACTAATTATGCAACTATATATCAGTTCACGATTGGGGCAAATATTTTTCTTATCATTTATCCCACCTTAAAAGCATACTTTATGAGCCCTATAGAAGGGATTCAGAAGTACAATCAAGTAACGGCTAAGCACATTATCGATTAGTGTGCCAAGGGCCACCAAGGACTAGTCAAAAGAATATACATAAAGCAATTTTTAATCTTAGCCTAAAAATTTCACATCAAGTAACCTTTGATGCTTAGCCCAAGAAAGTCACATCAAGTGTATTTTGATGCATGTCTCAAGAATGATGCATTAGATATATTTTGATATTTATCCGAGATGGGCATATCAGAGACATTTTGATATTTAACCCAAGAAGGACATATCGAACACATTTTGATGTTTAGCTTGGAGAAGAACACATTAGAGAAATTTTAATTTTTAGCCCGAGAAGATTTGAGAGAGCTTGAGCCCTATCATGAATGCTTATATTAGGATCAAGGGGTTGATATTAGGGATTCCTTAGGCCCCATTTGTGATTTTGGCAATAAAGTCTGCTAGTGCCTCATCCTTCGCTTTTCAGATCATTTGGAGGGTAGTAGTCGAGCATTTGGGGCACACGTTTCTAATAAAATATTACTTAAATTAATTTACCAATTAAGTGAAGGAGCTTACAGAGTGTGGTTTAAGATGCGTATATCACTCTCAGATCGTGCTTCTTAAGCCATATCAGATCACATCTTAGTTATCATATATTGTCATTTAGACATGGAAAGCCACCACGAGCTCGGTAGGGTTTGTACCTCCGTCAATTCTCCATCCTTATGGATCTTTAAGATGAATGGAAGCATGATTATGACAAAGTTTGTGAAATCTCCATCCTTTGCAATGTGAAATTCTTGATGTATGTCTTTAATACATTGGTCCATAAATTAGGCCTTAAGGATATACTCCATGGAATCCATAGATAGATCCTCAAACTCATGCGTTGTTGATAGAAGATAACGATGATGGGAGATTATGATATTCTATCCGCTAGTTGGTAGGTCGACCATAGGTGTTCTGGGGCAACAAGTATTATAGCTAGTAGAGGTACATCAACAAAGCGATGGGTGTTGAATCTCAAATTTTGATAATGAAATCAATTGATAAGTTTATTATCTAATCTATACTTTGAGATAAGTAATGCAGGACTAACCTTGATCAAAAGATGTAAAATAATTAAAGTAAGAAGAATCAAGTATTGGGTCGAGTTAAAGTTCGGGTATCGGGTTGGAAGAATCGGATAATGCGCGGAGAATGGATGTTGTAGGAGTTAACATGCCGGTGGATCGGGCACTACACCGAAGGTTCGGACGATGCACCGAAAGCTCACCAAAAGATCACTGGAAGGTTGTCGGAAGTTCACTGGGAGAACCAATGACATGCCAGATAACTTAGATTCGTAGCTTGTAATAATTTACATCTTAATGGTCGAAGGTTAGGTCAAAATTAAGTTGATTTTAGGTAAAATCATACCAACTCAATTAGGGACTAACTGAGCCTAAATTGGGACTGATTTGGGCTCATTGAGAGGCCCATTCAATGGCCCAAACATTGCTGCAGGCAGTGGCACCGCCAAACTGGCGGTAGAACCGCCTATGAGTTGGAAAAGTGAAAAAGCGTACTTTTCTAGGCTACAGGCGATGGTACCATCTAGTCTGGGTGGTGGTACTCCCTAGCAGTAAAGCTGCAGTGGTGGTACCACTTCAAGCTGGCGGTAGTACCGCTAGAACCTCTGTTTTCGATGTTTTGCGGGTGGTGGCACCACCTAATGTAGGCGGCAGTACCGCTCGTACTCGGAAGACCCGAAAATTTAAATTTTAGCTTCATTTTTTGGAGCCATTTGGGGCTTATAAATACCTCACTCATCCCTGCAAGGATAACATAAGAAAAGTAAACTAAAACTCTGGTAAATCAAGTTATAATCTTGAAAAAGTCTTGAGTATTCTCTCCCTCCTCTTGAAAAGTTTAGAAGATTGTCTAAGGGAGGTGTGAGACTTGTAGTAGTTATCTCCTAAACCTTTGAAAAGGAGAAAGAGTTGTTAAAGGGTGGTTGATCTTCACCCATTGAAAGAAGATCATTAGTGAAAGTTGGTGACCTCAATGAAGGAGGAATCGAGAGTAGACATAGATGGAGGACCGAACCACTATAAAATCGGTTTGTATTTTTTTCTAGCATTTTACATTTCTGCAAATCCTTTACCTTATTACAATCACTCGAATCCTTCTCTTTCACTTACGAATCTCTTTAAGTTAAAATGTAATCAAAGTTGGTTTTCATTAAAACGTGATTCTTCTCGAATGAAGTTTTTCGAAATTGCACAAATCAACGTTTTTAACCGCTACACTAATTCACCCCCCCCTCTTAGTACTGCTCTAGATCCTAACAATTGGTATCAGAGCATGGTCACTCTCATTTGGTTTAAAACCCAAGAGAAATGGCTTATACTGGCATGCAAGAGGTCATTCTATTACACGTCCACCTATGTTTAATGGGTCGGATTACACTTATTGAAAGACTCGTATGAAGATTTTTTTTTATTTTCATGGATTTCAAACTTTGGAATATCATTGAAAATGGATTTTAAAAATCTTCTCTTCCGATGAACGAATGGAATGAATTGGAGAAGAAGGTTTTCGTTCTAAATGCAAAGGTTATGAATGCTTTATTTTGTACACTTGATAAAAATGAGTTTAATCATGTTTCGATTTATGAATCGACCTTTGATATTTGGTGTACTCTTGAAATCACTCATGAAGGCACTAGCCAAGTGAAAGAGTCTAAAATTAATCTCTTGGTGTATTCTTATGAATTGTTTCGAATGAAACCAAGTGAGTCTATCAGAGACATGTACACCCGTTTCACGGATGTCGTCAATGGACTCAAAGCACTTGGTAAATGTTTGTCTAATTTTAAACTTATAACTAAAATTTTAAGATCCCTTTAAAAAAGTTAGGATCCAAAAGTTACGACCATTCAAGAAACCAAGGACCTTAAAACTTTTTCTCTCGAAGAACTCATTGGGTTTTTAATGACATACGAAATGACATATTATGCTCATGATGAGCTAGAGAACCCCCTTCTAAAGAATAGGAGGGATATGACATTGAAAACACAAGAAGACCACTTGAAGGAATCTTCAAGTGATGAGGACCTTGATGATGAATTTGCACTATTAACTCGGAAATTCAAAAAATTTATAAGAAGGAATAAATTTAAAAATGACACTAAAAACAAACTTAAACAAAAAAAAAACCAAGTCATATGTTATGAATGCAAGAAGCCGGGACACTTCAAAAGTGAATGCCCCTAAGCCAAGAAGAAACTACCAAAGAGGAAGAAAGCTCTAAAGGCGACGTGGGACGATTCAAATGACTTCGAAGATGAAGAAGTAAGCAACAAAGAGGAGGCCAACTTCGCACTAATGGCTTTAAGAGATAAGGTATGTGAGTTAATTAATGAAGATTTATCTTTCGACGAACTTTCAATAGCTTTTCATGAATTATTTGATGAGTATAGAACTATTAGTAAGAAGTTCAATTTATTAAAGAAGGAGCATGCTTTATTACAAGATAAGCTTGATAGTCTTCAAACTCTCTCTTTACCCCCATGCTCTAAGTGTGAACACTTAGAGGTAATAAAAAATGAAAACTTGCTACTTAAAGAGACCCTAAACAAGTTTAAGGTCGGTAGCAAGGGCTTGGACATAATCTTTGTAAACAAGGGTCACATCAGAAATAGAAATGGAATTGGATTTGTGAGTGGATCTTACCAAAATCCTACCACCTTCATTAAATGACCAATACTACATGTATCATCTCATTTGAAATGTAAGTTTTGTTGCAAATCCAGACATATTGCTTACAAATGTCCGTATAAGAAACTTAGCCCACATAAGTTAATATGGGTTCCTAAAGGAACAATAAGGAACTCAATGAGCAATGACAAATCTAGTAGATTAATTTTTGAGGCACCCAAGTTTAAATGAATACCTAAAAACCATCCTTTTTTGTAGACACATTCACCTACACAAGCTAGGAGCAAGAGATTGTACCTTGATAGTGGATGCTCAAGGTATATGGCCGGAGATCCATCTCAATTCTCTAAGCTCACTAGCCAAGATGAAGGGTATGTCACCTTCGGAGACAACAACAAGGATAAAATCATTGGCAAGGGAACTATAGGTAACAAATCAAGTTTTTCAATTGATAATGTGTTATTGATAGATAGTTTAAAGCATAATCTTTTAAGCATTAGTCAATTATGTGATAAGGGATATATTATGAAATTTGAATCTAATGCTTGCATCATCGAAAAACCATATAACAATACATCTATGATTACACTAAAATAAAATAATACCTTCACCATAAACATTGATGATCTTAGTAATGAAATATGTTTTTCGGTTTTGAATTATGATGCTTGGCTTTGGCATAGGAGATTAAGTCATGCGAGTATGAAACTAATCACTCAAATCACATCTAAAGGACTTGTAAGAGGTATTCCAAATGTTAAGTTCATTAAAGACAAAGTATGTGATGCATGTCAATTAGGAAAACAAATAAAAACTAGCTTTAAATCAAAGAATCAAATACGCACCTCTAGACCCTTACAATTAATCCATATAGATTTATTTGGACTAATTGACACAACGAGTCTATGAGGTAGCAAATATACATTTGTTATTATAGATGATTATAATAGATACACTTAGACCTATTTCTTGGCTCACAAAAGTGATTATTTTAAATATTTTTCTAAATTTTATAAATTTGTTCAAAACGAAAAGGGTTTCATGATTTCATCGATTTGGAGTGATCATAGTGGTGAATTCTAAAACCATGACTTCTAAAATTTTTATGAATCTAATAGATATAACCATAACTTCTCTACTTCGAGGAATCCTCAACAAAATGGAGTAATAGAAAGAAAGAATAAAAATTTACAAGAAATGACAAGAACTATGTTAAATGAACATAATTTACCCAAATACTTTTGGGCTGAAGCCGTTAATACGACTTGCTAAGTCCTGAATAGGGTTTTAGTAAGACTATCTCTATCCAAAATCCCTTATGAATTATGGAATAATAAAAAACTAAATATTTCTTATTTTAAAGTTTTCGATTGTAAATGCTTTATCTTGAATAAAAAGGATGCTTTAGGAAAATTCGATGCTAAATCCGATGAAGACATCTTTCTTGGTTACTCTTTTGTTTCTAAACTCTTTCATGTTTTCAACAAAAGAACCTTCGTTATAGAAGAGTCTATTCATATAGTTTTTAATGAAGTTTTTAAATTTAAGAAAAATAATTTTGATGATGATCTTAGTTTTGATGGTTTAAATTTGAATGAACCCTCTCCTCAAAATAACAACTTGGATGCAACTTCTTCTCAAATTTTCTTACATAAGGAATGGAAGTATGCAGATGCCCATCCAAAGGAGCTAATTATAAGAGACACATCAAAAGGGAGTTCAAACTCATTCCTCTTTTAAGAATTTTTGTGCCAACGTCACTTTTCTTTCTCAAGTTGAACCTAAGTGCATTGATGAAACCTTGAAAGATGATTCTTAGGTTATCACAATGCAAGAGGAATTGAACCAATTTGAGAGGAATGAGGTGTGAAACTTGTACCTAGACTTAATGACTATTTAGTTATTGGTACTAAATGAGTCTTTAGAAACAAGCTAGATGAATTTGGTATCGTGGTTCGAAACAAGGCTAGATTAGTGGCCAAAGGTTTCAACCAAGAAGAAGGTATCAATTACGAAGGAACCTTCGCTCCTGTGGCAAGATTAGAAGCCATTAGGATGCTCCTTGCCTATGCTAATAGTAATAATTTTAAATTATTTCAAATAGATATCAAAAGTGCCTTCTTGAATAGTTTTATTTTCGAAGAAGTATTTGTTAAACAACCACCCGATTTCAAAAACTCTCTTTTTCCTAATCATGTATTTAAATTGACTAAGGCTCTATATGGATTAAAACAAGCCCTAAGGGCTTGGTATGAGAGGCTTAGTTCTTTTCTTATTTTAAATAATTTCACTAAAGGCAAGGTCAATACTACATTATTTATTAAATATTTTAAAAATAATTTTCTTATTGTTGAAATTTATGTTGATGATATTATCTTTGGTTCTACAAACGAATCGTTATGTGAATCATTTGCCAAGTGTATAAACCAAAAGTTTGAAATGAGCCTAATGGGTAAACTAACATTCTTTTTAGGATTATAAATTAAACAACTAAGTGATGGTATATTTCTTAGTCAAACCAAATATACTTTATAATTGTTAAAACGATTTAATATGGATAGTTTAAAAGTCATCAACACTCTTATAAGTACCTCTACTAAGTTAGACATGGACGAATGTGGATTAAGTTTTAATCAAAAAAATATAGGGGAATGATAAGTAGTTTACTTTACCTCATCGTAACTAGACCGTATATCATGTTTAATGTAGGACTTTGTGCTAAATTTTAAGCTAATCCTAAGTTGTCTCATCTTAAAATCATTAAAAGAATCCTTAGATATCTTAAAGGAACTCATAATCTAGGATTATGATATCCAAAATCCAATAACTTTGATTTAATAACTTATGCGGATACTGATTTTTGTGGATGTAGAATAGATAGAAAAAGCACATCTGGAACATGTCAATTTTTAGGACATGCACTTGTTTCTTGGTCTTCGAAGAAACAAAACTCGATTGCACTATCTATGGTCGAAGCCAAATACATAGCCGCAAGTGCATATTATGCACAAGTTATTTAGATGAAAAATACATTAGAAGATTATGAAATTTATTTAAAGAATATTTCCATAAAATGTGATAACACAAGTGTTATTTGTCTAACCAAAAATCCTATTCAATACTCTAGAACTAATCATATTGATATTAGACATCACTTTATATGAGATCATGTCAATAATAATGATGTCATTCTAGAATTTATTGATATAAAACACCAGTTAGCGGTCATCTTCACAAAACCCCTAAATGAAGAATAATTTGACTTCATTAGAAGAAAATTAGGCATGCTAAATTATCCTAATGCATGAAGATGTAGTATGTTCCTTTTCCAAAATTTTTCAACCTCGGTTTACATAATCTCAACTTGATATTATTTTCGGATTTTGGATGACATCTTTTCGATATCATATTTTGAATGAAGCTCTCATTTTTATCCTTTGATCATAATGTTTTGATTCTCCTCCTTCTTCGATTAATGAAGATAATGCTCTTTGATGAAGTATTAAAATTGGCTTTATACTCCTTCTACCTCTATTAGAATGATTAAATGAATCTCATGATTTTTGTATCATTTGAAGTTTAATATCATGAAATTTTTGCATAATGATTAAGCTCTCAAGAGTTTATTATACTCTCTTCAGACTTTATTTTTAATTCTTGATCTTTTATGACTTGATTGTTTTTTCTTTTCCTTCACCTTATGAGAATGCCAGTTGAATCTCTCTCTATGAAACTCTTGATGTTGATGTGCTGCACTTCATAAATGCCAAGTTGAACTTTTTTTATGAACTTTATCATGATTTTTCTCTCGAATTTTTTTTTTCATGAGCTCTTATTAGTATATTTGACGAATGACTAAATGTTTGATGAATGGCTTTAATGATATAGATTTTCAATTTATAATTTTATGTTTAAATTTTTAAAATTGTATCTTGAACCTCTTTCATGTATGAATCCTTCATAACTTGATTATTTTTTGGATTTCATAGACATGAATAAAAATGATCAAATCACTTTTTGGATTTATCTACCTCAGATGACATATTTTGCATTATTTTCAACTTGATTTCTAAGCAAATATTAGCCTCATGTATCATATATTTTTGATATGTTTGATAAATGATATGCATCATGATATCTTATGATGATTTGTTTTTTAATTCACCTCTTTTTTGTTGATGACAAAAGGGGAGAAGTAATAATGAATGATTGAAAATCTTAATGCTTTGGTATGATGTATGTTATACCTAAAGTGATGTTAATTTATTGTGATTGTGCATTTTGTACATTGATGATTTAAAATTATGATGCACAATATATAAAATCTTGATACAATATGTTATATATGATCAAAATTATTTTACTTGAATTTAAAGGTTATTATTACTTTTGAATTTAAGTTTACCTTATTTTGATATGGCATATAGATAGGGGGAGTTGAGTTTAACTCCATCAATTGGTTGTCATCATCAAAAAGGGGGAGATTATTGAATCTCGAATTTTGATGATGAAATCAATTGATAAGTTTGTTATCTAATCTCTGCCTTAAGATAAGTGATGCAGGACTAACCTAGATTGAAAGAGACAAAACAATTATAGTAAGAAGAATCAAGTATTGGGCCGGAGTCAAAGTTCGGGCATCGGGTTGGAAGAATCGGACAATGCGCTGAGAATGGATGTTGCAGGAGTTAACATGCCAGTGGATCGGGCACTATACCGAAGGTTCAGATGATGCACCAAAAGCTCACTGGAAGATCACCGAGAGAACTAATGATATGACGGATAACTTAGATTTGTAGCTTATAATTGTTTACGTCTTAATGGTTGAAGGTTAGGTCAAAATTGAGTTGATTTTGGGTAAAATCATACCAACTCAATTAGGGGCCAATTGGGCCCAAATTAGGACTGATTTGGGCTCATTGAGAGGCCCATTCAGTGGCCCAAATATTACTGTAGGCAGTGGCACCGCCAAACTGGTGGTAGAACCACTTATGAGCTGAAAAAGGGAAAAAGCGTACTTTTCCATGCTACAGCGGTGGTACTACCCAGCAGTAAAGCTACAATGGTGGTACCGCTCTAGGCTGATGGTAGTACTGCTAGAACCCCTGTTTTCGAGGTTCTACAGCGGTGGCACCACCCAATATAGGCGGTAGCACTGCCCGTACTTGGAGGACCCGTAAATTTAAATTTTGACTTCGTTTTTTGGAGCCATTTGAAGCCTATAAATACCCCACTTATCCCTGCAAGGATAACACAAGAAAAGTAAGTTAAAACTCTAGCGAATCAAGTTATAATCTTAAAAAAATCTTGAGTGTTTTGTCACGCACTTAACTGGAATTGCCTAAGTGGTGAGGTACCCTTGCGACAAACACGGACTTAGCTCGAGTTGTCTAAGTCGAGAAGCACCCTTGCACCCACTTCGATCGGACTTAGCTGGAATTGCCTAAGTCTTGAGGCGCCCTTACGACATATGCGTCCGCAAAGGGTCAGCCAAGCTGTAACCTCGTGTAGGTCCCGTAGGACCTGTAAAAAGAGAAGTTGATTAGTTGTTGGAACGAGCGGCGGACAAGTCCCGACATCTCGCGAAGAGGGAAGCTTTACAAGCAATTGAGCGAGCACTTGGAGTGCAGGAAAGCAGAGAAAGAGAGGAGGAAAACAAAGACTTTAGAAGGGTGAATGAGCAGTTGCAAGTCCGCAAATAACTATTCCCCAAGTGCCGGGCGCGATGGCAAGATTCCATCAAGTTGACGTGCAAACTTGTGAAAGTGTTTAACGCCCGACACTTTACTGAAGACCCATCCAGCCATATGCCACCCAGGGGGTTCCAGGGTGCTGAGATGGCTGACAAAATTTGGGTGGTTATGGGCTACAGAAATCAACCCACGACATATAAAAACGGAGCTATTTTGGGGGTTTTGGGCAGATGCAGCAAGTGATTGTTCTGCAGCGCTGCGAGCTGCTGTTTCATACATTTTAACAAGGAAAACACACCAAAACAGGCTGCCAAGGATATGTACATACATGGGCAAGTGACGAATGGAACGTTAAACGAAGTTGCTGTGAGTGTGCGACGACCGTTCGTGACATTCTCCCCCACTTAAGCTGTCGACGCCCTCGTTGACACTCTTTGGTAGGCTTTGATGGCTGTTTCTTCATGTCGGAGGGTATCTTTTGGCTCCCAACTAGCTTCGGTTCTGGAAAGCTTCCGCCACTTCACTAAGTATTCAATCTGCTCAGCTCTATTGGGTAGCTTTGTCTTGCGATCTGCTAAAATGGTCTCAACTCGCTTCTCATAGGAGGCTCTGGTGGGAGGTTATCGAGTTGAAATGCCTCGGGAAGCATCTTGCGGATCGGAGTGGTAGGCTTTCAAGCTGCTGGTATAGAAAATATTATGAATCTTGAGCCACGCTAGCAGTTGCAACTTATAGGAGACGTTGCCCACCCTACTGATAATTGGGAAGGGGCCATCATACTTGCGCACCAATCCTTTGTGCATCTTGTTTCTAAAGAATTGGAGTAATGCTGGTTGGAGCTTCACCAACACCAAATCGCCGACTTTGTATTCCTGTGGTCACCTTCCCAAGTCTGCCCACTTCTTCATCTTTCTGGCCGCCTTCTCCAAGTAGGACCGTGCAATATCTGCATTACGATGCCATTCTTTTGCCAAGTGATATGCGGACGGACTACTCCCTGTATATCCAATAGCCAAAGTGTGAAGAGTCGATGGTTGTTGTCCTGTGATGATCTCAAAGGGGCTCTTGTTGGACGTAGAGCTCCGCTGCAGGTTGTAGGAGAATTGGGCTATGTCCAATAGCTTCATCCAATCTCGTTAGTTGACACTCACGTAGTGCCGAAGATATTACTCTATGAGCGAGTTTATTCTCTCAGTTTGGCCATCCGTCTGGGGGTGGAGGCTTGTGGAGAAGTATAGCTTCGACCCCAACAATTTGAATAACTCGGTCCAAAATCATCCCAGAAACCGAGCATCTCAATCACTTATGATATTGTGCAGGACTCCCCAATATTCACCACATTTTTCATCATTAGCTTTGCCGCTTCCTCTGCTGAACAATGTAGGGGTGCAACAATGAAGGTTGCATACTTCGAAAATCGATCGACCACCACAAGTATTGATCCGAGTCCCCCTACTGCCAGTAAGCTAGATATGAAGTCCAAATAAATGCTCTCTCACGGCCTTTTTGGTACAGGCAACGGCTCTAAAAGTTCCACTGGCTTCCGTTGCTCCACTTTGTCTTGTTGACAAGTTAGGCACGTCCGAACATATTCCTCCACGTCTGTCCCCATCTTCGGCCAATAAAAGGCCCTCTCCACGAGAGCCAATGTTCGGTGAATGCCCGGATGTCCTGCCCAAAGGGAATCGTGACACTCCTTCAAGAGTTCACGTCTCAAATTGTCCACTTGAGGGACAGAAACTCTATTCCCTTTAGTGTAGACGAGTCCCTCCTGGACCCAAAATCGTCGTACCTTGCCTTGGATCAGTTGCAATAAGGTTACTGCCTGGGGATCACTATACAGTCCATCCTTGATCCGAGAAAGAAAGTTGGAGTGCAACTGACTTGCTTGGCCTCCGCCCTCTAGTTATATAGCATTCACGGCCTCCACTTTCCGACTCAAGGCATCGGCTACGACATTTGCTTTTCTGGGTTTGTACTCCATTGCCATGTCAAATTCCGCCAGGAAGTCCTGCCATCGTGCCTGCTTTGGAGAGAGTTTCTTTTGAGTTTGGAAGTAACTCAAAGCGATGTTATATGTCCTCAGCACAAATCACGATCCGAGAAGGTAGTGTCGCCACACTCGTAAACAGTGGATCACCGCTGTCATCTCCTTCTCGTGCACTGGATACCGTCGCTCGGTCTCGTTGAGCTTGCGGCTTTCATAGGCCACTGGGTGGCCCTCCTGCATAAGTACTCCCCCAATAGCGAAGTCTGAAGCATCTGTATGGACTTCGAAGGGCTTCCCATAGTCTGGTAATTTGAGCACTGGTTCTTCCAAAATGGCAACCTTTAGGTCTTGGAATGCTGCTTCACATTTGTCGGACTATCTCTAAGGCTGCTCCTTCAACAACTTTGTTAGTGGAGTTGCGCGCTTCGAATACCCCAGTATGAAGCGTCGATAGTAGTTCACAAACCCAAGGAAGGATCTCGTCGATAGTAGTTCACAAACCCAAGGAAGGATCTCAGTTCAGGCACCTTCTTTGGAGTTTGTCGATCCCACAATCAAGCTTGCACCTTTGATTTATCTATCTGAATGGAACCGTCGCCGATTCGATGCCCCAAGAATAAGATCTCTTTCTGAGCAAAGTAGCACTTCTCTCTTTTTACGAATAAAGAATTCTCCCTGAGAACTTTGAAGATTGTTCGAAGGTGCTCAATATGCTTCTCAAGTGTTCGGCTGTAGACGACGATATCGTCCAAGTAGACAACCACAAACTTGTCCAAATACTCCTTGAATAGCTGGTTCATAATAGTACAGAATGTGGCTAGAGCTTTGGTTAAACCGAAAGGCATCACCAAGAACTCAAATGCTCCATACCTTGTTACACAGGTAGTCTTCGCCTCATCATCTTCAGCAATACGCACCTACCAATACCCCGACCGAAGGTCGAGTTTAGAGAAATACTTTGCTTTGCTCAATTGGTCGAACAAGTCCGCAATGAGGGGATGGGATATTTGTTCTTCACAGTTACCTTGTTGAGGGCTCGATAGTCGACGCATAGTCGGAGACTCTCATCTTGCTTCTTTTGGAAGAGAACTGGAGCTCCAAATGATGCTTTGGAGCTACGGATGAGACCATCGCTTAGCAGTTTATCTAATTGCTTTCTGAGCTCTGCCAACTCAGGAGGGGGCATGCGGTATAGTGGTCTCGCTGGAGGCTTTACTCCCGGCTCCAACTCAATAAGATGATCCACGCCTCTGCGTGGTGGTAGAGTTTTTGGCAGCTCGGGCGGCATAACATCTGTGAACTCCTTCAGAACGTTTGCCACCACAACAGGTTCTTGAATGGCCTCCCCGTCGAGTGTTTTCAGCTTTACAGTCGCCACAATGGTTAACTCTCCTTTGCGTACCCCTTTCTTCAATTGCACCACCGATAGTTGTTGGGGATCCTGGGTTCCCCTCCGAGAGATGGGAACCACACAGGGGTTGTCACCTCCCATCAGACATATGGAGTCTAGGAACGGCATCGGTACCAACTTTGCTGCGTGCATGAACTCCATTCCGAGAATCACTTGGAAGTTATCCAATGGTACCGCCATCATGTTTGTGCGCCCGCTCCATGATCCGATCTTGATGGAGACCCCCTTTGCTAGCCTGGAGATCCGCTTAGCCTCCGAGTTAATCGCCTTCATCCAACTTGGGTTCTTCTCTAAGATTAGTCCAAGTCGCTTTGCTTCTTGGTCGGCAATGAAGTTGTGAGTAGCACCCGTGTCCATCATTGCTCAAGTGGTTTGGCCATTGAGTCTGATGTTCACGTACATTAGCTCACTATTACCTGTTTTTCGTTGCTTCGGCTTCATGTTCTCCCCCACTTGACCCTGCAATGCATTTAACAAACGCATCGCACCCATTCGGGGTCCTTGCGATTTCTCATCGTCGCTACCCGATTCGGAGCTACTCGAACTGAGAGCAACTGCCTTGCCCTTGTCTGGCTTGGGGGGATTGATGGAAGCCGACAAGACATTGAGTGCCTGCTTTTGTGGGCACTCCCACACACTGTGTGGCCCTCTGCACAAGACACATCTCCTAGGTTTTGAGGCCCTGCCATTTGAGTTCGGCCCGTTATGGAAACTCTTCTTCCTTTGTTCGCCCCTAGGTTCCTTCCCAGGAGGATGCCTTGGTTGGTGATTTCCTGTAGACTGTTTCTTTTTCCTCGGGTCCTCTGAAGAAACAAAGTCGATAAGCCTTTATCGCGCTACAATTGCTCGACCAAATCAATGACATTCCGTCGATGAAGTTCTGTTGAGCCCATGGCTTCAGGCCATCAAGAAAGTTGAATACTTATCTTTTTCGACATATCTTGAATGTCCAAATTAGTGCAGAAAATTGCTTCACATAGTCCCGAATGGAAGTCGTTTGGTGGAGTTGTCTCAACTTCCTCCTTGCGACGAACTCAGTGTTCTCGGGTAGGAATTGAGTTCTCAACTCACGCTTCAAGTCGTCCCATATGTCCACTCGGCACCAACCTTGTTGAATCTCTTCCCAACGGGTTCTCCATCAAATCTTTGCGTCTCCATTCAGATACATAGTCGCTATCGAAACTTTAGTGTCCTTAGAGTCTGGCCTCGTAGCTCGGAAGTATTGTTCCATGTCAAACAGGAAATTCTCGAGCTCCTTCACATCTCTAGCACCCCCATAACAATGTGGGTCGGGCGCTCTAAAGCTTTGTGTCGGTGCAACGCGAGTGTTGCTTCCCGCATTTAGCGCCCTTGTGAGCATTGTCACTTTGGAAGTGAGTTCCACCACCATTTCTTGCAGACGTTGTACGGAGTCCTTGGTGTCATCCGTTAGTCGGTCGACCAAGGCTTCAACCTTGTCAATCTGGGATTCAGCTTCCTCTTGCGAGCTCTCTATCCCAAGAAGCCTATGTTGGCCTTGGTAGAGTTCCTCCAAGCTCGCTTCAAGAATATCCAAGCGGGTTTCTACCGCTGTGACCCTTTCGCTATGGCTCATTTTCCCGGTCGACACTCCAGATTGCGCCTCCTCCATTCGCGACGAGTAGCCAACTTCTCGCTCATCATGTCCACTATCCCGCTCTTCCTGAGCGACACCAGTAGTGAGGGAGCAAGTTTGAACATGCAGCCCACCTACAGCTGCTTAGGGCAACAATCCGGCTTGCCCTATCTTGCTCGTTTCGCCGTGATGTCTCACCATGATGAGATTGTGAAGTTTCTTCGCAGCTTGCTTAAATTGCTTGCCTGCTCTGATACCACAATGTCACGCACTTAGCTGGAATTGCCTAAGTGGTGAGGCACCCTTGCAGCAAACACGGACTTAGCTCGAGTTGTCTAAATCGAGAAGCACCCTTGCACCCACTTCAATCGGACTTAGCTGGAATTGCCTAAGTCTTGAGGTGCCCTTGCGACATACATGTCCGCAAAGGGTCAGCCAAGCTACAACCTCGTGCAGGTCCCGTAGGACCTGTAAAAAGAGAAGTTGATTAGTTGTTGGAATGAGCGACGGACAAGTCCCGACGTCTCGCGAAGAGGGAAGCTTTACAAGCAATTGAGCGAGCACTTGGAGTGCAGGAAAGTAGAGAAAGAGAGGAGGAAAACAAGGACTTTAGAAGGGTGAATGAATAGTTGCAAATCTGCAAACAACTACTCCCCAAGTGCCAGGCGCGATGGTAAGTTTCCGTCAAGTTGACGTGCAAACTTGTGAAATTGTTCAACGCCCGACACTATACTGAAGACCCATCCAGCCATGTGCCACCTGGGGGGTTCCAGGGTGCTGAGATAGATGGCTGACAAAATTTGGGTGGCTGCAAGCTGTAGAAATCAGCCCGTGGCACACGAAAATGGAGCTGTTTTGGGGGTTTTGTGCGAGATGCAATGAAGCGATCGTTCTGCAGCGCTGCGAGCTGCTGTTTCATACATTTTTACAAGGAAAACACACCAAAATATAGCAAAATAGGCTGCTAAGGATATGTACATGCATGGGCAAGCGACGAATAGAACGTTGAACGAAGTTATTGCGAGTGTGTGACGACCGTTCGTGACAGTTCTCTCCCTCCTCTTGAAAAGTTTAAAAGCTTATCTAAGGGAGGTGTGGGACTTGTAGAGGTTATCTCCTAAATATTTGAAAAGGAGAAAGAGTTGTAAAAGGGTGGTTGATCTTCATCCATTGAAAGAAGATCATTAGTGAAAGCCGGTGACCTCGACGGAGGAGGAATTGAGAGTGGACGTAGGTCGGAGGACCGAACTACTATAAAATCGGTTTGTGTTTCTTTTTTAGCAATTTATATTTTTGTAAATCCTTTACCTTATTACAATCACTCAAATCCTTCTCTTTCACTTACGAATCTCTTTAAGTTAAAACGCAATCGAAGTTGGTTTTCATTAAAATGTGATTCTTCTCGAACGAAGTTTTTCGAAATCGCACAAATCAACGTTTTTAACCGTTGCACTAATTCAACCCCCTCCCCCCCTCAGTGCCGCTCTAGATCCTAACAATTGGTTGCTTTAAGATAAAGGCTATTGTTGACTAAGCCAACTAAGAAAAAATGAGATGATAGATTGCATCATCCTGATAAACGTCTAAACATACTAAGTGAAATTCACGAAGATCTCTATTGGGACAACCATGTGAGTGGGGTTCCCAACCAATAGAGAGATGTCAGAGTCATTGAATAACCATTAGGGTTGCATCGGGATGCATCGGGATTTGCATCAAGGTAGAAGTGTTAGGAGTTAGAAATATTGATTATTGACCACTATGGGTGAAGGTATTATTTGTTGGGGCTAAAACGCCACGCTTACTTGAGAGCCTATTGAATGAATTGATAGGATAATGTTCTTATGATATAAGCCCTCATTCAAGCCCAAAATAATTTGGTAGATGTTGGTGATATTTAGATGAATCCAACTTGATTCGAGCCTATATGTGTAAGAAGCCCAGATGAAGTTAAGATCGTTTCGTAAGCTCGAACAAACATCGATCTACATAAAGATTGAGATATGTGAGATTGTTGATGTAGTCCCTTCGATACTCAAAATAGTCTTAAAATAGAAAATAGGAGTTTTGAATAAATAGTAAGCAACCTTAATTATTGTGACTTAATGAAATTTTTTTATAGTGGGTTAAACCCATAAAAATATTTTATGATATGGATGAAATATTCTCTCAATATTTTATATTGGGTTAATGATCACATGGCCCAATCGTTAACCAAGGCCTATTTCCCCCTATTGAGTATATTACCATGTGTTGAGTCATGATTGAGATAAATATCTCATATCATCATCTAATCGATTTAATAAAATATGTATATAATAAACTTGATTATTATTATACAACATAAAATACAAAAAAGCATATTCCTATATCTTGTGTCACAAAAGTAAGATAGTTATCTCATGAAAAAGGACAACATTGAGAAGCAATATAGAGATGAATAATCTTCATGACTTATGACTTTAGTCCTATTATCTTATGAAGCTTAATTATTCTTGGGCAATGCATACAAATAGTTATATCTTCTTAGGTTCCTTAGGAATGAAGCCAGAGAAGCTTAGGCAGTGGAATTTATTATTTTATATATTTTATAATTTAGTCCTTGTATTATTTATTTTTATGATTAAATCCTCAGATTTTACAAATAGATCCTTAGAATTTTATAAACATATCTTCATATTTTATAAATAGATTTTAAGATTTATTTGAGCTCATCTACAAAATTTAAAATGAGTAGTAACATTATAATTAAACTCTTATACGAAAATTTAGAAACGAGGGATGTTACAGTGGAGAGAGATTGGGATCATTGAACAACCATTAGTATTGCATTGAGATATGTACCAAGGTAAAAGTGTTAGGAGTTAAAAATATCAATTGTTGATCATGGTAGGTGAAGGAATTGTTGAATAGGAGCATAGTACCACTCTTGTTCTAAAGCTTATTAAATGAATTGATAAGATGACATTCTTGTGACATAAGATCTTATTCTAGCCTAAAATAATTTAGTGGATGTTGGTGGTGTTTAGATCAATCTAACTTGGTTTGAGCTTGTGTGCATAAAAAGCCTAGATGAAGCTAAGATAGTCTCGGAAGCTCGAGTGGATTTCGATCTACATAAAGGTTAAGAGTATGTGAGATTTTTAATGTGGTCCTTCGAATGCTCAAGATAGTCCTCAAAATAGAAATTAGGAGTTTCAAATAAATAGTGATCGATCTGGATTGGTAGATTTTTCTATAATGGATTTAACCCATAAAAATATTTTACAATATAATAAAATATTCCTTTTATCTTTTATATTAGGTTGATTACCACATGACCGAATTGTTAATTGAGGTCTGTTTTCCCTTATTGACTATGTTATCATGTGTTAAGTTATAATTAGGGTAAATATTTCTCCTATCATCATATCATTCAATCGATTTAATAGAATAGGTTAGCACATAATGAACTTAGATTGTTAGGATACAAAATAAAATACACAAAGCATATGCATATTTCTTGTGTCACAAAAGTAAAGATAGTTATCTCATGCAAAGAACAACATTAAGAAGCAACATAGAGGTGAATAATCTTCATGACTTATGACTTCAGTCCTATTATCTTGTGAAGCATAATCATTCTAGGGTAATGTATAAAAACAGTTATATTTTATTCTAAAGTCAAGAGACGTTCACACTTTCGGTCACTTGAGTCAACAATGGCCTAGCTTCTCGGAGTTGACTACTCCTTCAAGTCTGATATGTTCCTCAAGATGGTTTCACTTTCAAATCATTCATGCCTCTAATATGACTACAACCTCAAAGTAGTCGTGCTTTCAAGTTGGACATTTTCTCAAGTAGATCGTGCTTTTGGATGTCTTTAAGTTAGTTTTATTTTCTAATCCTGCTTAAATCAACCATAAGTTAACCACAAGCCGACCATAACATATCTTTGAGTCGATATATCTTTGATTTGATCTCATCTTCTAATCATTTCCAGATCAACCTAAGGTTAACCGAAAGCCAATCATACCATATCTTTGAGTTGATCATAGCTCAAATTAACCATATAGGTTGTTACTTGAACTACCTATGTCAGGAGCAAGTTTGTTTTAGCCTAGATGGGGTATCACCTTCGTTAAGAACAAGTCAATTATTGGTAAGTGATAATAACAATTTGATATAGGTGACACAACATCATGTGTAGAAAAGAACATACAAAACTAACAAAATTTTAAGGCTTAGTCTTCTTCTCAAACATATAGAATCGTCAAGCTTATCATGTCATACATGATTTATTTATTTATTTTTTTTTACTTTTGTAAAGAGTAAGAAACGATAAGATTTGAGCCTTAGATCTTCAATAAACTGTCAATATTTTTATTAATCAAACTAGCTGATACATTTAATATTGATAATAAAATAAGATCGTCCAAAATTGACCTTGACCTATCGTGAGGGTCAATGTGGGCTTGACTAAGCTCGACCTCCTTGGTCGGGCTACACCCAAGCCCAACTCGACCTCTTGATCATAGTTGACAATGTATTAAAGCTAGCTTAAGTGACTAACATTTACCTTCGAATCCAAGTCACTACCAATATGGCAAGCTTTTACTTATGTTATAGTCAAAAATACAAATGTAAATATGGTTGTCGGCAGCTTATGACACCCATTGACTTAAGGCATTGCACACAATGCATTCACCGAGGATAAAAGCATCCGATGTACCTATTTGTATCATTTTTGTGTGTGATGTATAAGTCTAAGGAAAAAAAAGAAAACATTCAGAGTATATAATGCATTCAAACTTCCCTTTTGCATTTATATGTAGGCCCCATACAATATATGATGTGACTCAAAGTCCCTGTTTTAGCTTAATATTCATTTGTTTTAAAAAATAATTTAAAATATCTAATGTGATCCAAAATATCTCCTTTATATCAATGTATCCACATAGGACAACATTTAATGCGCTAAAGCTTTTGTTTTTTTAAACGTTGCATCCATCCAAGATTTTATATATATATATATATATATATATATATATATTTCAGACCCCTTGTATGAATGTGATGCATCCACTTATGAGTAAAAAAATTCAATGTACTCTGCCACATACCTTTAGGAAAAAAAATCAATCAAAATATTACTTTAATTATTATTTATCATATATGATGTTGGTCAGGTTTCAAAACAGATATTATGCTGTCAAACGGATAAGCTAACTCTTACTTGAAAGCGCAAATGATATGACCTTTTTTTTCAATTTAACCTATTAGGACTTGACTCGAACATTTTAGATAGTATTTATTGAATAATGTCATATTAGCTTTCTTAGATTAAAAAAAAATACTAAACATATTACATCAGTATGATATATAAAAAGAATATTTTTTAATTAAATCAATACAGAAATGAGTTACTTTATGCATGACATTATTCTAAACTTACTAAACTCTTTTTAGACTCAAGGAATCAGTACTGACCATAAAAGGAGTTCACCCCAATATAATCATTTGCATGAACACGGATGACACATGATTTGAGATTTTTTTTTTAACACTCATTCAATCATGATTCCGTTATGACATCCTCTAAGATATCAGTAGTTTTTTTTTAACTACTCATTCAAAAATGGAACATATCAGTAGTTTTTTTTTTTTTAACGCCATCTCCCTATCCCAAATAACTAAAAAAAAAAATACAAAAAGAAGATATTAAAAAAAAAAAAAGTTGACACTTCTTTGGTCAGTGGGGAGAGAGAGAGAAAGAGAGAGATTGCAGGTTTAGTCCTTTGTGCTAAATCATCGATTTACGCACACCATAATCTCTATCCTTCCTCTCGTTGGCTTCGTGAAATCCTTCCCGGTCGGTCGATTCCGCTCCCATCCCTATGGATGAGGCGCAAGGTACCATTTGCAGTGTTGTTGTTGTCTATGCTGATGGATTTACTCGTACCCTCTTCTCTCCTTTGCCTTGCGCTGCACGATCTGCTTCAAGTTGCCGCCTTTCCGGATCCTGCTGCCGGATCTTTGCATAAAGATGCGGCCTTTCCGATTGTGAAAGCCAACACTACCGCGTGTGGGTTCGATTTGACGTTTCTTTCGTTGTTGATGGTGTCGTGTATAGAGTCGAGGGATCTATCTCTTTTTCGGCCGGATTATATCTACTTTCTTTCCGCTACTCTTTTGGGAGTCTTGTCTCGTGTTCTCGTCTTCTTCGCCGGTTTTCCTGCCTTGGACAACAAGATCTGTTGTATCTGGCTCGTTCCGTCTTCTTCTTCCTTACAAGCCAGGGTGGTTCTTGATGTATGGGGAAATTCGATCGATAATTGTTGTTCTTGGTTGATGCTTTTTCGAAGAAAGATATGATTTTTCCTCGTAATTGCTGTTTCTGTATATACAATTGTTTACTTCATGTTGAATACTTTACATACACATACACATACGCACACATTGGTACTGTGGCCAATCCGTTCTTAATGGGCGTCTCCATGTTTTTTGGCACGTTGAATCTTTGTCCAGGAGAAAACTCTCTGCAATCTGTTTATGTTTGCCTTCTCTTTCTGAATTTGTTGTTTTTATCTTTTTCCTAAGCTTCATTTTGAGATTTGGGCATGGAATGGCATGCAGTAGTTATTGATCTTCATATCTACAGTCTGTTTATTATCTCCAAACTGGTTCTCAGATTTCTCATTGATTATCTATACGTAATCTTTCAGTCGAAATGACTTCATCTGGGCAAGCATGATACTGAATTTATTCCTAATGTTTACGATATTTATGAGAAGAATTCGTAGTCTTCATGTGATTACAGTCTTTTTTTGTAGGAATTTTATCTGCCTTCCACCAACAATCTATTGTACGAACATGTCATATTTGGATAATCATTGCAGAGATAGTTACATTGGATTGAGGCTTATTGTTCTTTTTTCTTTGTGCATTTTGGTTCCAGTGGTGGAGTCAAAAGATGGGACCATCTCTGTGGCTTCTGCATTCGCTGGTCACCATGAAGGTACTTGTGTCACTTTCTAGCTATAATTGTTTACGATGCCTTCTTTTGATTGTACAATACCTAGTATGAAATAAAAGATATTCTTGATTTCTTCTCTTTTTCATTTTTGTTAGTGATCTGAGTATTATTTTGTTCCCATTCCAATGCTTGTTTCAACCAGCTGTTCAAGATAGAGACCATAAGTTTTTATCAAAAGCTGTTGAAGAGGCATACCGTGGAGTTGAATGCGGTGATGGAGGCCCATTTGGTGCAGTTGTTGTTCGTAATGATGAGATAGTTGTTGGTTGCCACAACATGGTGCTGAAGGACACAGATCCTACTGCTCATGCTGAGGTGACCGCAATAAGGGAGGTTAGTACATCAGTCGGTTCAAATTTCTTTTATATTGTCTATCTTCATGTGATCCTTGAATTTATGACACTATGCAGTAACATATTCAGATGTAATCAATGTAATTGTATTGTTTTCTTATATTCTGTGTAAGAAACTGATAGTTTGGAGGGCAACTAAACAGTCTTATTCCAAAGGTAAATGTGGACTGTTCATATACAGTCTGCATTGCCGTTGTCTAAGAATGTGAGCTTTAGCATTTTGGACCTTGTTGGCATGCTACTTTGTATGGCTTTCCAGGCTCCTGGGTTTTAAATTGTTAAAGAATCTGTCGGAGTATGTCTCCTCTGTGAACCATGCAGCATAACTTGATGCATCTTTTTCTTGATGATGTATTCTATAGACTCAAACTGGTAAAGAATGTTTGAGGTTTATATCATTGGGTAGGAGTTTATTTCAATTAAGGATTGCATGGATCATGTTACAGATCTTTAATAGTTATCCTGGAAGTAGTTGTTTCTTTTTCAGATAATCATCTGATCTACATTTTTCCTTGAACGGCTGTCATCAAAAGAAAATTCAAGTTGGTCACAAGGCATGCTTAAGAGTTACCATTATGTGGATATTGAGATGATTCTTTGCTTATCTTATTAAGTTCATTTGAGAATTTAGGAATCAGAATAGCTCATAATTTGCTTCTGTATGCTAGTAAAGAATCCTGAAGAACATGAAAACAAAATGGGATCACGAAGGGAGTTGCTAGAAGATTTCTGTTCTGAGAATGTAACCTTCAAGTAGTATTCATGTAATGATTTATAGCTTGTCTAAATAGGTTTTTATTAGTGATGGATATCTGTCTACTTAAGGTCTAGGTTTGAGTTGCTAGAAAGTTTTAGGTCTGGTGTTTCTGTGCTTTTTTCGTTTTTAGGGTTTCTCCATCCATTTGCTGGTTTTGTAATAAAAGTTGTTCTTGACAATAAGAGGTTTGTCACTGTATGCATGCTACCTTGGAGGCTCGCATAGCTGACCGTAATATCATCAAAAGAAGTCTTAAAGAGACTCTGAAACTTCGTGAAAGAATAGTTCAGCTGGAAGGGACACCTTTGTTCTTCTCTTTTCAGATTCTTAGGCCAAAACAAACTAAGACCCATGTATTGTTCCTTCCGAAACCTGCATTAGATGGAGCTGGAGACATTAAGCCATCCTTTTTTGCCATCTTAATAACGTGAGGCACTTGGGAGCAGAGTTCTCAGTGGTCTGATGATGAAAAGAATAAAAAAAGGTCTTCTAGACAGCAGCTGTTTTTCCTTTTCTATGATGTCAATTTACTTTCTCCTCTTACCTCTACTTCTCTAGTCTGTTTCATGTTACTCATGATCTGCTCAACATCAGTGATTATGTTTTTCCATTCCAAATTTGATACCGGTTGATTAGATTCGAGCCAACAACCTGTGCTGGTGTACTTTCTGATGTGAGCTTGATTTATGTTCTGGACCTAAGACATTTTGGGGTAGCAGTCAGCTGAATCAATTTTCTTAGGGGTTTAATTTCTGGTTAAAGCATTTCTGAGTTAAACCTTTTGAGGAGTTTTGCTTAGTAACTTGATATATGAACTTTCCTGATTTAATCTTGAGAACTTAATCGTAAAGTAGCCAATGTTCACTTATCGAGACCCACAGCAAGCGATCAGCCTGATAATCTAGGCTTGAAATATGGCTTTGTCTGGAGAAACTTGAGAGTAAGCTTGTTTTACATCATTTTATGTTTTATTACTTGTTGTTTCAGGCTTGCAAAAAGCTTGGGAAAATTGAACTCGATGATTGTGAGATATATGCTTCCTGTGAGCCTTGTCCAATGTGCTTTGGAGCAATTCATCTTTCACGAATTAAGGTGGCCAAATGTTTTTTTATGTTCTTCTGACATTTTGAATTCTAGGTGATTTTTGCTTATCCGATTCCCCTCCAAATGCAGAGGCTGGTATATGGTGCAAAAGCAGAGGCTGCCATAGCTATTGGATTTGACGATTTCATCGCTGATGCTCTGAGAGGTACTGGGTTCTATCAGAAGGCTCATCTGGAGATCAAACAAGCCGATGGCAACGGAGCGATCATTGCTGAACAAATATTCGAGAAAACCAAGGAGAAGTTTCAGATGTACTAAATATCTTAGGAGGTCAGGCAAAAGCATTAATGTTTCCTTGCTGGTCTTCTAAATGCAAAACAATGAACAATCTCAACAAACTTCCTCCCTTGCCAATGCTGATGATACTCTTAATCAATCGATAGCTCTACTCTTTAATCAATCAATAGCTCATTTCAATGCATTTTCACCCGAATGTTAAGTACTTTGCTGGTGTAGCTCTCTTGTAAACCTCTCATGACTGGTGTCATACCGGTGTAATTTTTCTGTGTTCTGCAATAACTCGAAGGTGTTATTGGATTAGTAAACGTTGAATATCATGATACAGTGTGCTTGGTACAAGATTGAAGCTGTGACAATGTTATGGTGTTGGATTGTATATCATCCTTATCTGACGGGCTCCAAAGATCTAAACCAAATCTTGACAATGTTATTGTGTTATTAGATTCACTCCCAGGTCTCTTCTTGATGACTATCCAACATCAGGTAGACACTTAGCACTTGCCATCAAGCTTAGCACTTAACTAGTTTATAAGAGTTAGGTGTATCATCATTAACTTAAGTGTAATCATTTGTTTAAATTCAATAGCAAAAGAAGAGTTGGAACTTTGATGAGCATACCATCATAAATCTGGACTTGTATCTAAATTCCACGACAAAAGAAGAGCTGAGCTTCCTGGTGTCAAGATAATAAATAACTCTGGCAAAAATTGGAATTTGTTTTCTTTGTTTCTTTTGGAAGTACCGATTGGAATGGGAATGGAAACATCACTCAAAACCAACCACAATAAACATATTCCAAGACTCACTTTTCAAGATTTTACTCGAACAAAAAATAAAGGAAAAGCAATCACAATGAAAAAAAGGACAACAATTTACATCACTCATTCACTCGATTCTATAGCAAGGATGGAGGCAAGAGCAGCATGCTCTCTGGAAAGGAAGACTTCATGCTCTTTGCAACTTATTATGATAAGAAAAGAAAGCAATACCAGTCTCAGCTGGAAGTTAAACACAATATGTCAACAGATAAACAAAATAAGCGCATGTATCGGAGTTATTTCTACTCGTATGCAGTGCCTGACCAAGGTTAGCGTGATGCCAGATCTTCCCAACACACTTCTCAGGCAGCTTGCACCAGATTGCAGCAGTCGAAATGGTTAGCAGTATAGCAAACTGATGATTGGTAGGGGTTTCTGAGTGATTCACATAATTCTGGAGTGACTAGGTTCGAAAAGCCTTCAATGTAGGAACACTTCCATGGATGCTTTGAAGTCACATTAAGGTGGACATTGGACAAGCAAATGCTGTTGAAGTTATCCCCCTGGATTCCCTCTAATGTGCCGGCATGCTTGATAACTGTTCCCGAAACATCTTCGATAGTGATCATGTCTACAACTGGAAGTGCATTTGGATCGTAGTTCTCGTCTGGATGCTCACCATACCGTCCCGTTATCCCGATCGCTGTCTTGACATTGGTCATGATGACATTGGAGATGTGTATGTGCCGAACATACCCACCACGCCCTGGGGATGTTTTTAGCCTGATGCCATACAATGAGTTGAAGAGACAGATGTCCTCTGCCCGCACATTTGATATGCCGCCAGACATCTCGCTTCCTAACGCGATGCCTGCACCTGAATTGGCCTCACCAACAATGTGCCGGATGCTGATGTTGGAGCTTGGTCGAGCAAAGGAGATGCCATATTCATCCCATCCACTTTTGATAACAATGAGATCGTCACCGGTGCTGATGTAACAATCTTCGATGCAGACATTGTCAGATGAATCTGGATTTATTTGAACAGCTATTAATGAAACATGGCACATGGACAAATTATTAATCAGATTAAAGAAAACAAGTCAAATATATGGAACCAAAAAATCATATGTGCAGAATACATAGAATACTGCCATGGGTTTCACATTTTAGTAGTCAACCTTGCAATAGATCTTGATGTCTATCTGAAAGCAATACTTATGATTTACAAAAAAAGCAACACTATAGAATAAAAATAATGATGAATCTAAGAATATAAATTTAGCTACTGCTTTACTAGACATCTAAAACTCCCATCTACATTTGAAAATTTGCAAAAGCCCAAAACACTCAAGTCTTTCAACAATCCTTCATACTGCAATTACACAGCTACTTGGTCGGCAGTCCATCCTTGCTGAGCAAAACTGATTGACAACAAGGCATATTTGCAAGCTCATAGATTGATGATAATATGTTAGCAAGAAACTGCTATTTGCGGTATTTGTGATAGAAGCTCAAAGAAGCACTTGGATATTTAGGCTCAATAAATTAAGCTATATTGCAGGAATGAATGCACAAGCTTGTCATAAAGGTCCTACGAATGCAATGATTTAAGGCATATCGACTTCATACATGAAGCATAGTTAATGGAGCTGATGATCCATTTGAATCATTCACCTTGTTTCTGAACTCTAGAGACAATTACTTGGTTCATAGCTAATTCCTTATCATAAGTGTGCTTTGTCATGCCTGTTGCTTATAAAGATTACTACGAACATGATTTGTGGGACCGGCTGAACTTGATTTGATTTAGTTGACATTAATCAAGATCAATCCTCAGATTGGCGAAGTCCATTGGTAAAAATGTCTGATCTTTTGATAGGGTGTTGGAATTGGACACAGTCAAACTAATCTTGGGTCAATCTGGCCAGCCCTTCGATCAAATGGTCCAACCAATCACTGAAGTCATTTAAACCAAGTCCAACCTATCCCAGTCAAGTCCTAGTCATATCAAGAAGAACCCTATCCCATAATCTGATTAAGTTGTATGCCAATTGTGAATCCTATGACTGATCCCATGCCTGATCCATCCAAGCAAACCTTGTCGTGGATCATACGGAATTCCATCTTCCTATTAATTTGACTATTATATAGTACACAAGGATAATGTTAATTTGCCGATTTCCACACTGGATTTGTTCAAACCATTTCATTTCAAGTTTATACAGTTGATCATCATAAATTCCGAACGATATCATAAACAGGATAGTAAATTACGCCTTATATTAAGAGCCAGAGCTTGGATAATGGGTCTCTTCATATTCTATTCAGAGCCATAATTTATGAAGTTATGAAACTAGAGTATCAGCAAACTCAAAATTTGGCAACTAGATAATGTTAAACAAAAAGAAAGACCAATTTCACCAGATAAGACCGTCAGTAATTAGGTATAAACATCTTTATCAGAACATCCCTACTTCGCGTTGATACCGAATAATGCAACCACAATTCAAGCTTTTAAATTTTCGGCTTACCGGGATCGATCCCATCTGTGTTTGGTGAATCAGGTGGGGCAAGAATTGTGACATTCTGGATGAGCACTTGGCTGTTAATCCACTAAAAATCAGTTTCAAGTCTCCCCTAGCACATGAAGCTCCACTCGAGCATCAATGTAAAGAGCTAACAAGAGAAATAAATCAAAACCCTAGGAGGGACAAACCTGCAATATACCGGGTGGATGGCCCAAAACGGTGAGTTGATGAAAGTAAGATTTGAGATAACCACTCCTTTTGAGTACATCAGTTCTATGAGATGCGGTCGAGTATAGTTCAGAGTGTGGTTGTTAAACCAGTCCCACCAAACGCAGCCTTGGCCATCAATAGTCCCATTGCCACCTGGAGGAAGTGGATAGTAAAATCAGTATAATGATTATACAGTATACTGTAGAGTGAGTTCTGGCCATTTGAATGCTGAAACTGGACTGCTGCAAAAGCATCCAACAGTAACTAAGAAAAGGTTGTCCTAGCATAACATTCGATAAGATGTCAATTGCTCCGTTGTAACTTAAAAGATAACCACTACACAAATGATATATATATACCTGTTATTATTACGTCTGTCAAGTTGGAACCATGTATAAGGCTTTGATGCCTTCCACCAGGTAGCTCCCTGCCTCGGCCATATGAAGGCAATGGATCAATGACTGGCCAATCAGAAGAATCCTGTATGAAAACATGACAGATCAGCTTCCAGTTAATCACATGCAATCTTACATGGCAAAAAGAGAGTAAAATATTGCTACGATTATGAGAGGCATGACATGCCTAAACTGAACACAGATACAACATAATTCAGACAACCTTCATCAACGCGAACAAATTTTGAAGCTTGCTGTTTCGGATTCAACATTGAGGAGACAGCTGCTACCAAAGCCTAGTAAAACAGTGGGCTCGCAAACAAAAAGCGAAGCAACGCGGGTGCATGACCACTAAGAATTGTAGACTCTTATGTACCCAATGCTGCAAATTTGAAGCATTCACTCACCATGGATCCAATTATTACTGCATCCTTGTCCAGCGATAAAGTGAGATGGCTTATGAGACTAAAACTCCCCGTCAGCCACTTTCCAGCAGGCACAAAGAGCTGCGCCCCACCCTTATCAGCGAAAGAATGGAGATAAAAGATAGCATTCTGAAATGCTTTGGTATTTAGCGTGATGCCATCACCTACGGCACCAAACTCTGTTACACTGACACTGTGTGGTCGGTACGTGCTTGATCCCATCTCCTTGCAGTATGAACTAGGCAAGGCAGCCCATGAGGACTGACCGATAATTGCAAGAATCGTAAGAATCTCGGGTAGCTGAGTGGAAAATACATAGGTTAACATTCAGATCAATCTCAAAATCAAATTAAAATTTAACAGTTAAAAGGAAAATATGTAACATCCATCCTTTATAATGTGCACTTTAGGAATGAGGCCTGAGACATTTCTGTTTCTCCATGATCCAATTAGGAAAACTAGTTCTCCAGAACCCAATTGTGAGTCTCAACTTGAATTAGCAGAATCAACTAGAGGAAACCTAGAGCAATTGTCCTTTAAAATGAGATCTTATGTATTATGGAAGGTGCAATTAAGCGGTTCAATTCAAATATCGGTCTACAATCATCGCCTTTCAGAAACCAAGAAATGAAAAACTCGAGGGAGGGAGTATATTATTTTGATCTGAGATCAAGAATTATAGATGACACCGAGAGAAGATAAAATCACATATCATAATGTCTACTGGCATATCGTGAGCAATTTGAGCCACAGTGGTATGACAAAGAGAATTTATGTATCGGTCAAATTAACAGAAGTAATGGAAAGGAACACCAAAATGGGATCAAAGAAACAAATGGATTGATCATTAAACAGATACAAAGGTATGCAAATAATGACAGTATCAAAACTCACCTGGTTCTCTACCAATTAGTACTTATACAGTTTGGTGAATCTATCAATCAAATTACGAAAACAATGTGCAGCATTAAAGGGAGGAGATAAGTTCCGCTTGAGAGCCTCCCCTATATTGATCCACGAGAAAGACGGATCAATAATGCAGCCTAGCAATCTACGAGTCCAGATAAGGATTCTTCGACAAAAAGGACCTTCCATATTGGAACTTGATAGAGTGTAATGGCTAAAAAACAGGATCAAAAATCATAAATCCAATATGCATCTAATATCAGAACCACGAGTTATGCACAATATCATATCATTAATAGAACAATAAATCAAATCAATTATAAGATAGACCATTTCACCATGCAGAATATGGATCAGGAAAATTGGAACTTTCTTTTGCTTCGTTCCAGGAGTTGATGGTTGGGTTGCAGCCAACAAACAATATTGGTGAGACGACAAGAAGAAAGAAAGAAAGAACAGATTAAGAACTAAAAAAGACTGTTTTTAGTCACAGATTTCTATATGTCGAACCACATTTCGGTGTTAAAAGAATACTCAAAGAGAGAGCACAGAGAAATGGAGCATCAGAAACGAAGATCCACAAAGAAGGAACCACATTGGTGCGCTCAATAATTGACCTGAAGACATCAAGAAAATAGGAATCGAAGAAGAAAGCAAGGAGAAAGAGAACCACGTACAGTTGCAGATCTCTTCATATGACCGGGCTCTGATCTCCCCAAAGAAGCAAAGCAAGAAGGATCTACCGAGGCCGAAGGGAAAGCACCTGCAGCACCCTTGAGGGACCTCCGGTCGATCTAAATGATACGATCACCATCAAGTGGAAGTGGAACCTGAAGACCAATCCCACCACCAACCTAAAGGGGGAGAAATTGCAAGAAAGAGGGGAAAAATCATGACACTGTCCTTTCTAAAGAACAAGCGGTCCTTGTCCACCACCTTTTGTCTTCAGCTGCTCCCTCCCTCTCTTCCCAGACAAACCACCCTCATGGCTCTACTGTGCCTTCCCGAGCTGCCTCAAACCCACTGCGAATTGGAGCAGACCAGGTTGGTTTTGGTGTCTCTGTGGGCAGAGAACTCTCATGAAATCACGGGAACGAAGCTAGAATTTCTGCCCGTGCTGCTGCTTCTGCTGAGTTCTTGTAAGTTGATTGGCTACCTCACTCTTTTCAGACTGCTTTCCTCTGAAACCATACTCTCTCTCTCTCTCTCAGCCTGAGGGAGAAACATATGTCATTTCATGAAAGAATTGGCTTGGTCAGTTACAGTATGGAAATCTGTCAACCCAAAACCCGGGGAAGAGGGCAGATTACAGCCAGCTGAGGAGCACAGGGAAAGGGTCAGCAGTTCTACATGGCTGGTCATTGCCTCTTGGATTCCAGTGACCAGAATACCCGTGAAGACTCCCATGAAATGACGTTACAGCCCCTCCCCCTACCTCCCTTCCCCTGTACGGTTAACCTCTTGTCATCTTCTTGCCAAGCAGTAGCCCACAAAGATTGGATGAACTCATATGTCTCAAACGCTGGCTTTCAGTGTGAAGCAGTCTGATTCGTTGGATTTAATTCCACATACTCGCTTTGCCATCCAAAACCAAGCAAAATTTAGCATGGAATAAGAGAATTAGCAAAAAGGGAATCATTTACCAACATTTATGGAGGCAAATCTTCTGCGAAAGGACAGTAGGACTAGTTGAGTCATTCCAACTGGAACTACTTTGAGCATTAAGACCGTGATGAAGTACAAGCTTAGCAATCATGTTCTCCCTCTTTATGGCTAAATTCTCAATCAAGCAAGGCTTGCACATGGTTCCAGAGCTGGACTTGTCCTGCTCGTAACTTGGAGCAGGGAGAAACTTATTCCCACACCTCGGTCGAACTTCTTCGTAATGAGAAAAAAAGAAACCATCATCACAATGCACTCAAAAATCTGATTCAATCCAAATTTTAATTCGATGGCATGCATGATGTGTTTCTTTCTTCGTGCGAGTTCAGCGCCAGAATTCTTCTGCCTTCTGGTGAGCAGTCCCAGCTGACGTCAAGGACAACATTTCTGCAGTGCGCTGCAGTGGCTCACCTACACTTCTCTACTGCGGCAGGGGCAGCAATAACGTGCTCTCAGTAGGCACATGTATCTGCCACCAGCTGCATCAGAGCGGGTACATTACTCGGAGAAGAATCCGTGCTTGCGTGACGAGAAGAGACTTCCTTTTTCACTTAGAAAATAATCACCGGGCGTTAATGAAAGATTAATGTGAGGAAACAGCTTCGGTTTCTTCTCTTCCCCCGTCAAGCACGAGTGCATGAGAGCAGTTCTAAGCAAAGGCCGGGCGTTGGGAACAGAGATTCTTAGGAGTTAAAAAAGAATTGGAAGGTATAAAAGAGGGGGTGGGGGGAGGGAAACAGGGATGGGAGGGAAAAGGACATGGAGATAAAAGGTGCTGCCTTCTCTGGCCTGCTGCATCACCGTAGAGTCCCCCAGCTTTGGGATCCAATGTCTAAGCAAGAATACCATTTTTTTATTTCTTGATGCATAAGAATGCCATCCTCTCACCCCTGCACCAAACAAATACATCATCTTGTCGTTGGTAGAGAGAGAGAGAGAGAGTGTGTGTGTGTGAACAGTGGAATCAATGATTTGGTTGCATTGTGGGAGCATCAGCGGGTAAGAGAGCCACCAAAATGCTTGCCCTGTTGGGTGTGAGCTCTCTCATCAATGGCTGCCATGTGAGTGGGCGAGGGCCCGCGGGGAGCGACCATGGAAATGCCAACACCGTTGGTCTCTCCTCAGCCGCAGGGCGCGAGCTTTAATGAGGAGGAATACCCCGTCAAGGCTACCTGCCATGGACCTACGTAATTATGAGTACAGCTAACTCGTCACCTGCTGTGCTCAGGAGAGCTTGTCGGACGCACTCCACGCATCACATGGCACACATTGCCCACCTGATGAATCTTGAGCCGTCCATCAACATCCTCTCGAGCACAATCGGATTCTAATCTAAAATCATTTCCTCTCCAATAATCCTTAAATTCCTTATTCATCAAGTAATTCAATTTACCGATTCGTAATAAAAAGATACAAAAATACTTACTAGTCTTAAAGCATTCATGGATCAGTGATGGATTCTATACGTCATGGATGATGACTTCACGGAGCACCAGAGTGCTGGAAGTCTCAGCCACAGAGAGATCAAGAACCAAAAGAACTCACTGAATTAGGCAAGTTGATTCAGCTACTAGAATCCTTTTTCGAGCATTCTATCCATTAGTTGGTGTGGACAAACGACAGCATTTTGATGTGCAGGAATCACCATCAAAACTTTGGTTGACTTTCCAACTTTTCTAACCAGTCATCTGGAACTCCAAACCCAAACAAGAAAACAGAATGAAAGTGAGACGTGGAAATAAGGAGTTCCAGGGAAGTAACACACTAGTACTTTTTACACAGACACACAGCCAAGAGCTCATACATCTCATCCGCTGGTGGAAGATAGATGTATGAGCTTCTTACACAAATACATGGCGAAGAGCTCACACACATAATGACCCTTTAGTTGCAGAAAATGCAGTGCATTGTGCCGTGTCCATCCCTTTGAAAAGCGGCTTGAAAATTGTGAAGTCGTCACACGAAAATTTACTTCTTTGGTTCGGTTGAGGCCATCAAATTCCTTGGATATTCTTCTTTCGGACACAAGCATCTGGTGTAACTGTTATTGATGCCTCTCGGATGCCATCATTTAAACTGGAACAGGACTAGAATTTTGTTCTGACACAGGATCCTCAGTCCATCAGCTCCATAATGCTGTGCCTGCTTCCCTCTTCACCGCCAGCCTTAAATTGATCTTCGATTCGCACATTATACTGGCACGGTCGTACCTTGAAGTTGCTCTACTGTCCTCTACCCTGTGACTCAACCCTCTTCTTTAACTCTTCGATGGTGAACATCATTTCAGAGTCCAGTCCTCCTGCAAACTGCCAAGCAATAACCAGAATTATATCAAGTATGCTCAAGGCTTCTGATTCGACTACAGAGAAAAACTTAACTTTCCGGTCATGAATAAATTGTTTCCTTCATGTAATGTCTGGCCGATTTCTTCTCAAAAAACAATTGTGGCCACGTTTGATCTCACAAATCATGAGAATTTTACCAAGCGGGACTTGGAAAGAATCGCCCTTTTGCATGGTTATAAAGAAAAATGTCTTCTTTTATTATCTTATATTGTATATATTAACCAAAACAATGGCCTATGATTGGAGAGAATTATTCTCAGAAAATTGAAGTCCAATGACTTGCCTGGTGTGCTCTGTAAGCAAAACGCACCACCCCCTGGAAGAGAAGTGCCTTTTGTGCCGTCTCCTTTTCTGAAGGTCGAACTGATTCAAGCTCCATTGACACTCTCCTCATGTAGACTCTTGCAAGTTGCACAGATGCCTGCTTCATCTGCAACAAGTATATGTTAATTACTACCTCTTGGAAAAGGCTTCTACGGAGTTCACAGTACTACACCTCAAAAAAGAAATTTATATAAAAAACAAACTTTTGTACATGAGAAGGTGATCATAGGAAGAACGAGTGATTGAGGTGATAAATGAAATTTTAGGTGTATTAACATTTTATGGTGCATCAAAGCAGCATTCTTTTTTATAACGTTGATGTTTTTATTGTGTTAGTGATCATAACACACACGTTTGTATTTAATCTATGGAAGCACAAGAATCATCACGTGCATGCAATTACTTGAGGCCATAAGCAACTTAGAGCTACCTTGCAAACCATCCCAGATTCTAGCATCCAATCAGTTGGAATTTTGCACTCGCTATACGACAGCATACTTGCAGTCCTCAACTTAGTCAATCTACCAACACTCCGCTCCAATCTTTCATCATTAAAATGGATATAAGGAAAAATATATATTTGATACAGAACTAAATATAGGACAGCTGAGTAGTCAGAAGAGGACGGATCATCAGATGATACTCACTTATCTAGTAAGTTTGAAATTTTTTTTTGGGTGGCCTCACAGGGTAGGCAGACATCATCCTTGAAAGAAGAAACTTCAGCTTCTAACCGTTTCAGATCACGGAATTCAAAGGCAGCCTCACGCAGGGCATCAGCTTTCTTTTCTGGCCAGTCAAAATGCTTCAGAACAGCTCTCTCATCAGCCTGTTCAGCATATAAAAGTGAAATCACATAAGTATAGACAAGATGCAGCGATAAAATATCAGTGACAAATCAGAACATAAGATGTTAAGAATATTCTTCAATTAGTCACATTGCAAATAAGTCAAAGGATACAACATATTATGCTGCCATGCTGCAAACATAAATATCTATCCAGTTTGATAGAAAGTGCCCAAACAAATGTTTGAGAGAACAACACAATATATCCAACATATTTGAAAAAGTTATCGATCTCATTAATGTCAGTATAGGTGTTAACTATATTTGCATAGAGTTTTGAGTCAATGAGCTTTTTCCCACATTCATAATAATCTCGCCAAACTAACCACTATGATCAATAAATCCATTGGATTTCAGGAAGATAATCGCCACATGAAGGCATAAAAATGTTGCTAATTGATGTCAGCTTTTCTTGTTCATTAGAAAAAGAACTTGTTTTCTCATGACACAGTACAAAGTTAGAGTCAAGGTCAGTTTATAAAAGATTGTTTCAACCTTAAAAATCCATTAAGTGCTCAAGACATTCTTCAAATTAAGATGAAGGTCAATAAGTTGTTTTTCTCATGCTTCAAGTAGAACTCTCTATAGTTTCGCATTGTTGCTCATAAGCCAACAGTACCAATGGACAATGAAGTCCTAGGTTCATTGTTGAAACATCAAACTTTCCTTAAAGCAAGCTCAATCCCTACCAAAAGAGTGTAAAAACATCAACAGAGCAGTCTTCTTCATATATTCAGATAAAATAAAAAAAGTTCTTAGCAATGTATTTGCAACTCCGATGATGTCATAGTCTATGCAGAAATTTATCCTTCATTCTCACTGTAACAACCATCAACTTGTACACAAGCCTTACCAAGGTGGAGAGCTCTCCATCAAGCCAATCAACAAAAGTCAAGACTTCTTCCATATTTGCGAAAGACACTGATCGCACCTTCTCTATAAGATGTTTGATGAGGTGCCTTTTTGTTTCCACATCTGCTTTGATCTATGGAAGACATTAGGCAGACATGAAAAGAATAAATACTTAATGTTAAAATGTCATGACAAACAGTTGTTACCAATTTTTCTCTGGAGTTTCCACGCAAAAAAAAAAAAAACAGTTACCGCTAATAGGTGAGCTGATCGATGTTGAAGTTCCCCGACAATGCTAAGATGTGCCTTGTTAGACTGAGGACTGGCACAACTGCCATTGTTCATGGATCCTTGCTTTCCAGCTTGCTTCGTCAATGAATGATACAATTCAGCTAGTGCAGAAGCCTTATGCATTGTCACTTTTCCTTGTGCATTATGAGGTGGTGGCGGTGGTGGAGGCGGCGGCCTAGCTATAGGGGATTGGGGAGCTGCCAAAGCTGGAAAATGGTTCTCGACCAAAACTTTCAACTGGACTTCTACAGCTTTGGTGATAGGATTCAGTACTGAAGACTGGTTTTTGCAATTATCATGTCTTCCAACCTCCATTTCTGCAATATTCTGTGACTTTTGAGGAACAACCTCCAATACACCTATAAATCCAGACTTTCTGACTGATTCCACCTGCAATTAATTCACACTGAGGAACATGTTAGATTTCATCCATTACAACTTGAAATGAGTATATAGATAACATAGGTTCAAACTTTTCTCCATCAGCCTTCACAACCTGATCAACTTTAAAGTGTATCACAAAAGATTAACATGTTAAATCCAACATCAACAAATATTGTTCTGTAATGGCCTCTTCTACCAATGTAAATAGATTTAGATGAAACAGCTGTAGTCCCAAGCAAGCTAAGGAAATAAGAGAATTATATGACTTAGTGCCTTTTCTTCCAGCAACCACAGTGCCAAATTCGAGTGTGCGAAGATATGACCATGCACATACCTGGTCATGCTTCTCTGAAGCTTTAATTTTTGATTCAGCAGCAGAGAGATCTTTCTCTAGTTTCTTTTTCTGTGACTCCAATCCAACATTGAGGACCTGCAGCTTCTCTATCTGAGCCTTCAGTGCCAACACCTCAGATTGCAAGTCCCTCACCATTCTCTCACTCTCATCAAGTCTACCCTGCACCTCTTTGATCCTTGTACTGGCTCCATCCTCAGGCCCCTTAAAATTCGATTCCACCGTCCACTGCAACCGAGCATGCTGCTCAACAACCTGGCTTCCATGAAGACCAGCGACCTTGGCATCCTCGTGAGTCCTTTCTTTTGGAATTCTCACATCATTGACGACTGGCCTTAGCTTGTTGAATTGGATAGACTTTCTAGCTACATTGGTGCTGCTCGGCCTTGGCCTCGAGCCCTGTGAGGCTCCATTAGCTGTAACTACTCTCGGACTCTCCTTCATTCTGGAAACTCTGGCTCGACCTGCAGATGACACTGGCGAGGAGACCTCGTGATTAGCAGTGGAAAGCTTCTGCTTCATGATTCTCTCTGGCACAAGAGCTGCTTCAAGGGTGACTGTTAGGCAAGAGAGTTCACCAAATCAGTCTCACCATAGAGCAGAAGACGGAGGAGCAGGTAAGCATGTTGGACGGTGAAATATATGAAATTGATCAGTGGCTCAACAGTTGACTAATAGCTGAGGTGCAGCAGTTGCTTTTAGATGCTGCACAAGCCACGGAACTAACAACCAGTAGCTTCAAAGCAGCTGTGATCAAGTGACCGCCAAAAATTTAGTCGTTTATGTGTACAGAGAGTCAGAGAATGTAATCAAAGGAGAAGGATTAGCTGTTGGGTTTGGGAGGTTGACATGATGCAGGAGGAAGATCAGTGTGTTTGTTTCTGTAGTAGGAAGAAAACTTAGTCTCTGTGCAACTGATAACATAACAAGTTGATATTGGCCTTGAAGTGAGAAGGTAAGCTTATTGAGGAAAGGAAAAAGATACCACAAACTACAGATTTGATAGCATGAGGAAGTGTTTAACAAGTTGATATTGGCCTTGAAGTGAGAAGGCAAGCTTATTGAGGAAAGGAAAAAAGATACCACAAACTACAGACTTGATAACACGAGGAAGTGTTTTAAAGAATGGGTATAATGACAAGTGCATAGCTCATACTAAATATGTCGGCTAAGGAATCAGGGATGATGACACAGTCAGTTAAAAAAATGACTGCATGCTGTAAAGACTATATTCATTGATATAAATTTGATAAAAATTCCCACCAGCAAAAACATAGAAAAGATATAGAGGCTTTGGATTCCCATTCATGAAATTAAGAATAAAAAAGGACAATTGGAACAGTCTTTTTGGACTATTTACTTTCATAATGGGATGCAGTTGATCTGGACTATGGAAACTTCCTTTAATTCCTTCCTCATGATGCCCCAACAAAGCCAATGGGTAATCTCTTGCATGCTTTAGGAATCCTGCCACCATCTAAGAAAAAGATCAATGAGAATAAAACATTACACACACCTCCTCAGCTTAAGACATATCCATATTGAGACAAAATGGAGCTAACTACCATGAGATAAGTCTAATTTAACCCTTTGACCATCTCTTTAACACAAGTTTAACTCTTTTTTACCTATATTTTGGTGTGATTGCAAACAACTGCAGCATCCACCTGAAATACTGTCATGTGTCTCTGATACATGTCCTTTTCCAGGATAAAAGACTTTGGCTTTACCACCCCAACAACTGTCTTCATCCCTGCTAAATGGAATAGCAAGAATTATAAGGCCACAACCATAAAGTTTGCTCCACTTACTTCTTAATTTACTTAACCCATCTCATAACCATTTGACTTGATCTTCCACCATAATCATTAAGTTCATCCAACTCCACGAATATTTTTATTTGATGGCCGCCCACAGAATTTTGTCAGCTACTCAACACTATAAGAATGTAACCATTGTATTGTAAACCAAGAAATTTCACATGAATTCAAGTTTTATATGGCAGTACTGGTCATTCACATGCTTAGCCCTTAATAAGGAACCATAAATAATATTCACATGTAATTTGACCTGATCTGCACCCCTACCACATGTTCTTTCTCCAACTGCTTAAGTAGAACAAGAACTGAATGCAACAAAATAAGCCCAGTGATCACAAAATCCAGCAACAATCCCTTCCAAGTGCACCCATATGTACTGAGAAAGGCAACAAGTGGAGAAGATGCAGATCACCGGATAGCAACGCAGACCAAATTGAATGTCTACTTGATCCTTGCCAGTGGACAGAAGACACCGGTTTTTGTCTGTAGCAATCCCTCAAGCATCTGTTGTGCAGGTAATCAAGCAGGAGTGTCTGCAAAATCTTGATGTGGGGTCTTGTGCCTACTGCGATCTCCTTAATTTTTCTTGTGGTCTCACTGCATCCCCACGGGAAATTTGTCCCTTGTAGATGATGACACGGCTTGCCACATGCAAAATGAAAGCTCTTTGCATTCATTGCTTACCTTCGATGGCATTACACGATCCAATATCCTTTGCATCCTTGAATAAGAAGATGCTGATCAAATTAAATAGCTTTTTCTTTCTTTTTCACTGATGAATGAAGAGGCAGCTAGAATGTGATTGCAGATTGACAAGCCTCTTGTGATGCCAATGCAGAGCCTGCATTGCCTCCCTCACTCTTACAGACAGAACACACAGTTTATGCAGCAATAATATAGAGTGTACGTACGTCTTCTGATCTCCTCGGTTCTTTCCTCTGCAAACAATTCACGGGAAACTAAATGGTACCTGAGTTAGCCGACGGAATTGGCGTCCGTGAAGCGAGAGAGGGAGAGAGAAATGCTGCTGCCGAGGGCCATGGCATCATCTGATGAAGCCAGAGAGAGCACAGATCACTCGTCGTGCTCCCTCTCTGGCACATGCACAGAATGGCTGGGTAAGACGAGGAGTCCCACCCCTTAAATATATGGTGTGGGTGCAAATGAGAGGAATGTGTGAACCACACCACCTCTAATAATTGGATCCAAATTGGATCAAGCCGATCCGGTCGAACCTCACCGGATCGGCTTGATCGGATATTGCATTTGTCATGATCCAATTCCATGAAATAATTGAATAGATCTAACTTTATAAATCGATTTAATTCTACTCCCATATGTCACATAGGTGGACTAGAACTCATCAAAGCTTATGATATGATTGGTTTTACCTTTGGACCCAAACCAGGTTGATGTAAGAGGAATAGCAGCGGTTTATTATTATTTTTATTTAATGATAGAGAGATAGAAAGAGAAAAAATAGATAATAAAAAGAATAATTATCAAATTCTCTTTGGCTCAACGTCACACGTAAGGTAGCAAAAGAACTTAATTCATTAATTTGGTGCTTTACTGTGTCGTTTTATGTGAGACTGGACCCGTGGATCTGGTGACTAGGATTTCTAGTCATGACTGATAGAAAGAAAGATACAAGTGGTCGATGCAATGCTAGAATAAGACCATCAATCTGAACGATGCTGGTGGATCTGACATAGGCATCCGAGTTGGGCATGATGGCGACGACTTTTGTTGCTCAGCTAACTTGTCACTTTGATGGTGAATGGTGAGAAGAAGGGACGAGTAGCTCCCACTCGTGCTTTGTTTGGGTTGGCTTTGAAGCAGGTGGCAATTGGAAGGAGACAACAAGAGGAGCTGTGCACTTGCCGAATGATACGACATATTTCTCCTCTATTTGCATATGACATGAATACATATTTACGTATCATATATGAAAAATATTTCTCCTCTATTTCAATATGACATGAATACATATTTACGTATCAGATATGAAAAATATTGGAGGGACAAAATTCTCTCTCTCTCTCTCTCTCTCTCTCTCTCTCTCTCTCTCTCTCTCTCTCTCTCTCTCTCTCTCTCCCCTCGGTGTTCATATGATACTCGTAAATCGTTTTAACCGTCATCCGAGGAAGCCAAACTTATCTTCTGCTGCTGTCCGTTTCATTTCGAAGGTACAGAAATGAGCTATCTTTTATATTCCTAATATTTAATGAAATAGTTTTGAACACAGCAACATGTGGAAATTAATCGCTGATTTTTCCTTTTCTTTAAAAGCATGGTCATAAGTTTTGAACACATCATATTTTTAAAGTCTTGATCGTTGTCATACCGATTCATAAGACTTAACTTTATTAAATGTTATGGAGGAAACCCAATATTCATCGCATTGACTCTTTCATTATTTTTAAAATTTTATCTTATATATGAATATTTAAAAAATAAAAAAAATCTTATAATTGTTATGGGAAAACTGACATCGATGGCACCTCGATGTCCTAGGGCACCGCACGATTAATATTTTGAACTCTGTCCTTTCCTACTAATCGTTCACGTCTCATCGTTTTATCTATGTCATGTGTCAAAAGGTTATGTCATCCTAGACTTCACGTGGAGCGATATCAATTACGTTCGAGAGTAATGCACCATGTTCCATCAGGAGGTAGTTTCTCAAGGAAACCACTATAATATAAGCTCCACTAATACGTCCTAGTATGTACACAATCTGACTCAGAATATCTTTAACTTATTTAATAAATTTACTAATTTAATCATCAAAGGAACATTATCGAGAGACAGTTTTTGAAAGTTTTGAATCGGATCAATGAAATTTGACTTGAGGTCTGCTTAAACAAAAGACTATATTAGATTCGAATCAACTTTCATCTCGAATAACCAAAATATGCATGAGAAACAGTTTGTCTCGTTCGTGTCATCTAAGTAGAAAGAAGAACCAACACATCAATCCCTTCCTACCCGACCCATTTAACATCATTGGAGCCCAATATGAGGAAATACTTTCTTACCCGACCCATCTAGCAAACTCATCTCAGGCCCCATTAAAAATAGGACCCAATCATAATTTAAGCAAATCGGATAAACACGAGTATCTGAAAAGTTTGATCCGCAAATATTATCATTTAACAACGATCGGATGAGCCCCTGAAAATTTTTCTCCTTTAATTTTCGAGTAATTCGATCGCTAAAAAAGAAAGAAAGAAAACCCCAATCCACCGAACAATCTGGAAACCACAACGTCTCCTCCATTACACTTGAAGGATGGCAATTACTGTATCCAACTGCCCAGCTGTGATTCGCGCGGCAAGCGTCATCTCTCTACGTAAGACAGCGACGGAGAGAGAGAGACTCTAAGCAAAAGCGGTGGGCGAGAGTCACCCATGAAAGGTTTCACGGGGCAACCTCAGCCTATTGTGCCGCATGACACCTGATCCTTTTCGCGGGCCGCTTTCTAAGCTAATTAACCCCTTAAGAAATCTATAAATAAAAAAATAATATTATCATATCACAAGATGATTTATTCTTTGATGCATCGGAAGCTGCGTGGTCAAATTCAACGAAAGAGATGACGAGAAGGACATGAACAGTACAAAAGAGATGGCTGCAGTACAGGTTGAGCTCGTTGTACTGACGCGTGCAGCCACGGCTTTGGTACTTGAAAGTAGTGGTACCATCAAATCCAGGAAAAACGGCAGTACAAAGGCCACAGCCTGTGAGCGGGGCATAAATATCCATCCCCGGAAGCGGCAAAGTTCATGACGGTTCGACACCCGCAGCAATGGCGGCAGCCGCAAGTGCAACGGAAGGTAAAGGTGAGCGCAAATGGATGCAGGGAGGGAGGCGGGCGCAAGACGGGGACGAGGTAGAGCATGGGATGGGGTCAGCAACAGAGTCGTCGTGTTGCTGCCCTTTCCATGCACTGCCTCTTCCCTGGCTCTCTTCCCCACCCCCGCCTTGCTGTGCCTCTCCTCATTCATTTCATTATTCTCGAAGCCCATCTTACCACCTCTGTGCTGTCTGTTCCACCGTTCTGCCTTTTTCTGCCTCCGAACTCGTACGGCGACCGGGCAGCCACACAGGAGCAGGAAGACTGCTTCTTTTTTTCTTTCACAATGCAGGGGCGGGAATCGTAGTGTCGATGATGAGCATTAGAGGCAGGTAAGTTTCTTTGCAGGGCTCTAATCGATCGGCAATGACAAGTACCTTGGAAGTTGTTGCGGTCTCCCCGCACCACATCGCCCTTGCAGCCGAAGAATCTGACAATGTCAAGGAGGATGATTCATTGCAAAGCTTAAATAACATGTTTCGGGGCACAAATATATCTCATGTGTTAACTCTTTTCTAAGTGCCACATTTATTTTTGCCGGTTACAAGCAGAGGGGGAGAGAGAGGAAATAATGTTGTTTTCATAGACAGAGTATAAAGCATTATACTATTGATGCTCACAAGTTCTCAATGGCACGCTCCTACTAGCCTTGGTATAACATTTTCATACTTCCAAAGCACGCTATGCAAACTGTTAATGATCCCAATTCCCAATAGCTCATGAATTATACAAAGAGATAAGAATAGCAATCATAAAACTAGTCTTCGCCTATAAAAGTTTACTGGAGGCATCAGGCAAATAAATATTCACCACCACTTTTCTGTCCTTGCTCTCCCCTTTCAATGCATGTCGGAGGATCCACCACACTGTTCTAAGGTAACGCAAATACAGGTTTCTACCAAATCAAAAACTTTTACATATAAATTGGTTGATGATACGACACGGCCAAAGTGCGAACTGAAATTGCTGCACAAGGAAGACAAGGTCTGAAACCCAATTCAAAAAGGCCAATTGGATTATTTTTCCAAATATATCATAAGGGTCCGGCAAAATGCAAACTAGAAGTGTAACACATTAGACATAAGAAAAATTTTAAGCAAATGAGAAACATTGAACCACTACAGAAGTAGGTATTGACGACAATAGTTGGTGAGAAAGATATGCGAGTTTCCCTCTTTTCTTCTTTGATAAAACCATGTAGACGACTTTGATACCATTACAACAAAGAAACACACCATAACCAACCCAAACAAAAGGGTAAGAAGGATAACAGTCTCGCAACAGCTACAAGAGCAATAGCAGCAGCACCTTTAGGGCCACCATGACCAATCTAAGCAGCTGGCTTCTCCCACTCGAGGGGCTTGACTACCTCCCAGGTGAAGTCTGGGTCGTCCCTGCCAAAATGTCCATAAGCTGCTGTCTTGAGATACCTATACCCACCCCTCTTCAGGCCAAGGTTAATGGTGATCAGCCCAGGCCTGAAGTCAAAATTCTCCTTTACAATATTCAAAATCTCCTTATCGGGGATCTTGCCTGTTCCGTAAGTGTCAACAAACACGGACAGCGGCTCGGGCACCCCGATGGCATAGGAAACCTGGACGATGCAGCGACGAGCAAGCCCACTGGCCACAATGCTCTTAGCTGCCTGCCTGGCGACGTAGGCACCGCTACGGTCGACCTTTGTAGGATCTTTGCCTGAAAAGGCACCACCACCGTGTGCTCCCCAGCCACCATAGGTGTCGATAATTATCTTGCGACCAGTGAGACCAGCATCACCATGAGGTCCACCGATAACAAAACGACCAGAAGGGTTCAGATGGAAGATGGTCTTTTCATCCAAGTACTGCTCCGGAATAACAGGCTTGATAACATGCTCCTTCAGGTCAGCGGCAATCTCGTCGTTAGTCACGGTCTCATCATGTTGGGTGGAGATGAGGACAGTGTGCACGCGGACAGGAATCATGGCACCATGGTCGTTTCGGTACTCAACAGTAACCTGGGTCTTGCCATCGGGCCTCAACCAGGGACAAGTTCCATTCTTGCGAACCTCAGTGAGGCGAGCACCAAGTTTTGTAGCAAGGACATGGCTGAGGGGCATCAACTCAGGAGTCTCATCAGTTGCATAGCCAAACATGTGTCCCTGGTCGCCAGCACCAATCTCCTCAGGGCGCTTTGTGAAGTGGCCATGAACACCCTGAGCGATGTCAGGGGACTGCTGCTCGATGTTCACAAGCACCTTGCAGTGGTCGGCATCAAGGCCTACATCCTCAGATGTGAACCCGATAGCACGGCAAGTGTCACGGACAATTTTCTCATAATCAATATTGCCCTTGGTGGTGATCTCACCAAATACCATGACCATGTTGGTCTTGGTGCAGGTCTCGCACGCAACCTTGCTGTCGGGGTCCTGCTCGAGGCAGGCATCAAGCACCGCATCTGAGATCTGGTCACAGAGCTTGTCAGGGTGACCCTCATTGACAGATTCAGAGGTGAAAAGGAAGGTGTCCTCCATCTTAGTTAGAGCTGAATCTGAATAAATACAAGAGACATCAAGCTAATATACCAGAATAGTAATGAAGCTATATTAAGTTCAACCATCATGAGACGGTAATGGCAAGAACCACAAACTTGCATTGGATATAGGCATCGTACAGATACAGTTGCATACATGTCATAGAAAGATACGTATTGTAAACCTTAACGATGCACGAGCACCATAAGAACAGACAAACTAAACATGCCACCTACTGTTCACCAGGTGGAACAATGTCTGAGACCAGAAGCTTGGAATTATAATCTTGGAAGGTACAGACACATAAAAATTGGCAAAGAACTGAGTACAGTGATTAAGAAAAACAAAAGGAAGTCTGCCTTAGAATATCTCATCAGGGAGGAACCAGAATTTTCTAATAGAACCAACAGCAAAACTAGAAACACTTTGGATCTTCCACTACGTGTAAATGAAAATGACTCGACTAAGGGAGCATCCACACGCGATTACATCATCTAACTGGAAGAAGACAGATCTGAGATTCTAAATCACCAAAAAGATAAAAGGACAATGGATAAGAATTTATAGTCAGGTTTTAGTCGAACCGCTTTTGCAATACCACCAGGGATCCAAGCTTGAATCAATCTACCAGCTAAAAATGGAGAAAATTAACCGTGTTTTAAGGAACTAAGACACAATTAAATCTGAAACGCCGAGCAGATCCTCAGCTACGCTGGAAAGTTGACGATCTATAGTCCCTCCATCCAGCTCAAACTAAGGTAACAAAAGATCAACAAAAGGCAACCAGATTTGTTCAAGCTACCACCTTTTCCACCTTAAACCCATGAATCGAGCAAAACCAATCATCACCAAACCAGAAACTAACAATAAATTTCGTTCAAGGGTTTAGCCAATTCGAAGCCGACAGAAACATCAACAAGACTCCAAATCACTAATCAAGCGCATCTTAGCTTCAAGACTCCGAGATCGGCTCGAATCATTCATTCTCGAAACAAGCAAAACAGAGCTGTAACCAGGGAAAAAAACCATTACTTTCTACCAATATAAGTTGCAGGCAACACACAAGACGAACGTCTATTAAAAAAATCAAACGGAAGGAAAGATTGCTCACCGTAGAGCGAAACGAGAGGAGGAAGAGAAGAGGTGGAAGAACCCTAATCTCCGCCGCCCTCTCGCTGGTTCGAAGAGGATTAAGCCCTTTTCACGCCTTCTGGTGGTTAGAATCCCGATCCCATTTTATAGGCGTGGAGAGCGAACGCAACCAGCACAGGAACGCGTTTCAATGTCGTGACGGGAACGCCTTCAGGAATCCGATCGTGCCGACTCCGATCCGACCGCCCAAGGGACCGACGGTGCTCCTGGGCGCCGGGTCACCGGCTGCAGCCGGTGCTTTCACTCACCGACCGTGCCATCTCGAGACTCACTACCAACTCGGCTCGACCGTTTGGCTTACCAGCCGGGCTCTGTTGCATCCACCACTTGCAGTAATAGTAGTGCGTATTAGGTGTAGACTTGTCTCACATAGTTGGCTCGCTGTCCCCTCGAGCTGCATCGATGTGGACGGGTTTCAATACAACGTTTTCTTCTCGGTAACGTGGACAGAAATCAGGGAAGGTGCAGATCATCCGAGACCTGCTTCTTGTCCTCATCCAAGAAGGTATTTATTTGATCTCCAGAATTGAGAACGGGGAGGGTCGTCACCAAATACGTGGATCAGGCTGGGGGACGCGGCTCGCTGAGAGGACACGAGCTCTGAGCCGCCGAAGCGGCGTTTGAGCCGGGAAATTTGACTCGGTCCATCACGAGTAGGTCGAGTAGGTCCATTTGACGTGACGAGATGTCGTCACCTGACCCGCCAGTCACGCACGAACTTCTTAGCAGTGGCACGTGGCAGAAGATCTTGTGGGAAATTTTATTGTCATCGACGCTGATCATACATTGTTAATAAGAACACTAATTACCAGTTGTCTACGTGCCTAACGACACTACTAAATAACCAATCCAAGACCAACTTGTGTCAATTTGGCAATCGATGCAAAAGCTTTAGAGAGAGAAAGAGAAATTAGTTTAATAACTACCGAGGCAATAAGCTTTGATAGTTCAAATCTCTCCCGAGTCCATCAGATTTAATGACATTATTTCATCAAGTACGAGTCTTTCCTAATCGGATTATTTCACCAATTTTTTTCCCACTGAAATTATATTATTTAATTAAAAATTGTGAATCTTTCGAATGAAACTAGAATCCGATTGGGTATCTATTTTCTTATCTGAAATCTTTAGGAACCAGATATATTCGATACCAGAGAAATAAACTGGTGTTTAGTGGCTTCCGCGGACATACGGATGCTGCATTCATCCATCAAACATGCCGAATCGTGGGTTCGATGCCACGACTTGCTCACTTCAACATCAGAGTGAAAAATTAGCCATCTTTAGGCCATTAAAATATAATATTGCAAAGAGTAAATTATTGAGGAGTCATCATCCCATTACAAAGAAAGAATTGCTTATGTTCGTGTGCCGTCAGTGGCCCTTTGTCATGTCCGCGGTGGTGTCAATTCCGTTGTTGGTGGATGACACTGCAAGCACTTCCAAGTAATTGTTGGTTCAGTGACGACGTGCTCACATGAGCTCCAACATGGCTTAGGCTCCTTCTTTGGGCTGTTGCTTGTTGCCATCAGTATCTGTCCTGGGCGATTCAGCGTTCAGCTTCCATCCCAAGAAACATGCACGAAACATGCGTTTTATCAAATAGATTAAAGGAATGTGGATTACAGCTGGGAGAATCCAGCGTGCGTACAAAATGTGTATGTGCGTGTGACGATAGCACTCTTAATTTTCTATGCAGGTGCACTCGTCTTTGCATATTAGAATGTTGTAAATAAATTATTTATAAACTATAAAAATCGTTATCGAGAGGTTTTTACAAGACTTTTGGTGAGATTTTGCCAAATGAAATCCTTTTGACGCTCAAGTGAAAAGATAATATTAATATTATGAAAGAGAGAGAAAACATGATCTAATTGGTATAAAAAAAAAGGTTTAAAAGCAACAAAGACTCTACCGTACCTTATGAATTGTTACCTTCCTTAACGCGTGCTGGATTCCAAAATTGATGAAGATTTCTTTCGCCCCCTCCAGCAATGATAGATCCACACGCTCACCCTGACGCGGTCTCAGTAGCAGTTGTCGGGGGATGTAGTTGAAACTTTAACCAAAGCATGTCTGGGCTGACAGGAATCTGTGTCACATTCAGCACCAAAGAATGCTTAATTCCTCCACGATAAAAAGATCGAAAAGGTTCGAGAACCAGGTGCCGTGATTAAGTTTCGTGTCCACCTGATCCAGAATAGAATATGAGCGAGCAAGTCTCAACGATCTTCCACTAAGCTTTACGATCTCCTTTTGTTCATCCCAAATAGAATAATGCCATCTCTGGTTCCATGTCGTCCACTGTCGCTTTGCCACTCCACCAAGTATATACTCGATGAAAGCAATAAGAACACAGAGTACAAAAGCTTCGGGGAACGGTTAGCCAAACACCAAAAGTTGTCACCTGAGACTTTAGGGTTCCACTTGTACACAAACTTACCACTGATGGTATTGATGCATCTCACGAGCCTTCCACATTCAGACATGGATATCAAAGCAATAAGAAAATTGATGTTTTTTCAAATGCGCATTAACTTAGCAAATGTTCTAACCAACACAATCGGCACCTACAAGAATTCAATTATGGTCGAGCTTGATATTGCTAAAAACAAAAACACGAGTTAATCATGCAGCAGACATGATACAATCGATAGCTTGCTTGCAAATTCCGGTCATTGTGGCCTCTGGCCCATAAACCTGCAACAGAGTTGAGCATCTTCGGCTAAGCAACAGGCTAAAGTTTATGTCATGTCCAACCCGATACAAGTTAAATCATTAGAGTTACCTCGAGAGGAATGCCAAGTTCCTCACCCAGTTTCCTCATTTTGGCCAGACCAGTTTGATAGTTTGGACCACCTCTTCTAACATAAATGTGCATCCTTGCAGCCTTTAGATTTGATTCCTGTTGTTAAATATGAAAGAAGCAGATTAAATGTTGCAGAACATAAGAAACTGAACTTAATTTGGTGAACTGACCTTCTCCTTCAGGGCCTTGATGATACCATTGAATGTAGCAGCAACATCAGTAAAGTTTGCTATACCCCCTCCAATGAGAAGAGCTCTCTTACGACCATCAGGATCTGCAGTTGCACACTGACAGAAGAAAAGAACCATTTCCAATGTCAGCAGTAATGGACATGAACATGAGGAAGAGAAGTAGATGAACAGTGAAAAAAATAAAAGATCATCCAATTCATACATCAAGGACGACTCGAGCATACTGAAGGACCTCCTCCTCATTTGGAGCACCACTGTATTCCGCATAGTTTCCAAGTTCAGATGCACAACCTAAATCTCCAACCTAACAAACAGATTTTAAATTTGAAGGCATAAGTCTAGCATAGCCAGCAGCTCAATAAATACCATGTAGGTTTTAGTCAAGAGCCATGAAAAAAAGAAGTGCTGAATAATGTTTTTTACAAAATGTTGAGGAATAAAACAGGGCTAACTGTATCAGCATAAATGACACTAGCACCACCACCAGCCACCATTGTCCATATGCGTCCTTTGGGGTTTAAAACAGTGAACTTCAGGGAAGCACTAGTCTGTAACGATGTAGCTTAAGATCACAATCATATTCAAGACAGATCAAAGAAGCAACACAATTAGCACCATGAGATATAAAATTGACTGTTTGTTAGAACAAACAGATTTGTGGATTTAGAAAAAAGTTCAAATAAAAGTTGATATGATACTATGCAACGTTTAGTATAGTAAAAATTTTGAGGAATCTTTCTAAAGAAAATAGAGTGAGATTTCAAATATAGAGAACACATGTGGCATGCTGTACTGATCCTGCTAGCTTTCTCTGATAATTATTGTTAGATACCACCAAAATGCCCAAGGCACTGCTAGAAGGGTTCAGTGAGTAACAACCACTTGAGATATTGATAACAGCATGCACATGCAGAAGCATCTCAAAGTAACAAAAAAGCAATTGGATGAACAAATATAAATGCTGAAATTTTTTTTTCATGTCAAAAATGAATAAATAGATATTGCAAAGCTACAATGGTCTAAATGTGTTCTGGTTCTAGGTTTTGCATCTTAAAGAAGGAAGTCTCTTGAAGAAATCAATTTCTAGATGAACTGAACACCTCAAAATGAAAATCTATTGTTTACCAAAATGTTGTTTTTCACACCTAGGATTTAGTTGAAAGAATTGCCTCTTGGTGTAAAATGTTCTTGCTTTTAACTTCCAATTATATGATAGAAGGTAAAAGCTATCAGTACATAAGAAAATTATAGCACCGTGCAGAATAGGACTAAAGTCAAATCACATTCAAGGGCCAAAAGTAACTGAATAGCTTGACAAGAGTGTCTTGCCATTACTATTTTTATTAACTAAATGAGAGAAGTTATCCCTACATCTTGACCAAAACAAAAAGGAGTAGGGATCAGTGTGCCCTATATATGACAAACATGAGTACAAGTATATTCCAATTACGGGAGTCTTTGAGATCTATTTTTTATTTTGTTACCCTTAACCCTGTACAAATTTATCAGATCAACTAAAAAGAAATGAAAAACAGTATGGTCAATGTTGTTACCTTTTCATCAAGTTCATGAACAAATTTTTCTGTGAAGCTCAGGACTCTACCAAAGGGAAGTGGAAATTCTATGCTACCCCACCTACATTGTGTGTCAAATTCAACAGTAAATTCAAAGAGAAGTGCACATACAAGTCAGAGTCTTTCATAATGCAATCTTGAAATCAAACGCTGACAACATACTTCTTGAAGTTTTTGAAAGCAGCTGTGTCATCCAGTTCTCCTCGCATATCCAGTGGGTATGGTTCACCATTTACCAAAGTGAATGGGTTCATTTCTATGAAACTGAAATCCAAGTCTGCAAAAGGTGCAGAGAACTTGATTAATAATAGATATCAGGATGCCAAGAACAATAAGAGGGGGTGAACCAAAAATTATATATCTTTTTGCAAAGGTGACAAATTTTTTTTTTTTTATTAAAAAAAGAGAAGATATTTCCATTACAGCGTACTTGATGCTCACACATTAACTCGAATCTAATACCTATTAACTGTGTAATAATGCACTAATCAATCAAATGTCTTAACAGAGACACAAATGTAACAAAATGACAAAAAGAAAAATCTATTCAAATAACTGCTCAACAGGGAAAATTTATTATATACCACAATCCACTTCATTGACATGTATTACAGATAGTTTCGGAACAAGAACATAGAAATTTCTTGTGAACATCTTCAGGCATATTTACTCTAATCTCCTAGCATACCTTGGAACACTGTGAGAACTCCCTTTATGAAGTCCCCTATTTTCCCTCGAACCTGACAGAATTAGTGCAACAAGGATATTAAAGTATATGTCTTGAACACATGAATGCTAGCCAGCGGTGCAAATTTCAAGCAGAATTTGTCTTAAAGTGATATCTATTGGCGTACAACTCATGTATTTGAAATTTGGATGACTGTTGACATTTGCTGCAAATTCATCAATCCAATCAGATAAAATAATGATTACTTCTTCGAGTCAGTGTACTTCACCTCCAAGGGAAGGTTTGCGATCAACGGAGCACATGCCTCGGATGCCATGGACTTCTCTGTGGGAAGGTAAATCGTCTTAACCTTGTCCCAGTTTTCCTCGATTTCAATGCCACCACACTCGGAGAAGCTAATGGTGCAACCAAGCCTCTCGGAAACGATCGAGAGGTAGTACTCTTGATCATGGGGAATGAATGGCTCAATTATGAATGTGGTAATCGGAGCCTTGCACCCTCCCATCTCAACCTTTTAGCAACGAGAATACATTATAGATCCCCTCACAAGTTGGCTCGTTAAACAATGACAAAAGAAAAACAATAGATCACCTCCGTTCCCAGACGTTCCTCCACAAACTGCGCGGCCTGAGCCAGATCCAAGTTGAGAGCCACCAGACCGCTCTTCCCACGCTTCCCAAACAGCATGTCGGGCTTCACGACCAATTTCGTGGACGAAAGCCATGGTTCTTTGTTGACTAACTCATTGAAGTCCGTCGACTCTGTCACCTATTTTAACTCCACAATCACAAGTAACGAATAACCAACATTTGTTCCAAGGAATCCAATGTGATCTCCAGCGGTGAATGACTATCTCGTCAAAAGAAATCGAAATACATAAGCTCAAACCATCATATCGATCCAAACATCATCAACTGCAAAGAAATCCCACGAATCGATCGCCGAAGACAAAAACAAACGCGAAGACGGACTATCTGAAAAGTGGACATTGAGAGATTGGAAAAGCCAGGGAATGTGGGCGATTGAGATTGGAGTAAAAGGGCACCTGCGCGGAGCGGATCTGGAGATCGGTGCCGGCGAGCCGCTTGAGGTGCTCCTTGAGGAGGCGCTTGGAATCGTACTCCCGGATCTTCTTCCTAGCCATCTCCACCTCCTCCTCCAAACCAACAGTAGATAGTTCGGCCCCGAAGCAAACGCGCCAACCGGAGCGTCCATTTGTATCGATCGGTGGGTGTGAACGGACGGTGGGGATCGTTTAAGTGGGTAGGTGGGCGTTATTTTCGAAGGGAGGTGTTAGTTAGCTCAACGGACGGTGATGGACAAACCCACCTAACTCCCTTCGTCAAACAGGACGGGTCTTGATCGCGGCCGCATAATTTACCATCAGAATCTTATGCGAGCTAAAGCATCCACCGTCAATGTTGTGTTGAGAAAGGACAAGGGCCGTTGGATTTGCCTCTCGTTTTATTGCTGTGCGTTTGGGGAATGGTTAGGTATTCGATCCTCTCCAATTATGCTTTAAAATAAAAGTATCGAGCACAGACGTGGCAGTCAATGACAAGTTTCAAGAGCACCCGACGCCGTCAGATTGGCGTTTGCTGTTTGTTAATTAGAGAGGATCCTGTCTTGGAAGATAATGTCTCCCGCTTGAGGCGCCTCGTTTTCGATCTGCGTTGCCATTGACAGCCGTTGGATTTGAATACTCCGCTTGCATCCACCGTTAAGAGTGAGCTGATCTCCAGGTTGTAAGAGAGCACGTGATGTAGATCCGCCACGTGACTCTCGGTGTTCGAGGCCGGGCCACATTGGGCAGAGATCCTGACGATTTAGTGGATCACGTTGACCAATTTGATCGGTTTGTTCGGCATGGCATAGTGAAACCATCGTTGCAAAGAGTAATTACATGTTTGAAAACATATAATCTATTATTATCTTTTTTTAGATTTTAACTTCTAATTTGCAATTTAATGCTTGAGATGGAGGTACTAACACATACCATCTTGCCTTTTTACTACTAATTAGTATCAATGTATCATATGTGTTGATATGTATTAGTATAATAATATTTAAAAATAAAAATATTATTTATTTTAAAGAAACTATTATAATATATTTGAGTTATTATAAATATTAAAAAGCACATCTGTATCACTCCAATGTTGGGATATTAGATCTTATATTTCTAATTTTTTTTAACTTGATGATAGGGGATTAGACCAGCTCGCTAGCTAATCGCTACTAAGACATCTACGTGGAGGACAAGGGTTGAATCACTCCCGCACTTAACAATGATGTAAGGATAATAACAACTTATCAACATCATAAGCCAATCGTACACGGGAGGCCATCGGATCGATTATGTCAATCTCCATGGATAATGGTCCCCAGATGATCGTTCAGACTTATTTCTCCTTAATTGGCCTCCAAAGATGATAGCTTGTAAGAGGTTGTTTGAGTCTATCGACCCATGGACAAAATGGCAAAAGGAAAACATTATAACAATTACATATAGTTTCCTTAATAACTCAGGTATAAAAGTCAACCCCAAATATCTACTCAAGGGTTGGATATTTCCTAAAAATCATTCACACTCTATACAATCATAAAGAGCTAATTTGGGCGTCTGAGGGGTTGGATCAGAAAATTTTCACCGATCTCTATGTAGAAATCCACTGAAGAGATTAAAATCCACCTCGACCTAATCTTAGAACTTCAAAAACTACCTTAAAGTTCACTTCGGATATCTGCGTCAACCAATTCTCAAAGTTATCACGAGGATTCATTGAATGACATTCTACTTTTGGAATGAGACCGAGCCATGCTGATTTACGATTGACAAGATATTTGATTATTACATAATTAATTTACGGTTGAAAAATAAGAATTTGTAAGAAGTCTAGTTGTTCATAATTCTTCTTTTTTCCTTAAACGATCATAATGTTCTTTCTGTCATAAACTTATCTTTTGGATCTTCACAACACTGAATGGAGTTTGTGTCAATCGCCAAGAACGGTGCCCACTGGACTAGGAAAGAAGACTCATGGAATCTCTGATGTGTACCTCTGGTCTGAGATGTAGGATTGCCGACATCAATCAATCCATGATTCCACATCCCAACCACACTGTTCTTGCGCCCCTCTGCTGTCCTTTTGCCTGTCCGTCATCTCGGGGCCATGTATGACGTGCCTTCACTTGCTCTCGTGAACCAAAAGGCACTCTGTGAGATCAGCTTGTGTGAAGCAGCATGGAGGAGAATTTATTGGGAGGAGCGCGAGTGCCTTAAAAGACAGGAAGCAGGAGGAGACGACGCATCCCACCATTAGCTCCGATGAGTAACCTTCAACCATGCATCAGACGCTGCAGCATCATTCAGATCTCTGCAGTGCCCGTGACGCTCATCGATCATCGAAATGCAACGGTCGATAATGATACTCATCGATCATCTATTCGAGCTCGGTTGTAACACAGCTGAAGAAGAAGAAGGAAGGAGGAGAAATGGCTTTGTCAGGCGTCTGTTCATGGTTTACGTATACTTGTTAGGAGTGTTTTGTTTGACGAGGCACGTAGGCGAGGCCAATTAAGTAGGCTTCAACCACTCTCTCCTCCACAGGGCGTCTTGAGATGCTGCAGCCCGTGAATGTTAACTTCTGTTGTCGCCTGCTACGGCTCTCTCTCTCTCTTCTTTCTCAGCCACAATAAGCTAAAGTACAAGGCAAGGTCACGAGCTCTCTGCCTACACCACCACCGGCCTTTCTGCCTTGAATCCTTCTTTCTTTGTTCTTTCTTTCTCTCTTTTATTTCCTTTCTTCTGTTCCGTTTGTTCAAATGACAGCTCTAACCTTGAGACAAGTGACCGATGTACTTCTGACTAGTTTTGAATTGGCGTTCTGCAGCCACTGTTACTTCTCAAGTGTGTGTTGAACTTCTCATCCATGCAATGATTTCTCTCTCATCTCCATAAAATTTCTGTTCAGTGGCTGCTACGAAGAAGAGAAGAAGGGCTACAAAGCTCTAGAATCTTCTCATCATTCTCCGCAAATGTTCAGAACAGTTCACAGATCCACCAAGCTGGACCCTTTGCCTATATGTTAAGGCATCATTCTCATCGCCGTCACTAACACTTGCTGACCTTGGTTTTGTTTGCTTCGTTGGAAGCCAAACAAAGGATCAGAGAGAGAGAGAGAGAGAGAGAGAGAGAGAGAGAGAGAGAGAGAGAGAGAGAGAGAGAGAGAGAGAGAGAGAGAGAATTTGTTGAGATTCATGTGGGGAAAGTAAAAGAGTACCAGACAATGATGCCATGATAAATAAGAGAACACCACATGGCACTGTCTCATGTGAAGCAGCCTTGGCGCTTCATGTGCACCTCCTATCATAAGTAACACACTCCACCTCTAACTGATTCGATCAATGGACGCCAACTGCAATCCTCTTCCCCTTCTTCTTCCTCTCGTTCAGCTCAAACTAAAGTAGCCTTCTCTCTCATCTCCCCTTCTTTCATCTCGATGGCAATTGGTCATCTATCATTTTCCATGTCGATCACAGTCGCAGTTCTTCTTCTAGGCCTTCCGAACTCTGATGGAAGGTCGCATTACCACAAGCACAAGAACGGTCACAAGGACCATGGGGGCAACCAGATCTCTCTGCCACCAGAGACCGCCCCTGCCGAACCACCAGGCAGTAGCAACGACAGCAGCGATAATTCGAGCTCAGAACCATGTGTCTTCGACGTGAGATCGTTCGGAGCACTTGGGGACGGATCCAGCGACGACACCCAAGCATTCCGGGCTGCATGGAAGGCCGCGTGTACGGCCGAGTCGAGTGTGCTCCTCGTGCCATCGGATGGTGTGTTCATGATCACCTCCACCATTTTGTCGGGCCCATGCAAGCCTGGCTTCGTTCTCCAAGTGAGCTCAGAAGAACTCACCTCCGCCTCCGTCGTTGTTCTTCTTAGATGGGATCGCTTCTTATAGCAGGGCTCTGCTGTGTAGATTGATGGAGTGCTGATGCCCCCTGACGGACCCGACTGCTGGCCGGCATCGGACAGCAAGAAGCAGTGGCTAGTCTTCTATAGAGTCGACGGCATGACTCTGAAGGGAGAAGGCACCATCGAAGGGAACGGCGAGGACTGGTGGAATCTCCCCTGCAAACCTCACCGAGTACGTCGACCACAATCTATCTTAGCGTATTCAAAGGAAATGAGCTAAATCTGTGGATCTAATTCCATTTCAGGGACCCAAAGGAAGCACATTGCCCGGACCTTGCGACAGCCCTGCGGTGGGCACTCGATTCAGAAAGTCGAGACATGTTCTTCTATTCAGCTTGTCTCATCTCAGTGTCCTGTTTTCTCCAGCTAATCAGGTTCTTCATGAGCTACAATCTGACCGTGAGAGGCCTGCGCATCGAGAACAGCCCTCAGTTCCATGTCAAGTTCGACGGCTGCGAAGGGGTGCACATCGAGGACCTTTCCATCAGATCCCCTGCTCTGAGTCCCAACACCGACGGGATCCATATCGAAAACACCAAGTCCGTCGCCATCTACAATTCCGTGATAAGCAATGGTCTCGACTCGGCTCGCCCTGTCCCAACCTCGCCCCCTTCCCTTCCAGAAGCACTAATCCTACTGTTTTATGATGCCCATAGGAGACGACTGCATCTCGATTGGTCCGGGCTGTTCCAACGTCGACATAGCCAATGTTACTTGCGGGCCAAGCCATGGCATCAGGTGCAAAGCTTTCTGCTGCTGGAGTAACTCTTATGATTTCGAGATCGCTGAATCTAACGCAGGTGTGTCGCAGCATCGGGAGCCTCGGCGTGCACAATTCCCAGGCGTGCGTGTCGAACATTACGGTGAGGAACGCGAGGATAAGTAATTCGGACAATGGGGTGCGGATCAAGACATGGCAGGGGGGGACGGGATCGGTGTCCGGCATCAGCTTCGACAACATCTACATGGAGAACGTGAGGAACTGCATCATCATCGACCAGTACTACTGCCTGACGAAGCAGTGCCTGAACCAGACGTCGGCGGTGTGGGTGACCGACGTCGCCTACGCCAACATCAAGGGGACGTACGACGTGCGGAGCCCGCCGATACACTTCGCCTGCAGCGACGCCGTCGCCTGCACCAACATCATCATGTCCGAGGTGGAGCTTCTGCCCTACGAGGGGGTGCTGGTGGACGACCCATTCTGCTGGAACGCGTACGGGGTCATGCAAACGCTCACCATTCCTCCCATGTCCTGCTTGCAGGAGGGGCAGCCGCAGTCGCTGCAGGAGAACCCGGCCTTGGGTTGCTGAGAACGCCCAGTTCGAGCCACCATGAGCGATCGACAGACAGTTTGGTGTAAAACTCAAGTACCACGTGGCAGCTCAGTCAAATTCACTTATTGAATGCTCTTCAGATGTGTTGACCAAAGTGGCTTTGAGTCAATGCTGTGAAGACTCGTGTTGCCCACACAATGGTCGAGAATGGAAGAGACAACATACAGTAAAAACTGCACTGCGTTTAACTTATCACGTGTATGTTGTTGAGATGAACCGACACTTTTTGTTTTTGAACCGATATTGCTATTTCCCCACCTCCCAGCCCCAACCCACCCACCCCCACAAAAAAGGTGTGTTTATCCTTATTTTATAAAACAGAAATTATAGGTTAAAAAATATTAATATCTCTTTTGGTTTATTTGAGTCTAATTCTCAGAATAATCTTCCGAAAATCCTTAGAGAATTATATTTATTCAAGAATTTATATTTATATTTTATTGGTTCGTGTACGGTTTTGATCATGGGCTAGAGCCCACATAACCCATCAAGTAGGACGACTCGACCTACATCAAAACCGGCTTCGCCTCTCTCTCGCTCTCTCGCTCTCTCGCTCGCTCGCCGCTTCCCGCTTTCTGTCCGACTGTGGACCAAACCATTCAAGGCAAGTCAATCCCGTCTTGTTTTCGCCAAAGCAGATCAAATTTAGGGTTTTACGATCAAATCGTAGTGGTTTAGTTGTACAATTGGTCCGCCCTGCAGTAGTTTCTTCTTTACTTATGAGATCGATTCTAGGTCATTTACGTAGATTAGGGTTTCGGTCGCCTCTTGCTCGTAGTCTGTTTGATTTCAGCCGAGTGTCTGTTGATCTCTCTTAGTGTGTGATTGCAAGGCTCCGGAGAAAAGGCGATGCCGTCGATTCAGGCTGCACTGCCTCCCGAGCTTGCTGACAACGTGATCAGGGTAATGACACTACCGCACTTCTCGTTTGCACGGCTCGCTACATTCTTCGATTCCTTAAACTTTGTTCTTCTGATTGATTTTAGTTGTATAGAGAATGCCTGCGGAGGGCGAAATATATTGGCCATCAGGTGTGTGTTAACCCTCTTATAGTGTTTTTGTGACGAAGAACGTTGTTACTGTTTTATATGCTTGATTCTGTGTTCCGATGTCTGTCTTAATCCACTCATCTAGGTAAATCTTGCATCCATTCTTTCTTGACGGATCAGATGCTTATGGCATGCTATAATTATATAACTTATTGAACCCCATCAGGTCTTGTAATGGTAGGATTTTCGGCTATTGTATATGCCTGAATCCCATCTGCATGACCTATATGTCTCTCCTGTAACAATTTATCTATTTGATGCTTGTGTGGTTGCCAAATATATTCTTGATTGTTAAAAAAAAAAGTTTATTTTCTATTGGGTTTAACAAAACAATGAAAGCAGTGTAGCATAATTTTTTGGCGTGAAGAGTGCCCTCTTCCTCGATTTTAATTGATTATCTCTTTACTCGAGATACAAAAATTTCGATATTCTAGTGCTTTAGTTAATTTGGGCTACATACATGAAAACAAATCTAAGGAAGTTCTGGGATATTGCTGAAGTATGGAGAGATTAAACGATAATATATTATGAAGATGACATGGGAAGTGTAAATGCAGTTAGAATTTGTGGCTGGATGAGTCATATGGTAAGACTACCCATTTTCAAAGTGCCATGGCATGTTGAACTTTTTCAGTTATTAAGGACTACTTGTACTGCCTAGTGATATTGATCTTTTTATTCGCTTAAGATAGAAAATTGCCAACTAACAAGAGGCATTTTCTCCGCTTAGCTAGCGTAAGTTTAGTGCATCTTGATATGGTAAGAGGGAGTGTCACTATGGATTACAGCATTGTGGGCCACGCTTATGGGAAAGGTTATGTTGTTGGTTCATGGGAAGCTTGGACATGGACACAACATGATGCAACCCAGCAGATACATCGATTTTAGGAAATGACACAGCATGAATAGAGTGCTTAATATATGCTTACATATATGAGTTATTAGTTCGCAAGCATGTAGGACGGTTATCTAGCATGGCCATTGTGAGTTTTGACATATCTCCAACATGGTCACGGCTTTAGATTTGTCACTTCTATTCTTCCTAAATTGGTTTATTTCACCACTTCCCAGGTGCTATGTATTTCAAGTCAAGGAGACATGTCATAATAGGTTTTATTATGTTGCTTCACATTAATGATCTCATGCTTGGTTATAGTGCTTTGCACTCTGCGTCGAGAGATATCTATCTGGCATGTCGATTAGGTGTTTGACATGTGTTGCACAACTTTAGATTTTCAACGTCTGTGCTTTTAGGTGGTTTTATCCATCACTTTCCAGGTCCGAAATACTCTGAAGTCAACGAGCAAGTCCTAGTGTCTAGTATTAAGTATGTTTGATACTAATTGTCATAATCTGATTCAATAATACAACTGATATATTAACTTGATATGCTTAAAATTGCATGGCCCCAAAATATTTAATCCAAGTAAATGATATTAGATCCTTCCAGCCTATTAACCAACACAATCCCTTTTCCTACATTCAAAGTAGAATTTATCAAGATGTCACAACTTCTTCCCAGTTTAAGGCTTGTCATGTTCATTAAGATGCATGCCAATACATAGCTCAAAATCATACAGTAGTATGTGAGGTCAACCTAGTTGCGGCTCTATGTTATGTTATGAGTAGTCTTTTCCTAGTTGACCCATCATCGTATCAAATATTAAGTTTTGCTTTGATATAAATTATTGCACAGACATTACCTATCATGATCCAATCTGATGGTAATTGACCTGTCAACTTGATAGGTGTAAACCACATGATGGAAAATGTTATGCCAATTGGATGAGTTAGACTGATCTAGCTCTATATGCAATCATGCCTTTTTTTCAGTTCCATTTCCATTATGGGACTATCAGGGTGTCAAATTACTAGTACATTTCATTTGAAGGGCCTTCCGTAAATGTTGTGTATTATGCTGATCCTCAGATTGTTTGAAGTTTTTGATGTTGTTGTACTGAAGTTAGCTATATTGAGGATTTCAGATTACCCGATGCTTTCTTGCAGCAACACAACACTGAGCTTGTCGTTGGAATGGTGAGGCAGCAATTTAGGAAACACATGCACGAAACTGATCCTGAAAAAATACAGAAGCTGAAGGATGAGTAAGATAGCTACACGAGCTTTTGGCTGTTTTTCTCTTTTATGTTCAGGACTTTGATTCATCACTTAACACTGAATGACAATAACCTTGCAGCGCTGCTAGGGGCCTTATCAATCACATGCTCTATGAGTCGGAAAAGATGACGGGTCGTAAGTTCGCTGGTTCCAAATGATTTCCCTGATAATATATGTAATAAATCAGTGACCAATTTTGAACTAGCTGGGCTCTGTCTTATTGGCCTCATGTTGTCTTGTTCAATTCGTTTGCTGTAAAAGCACGTTTGGTGCTTAGTCCTTGTATCTTTGATTTTTTGAAGAGTTATTTTTTCAAATAGTGTTGGTGCCACTGGAAATTTGAAGTAATTCCTGTGTCCTTATGTTTTTGATCCTCCATATATCATATACCTTTAAGAACGTCTTAATCTTTTTCTTTGGCAGGCTTGAATCAATTTATAATCCGAGACTCCAATGCCTGGACTGTCATTCATTGCTCTTCCAGTCCCATTTTTTTGTGCATACAATGAATAATTACTCAAGATGATATAGATATGTGCTAATAATATTTATTGAGATGTGACACAAATGTTAGTGATAGATCTAAGAAGAATTTACTAGAAATTATAAATAAAGAATAAAGATCTAAATAACTTAGTTTGATTAAGAAGATATATAGTTCATCCCATATGGTTGGGGCACTGCTGGCTTGTTGGTGTTGTTATTGTTATAGCTAAAAGTTCTTGCCGTCAGTTAGTGATTGCATAGTGCACCTACTCCTCTGGATAACAACTTTTTAAACCTGTTTGCATATACGAGACTATAAAACACTCCTAGTTGAAACACGACAGACGCGTTTGCCGTTGGTTCTGCAGCAACACCTTTAACATATCTTTCCTGTTTCACTCGATCTTCAGGGACATGTTGGAAGGAAGAATGAGGAGCAACTTATGCTTTCCAAAGGAATTTGAAATCAGCAAGGCTTCATACTCCTTTCTTTTAACTGAGACTTTGTCCTTTATTCATTGGCTTCAGACAGTAGATTTCTGTGTCTGATTCTTTTGCCAACGTGAATTTGAGAAGATATATATAGTTGTTGTTGAATCTGATTTATGATCTAACTATATTTTGAGTCACGTAGGTCTACTTTCGATTAGAATTAGATAGTTGACACAGGATAAATTAGCATTACGTCGGAGGAGAACACGTCAGGATATTGGACGTTGAGTCGGAGGCCTGGTCGACAATCGACAGAAGGCTTCAGATAAAGATATCGGGCATCGGGCCAAGAAGAGTGGAGTTGCGCCAAGGAGATCGGGGTTGCGGAGGTCAACCACTGATTGGGCAACAGGCCGCAAAAAAGGACGATGCGCCAAAGAACCAGACGAAGCGTTGACCAATGATGTGCTAGATAATAGGATGTTGATTCGTGTTGTAATTGTCTAGATCGAAGTAGGGTTAAGATTTAATTAGTTTATAGGATTAACTATGATAACGATGAAGGTATAAAGCAAAACGAAGTGCCAAAGTCAAGTACGATTTAATCGTTGAGAGTTTAAGAGTCCGTCGGAAGTTCGAAGGTTTGTTGGAGTGCTGCCGAAACTGACCGAGAATAAATCGGGGGCTTACCGAAGGGTTATCGGAAGTTCGCCAAAAGGTTCGTTGGAAGTTCATGGAGCACACCGAGAAAGATCGAAAGCTTGCCAAAGAAGACTCGTCGGAACTCACCAAGGTCATCATGAAGTCTAGGAGCTTGCCGGGAGTCTGTAGGAAGGTGCCCAAGGGTTTGTTGAAAGTACGCTGGAAGTTTGTCGGAAGAAGACTTGACTTATCGGATTTTGTTTTGCTTAGGGAATGTCTTTAATTTTGTAGTTAACACGTAATTAGGATTAGATTTGGGAGGTAATCCCTTTAACTATGTTAGGGGCCGAGTGGGTCCGAATTAGGGTTGTGTTGGGCCGGATGAAGGGCCCAAACAGTGCCCTAGTGTCACGTTAGGCGGTGGCACCACCAGGTGGGCGATGGAACTGCTTGAAGGCTCAGTCTTCAAGATTGAGTCTAGGCAGTGGTACCACCCACTGATAGTGTGTTTGAGCGGTGGTACCACCAGACTGGACGGTGGTACCGGTCGCCTAGACTGGGCGATGGTACAGCCTAGTACATTAACAGAATCAGAGTGCATAGGCAGTGGTATCGTCAATACCCGAAAAACCCGGGATGGGAAGGTTTTTGGCTCCAAATTTGAATCAGATTGGAGCTTATAAATACCTCTCCCATCCCTAGGTTGAATACACAAGCACAAAGATTTGAAAGTAGAGAAACGCTATAAAATTCACTTGAGAAATCTCTCCTCTAGACTTAAATTATTTTCAATCTAAAAGAGAGGAGTGTGCTTGTAAGGGTTATCTCCTAAGCCCATCAAAAGGAGAGAGCGCTGTAAGGGAGTTTGTCTTCGCCTGTTAGAAGGAAGACGACTAGTGGAAAGTCGGTGGCCTCAAGTAAAGAGGAATTGGGAGTGGACATAAGTCGGATGACCGAACCACTATAAAAACAGTTTACGTTTGCTTCTTGCAAATTTACATTACTATAAATTATCTTTAGTTCGCTACTTTACTTATTCATTGCTTTTCTTCATTTCTAAATGCTCTCAAGTTTAAGTACTTTCGATACTCGTTCAATTGAAAATGGTCTTAAACGAAATGTTATTTTTATCGTACGAAGTTTTTCAAAATCACTGAATTTGTCGTACTTTACCGCTGCACTAATTCACCCCCCCTCTTAGTGCCGCTCTTGACCCCAACAATTGGTATTAGAGCCATGTTGTTTCACTTTTGGATTCACATCCACGAGAAATGACTCTTTATGGTTTTCAAGAGGGTTTTTTGATTATTTGTCATCCGTTGTTCAATGGGTCGGACTACACTTATTGGAAAACTCGAATGAGTTTTCTTGCTTTCTTTGAATTTGGATTTGTGGAACATTGTCGAAAATGGTTTTCAAACTCATTCTAAACCTATGTCCGAATGGAATAAAATTGAAAAAAAGATCGTTTTCTTTAAATGCAAAGGTTATGAATGTCTTATTTTGCTCTTTAGATAAAAATGAATTTAATTAGATTTCAACTTATGAAATGATTTTTGATATTTGGCACACACTTAAAATCACGCATGAGAGAACTAGTAGAGTTAAAGACTCAGAAGTAAACCTCTTAATGCACGATTTTGAGCTTTTCCGAATGGCACAAAGTGAAACTATTGATGACATGTATACCCGTTTCACGGATGTCGTCAATAGTTTGAAAAACCTTGGCAAAAGTTTTTCAAGTTTTGATATTGTAAACAAGATTCTAAGATTCCTTCCAAAAAGGTGGGATCCAAAAATGACAACGATACAAGAATCTAAAGATTTAAATAATTTTTCATTGGAAGAACTCATTGGATTGGCTCATTGATGACATATGAAATTAGCTTCCTTAAACACAACGAACATGAGAACCACCTTCCCAAGAACAAGAAGGTAATGACACTTCGAACAAGAGAATACCACTTGAATGATGACTCAAGTGATAAGGGCAATGTTGAGGATCTTGAACTTTTGACATTAACATTCAATAAGTTTATAAAATAAGAATCTAAAACTAAAAATGAACTTGAATGAAAGAAGAGGCCAAAGAAGAAGAAGGCCCATAAGAACGAATCGAGAATATTCGAAGGCGAAATGACAAATTGTGCTTTGATGGGCTTTGACTTCAAGGTAAGCAACTTAACCAAAACTCCTTTGATTTATTATGAAATCACTTGATGCCTTTCATGAGTTGCTTGATTTAGTTGGTAGGAATTTTTTTTATCATGCTTTTCTTTCTTATGTTTTTGAAAATTAAAATGATACTTACATGATTTATGATAATATATATTTGTACAAGACCAAATCCATGAATATTTACGATCTTCGTATGGCTTCTCTTAAATGCATGATTTTGGTATAAATACTTGGACATGCTCATGCTTGATAATAATGTAATGAAAATATTGAATCCATAAATATTTATCTTGATGATTTTGGTTTTCAACATGATACCTTACCTTTATATAAAAATTTTGAACATACCTTATGAAATCATGCTTGATAATAATAAAAATCTTTAAAATGTTTGTATCATGCTTAATGAGGATTTGAAGTAATAAAATTTGAAATACTATGTTTAGGAAGAATGTATTTTTGGTTTTGATGATTTCAATGAAATTCTTTTTCAGATTTATACGATGATGTATGTCTTTATGAAATCAATTGTAAAATTAAAAGACCTAACCCACATTACTATCAATAAACTTTCCGAATGAAAGAAAAGTGGTTGTAATGATGCCTTTTGTTCTTAACATGATGCTCGTTTTTAAATGAATTATTTGACCATGCTTTATGGTATCATATTTGATGATGTATGAGGATTTGAAATAATGATGACTTAAAATCACACATCGTGAAATAATGTGTTTATCTTGATTATCTTTATAACAAAATGGGTTTTAAACATGATGCTCGTATGAAAACAATCAACTATAAAACATATAAAAATAGGAAAAATGCACTATCATGATATCTTATGTGTTTGGTCTTGATGGTTTTAATGATAAAACGTGTGTTTCGATTTTATACATGAAACATATATATGCATGCTATGAATCTCTTAAATCGAATTTATTGAATGATGCCCCATGCTTAATGTTTTATATTTTATGATTTAAAAATTTTTATGATAGATTTTGCCTTTAGGTCTTGAACATTAATACTTGTTTGATATAAAAAGATAAAGACATGCTTATACGAAATAAATCATAAAAAGGAAGTGCATGATTCTTGAAATTATTTTATCTCTAGAGTTTTCGATTTTTCAATAAAAGACAATTGAATCCATGTATGTTTTGTGAATCTCATGAATTTCTTGAATGTGATTTTGATGATGTTTTTGAAGTTGATGAATTGAACTAGAATGAGATTTTTCAAAATGATTCATGACTTCTAAACTTTCGGAATCACAATCTTATTTTATCGGAATCATGACTTGTTGAGTAATGATAGCTTGAATACATGAATTGATGATTTTATTTGATATTTGAAATGTTTTTTTGATCTTGATGACTTGATGTTCCTTATGCATGAATATTCTTTTACTAATGAAATAATACATTCAAATGAATAACTTATCGATATTTATGATTACAATATATCTTTTGAAATATCTTTCTAATGTGATCTTAATAACTTAAGATGTCTTTTGTAATTCACGACATGATATAGTTATATCATTGAATTCTTTCCTCCCATTTTTTTGACAACGATAAAAAGGGAAAAGAAAATATGTTAACATTTGTAATCATGATCTTGATCTCTCGTCATTCGATACTTGAGATTTTTCTTGGGAATCAAGATCTCCTATTTGATCTCTTGAGTTTCTTATATAAAGAAAATACATATCAAAGTGAATCATGTTCTTTATACTTAATGCCTATGATTCTTTAAGATTCTTTAGCTCCTAAATTTTTTTTACATCACTTGCTAAAAGGGAGATTTATTGAAATGATTCATGGACTTCTTAGATTTATAACTTTTGGTATTCATGAAATGATTTCATTTATGCCTTGTATGCATCATGTGATGTAAACTCTTATTGATGTGAAAAGTTTGTATCATTATATTCCCTCCCTTCTTTTTTGACAAACACAAAGAGGGAGAAAGTTTCTGCTAGCTTGCATATTTCAAAGGAAGGAAAATTTGCTAGCTCAATCATTGCAATGGAAGAACTTGCTATCATGAACACTACCAACAATTGCATTCTTGCAATTTAAAGAGAAGCAAAGAATTGCTATCTCAAAAGAAGCAAAAAATGTAAAACTTAGAAAATTTACAATCTTACACTTGCTATGATGTAAATCTTGCTAGTATAATTGTAAAATTTATATATCTTTTAAACTAGCTAAGATGCAACTTCTTTTTTTTTTGTTGATGACAAAGGAGGAGAAGTAGATTGATGATTTCATACAATGAATGATGATTAAATATTTTTAAAATATTGCATGATGTTTTTGATAACATGATTTTGATATATGTTACTTGGATTTATTAAAATACAAGGATTCTATTAATATGACATATTGATAAGGGGAGTTTGGTTAAACTTTGGGAGTTCAGGTTAACTCCATTATCAATTAGTTGTCATCATAAAAAAGGGGAAGATTGTTGAATCTCAGATTTTGATGATGAAACTAATTAAGTGTGATTTATGATCTACACGTTTTGAGTCACGCAGGTCTACTTTCGATCAAAATTAGACAGTTGACATAGGATGAATCAGCATTATGCCGGAAGAGAACACGTCAGGATATTGGACGTCGAGCCAAAGGTTCGGTCGACAATCGACAGAAGGCTTCAAACAAAGATATCAGGTATCGAGCCAAGAAGAGTGGAGTTGCACCAAGGAGATCGAAGTTGTGGAGGTCAATCGCCGATTGGGCAACAGGTTGTAAGAGAGAACGATGCGCCGAAGAATTAGACGAAGCGCCGACCAATGACGTGCCGGGCAACAGGATGTTTATTTGTGTTGTAATTATTTAGATCGAAATAGGGTTAAGACTTAATTAGTGTGCAGGATTAACTACGATAGCGATGAAGACATAAAGCGAAACGAAGTATCGAAGTCAAGTACGATCGAATCATTGGGAGTTCGAGAGTTCGCCGGAAGTCTGAAGGTTCATCGGAGTGAAGTCGAAACTGGCTGAGAATAAATAGGGGGCTTGCCGAAGGGTTGTCGGAAGTTCACCGAAAGGTTTGTCGGAAGTTCGCGAAGCTCACCGAGAAAGATCGGAAGCTTGCCAAAGAAGACTCGTCGGAACTCATCAAGGTCGTTGTGAAGTCCAGGAGCTTGCCAGGAGTCCGTACGAAGGTGTCCGAGGGTTCGTCGGAAGACCGCCAGAAGCTCTCTGGAAGAAGACTTGACTTGTCGGATTTTGTTTTGCTTAGGAAATATCTTTAATTTCATAGTTAGCATGTAATTAGGGTTAGATTTGGGAGGTAATTTCTTTAACCCTATTAGGGGCCAACTAGGCCTGAATTAGGGCTATATTGGGTCGGATGAAAGGCCCAAATAGTGCCTAGTGCCATGTTAGGCAGTGGCACCACCATGTGGGTGGTGGAACCGCTTGAAGGCTCAGTTTTCAAGACTGAGTCTGGGCGGTGGTACCTCCCAGACTGGGCAATGGTACCGCTCACTGACAGTGTGTCTGGGTGGTGGTATCGGCCAGTACACTGATAGAACTAGAGTGCATTGGCGATGGTACCGCCAGTACCCGAAAAACTCGGGATGAAAAGGTTTTTGGCTCTAAGTTTGAATCAAATTGGAGCTTATAAATACCCCTCCCATCCTTGGGTTGAATACACAAACACAAAGAATTTGAAAGTAAAGAAATGATGTAAAATTCACTTGAGAAATTGCTCCTCTAAACTTAGATTGTTTTTAGCCTAAAAGAGAGGAGTATGCTTGTAAGAGTTATCTCCTAAGCCCGTCAAAAGGAGAGAACGCTGTAAGGGAGTTTGTCTTCGCCCGTTGTAAGGAAGACAACTAGTGGAAAAGTCGATGGCCTCAAGCGAAGAGGAATCAAGAGTGGACATAGGTCGAATGACCAAACCACTGTAAAAACGATTTGCGTTTATTTCTTGCAAATTTACATTACTGCAAACCATTTTCAATTCGCTATTCTACTTACTCGCTACCTTTCTTCATTTTTAAACGCTCTCAAATTTAAGTACTTCCGATATGCGTTCAATCGAAAACGATCTTAATCGAAACGTTTTTTTTATTGTATAAAGTTTTTCGAAATCATCGAATTTGTCGTACTTTACCACTGCACTAATTCACCCTCTCTTAGTGTTGCTATTGACCCCAACAGTTGCAAGTGATTAGTCCATCTTCATTCTTTTATGATTTCATCACAATACTACGTGGTTCTAAGGATGTGATTTGTAAGGAGGCTTTGGAACAAATGATCAACATAACTTCACAACAGGATAATCTTTGAGCAAAGAAACTATCAAGAAAAATACAAGAGAAACAGAGTACAAAACTAGAAGAATATGATCTTACGTAGATAGATAGGATCAGTGCATGATCATGTGTCTCCAAGAACAATCAAGTGGATTTCCTATTCTTCCAGCTTTTTCTTAAAACTGCAGCAAACCTCATAAGGTGCTGCTGCATGATAATTTAGTACTCCCAGGAATTGATGGTGCAGTTGGGAAGAAAAAGGTAATCCTTGACCGTTTACATAGAATTAAATAGTGGAAATTTGTGATGCACAGGATTTGAAATGCACCATTAAGTATACCTTTCAAGATGAACCAGGTAATGTTTGAAACAATAGCGAGTGCAAGTCATTCATTAAAGATATAGTTTTTGTGCCAGATGAGCAACGGAAAATGGTTCTTATTGATGATCAACAATGAGACTGAACTACAACCTCAACTCTCTAAAGAGCATAAGATGCAAGGAAATGTCATCTATTTTGATTCAATTTTTTTTCCCTCGTGGAATGTAGGCTATAGTAATTGTTGTTCCTGGCAACATAAATTTTAACTACTAGCGATAAACTCGAACTTAACAAGTAAATCTAAAGCATACAAAATCAAGCAGTGCAGAAGTAATCAACGGCAAGATTGGGTTTTGAATACTTTGTTGTGAGTATTTTGGAAGCCACTATGGCATTGGCAGCCTCTGTGTAATGAACTCCATCCCAACTAATATACTTGGAACCAAGTGGGCAAACTTTGGAACCGAAAGAACCACATTCCATTCTCTGATTGAAGTTGTATGGAGGTCCACCATAGCCACAACATGCCATCAATGCAGTCTCAAAGCCTGCAAAAGAGAGGCAATAAAAAGTTGCGGAATTTGTCAATAAGAGTAATTTATACTGTCAAATCAAGATTAACATGTTAAGACCATCAGTTCTTGTATACCATCAGGTGCATCAAAAGATAGATAAGCTTTAGAATTTACAAGAAAAATTCCAATTTACTTCCTCTCATGTTATCATCTCTAATATTCATCTCTTATCTTCCAATTATCATATTTGAATTTGTTTCCAATCAGAAAAAGCACATTGAAATTTTGAAAGAAATATGAACTATGAAGATAGATCGCTTACTGTATTTGGTGAAATTAGCAATGAGGTCATATTTTATAGAGTAGATATCAGTATAAACAATGGTGGCATTCTTCAACTTTGAATTCAGTTCATCACAAAGTGCACTCAATTGGGCATTGAATTCCTTGGCAGCATTGTTGAAGGGAATCAGACATCCATATGGATCAAGACTGCTGTCGTTTTTGCGTGGCAGAGCAAGCTTTTGAGGTAAACATCCTAAGGGGCCAGTATTGTGTACCCAAAAGTTTTTTCCTCCATTATCATACAAATTCTGCATTCAAGAACATGAAGATTGCACTGTCTTAATGAAAATGAGGAAACATAGCTGTCATTACCCACAAGAGTAAATCCACAAGAACAGACTATGGACATGAAATGTAGCATCAACCAAACATTTTGTTCAAATCTATGTTTAGGAACTGGGAAAGATAAGGTGAACATAGTCAATGCACTTGACATGGACATGAACAATTCCTTCATGAAAATTAGTGCACACTAACCAAAGTTTAATGCCAATCGATCTTAGGAATTGTTGTTGAGAAACTAGTGCAGCATATACCACGAATAATCAAATTTATAGTGCTTCGAAGATTTGCGATACCCAAGACTTGCCTTGATAGCTTTCTTTATCTCATGGATGACGGATGGAATTTTGCCGATAACCTTAGCATAGGTTAAATTTGCAGAGAAGGCTGCTGCCAAATCGTTCTGCCCTATGTCGATAGCATACAACGCATTCTGGAATCCCTCTGCATCAATGAGGCCCTTTGTACCTGTGACATTCATCGATGGCTAATGAGTACACGCATCGTCAAACAGTTGGATCACGAACGCAGGTTGATGAAGAAGAAGAAACCTTGAGCAACGAGCTCCAAAGATCGCAACTTGAAACGGAGGAACTGCTGCACTTGGATGGCCAAGGAGAAGGGCACATTGGGTGGCCGCGTACAGGAGCCGATCACCGCAAAGTTGGCTCCGTTCCTGAAGTCCGACCCCAGCGATTCCATGTACGGGCTCAGATAGCTGGAGTTCAAGCTCTCGCCTGGCAACGCGCACCGATTCGATTCATCCTCCTTGCTCGTTGATTGAGCCGAAATGGTAGCGGAAGACGGCAGAGGGAGGTGGGGGTCACTCACACAGGAAATCGATGACGAGGCGGCCGTCGCAGAGGCGGCCGGAGGGGCGGTGGAAGAAAGCGCGACCCTCCTGCTGCGGGAGGAGTAAGCCGAGGCCGGCGGTGAGGCCCCCAGTGTCGGAGTTGGAGTCGCCGAAGTTGAAGATTACGGGGAGCCTGCGCAGGCGCGGTTCGTCCGCAGTCTCCATCGGCAATGCCGGCAGCAGCAGCAGCAACAGTGACAGCGGCAAAAGGCCCATCCTAGGAGGTCGACCCGCGGCACCGCCCATCCCCGCACCGACTCAGCCGCTAGCTTGGTCGCTCGCAGTTCGCTGTCTCGGGATTCGCCAGTCTTATATCGTGTAGTTCCCAGATAGGATAAGATCAAGGACACCGATACGCGGCAGTTTTGTCGGCGTGCTCATCCCTCTCGCTGGACGCAACTGTGTGGGGTTTTATTGTTTCATGGGTGACAGAGAGACGGTAATAAAATATAATTAATTTTTATTTCTTTATTTGTAATTATAATTTAAAAAGATTAATTTTATTTCCTGACTTGTCATTCTAATTTAGAAAATAATTATAAACATTCTAAATAAAATAATATTATATTTGTTAATATATTTAATAAAAATAATATTAAATAAAATACGAAAATTAAAAAAATTTCCTAAAGGGCTCATCGCCCCGACCTCCTCACCTTAGATTTCCCTACCTTTCTTCAAAAATAAAAAATTATTTAGATTTCTTTAAATATTAAAATTTTATTTATAGTTTAAAAATTTTTTTAAATTTTTTTTAAATATTAAAATTTTTATTAGAGGAAAATATGTTATATGAAGTTTTTAAGATATTCTTTAATCCCTTTTAAGGTTTAGAATTCTATTGTTTGATTATATGATGTTGAAATTATTTATATGAATGCATGATATCTAATTTTTATATTTAAATTAAAAATATTATTTTATTATATTATAATTTATCTTTTAAATTATTGTTATATTTTAATATACTATTATTAATGAATAGATATTGTCAAAATTCGAAATTGATAAGATTGGGTAAGATTTGAGTTGAAATGATCTACAGGCTAAGCCTAACTAGTAGGTTAGGCCTAGCCAACAAACTAGGTCCAACCCACAGGTCAAATCCTAGGTTGTAGGATAGCTTAACCCAACCCAATATCGACAGTCATGTGTGATGCATATGACTAGTCCAAGAGTTAGCCCAACCTAGTATGGTACATATACAATCATGTGCAGTGTATATAACTAACATATAAACTAGCCTAACCTAGTCTAGTGTTATACAATTATTAATTTTGAGTTCAAACATTGATTGAACTAAATCAAATTTGATTAGTTTAGATCGAGTGATTCTAAATTGTTTTGACTTATTTAAGCCTATTTAACCTAAATTGAACCTAATCTAATCTAAATTATATTAGTCTAGGGTAATTTCAGATTAGTTGAATAAGGATTAGAGATAAGTTTAGTTAGGTTTTAGTTAAATCAAGTTCAATTGGATTGATTAAACAATGATTCAATTGAGGATTAATTAATATTATTTAACATTAATAATATTTGAAAGAGATATTTTAATGTGTTTTCTCATCCCAATATAAACATGATCAATATAAGATAATATTATTTTCCTATCGAGGCCATGTAGGGCGATTGTTGAATCTCGGATTTTGATGATGAAATTAATTGGTAATTTGTTTGATTTAATCATGTGCAGGATTAATTACGATAACGATGAAAGCATAAAGTAAAACGAAGTATTGGAGTCAAGTACGATCGATTCATTGAGAGTTCGAGAGTTCGTTGGGAATTTGAAGGTTCGTCGGAATGCTGCCGGAATTTGCTGAGAATGCATCGGGAACTTGCTGAAGGATTCATCGGAAAGTTCGTCGGAAGTTCATGTAGCCTACCAAGAAAGGTCGGAGCTTGCCAAAGAAGCTCGTCGAAACTCGCCAAATAGATTATGAAGTCCAAGAGCTTACCGGGAGTTCATTGGAAGGTTGCTGAGAGATCATCAGAAGACCACTGAAAGATCGCTGGAAGCTTGCCAGAAGAAACCTTGATATGCCATATTTTGTTTTCTTTAGTACATGTTTTTAATTTTCATAGTTAGCATGTAATTAAGATTAAGATTGGGAGGTAATCCCATTAACACTGGTTGGGGCCAACTAGGGCCATAATTGGATTGGATTGGGTCAGATTTAAGGCCCATCCAGGTTGCTGAACCCTGTATGGTAGTGGCATCGTCAGACTGGGGTGGTGGAACTGCCCAGGGCTCAGTCCCCTAGGAGCTTGGGCGATGGTATTGCCTAAGTCAAGCGGTGGTATCATCGGTAGTTAATAACTGTCAAGCGATGGTACCGCCCCACAATAGAATACAAGACTCTGTCAAACGGTAGTACCAACAGACTGGGCAATGGTATCGCCCAATGTCAGAGTCAACTGGCGGTGGTACTACTAGTACCCAAAAATTCAAGATGAGACCTTTTTTGGCTCCATTTTTGAAGTTAATTGGGGCTATAAATACCCCTTACTTCTCAGCTGGTTATATACATTGAGAATAAGAAATAAATCGAAACTATAGTAAAATAACTTTCAAAAGTTGAGTGTTCACCCTCACCTTCTCCAAGTATAAAAGTTTGTAAAAAGAGAGTGAGTCACTTGTAAAGTTCTCTAAAGGGGAGATTGATCTTACCCCTTTAAGAAAGATCGATAGTAGAAGCCAGTGACCTCATCAGAGGAGGTATCGGAAGTGGACGTAGGTCAGATGACCGAACCACTATAAAATTAATGCGTTCTTCTCTTGGTGCATAAATTTTATTTGCTACATTTCAATTCTTACTTCATTGCAACTGCCTCCTCTTCTCTACTCTCTTATGAACTCACTCGAATCAACATATTTCTAAATGGTTTTCGTTGAATGAAAAATTTTCATCGTACGAAGTTTTTTGAAATCATTTAAATCGATCGTTTTTTTATCTATTGCAGTAATTCATCCCCACTCTTAGTGTCGTTCTTAATCCTAATAGTAATTCCCTTCGAGGATTAGCAGGCCATTAAGCGTAGCGGCTACATGGTTCCTCCGTCTATCATTAGAAGGAATGTATTTCCATTTTAGTGAGTGAGAGTCACTACTTCATTCATTATTAGGAGTACAATATGAGTTTCTCTCCATTCGTTGTTGGGAGAATACAAACTCATCTCTTAGGATAAAGCCTCTCCATCCACTATTAGGGGAGTGCTCCTTTGGGTATTTGATATATGCCTATAAGATGATTTATTTTTAATTATATATTCATTTTCAGTTGACTTATAGGGGTTCCTACTTAGCATTGTTGAAATTTTTTTATTTTTTATTTTCAGAGTAGCTTTTCACTAGCACTAGATTGAATTCTAATAGAGAATAGACTTTTCTCTATCATTAGGTAAAGCCACTTTGGATGTTTCTTAAATAACATCACTATGCTATTCAATAAATATTTTTAATAAATGAAGTATAATAAATATTTACAAGTTAGGAATAAAATGATGTTTATTTATTTGGCTCTGGTTGTACTTATGGAAAGATATTATGATCTTATTAAAAAAAAATCAGAATGTGATATCTTTTTATATTATTAGAGAATTATCTAGTATCTATAAGTATTTGAGTCCTTTGATTGATTTTGACTAAGATTGTCTTTGATCTATTATAGGAGTAATGAAGCTAATTCAAGAGAATAATGATATTGTCGCTCGGGGTGCTCATAGTCATAATACTATTGGCTTATGCATTTGGAGAGGTATTCGAGCAAACTAAAACTTGGAAGTTCCACGCATCGCTGAGCAACCCTAGTCCTCACATATACTTATCACTAATTATGTGCTAGTTTCTTTGATGTTGTAGAATACACCTCATGCCTAATATTTGTTAAGTCTCTAAATGATCTACATGGAGTTTTTAATGTTATTAGAGGTTACTTTAAGCGTAAGGAGGAATAGGACGGAGCTCCGCGGGATAAAAATAATACCTTGGATCACTTTAAGAGATTGGAACCACTTGTTTTTGATGACAAACCAGATCTAATCTTTGTTGAATATTGGATCTATTTGCTAGTCATAAGTGCCCTGCAAGCAATCATGTAAGTGATAATACGTGTGACTTGACATGCACTCTTTTTGCTTATTATTATTTGATATTTTATCACTTTATCTTGCGTGTTGCATATATTATGATGTCCATAGATCTGTGCAATGGGAGTCGTATTATGATGAGATCACGATAATGAGACCGATTCACCTTTAAACATAGATTCTAAATAATCCCGGTCATAGGTTACTCGAGATAACCGGATAGACTAGTGTGCTGTATACCTGTCCATATGATGGAGGCGACTGGTCTCATAGCTGCTCGTGTGGGGATACTAAGGATACAATATAGATACTTATTGGAGAATGAGTTCACTAATTGATTCACTCACGGAATGCTGGATGGTTGATGATACCTTATTATCAAATAGTGATTATGTAGTCCTAGTAGTGTATCTGGTCCTTAGATTTGAGACGCCAAGGATGTCCTGTATGAGTACTCCATTCTTTGATACCAGACTTATAGGTTTGGAAGCTCCAGATCTAATATAGTCGGTCATTAGGAGTGGTAGCCAACCTTACGAGGGCTATTGAGTATCGATAGAGGATCATCAACTCTCGGTATCGTGAGAGGAATATCCCATATGTTCTTACTCAAACAAATCCTTGGTCAAGGTTGTTCGGATTGAGAGAGAAAGAGTTCTCTGGGAGAATCTGATTAGAGCGAGACTCGAGGATAGACCGTATGGGCCTGATAGCACCATACTCGATATAGGGCCTTTAGGATATTAGATGGATGAGGAACTATAGGTACATGATAACTATGGATAGATAGGTCTAAAGGATTGGATTTCCTTGTATCGTTTGAGGATTACGGCATAGTGGCCTAGTACGTCTACAATCGATGAATCGAGTGGATTATTATAGAGATAATAATTCACTGAGCCAAAAGAAGTTTTGATAAGTATGACTCACAGCCAGTTTGATATTGGGCCTAGAGGATCACACACATATGATAAGTGTTGTGACGAATAGAGGCTCAGATATGAGATATCCGTTAGAGCCTCTATCTTATTGGATATCCGTTAAGCCCTTGAATTATTGGATCATATAGATGAGATCTAATAAGAGCTAATATCTCTTATTAGGTAGAGACCCACTAATCTAAGAGGCTTGGGTAATTGGATGAAGATCCAATACCCAATAGGACAATATCCATTAGGGTTAAGTTAACAAGAGACTTCTATAAATAGGAGGGAATCAAAAGCTTATAGGCTAAGGGTTTTTTGGCAGCCACCTCCTATTCTCCTCCCTCTGTCCCCATCTAGTAGCCCTAGTTTGGGGCGTATGGATAGCAAGAAGGGTTGACCCTTTCTTGATTGTGTAGTATGCGCAGCGAGGAGATTTGAGCAGCGATTTGAGGAGCGTCATTGCAGCTCTTGCCGTGTGGATTATCGCTAGAGAGGAAGACATTTGAACTCTTACATCCAGTCCCACAAATTTGTAGAAATTTAGGGATATATGATGTCCCTAGGTAATTATCTTATACGTAGTTTTTTCGGTTTCGCGGGTTTTGTATACTAACTTTTGCACGATGATAAGAATATCTTTTTCTGTGAGAAATCTATGATTTTTATTTATGTTTTTCCACTGTGCATATGATATCGTCGTAGATTTTCCAATAGTGGTATCAAAGCTAGGTTGCTTATACAAAAGATTGGTTTTTAAACTGCGTGTGTTGTGTTCAATCGCGTAAGAATTATTTTACGCAATTACTGTGAATTTTTATTGTAGAAATCAAATATGTGCTGTAATTTTTTCACTGTTATGAGATGTTTTACAAAGGGCTTTTGATGTCAAATATATTGGCATAAAAGAGGAAGAAAGTGCAGCAATTGTTATTGCCCCTTAGATTAGCCAAAGATTGCTTGCAGCCTTAGTCGAGAGCTTTTCATGTTGCTTTTAGTGTTAGGATCAAGTCGGGACTAAGAGGAGGGGGGTGGGCAGGAAAAGATGAATTAGTGCATAAGTTAAAAACGTCAACAATTCGAAAAACTTCCTATCACATCCCAGATTTATAAAATATAATAAATCATCATTTTATTAATCGTAATTTATAGAATACACTACTTTCTTTTTTTTTCTTTTCATCTTGAATTCAAATCCTTGTCTTTACAATAGTAAATATTTTATTAACAAAAAAGATCACATCTTCTTGGTAGGGTCAAGAGTCTCTTCCACCCAAACTTTAGATCTATTACAAAATTATAGATTACACTGAAAATAAATATAAGATAAAAATATATCAGTAACCATACATGTTGGTAGGAACCTCAGAAAAATCATACAAATAATCTAACATTCTTGAAACAAATATCAATAATTTAATAAGAAATAATAATATATCGATTCATCATAAAACTTAAGCATATGAGAAACAATGATAATTTCTTAGGCAAAATCATGAATCAACCATATGTAACACATACAAGATAACTGGATAACAAAGGCGTACATCACACCCGATGGTGCACTCTCCCAACAGCGGATGGAGAGGTATACTCTACGGGATGGATTCCTCCCAACAATGGATGGAGAAACCATCTAACCATCACATCTGATGGTCCGCTAATCCCAGAAGGGAATCGCCATACCTGCCGTCGGTAGGGATACATAAACATCCATGATCATTCATTTATATTCACTCATTCATTCACATATGCATCCAAGAAATAGTATGATTAAATATTATAAGAGACCATGCTTTATGTATGATCAACTAGATTATGTCCATTGGTGGCTCCGTATTGTGATGGGCCTCTAACTCCTTTCATAGGTTGCACTTCCAATATAGACAATTAGCCTGGTTACATCTACTATATGGTACAATCATATCAATATCATAAACTCAAGAAAAGTAGGAAACCAATAATCATTTTCAAATGACATTTTCAAAGAAAACTTTTAAATTTATCAAATTATAAGGGCTTAATATATCCATCTCTCAATAATCCTCAATCAACCGAAACCTTAATTAGAATAACTCAATTGACTTAAACCATACTTAATTCAATTATGACATAATCGAACCAACTTTAAATCCTTATAGAACTAGTCTATAATCACTCTAGACTAGTTTAATTTAGATTTAATTGATTTCGATAAAGTCAAGTTAGTTTGGAATCACCCTAAAATGATTTTAACTGATCAAACCTATTTGATTTAGTCAATTAAAGAGCTCAAACCAATAAAGGAAGAAAAAATCAGACTATGTCGTATAGTGTTAGCCTAAACTAAACCAGCCCACCTAAGTCTTGGATGGGTCACATGCGCTACACATGCTAGTCCTAAGAAATAGGTTAAGTTGAGATACAACGGGCTAGACAGAGGAGCGACGATGTGTCTAACGCCAATCGCATTGTTGAGCAGGTTTAACTTCATGGATTAGGCTAAGCCTCATTCATAAGTTGGGCTGAGTCTTACCATTAAATTGGGCCACATTTGGCTCGCGGGTTGGGTCTACTAGTCATAGATGCCCTACAAGCCAATCACGTGAGTGATGATACCTGTAACACACTGCATCAATCTCTTTGCTTATGATTATTGATATTTTCTCACATTATTATCGCTTTCTGATCCATTTCCTCTCTTATTTTTGTTAATAAACATGTCCTTGCTATTCTTGCTCCTAATCTCTAGAAATTCTTTTTATTGTTTTCCACTAGTGCTCAATCTCGCCTTTAAACATAAAGGTAACAAAAGAAATCTTCTGATTCATCAAAATAATTTACTACATCAAATATCTTCTCTATTAGGATCGTCAACTATTTAGCCACCAATAGATTAGGTTCACTATGGAAACAAAAAGACTAAGCTCCCTAAATTATTTCATTCCCAGTCTATTCTAATTTGATGTCCCCAATCAGCCTTTTCATCCCACTCAATTACTCAAAAGGAGATAAAATAAAAGGACCAGAAGTCCTCGATATCCCAGATTCCTAAAAGACATCAATAAATTTTCATCGATTTCTATATAATTTGCTAAACCTCAATATATATTTTGCACATCAAACATATCAATATCTCTGTGATCCTCAAACCATGCTCTGATACCACCTCTGTCATGCCCTCCAAATTTTTATCTCGTTCAGGAGGTGTGACCGTGTCTTAAAAATCCATAACATATTTTTATTTTCAATGATCCAATCCCAAGATCCAAACTAACATTTAAGGATACAAAGAATCATTCAAATATCAATCATATTCATAAACCTATGCAGATATAATTATACATCACATCACACAAACCCTTATGAAAACTCAAACCAACTTAACAAATTATTAACCTCACTTATAATTCCACAAGCGTAAGAAATATACAAAGCAGAATTCCAACCATTTACCATAAATTCATATTATCATAAACTAAACTCAACATTCTAAAATTTTCAATCGTGCAAGGTCTTTTAAAACTTTTACATGATACATCATTCTAAATCTATCGACAACATCTCATTTCATACAAAATACATTTATAGAATAATAACATAACAATCCACAATGGATTGTCATAATCTGAATAGCTTCTCACTGCCTTAGCTCAATTCTAACATTTTAGTGCATGACAAGCTAACCTGAAAAAAAAATTATATAACAACGGAGTGAGCTACAAAGCTCAACAAGTGGCAAACAAATTCAGAATAAGAGGAGAATAGCTTCAAACAGACTTGGTTTCCAAATGTAAGGCAGAGGTACAAGAATTCATGGATATAAGCTCATTAGATACAGAATCACAAATGTCATTTCATTCAAATCATATTTAGTTCATAACAAATGGAGTAAAGAGTAATTGGAACTTATCAGATGATGTAGAAAGTATTTCGGAGCATATCAAATGACACATAGGATATTACGGAGCATATCAATGGTACTTAATACATTTCGGAGCATATCAATGTCGGAGGGAATGTTTCGGAGCATATCAAGTGCAAATGAAACATTTTGGAACATAGTAAAGACGTATGAAATATTTCAAAGCATATCAAGGGCAAAAAAAAAGTTTCGGAACATAACAAGGACGTACGAAATGTTTCAAAGCATAACAAAAGCAAAGGAAATATTTTGGAACATAGCAAAGATGTATGAAATGTTTCGAAGCATAACAAGAGCAAATGAAATATTTCAAAATATATCAATGATGCATGAATGGTTTCGAAGCATATCAAGAGCATAAGAAATATTTTGAAACATATCAATGATGTATAAATGGTTTTGGAACATATCAAGAACAAATGAAACATTTTCGAATATATCAATGACGCATGAATGGTTTCAAAACATATCAAGAGCAAAAGAAACAGTTCAGAACATATCAGTGACGTATAAATGGTTTCAAAACATATCAAGAATGAATGAAATATTTTGGACATAGCAAAGACGTATGAAATGTTTTGAAGCATGTCAAAAGCATATGAAATATTTCGGAGCATATCAATGGTGCAAAGAACATTTTGAAGCATATCAATGACAGGATATTTCAGAGCATATCAATAGCATACGAAATGTTTTGAAGTATATAAATGACAAATGAAACATTTCGAAATAATATCAATAGCATATGAAATGTTTCAGAGTATAGCAATATAAAAAGAAACAGAAGCTCGAATGCCATATTTGACAATCACATTTATTTCATTCTTATCCAAAGCACATATAGAAGCACATAACCAAAGCTTTGGATATCATATCAATAACATAGAGGGTGCTGTGGGACCACATTCATAATATGGTTCATCCATTTCTGGATGACCACCAAACATAAGTCTCACCCTGCTTGCCCATCAAGAGTGCAATCGGAGCACTAGGCATGACATTCTCCCCTGATGTGGGACTAATACACCCCACCTATCCCCCTAAGGGCCTACAGGCGGGCGTTACATTTTCCCCCACTCAATCACGTGACTTCCTCGTCACAGACTGACCACCCTGCCTACCGCTAAAGTGTTGACCCGGGGCACTTGACGTGAGTCGATGAAGGTCAGGGGTGGCTCATATACCCTTTACCATTTCTGGAGAAGGTCCAAATTATCTCACATGACACCAGAGTATAAAAGGATAGTATGAACAATAACATTGGCACATATCGGAAGCACATGCAGAATAACGAAAATATGCATATGCCTTTACGAAACAAGGTAGTGCCAACATGAATATTACATAATAGATTTCAAGTATACAAACAAATTTCAGAATGAACAATACAAGAATTGTAAAGGACTAATATAAAGCTAAACTAAAGAAGAATTTAGATTGAATCAATTTCCAATAGGATGAAACATGAATAGACAACATCAACAAAAGAACTTGATTCTGGCAGAATTTGAAAGGTACATTGCATGAATTATTTGATAATCAATTATGCTCCAAATTACTCAAGAAAGGTATCATTGGAAAGATAAATCGGTCTACTTTCAGATAAAATAAGTTTCATACAAATGAAGTTTCAATCAAAAAGTTATAAATGATTCGGTAACCAAAAGTCAAGGAACGAAATCTCTATTTTCAGAAATAATAGGATCGAATTCAACAGAATTCTAGGAAGTCATTTGGACTCCAAACCATTCAATCTAGTACCAAAAAAAAGATCAATAAGTCTAATTTCTAACAAAGTAAGTTTCATATAAATCAGAGTTTTCAATAGAGAGTTATAGACAGTTTAGTATCAAAGGGTCAGAGCTTATTGTCTATGTTTTACAGATTTCATAGAGCTGATTCAATTTGATGTTTTGATAGACAAATTTACTCCAAATCATACAGGTAAGCTGTCAAAAGAAAGATTTATAAGTCTATATTCAGATCAAATAAGTTTTACCTAAATTGGAATTCTGTACAGGGATTTATAGCTGAAACAAAGTAGAAGGGTCAGAATCTTGATAATTTTTCTGATTCAAACATTTACATTTCAAACAATAGAGATATCAAATTTCAAGACTAGAATGATTCAAATTTCACATATCCAAGGCAAAAGCAAAGATTGAAATTGCAGTAGAAAGGAGTGGAACACTTGTCTTTTGAAGATTTCGATCCAACATAATTATAAGCCCAAATCCTTCTACCTTTCCTTCATCTCCTCTCTGTGTGTCGTTTTCTGCACCTATCTTCTTTCTTTCTCTATAGCTGTAGCTTGTGTAGAATATAGGAGGTTGCAGTTACCTGCTTTCCTTTTCTTTTTCCCAACCATTGCTGCCATAGTCACAGTTGCCGCAGTCACAATTGCTGGCAGTCGCAGTCGCAGCCATGGCCGTAGCCACAGCCATAGCCACAAGCCCCTCTCTTCTTCCTTCCTCTTCTTTTTCTTTCCAGTCACAGCTGCCACACAGCAGCCACAGCCTTCCTTCCTTCCTCTGCTTCTTTTCCAACCACAGTTACGGTCACCAATGCATCCACAGCCGCAGCCCTCGTTCCTCTTCCCTTCCTCCTCTTTTCCCTCTTCTTCTACTCCTCTTCTTCCCTTTTTCTTCTTCTTTCCCAGCTGCAGCACTGCCACGCATGCAACCACAACCGCAACCCTCTTTCCTCTCTTCTCCTCTCCTTCTCCTCCTCTTCTTCCCTTCTTCTTTTTCTTTCCCAACAATGCAATGCCTACACTGATCGCAGCCAGCTTGACCACGGCCACTCTTTGCCGCAGCTCTCTTTCCTTTTCTTCTTCTTTTTTCTTCTCCCTCTCCTTCTCTTCTTCTTCTTTTCTTCCCTTCTCGTCGACACACCACACCACTTCTCCTCTATTTCCTCCTGTGGAAAATAGAGGTGCACAGCCCTAGCTGCAGCCACCTCCTTCCTCTCTTCTCCCTCTTCTTCTTCTTCTTCTTCTTCTTCTTCTTCTTTCTTCTTCTTCTCCTTCTCTTCTCTTCTTCTTTTCTTCTCTTCTTCTTCTCCTTTGGCAGCAGCCCTAGCTGCAGCCACAAATAGATCCTCTAATTTGATAAATAAGTCCTTGACTTTTATGAATAAGTCCTTATGAATGATTCAAAATAACTCTTTACATAAATTTCAGAAATAAGGGATGTTACACTTGCAGCCATGGATGTGCGTACAGGGGCCGCCTGTGGTCGGCGGGTGGTGGCTGTCTGCCCGTAGTGGTAGCACTGGCCGCATGCGCGTAGGGAGCCCGCAGGGGTGGGCAGCCCCCGTGGAGCCAGCATCGCACCTAGCAGGGGCGACGCCTACGGGCGCTAGGCTCGTGGGCAGCGCTGTAGGGTCGTCGACGGGGAGCCCGCAGGGTCACCAACGGGGAGCCCGTGTGATAGCACCGCAGGGGCGTCGACAGGGAGCCCGTGGGGCAACGTCGCAGAGGCAGCACCTGCGAGCGCTACGCCCTCATGCAACGGCGGCACCACCCACAGGCACGGGTGGCGCCCCGCACACATGGCTGCCGCCGGTAGGGTGGCGACTACCGCAGCTGCAACATAGCCTGCAATAGAGGGAATTAGGTTTTCGAGCAAAAAATAGTTTTGCCCTTGGGATTTTTGAAAATTCTAATTTTGTCCCTGGTTGAATAACCAAAATAACCTTTAGAAATCAGAAAATTTCTTATATATCTCTTTTTTTAGAAAATATTAGTTAATTAAAAGATTTAATTAACTATTATTATTTATCTAGTAGTTCTATATAATAACATATACATGTGATGTATGATGTGGATAAATGATCATGGACCGTGTGATATGATGTGTGTACATGTGATTATTATTATTGGGACCTACGAGTCTTTATTTTTCTCGTTTATTATTAGGCCTGCGTGCTTGTAATTATATTGTAATTACACGAGGAGGCACAACGAGAGCAGGACCCATGAGGTCGAGACAGACGATCCGACACATGGAGATGTGTTGAGATGCCGACGGAACCGACGGAACCGACGGAACCGATGAAGCAAGATGGATGATCACAGGGCATGGAGATGCACCGAGGCACACATAGATCTTGATGTGAGTGATTGGGCCTGCTGGCTTGGGCTTGATCACATTAGGATGTGGTCCATGATCATTTGGTGTGATTGCTCATGTGTGTGATTGGTTATACACCTACTATATATATATATATATATATATATATATATACATGCGATGTAGATATATATTATATATGTATGTGTGTGACACATTATATTAGGAGACCGAATAAAAAATCTTCTTTCTCGATAATATTAAGTCAGTAAACATGAGGTAATTAGATTAACTCACGTGGCCTTCCATCATTATAGGTATGAACCGATTTCCGGTGTAGGTTGAGTTGGTTGAGTCCCTCGAGACTCACCTATATCACGATTCGCTATCTTATCTACGACATAGAGATGTCACTGGTGACTTGAGGACATAGTATACTTGGTCGAGTCCCTCGAGGGTATATCATCGAATCTAACTCATCTTGTAACGATGGTGATGACTTAATTGAACATCATGGTTAGTCGAGTCCCTCGAGGCCATTGTGGTTTGGAGACCGAACAAGACGAGAATCATAAGGATTGTGATTGGCAAGAGTTGCATATCTTTTGGGCTTAGTGTGATTGGTCGAGTCCCTCGAGATTATACTAAGATGCTGATTGGATCTCGATACCAACTAGAAGTCTACTAGAGACTTCCGTTTCACGTGTTGAGGTGTCATGTGATTCTCTAGAAAAATAGTAGGAGTACATCAAGATAGAAGTTCATATCTTGATTATTTATATTTTTACAAAATTTACATATTATTTATTTATGCTATATCTTTATTTTTTGAAAATATTGATATTAGACTCTCTACATGATATACTTGATGTCAATTACCTCACTGGTCAAAACTATATGAACTGACTCTGTAACCTGAGAATAATTTTCACAGTGGAGAAAATCGCATATGTCCTTGAAATAGTGATGCCTATGCCTAAGGAAGGGGCAAGTGAGGATGAAATCGCTCGCTACGTAAAGTATGCAGATGACTCCACTCTTGCTAAGTATTACATGTTGGGCTCCATGACTCCTGAGTTATAGAGATAACATAAAAGGATAGATGACAAATCGATACTCCTGCATCTCTATAAATTGTTTGAGGAACAGGGAAGAACTTAATGATATGAGATATCGAAGAGTCTCCTCCGTACTAGGATGACTAAGAGGACACCGATTCAGAATAGTGTCCTTAAGATGATTGAGTGGATAGAGAAACTCACAGGTCTAGGAATGGTCTTAGAGGATAACTTGTGTGTGGATCTTGTATTCAGTCCCTACTCGATTCCTTTTCAAAGTTCTTTATGCTGGTAAGACTAAAAAGAAAAGAAAGATAGAGAAGTCCCTTGAGAAGGGCAAAGGGCAAGGGTAGATTGAGTAAAGCAAAGGTTGCTAAGAAGACTCGGAAGAGGATAAAAGCCAGTGCTTCCACTATGACAAAGATGAGCATTGGAAGAGGAACTACAAAGAGTATATTGTAGAAAAGACAAAATAGAAGCTTAGAGAAGCTTCAGATATGCATTCATGATTAGTCTCTATCTGTCATACTCATATGTTAACATATAAGTATTGAATACCGATAGTGTTTATCATATCTGTAATTCATTATAGGTTCTGACAGAACCTAGGAGATTGATGAGAGGCAAGATGGACCTCAAGATAGACAATGAAGCAAGAGTTGCTACTATTGCTATTGGCGAGGTCACCCTACATCTGCCTGGTGGAGCTACTATTGCATTAGATGCATATTATTTTGTTCCCTCTATTATCAAAAAATGTTATTTCTATTTCATGTTTGACATTGAATGGTTATAAAATAGTTTTTGAGAATAATAGTTGTTAAATTATTAAAGATGATGAGATTATTACGATTGGAACATTGCATAATGGTTTGATTATACTAGACACTACTCCACATATCATGAATGTAAGTGTGTTCAAAAAGAAATGAGATGAGATGAACAATGCATACCTATGACATTGTAGGCTAGGTCATATTCATGAGGGACTGATTTAAAAGTTGCTGACAAATGGATACCTAGATCCATTTGACTATGAGTCATATGTGACTTGCGAACCTTGCTTTCATGGAAAGAGAACCAACTCTTCATTTAGCGAAACTGGAGAGAGAGCCACTGAGTTGTTGGTACTCATACATAGTGATGTATGTGGTTCCATGTCAACTCAGGCCATCAGTGGTTATTCCTACTTCATTATTTTTACTTATGATTTCTTTAGGTATGGACATGTGTACTTGATGAAGTACAAGTCCGAAGCCTTCGAGAAATTTAGGGAGTATAAGAATAAAGTAGAGGTTCAGACTGGAAGGAGTATTAAGACTCTTCGATCAGATTGAGAAGGTGAGTACTCGAGTACAAAGTTCACCCAGTTTCTCAAAGACTAGGGGATTCTATCCCAATGGACACCTCCTTATACACCCTAGCTTAATGGTGTATCTGAAAGGAGAAATCACACACTGTTAGACATGATGTAGTCCATGATGAGTTTTGCCGATCTACCCATCTTATTCTGGGGATATGCCCTAGAGTCTGCAGCTTACCTTCTGAATTGAGTTCTAACTAAGTCGGTAGTATCTACACCATATGAGATATAGAAAGGGAAGCCCAATCTTAAGGTTGTTAAGATTTAGGGTTGTCCTGCCCACGTTAAAAGACACAAGCCCGACAAGTTGGAATCCAGAATGGAACGATGCAAGTTCGTGGGATACCTCAAGAAAAATTATGGGTATTATTTCTATCACCCCAAAGATCAAAAAGTATTTGTAGCTAAGAGAGTAGTGGTCCATGAGAAGGAACACATTCTTGGTGGAGATAGTGGGAGCATGATAGAGTTGAGCAAGGTTGGAGAACCCAGTTCAAGCATTATTCCATATCTAAAATCTGTTCAGGTACCTAGCACACAAGTTCTGACTTTACGTAGGTGCGATAGAGTATCACATCCTCCTAAGAATATGTGGGACATATTAGAGGAGCGGATGTTGAGGATATTGATCCTCAGATCTACGAGGAGCCTATTATGAGTATAGACTCTGGGAAGTGGCAAGAAGCCATGAATTCAAAGATGGATTCCATGTACTCCAACCAGATTTAGAACTTAGTTAATGCACCCGAGGGTATCATACCCATTGGCTGCAAGTAGATCTTCAAGAAGAAGATTGGAGTAGATGGAAAGGTAGAGACCTATAAAGTAAGGCTAGTGACTAAGGAGTATCATCAAAGCCAATGTGTTGATTATGATGAAACCTTCTCACCCATAGCAATGCTAAAATCTATTTAAATTCTATTGGCTTTTGTAGCACACTATGAGATCTGACAGATGGATATGAAAATCACATTCCTCAATGACAACCTCGAGGAGGAGGTGTATATGATATAACTTGAGGGATTCGTGTTCAGGGATAGCCCAGATAAAGTGTGCAGGTTGCTTAGGTCTATCTATGGACTGAAGCAAGCTTCCTAAAGTTGGAACATAAGATTTGATGAGGCGATTAGATCTTATGAGTTCGTTAAGAACGAAGATGAGCCTTGTGTGTATAAGAAGGTAAGTGGGAGCACTATCGCCTTATTGGTGTTGTATGTAGATGACATCCTAATCATGAGAATGATATATGAATACTCTACATGCTAAAAGCTTGGTTACCTAGACACTTCTCCATGAAGTACTTAGGGGAAGCATCATACTTATTGGGAATTCAGATCTATAGAGATAGATCTAAGTAGATGCTTAGCTTGTCCCAATTTATGTACATTGACACCATTGTCAAAAGGTTTGATATAGTAAAGAAAGGTCTCGTATCGATGAGACATAGAATGTCACTTTCTAGGAGTATGTTCCTAAAGACTCCTAAAAAAAGGATAAATATGGATAGGATACCCTATACCTCAGTGATAGGGTCTATCATGTATGTTATGCTATGTACCAGGCCTGATAGGTTAACTACGGAGGGCCGCGGCGTAGGTTTCATCGCTCGGCACAATAAGGAGTGCAACACGAGGACTTCCCAGGGGGTCACCCATCCTAGTACTACTCTCGCCCAAGCACGCTTAACTTCGAAGTTCTGATGGGATCCGATGCATTAGTGCGGGTATGATCGCACCTATTTGCCATGCGTCGTCCTTCGCCTAAGTGCACGTCGCGGCACCCGTGCGCCTCGACCCGTTCGTGCTAAAACTATCGTAACTTGCTCTACCGATCTCGGAATCGCAATTGCGACCCCAATCCGGAAAGCTCTGTTCGAGGCCCACGAGGCTGACTGCGAAGCGGTCACGACAAATTTTGGGCCCGAAAACCATCGTCTCTGAGGGCTACGGCGTCGATTTCGTTGCTCGGCGCAAAAAGGAGTGCAACACGAGGACTTCCCAGGGGGTCACCCATCCTAGTACTACTCTCGCCCAAGCACGCTTAACTTCGGAGTTCTGATGGGATCCGGTGCTTTAGTGCTGGTATGATCGCACCCGATCGCCATGCGTCGTCCTTCGCTAAGTGCACGTCGCGGCACCCGTGCGCCTCGACCCGTTCGTGCTAAAACTATCGTAACTTGCTCTACCGATCTCGGAATCGCAATTGCGACCCCAATCCGAAAAGCTCTGTTCGAGGACCACGAGGCTGACGGCGAAGCGGTCACGACAAATTTTGGGCCCGAAAACCATCGTCTCTGAGGGCTACGGCGTCGATTTCGTTGCTCGGCGCAAAAAGGAGTGCAACACAAGGACTTCCCATGGGGTCACCCATCCTAGTACTACTCTCGCCCAAGCACGCTTAACTTCGGAGTTCTGATGGGATCCGGTGCTTTAGTGCTGGTATGATCGCACCCGATCGCCATGCGTCGTCCTTCGCCTAAGTGCACGTCGCGGCACCCGTGCGCCTCGACCCGTTCGTGCTAAAACTATCGTAACTTGCTCTACCGTTCTCGGAATCGCAATTGCGACCCCAATCCGGAAAGCTCTGTTCGAGGCCCACGAGGCTGACCATGGCGGTCACGACAAATTTTGGGCCCGAAAACCGTCGTCTCTGAGGGCTACGGCGTCGATTTAGTGGCTCGGCGCAAAAAGGAGTGCAACACGAAGACTTCCCAGGGAGTCACCCATCCTGGTACCACCCTCGCCCGAGAACGCTTAACTTCGGAGGGCCGCGGCGCAGGCCTCATCGCTCGGCGCAAAAAGGAGTGCAACACGAGGACTTCCCAGGGGGTCACCCATCCTAGTACTACTCTCGCCCAAGCACGCTTAACTTCGGAGTTCTAAGGGATCCGGTGCTTTAGTGTCTGGTATGATCGCACCCGACGCCATGCGTCGTCCTTCGCTTAAGTGCACGCCGCGCACCCGTGGCGCCGAATCGCTCGTTAGTGCTAAAACTATCGTAATTGTTCTCGGAATCGCAATTGCGACCCCAATCCGAAAGCTCGCTCGAGGCCCACGAGGCCGATCGCGGCTGTCACGACAAATTTTGGGCCCGAAACCGCCGCCTCTCGAGGGCTACGGCGTCGATTTAGTGGCTCGGCGCAAAAAGGAGTGCAACACGAAGACTTCCCAGGGAGTCACCCATCCTGGTACCACCCTCGCCCGATTAACTTCGGAGGGCCGCGGCGCAGGCCTCATCGCTCGGCGCAAAAAGGAGTGCAACACGAGGACTTCCCAGGGGGTCACCCATCCTAGTACTACTCGCCCAAGCACGCTTAACTTCGAGTTCTGATGGGATCCGGTGCTTTAGTGCTGGTATGATCGCACCCGATCGCCATGCGTGCGCCCTTCGCTAAGTGCACGCCGCGCACCCGTCGCCGACCGTTCGCTCGTCGCTAAAACTATCGTAACTTGATCTCGAATCGCAATTGCGACCCCAATCCGAAAGCTCGTTCGAGGCCCACGAGGCCGATCGCGGCGTCACGACAAATTTTGGGCCCGAAAACCGTCGTCTCTGAGGGCTACGGCGTCGATTTAGTTGCTCGGCGCAAAAAGGAGTGCAACACGAAGACTTCCCAGGGAGTCACCCATCCTAGTACCACCCTCGCCCGAGAACGCTTAACTTCGGAGGGCCGCGGCGCAGGCTTCGTCGCTCGGCGCAAAAAGGAGTGCAACACGAGGACTTCCCAGGGGGTCACCCATCCTAGTACTACTCTCGCCCAAGCACGCTTAACTTCGGAGTTCTGATGGGATCCGGTGCTTTAGTGCTGGTATGATCGCACCCAATCGCCATGCGTCGTCCTTCGCCTAAGTGCACGTCGCGGCACCCGTGCGCCTCGACCCGTTCGTGCTAAAACTATCGTAACTTGATCTCGGAATCGCAATTGCGACCCCAATCCGGAAAGCTCTGTTCGAGGCCCACGAGGCGATCGCGCGGCGTCACGACAAATTTTGGGCCCGAAAACCGTCGTCTCTGAGGGCTACGGCGTCGATTTAGTTGCTCGGCGCAAAAAGGAGTGCAACACGAAGACTTCCTAGGGAGTCACCCATCCTAGTACCACCCTCGCCCGAGAACGCTTAACTTCGGAGGGCCGCGGCGCAGGCTTCGTCGCTCGGCGCAAAAAGGAGTGCAACACGAGGACTTCCCAGGGGGTCACCCATCCTAGTACTACTCTCGCCCAAACACGCTTAACTTCGAAGTTCTGATGGGATCCGGTGCTTTAGTGCTGGTATGATCGCACCCAATCGCCATGCGTCGTCCTTCGCCTAAGTGCACGTCGCGGCACCCGTGCGCCTCGACCCGTTCGTGCTAAAACTATCGTAACTTGATCTCGGAATCGCAATTGCGACCCCAATCCGGAAAGCTCTGTTCGAGGCCCACGAGGCTGATCGCGGCGGTCACGACAAATTTTGGGCCCGAAACCGCCGCTCTCGAGGGCTACGGCGCGATTTAGTGGCTCGGCGCAAAAAGGAGTGCAACACGAAGACTTCCCAGGAGTCACCCATCCTAGTACCACCCTCGCCCGAGAACGCTTAACTTCGAGGGTCGCGCGCAGCCTCATCGCCGGCGCAAAAAAAGGAGTGCAACACGAGGACTTCCCAGGGGTCACCCATCCTAGTACTACTCTCGCCCAAGCACGCTTAACTTCGGAGTTCTGATGGGATCCGGTGCTTTAGTGCTGGTATGATCGCACCCGATCGCCATGCGCGCGTTCGCTTAAGCACGCCGCGGCACCCGTGCGCCTCGAATTCGCTCGTGCTAAAACTATCGTGAATTTGATCTCGAATCGCAATTGCGACCCCAATCCGAAAGCTCTGTTCGAGGCCCACGAGGCTGACTGCGAAGCTGTCACGACAAATTTTGGGCCCGAAAACCGTCGTCTCTGAGGGCTACGGCGTCGATTTAGTTGCTCGGCGCAAAAAGGAGTGCAACACGAAGACTTCCCAGGGAGTCACCCATCCTAGTAACACCCTCGCCCGAGAACGCTTAACTTCGGAGGGCCGTGGCGCAGGCTTCGTCGCTCGGCGCAAAAAGGAGTGCAACACGAGGACTTCCCAGGGGGTCACCCATCCTAGTACTACTCTCGCCCAAGAACGCTTAACATCGGAGTTCTGATGGGATCCGGTGCTTTAGTGCTGGTATGATCGCACCCAACGCCATGCGCGCGCCTTCGCTTAAGTGCACGCCGCGCACCCGCGCGCCGAATTCGCTCGTGCTAAAACTATCGTGAATTGATCTCGAATCGCAATTGCGACCCCAATCCGAAAGCTCGCTCGAGGCCCACGAGGCCGATCGCGGCTTGTCACGACAAATTTTGGGCCCAAACCGCTGCCTCGAGGGCTACGGCGTCGATTTAGTTGCTCGGCGCAAAAAGGAGTGCAACACGAAGACTTCCTGTGGAGTCACCCATCCTAGTACCACCTCGCCGAGAACGCTTAACTCGAGGGTCGCGGCGCAGCCTCATCGCCGGGCGCAAAAAGGAGTGCAACACGAGGACTTCCCAAGGGGTCACCCATCCTAGTACTACTCTCGCCCAAGCAAGCTTAACTTCGGAGTTCTGATGGGATCCGGTGCTTTAGTGCTGGTATGATCGCACCCAATCGCCATGCGCGTCATTCCCGCTTAGTGCACGCCGCGCACCCGTGCGCCGAATTCGCTCGTGCTAAAACTATCGTGAACTTGATCTCGAATCGCAATTGCGACCCCAATCCGAAAGCTCGCTCGAGGCCCACGAGGCCGATCGCTGGCGTCACGACAAATTTTGGGCCCAAACCGCGCCTCTCGAGGGCTACGGCGCGATTTAGTGGCTCGGCGCAAAAAGGAGTGCAACACGAAGACTTCCCAGGAGTCACCCATCCTAGTACCACCTCGCCCGAGAACGCTTAACTTCGAGGGTCGCGCGCAGCCTCATCGCCGGGCAAAAAGGAGTGCAACACGAGGACTTCCTGTGGGGTCACCCATCCTAGTACTACTCTCGCCCAAGCACGCTTAACTCGGAGTTCGATGGGATCCGTGCTTTAGTGCTGGTATGATCGCACCCGACGCCATGCGCCGCCCTTCGCTTAAGTGCACGCCGCGCACCCGCGCGCCGAATTCGCTCGTGCTAAAACTATCGTGAATTTTGATCTCGAATCGCAATTGCGACCCCAATCCGAAAGCTCGCTCGAGGCCCACGAGGCCGATCGCGGCTGTCACGACAAATTTTGGGCCCGAAACCGCTGCCTCGAGGGCTACGGCGCCGATTTAGTTGCTCGGCGCAAAAAGGAGTGCAACACGAAGACTTCCCAGGAGTCACCCATCCTAGTACCACCTCGCCCGAAACGCTTAACTCGAGGGTCACGCGCGCAGCCTCATCGCCGGCCAAGCGCAAAAAGGAGTGCAACACGAGGACTTCCCAGGGGTCACCCATCCTAGTACTACTCTCGCCCAAGCACGCTTAACTTCGAGTTCGATGGGATCCGGTGCTTTAGTGCTGGTATGATCGCACCCAATCGCCATGCGCGCCCTTCGCTTAAGTGCACGCCGCGCACCCGTGCGCCGACCGCTCGTGCTAAAACTATCGTGAATTTGATCTCGAATCGCAATTGCGACCCCAATCCGAAAGCTCGCTCGAGGCCCACGAGGCTGATCGCGGCGGTCACGACAAATTTTGGGCCCGAAACCGCTGCCTCTCGAGGGCTACGGCGCCGATTTAGTGGCTCGGCGCAAAAAGGAGTGCAACACGAAGACTTCCCAGGGAGTCACCCATCCTGTACCACCTCGCCCGAACGCTTAACTTAACTCGAGGGCGCGGCAGCAGCCTCATCGCCGGCGCAAAAAGGAGTGCAACACGAGGACTTCCCAGGGGTCACCCATCCTAGTACTACTCTCGCCAAGCACGCTTAACTTCGAGTTCGATGGGATCCGGTGCTTTAGTGCTGGTATGATCGCACCCGATCGCCATGCGTCGCCTTCGCTTAAGTGCACGCCGCGCACACCGCGGCGCCGAATTCGCTCGTGCTAAAACTATCGTGAACTTGCTTTCACTGATCTCGAATCGCAATTGCGACCCCAATCCGAAAGCTCGTCGAGGCCCACGAGGCCGATCGCGGCGGTCACGACAAATTTTGGGCCCGAAACCGCCGCCTCGAGGGCTACGGCGCGATTTAGTGGCTCGCAAAAAGGAGTGCAACACGAAGACTTCCTGTGGAGTCACCCATCCTAGTACCACCTCGCCTGAACGCTTAACTCTCGAGGGTCGCGGCGCAGCCTCATCGCCGCCGCGCAAAAAGGAGTGCAACACGAGGACTTCCCAGGGGGTCACCCATCCTAGTACTACTCTCGCCCAAGCAAGCTTAACTTCGGAGTTCTAATGGGATCCGGTGCTTTGGTGCTGGTATGATCGCACCCAATCGCCATGCGTCGTCCTTCGCGTAAGTGCACGTCGCGCACCCGTGCGCCGAATTCGCTCGTGCTAAAACTATCGTGAATTTGATCTCGAATCGCAATTGCGACCCCAATCCGAAAGCTCGCTCGAGGCCCACGAGGCTGATCGCGGCACCACGACAAATTTTGGGCCCGAAACCGCCGCCTCGAGGGCTACGGCGTCGATTTAGTGGCTCGCGCAAAAAGGAGTGCAACACGAAGACTTCCCAGGGAGTCACCCATCCTGGTACCACCTCGCCTCGAGAACGCTTAACTCGAGGGTCGCGCAGCAGCCTCATCGCCGGGCGCAAAAGGAGTGCAACACGAGGACTTCCTGGGGGTCACCCATCCTAGTACTACTCTCGCCCAAGCACGCTTAACTTCGAGTTCGATGGGATCCGGTGCTTTAGTGCTGGTATGATCGCACCCGATCGCCATGCGCGCCCTTCGCTTAAGTGCACGCCGCGCACCCGTGGCGCCGAATTCGCTCGTGCTAAAACTATCGAACTTGTTCTCGAATCGCAATTGCGACTTCCCAATCCGAAAGCTCGCTCGAGGCCCACGAGGCCGATCGCGGGCTGTCACGACAAATTTTGGGCCCGAAACCGCCGCTCGAGGGCTACGGCGCGATTTAGTGGCTCGGCGCAAAAAGGAGTGCAACACGAAGACTTCCCAGGGAGTCACCCATCCTGGTACCACCCTCGCCCGAGAACGCTTAACTTCGGAGGGCCGCGGCGCAGGCCTCATCGCTCGGCGCAAAAAGGAGTGCAACACGAGGACTTCCTGGGGGTCACCCATCCTAGTACTACTCTCGCCCAAGCACGCTTAACATCGGAGTTCTAATGGGATCCGGTGCTTTGGTGCTGGTATGATCGCACCCAATCGCCATGCGCCGTCCTTCGCTTAAGTGCACGCCGCGCACACCGCGCGCCGAATTCGCTCGTGCTAAAACTATCGTGAACTTGATCTCGAATCGCAATTGCGACCCCAATCCGGAAAGCTCTGCTCGAGGCCCACGAGGCTGATCGCGGCGTCACGACAAATTTTGGGCCCGAAACCGCTGCGCCTCTCGAGGGCTACGGCGCGATTTAGTGGCTCGGCGCAAAAAGGAGTGCAACACGAAGACTTCCCAGGAGTCACCCATCCTAGTACCACCTCGCCCGAGAACGCTTAACTCGAGGGTCGCGCGCGCAGCCTCATCGCCGGCGCAAAAAGGAGTGCAACACGAGGACTTCCCAGGGGGTCACCCATCCTAGTACTACTCTCGCCCAAGCACGCTTAACTTCGGAGTTCTGATGGGATCCGGTGCTTTAGTGCTGGTATGATCGCACCCGATCGCCATGCGTCGTCCTTCGCCTAAGTGCACGTCGCGGCACCCGTGCGCCTAATTCGCTCGTGCTAAAACTATCGTGAATTTGATCTCGAATCGCAATTGCGACCCCAATCCGAAAGCTCGCTCGAGGCCCACGAGGCCGATCGCTGGCTGTCACGACAAATTTTGGGCCCGAAAACCGTCGTCTCTGAGGGCTACGGCGTCGATTTAGTTGCTCGGCGCAAAAAGGAGTGCAACACGAAGACTTCCCAGGGAGTCACCCATCCTAGTACCACCCTCGCCCGAGAACGCTTAACTTCGGAGGGCCGCGGCGCAGGCTCATCGCTCGGCGCAAAAAGGAGTGCAACACGAGGACTTCCTGGGGGTCACCCATCCTAGTACTACTCGCCAAGCACGCTTAACTTCGGAGTTCTATGGGATCCGGTGCTTTAGTGCTGGTATGATCGCACCCAATCGCCATGCGCCGCCCTTCGCTTAAGTGCACGCCGCGCACCCGCGCGCCGAATTCGCTCGTGCTAAAACTATCGTGAATTTGATCTCGAATCGCAATTGCGACCCCAATCCGAAAGCTCGCTCGAGGCCCACGAGGCCGATCGCGGCTTGTCACGACAAATTTTGGGCCCGAAACCGCTGCCTCGAGGGCTACGGCGCGATTTAGTGGCTCGGCGCAAAAAGGAGTGCAACACGAAGACTTCCCAGGAGTCACCCATCCTAGTACCACCTCGCCCGAGAACGCTTAACTCGAGGGGTCGCGCGCGCAGCCTCATCGCCGGCGCAAAAAGGAGTGCAACACGAGGACTTCCCAAGGGGTCACCCATCCTAGTACTACTCTCGCCCAAGCAAGCTTAACTTCGGAGTTCTGATGGGATCCGGTGCTTTAGTGCTGGTATGATCGCACCCAATCGCCATGCGTCGTCCTTCGCCTAAGTGCACGTGCACGCCGCGCACCGCGCGCGCCGAATTCGCTCGTGCTAAAACTATCGTAATTTGATCTCGAATCGCAATTGCGACCCCAATCCGAAAGCTCGCTCGAGGCCCACGAGGCCGATCGCGGCTTGTCACGACAAATTTTGGGCCCGAAAACCGTCGTCTCTGAGGGCTACGGCGCCGATTTAGTGGCTCGGCGCAAAAAGGAGTGCAACACGAAGACTTCCCAGGGAGTCACCCATCCTAGTACCACCCTCGCCCGAGAACGCTTAACTTCGGAGGGCCGCGCAGCAGCCTCGTCGCTCGGCGCAAAAAGGAGTGCAACACGAGGACTTCCTGTGGGGTCACCCATCCTAGTACTACTCTCGCCCAAGCACGCTTAACTTCGAGTTCGATGGGATCCGGTGCTTTAGTGCTGGTATGATCGCACCCGATCGCCATGCGCCGCCCTTCGCTTAAGTGCACGCCGCGCACCCGCGCGCCGAATTCGCTCGCGCTAAAACTATCGTGAATTGATCTCGAATCGCAATTGCGACCCCAATCCGAAAGCTCGCTCGAGGCCCACGAGGCCGATCGCGGCGCGTCACGACAAATTTTGGGCCCGAAACCGCTGCCTCTCGAGGGCTACGGCGCGATTTAGTGGCTCGGCGCAAAAAGGAGTGCAACACGAAGACTTCCCAGGAGTCACCCATCCTAGTACCACCTCGCCTCGAACGCTTAACTCGAGGGGTCCGCGCGCAGCCTCATCGCCGCCGCAAAAAGGAGTGCAACACGAGGACTTCCTGTGGGGTCACCCATCCTAGTACTACTCGCCCAAGCACGCTTAACTTCGAGTTCGATGGGATCCGGTGCTTTAGTGCTGGTATGATCGCACCCAATCGCCATGCGCCGCCCTTCGCTTAAGTGCACGCCGCGCACCCGCGCGCCGAATTCGCTCGTGCTAAAACTATCGTGAATTTGATCTCGAATCGCAATTGCGACTTCCTAATCCGAAAGCTCGCTCGAGGCCCACGAGGCTGATCATGGCGTCACGACAAATTTTGGGCCCGAAACCGCTGCCTCGAGGGCTACGGCGCCGATTTAGTGGCTCGGCGCAAAAAGGAGTGCAACACGAAGACTTCCTGTGGAGTCACCCATCCTGTACCACCTCGCCCGAGAACGCTTAACTCGAGGGTCGCGCGCAGCCTCATCGCCGGCGCAAAAAGGAGTGCAACACGAGGACTTCCTGGGGGTCACCCATCCTAGTACTACTCTCGCCAAGCACGCTTAACTTCGAGTTCGATGGGATCCGGTGCTTTAGTGCTGGTATGATCGCACCCGATCGCCATGCGCGTCCTTCGCTTAAGTGCACGCCGCGCACCCGCGGCGCCGAATTCGCTCGTGCTAAAACTATCGTGAATTTGTTCTCGAATCGCAATTGCGACCCCAATCCGAAAGCTCGCTCGAGGCCCACGAGGCCGATCGCGGCGGTCACGACAAATTTTGGGGCCCGAAACCGCTGCCTCTCGAGGGCTACGGCGTCGATTTAGTGGCTCGGCGCAAAAAGGAGTGCAACACGAAGACTTCCCAGGGAGTCACCCATCCTGGTACCACCCTCGCCCGAGAACGCTTAACTTCGGAGGGCCGCGGCGCAGGCCTCATCGCTCGGCGCAAAAAGGAGTGCAACACGAGGACTTCCCAGGGGGTCACCCATCCTAGTACTACTCTCGCCCAAGCACGCTTAACTTCGGAGTTCTGATGGGATCCGGTGCTTTAGTGCTGGTATGATCGCACCCGATCGCCATGCGTCGTCCTTCGCCTAAGTGCACGTCGCGGACCCGCGCGCCGAATTCGCTCGTGCTAAAACTATCGTGAATTGATCTCTTCGAATCGCAATTGCGACCCCAATCCGAAAAGCTCGCTCGAGGCCCACGAGGCCGATCGCGGCTGTCACGACAAATTTTGGGCCCGAAACCGCCGCCTCTCGAGGGCTACGGCGCGATTTAGTGGCTCGGCGCAAAAAGGAGTGCAACACGAACTTCCCAGGAGTCACCCATCCTAGTACCACCTCGCCCGAGAACGCTTAACTCGAGGGGGTCGCGCGCAGCCTCATCGCCGGGCGCAAAAGGAGTGCAACACGAGGACTTCCCAGGGGTCACCCATCCTAGTACTACTCTCGCCCAAGCACGCTTAACTTCGAGTTCGATGGGATCCGGTGCTTTAGTGCTGGTATGATCGCACCCGATCGCCATGCGCCGCCCTTCGCTTAAGTGCACGCCGCGCACCCGCGCGCCGAATTCGCTCGTGCTAAAACTATCGTGAATTTGATCTCGAATCGCACTTGCGACCCCAATCCGAAAGCTCGCTCGAGGCCCACGAGGTCGATCGCGGCGTCACGACAAATTTTGGGCCCGAAACCGCCGCCTCTCGAGGGCTACGGCGCCGATTTAGTGGCTCGGCGCAAAAAGGAGTGCAACACGAAGACTTCCCAGGAGTCACCCATCCTAGTACCACCTCGCCCGAGAACTTAACTCTCGAGAGGGTCGCGCGCAGCCTCATCGCCGGCCGCAAAAAGGAGTGCAACACGAGGACTTCCTGTGGGGTCACCCATCCTAGTACTACTCGCGCCAAGCACGCTTAACTTCGAGTTCGATGGGATCCGGTGCTTTAGTGCTGGTATGATCGCACCCGACGCCATGCGCGCGCCCTTCGCTTAAGTGCACGCCGCGCACCCGCGGCGCCGAATTCGCTCGTGCTAAAACTATCGTGAATTTGTTCTCGAATCGCAATTGCGACCCCAATCCGAAAGCTCGCTCGAGGCCCACGAGGCCGATCGCGGCTGTCACGACAAATTTTGGGCCCGAAACCGCTGCCTCGAGGGCTACGGCGCGATTTAGTGGCTCGGCGCAAAAAGGAGTGCAACACGAAGACTTCCCAGGAGTCACCCATCCTGGTACCACCTCGCCCGAGAACGCTTAACTCGAGGGTCGCGGGCAGCAGCCTCATCGCCGGCGCGCAAAAAAAGGAGTGCAACACGAGGACTTCCTGTGGGGTCACCCATCCTAGTACTACTCTCGCCAAGCACGCTTAACTTCGAGTTCGATGGGATCCGGTGCTTTAGTGCTGGTATGATCGCACCCGATCGCCATGCGCGCGTTCTTCGCTTAAGTGCACGCCGCGCACCCCCGCGGCGCCGAATTCGCTCGTGCTAAAACTATCGTGAATTTGTTCTCGAATCGCAATTGCGACCCCAATCCGAAAGCTCGCTCGAGGCCCACGAGGCCGATCGCGGCTTGTCACGACAAATTTTGGGCCCGAAACCGCCGTCTCGAGGGCTACGGCGCGATTTAGTGGCTCGGCGCAAAAAGGAGTGCAACACGAAGACTTCCCAGGAGTCACCCATCCTAGTACCACCTCGCCCGAGACGCTTAACTTCGAGGGTCGCGCGCAGCCTCATCGCCGCGCAAAAAGGAGTGCAACACGAGGACTTCCCAGTGGGGTCACCCATCCTAGTACTACTCGCGCCAAGCACGCTTAACTTCGAGTTCGATGGGATCCGGTGCTTTAGTGCTGGTATGATCGCACCCGATCGCCATGCGCGCCGCCCTTCGCTTAAGTGCACGCCGCGCACCCGCGCGCCGAATTCGCTCGTGCTAAAACTATCGTGAATTTGTTCTCGAATCGCAATTGCGACCCCAATCCGAAAGCTCGCTCGAGGCCCACGAGGCCGATCGCGGCTTGTCACGACAAATTTTGGGCCCGAAACCGCTGCGCCTCGAGGGCTACGGCGCCGATTTAGTGGCTCGGCGCAAAAAGGAGTGCAACACGAAGACTTCCCAGTGGAGTCACCCATCCTGTACCACCTCGCCCGACAACTCGAGGGTCGCGCGCGCAGCCTCATCGCCGGCCGCAAAAAGGAGTGCAACACGAGGACTTCCTGTGGGGTCACCCATCCTAGTACTACTCTCGCCAAGCACGCTTAACTTCGAGTTCGATGGGATCCGGTGCTTTAGTGCTGGTATGATCGCACCCGATCGCCATGCGCCGCCCTTCGCTTAAGTGCACGCCGCGCACCCGCGCGCCGAATTCGCTCGTGCTAAAACTATCGTGAATTTGTTCTCGAATCGCAATCGCATTGCGACCCCAATCCGAAAGCTCGCTCGAGGCCCACGAGGCCGATCGCGGCGTCACGACAAATTTTGGGCCCGAAACCGCTGCCTCGAGGGCTACGGCCGATTTAGTGGCTCGGCGCAAAAAGGAGTGCAACACGAAGACTTCCCAGGAGTCACCCATCCTGTACCACCTCGCCCGACAACGCTTAACTCGAGGGTCACGGCGCAGCAGCCTCATCGCCGGGCGCAAAAAGGAGTGCAACACGAGGACTTCCTGGGGGTCACCCATCCTAGTACTACTCTCGCCAAGCACGCTTAACTTCGAGTTCGATGGGATCCGGTGCTTTAGTGCTGGTATGATCGCACCCGACGCCATGCGCCGCCCTTCGCTTGTGCACGCCGCGCACCCGCGGCGCCGAATTCGCTCGCTGTTAAAACTATCGTGAATTTCTACTCTCTCGAATCGCAATTGCGACCCCAATCCGAAAGCTCGCTCGAGGCCCACGAGGCCGATCGCGGCGGTCACGACAAATTTTGGGCCCGAAACCGCTGCCTCTCGAGGGCTACGGCGCGATTTAGTGGCTCGGCGCAAAAGGAGTGCAACACGAAGACTTCCCAGGAGTCACCCATCCTGTACCACCTCGCCTCGACAACTTAACTCGAGGGTCGCGCACAGCAGCCTCATCGCCGGGCGCAAAAAGGAGTGCAACACGAGGACTTCCTGTGGGGTCACCCATCCTAGTACTACTCGCCAAGCACGCTTAACTTCGAGTTCGATGGGATCCGGTGCTTTAGTGCTGGTATGATCGCACCCGATCGCCATGCGCGCGCCCTTCGCTTAAGTGCACGCCGCGCACCCGCGCGCCGAATTCGCTCGTGCTAAAACTATCGTGAATTTGTTCTCGAATCGCAATTGCGATGCGTTTCCCAATCCGAAAGCTCGCTCGAGGCCCACGAGGCCGATCGCGGCGTCACGACAAATTTTGGGCCCAAACCGCTGCCTCTCGAGGGCTACGGCGCGATTTAGTGGCTCGGCGCAAAAAGGAGTGCAACACGAAGACTTCCCAGGAGTCACCCATCCTGTACCACCTCGCCCGACATCTTAACTCGAGGGTCGCGGCGCAGCCTCATCGCCGGCGCAAAAAAAGGAGTGCAACACGAGGACTTCCTGGGGGTCACCCATCCTAGTACTACTCTCGCCCAAGCACGCTTAACTTCGAGTTCGATGGGATCCGGTGCTTTAGTGCTGGTATGATCGCACCCGATCGCCATGCGCGCGCCCTTCGCTTAAGTGCACGCCGCGCACCCGCGGCGCCGAATTCGCTCGTGCGTTAAAACTATCGTGCTTGTTCTCGAATCGCAATTGCGACCCCAATCCGAAAGCTCGCTCGAGGCCCACGAGGCCGATCGCTGGCGGTCACGACAAATTTTGGGCCCAAACCGCCGCCTCTCGAGGGCTACGGCGCCGATTTAGTGGCTCGGCGCAAAAAGGAGTGCAACACGAAGACTTCCCAGGGAGTCACCCATCCTGTACCACCTCGCCCGAGAACGCTTAACTTCGAGGGTCGCGCACAGCAGCCTCATCGCCGGGCGCAAAAAGGAGTGCAACACGAGGACTTCCTGGGGGTCACCCATCCTAGTACTACTCGCCCAAGCACGCTTAACTTCGGAGTTCGATGGGATCCGGTGCTTTAGTGCTGGTATGATCGCACCCGACGCCATGCGCCGCCCTTCGCTTAAGTGCACGCCGCGCACCCGCGCGCCGAATTCGCTCGTGGTTAAAACTATCGTGAATTTGTTCTCGAATCGCACTTGCGACCCCAATCCGAAAGCTCGCTCGAGGCCCACGAGGCCGATCGCGGCTGTCACGACAAATTTTGGGCCCGAAACCGCTGCCTCTCGAGGGCTACGGCGCGATTTAGTGGCTCGCGCAAAAAGGAGTGCAACACGAAGACTTCCTGTGGAGTCACCCATCCTGTACCACCTCGCCTCGACATTAACTCGAGGGTCCGCGCGCAGCCTCATCGCCGGCGCAAAAAGGAGTGCAACACGAGGACTTCCCAGGGGGTCACCCATCCTAGTACTACTCTCGCCAAGCACGCTTAACTTCGAGTTCGATGGGATCCGGTGCTTTAGTGCTGGTATGATCGCACCCGACGCCATGCGCCGTCTTCGCTTGTGCACGCCGCGCACCCGCGCGCCGAATTCGCTCGTGCTAAAACTATCGTGAATTGTTCTCGAATCGCACTTGCGACCCCAATCCGAAAGCTCGCTCGAGGCCCACGAGGCCGATCGCGGCGTCACGACAAATTTTGGGCCCGAAACCGCTGCCTCTCGAGGGCTACGGCGCGATTTAGTGGCTCGGCGCAAAAAGGAGTGCAACACGAAGACTTCCCAGGAGTCACCCATCCTGTACCACCTCGCCCGACAACTTCGAGGGTCGCGCGCAGCCTCATCGCCGGGCGCAAAAAAAGGAGTGCAACACGAGGACTTCCTGTGGGGTCACCCATCCTAGTACTACTCTCGCCAAGCACGCTTAACTTCGAGTTCGATGGGATCCGGTGCTTTAGTGCTGGTATGATCGCACCCGACGCCATGCGCCGCCCTTCGCTTAAGTGCACGCCGCGCACCCGCGCGCCGAATTCGCTCGTGCTAAAACTATCGTGAATTTGTTCTCGAATCGCAATTGCGACCCCAATCCGAAAGCTCGCTCGAGGCCCACGAGGCCGATCGCGGCGTCACGACAAATTTTGGGCCCGAAACCGCTGCCTCTCGAGGGCTACGGCGCCGATTTAGTGGCTCGGCGCAAAAAGGAGTGCAACACGAAGACTTCCTGTGAGTCACCCATCCTCGTACCACCCGCCCGACAACTCGAGGGTCGCGGCGCAGCCTCATCGCCGGCGCAAAAAGGAGTGCAACACGAGGACTTCCCAGTGGGGTCACCCATCCTAGTACTACTCTCGCCAAGCACGCTTAACTTCGAGTTCGATGGGATCCGGTGCTTTAGTGCTGGTATGATCGCACCCGACGCCATGCGCCGTCCTTCGCTTAAGCGCACGCCGCGCACCCGCGGCGCCGAATTCGCTCGTGCTAAAACTATCGTGAATTTGTTCTCTTCTGAATCGCACTTGCGACCCCAATCCGAAAGCTCGCTCGAGGCCCACGAGGCCGATCGCGGGCTGTCACGACAAATTTTGGGCCCGAAACCGCTGCCTCTCGAGGGCTACGGCGCGATTTAGTGGCTCGGCGCAAAAAAAAGAGTGCAACACGAAGACTTCCCAGGAGTCACCCATCCTGGTACCACCTCGCCTCGACATTAACTCGAGGGTCGCGCGCAGCCTCATCGCCGGCGCAAAAAGGAGTGCAACACGAGGACTTCCTGTGGGGTCACCCATCCTAGTACTACTCTCGCCCAAGCACGCTTAACTTCGAGTTCGATGGGATCCGGTGCTTTAGTGCTGGTATGATCGCACCCGACGCCATGCGCCGTCCTTCGCTTAAGTGCACGCCGCGCACCCGCGCGCCGAATTCGCTCGTGCTAAAACTATCGTGAATTGTTCTCTGCTTTCGAATCGCACTTGCGACCCCAATCCGAAAGCTCGCTCGAGGCCCACGAGGCCGATCGCGGCGTCACGACAAATTTTGGGCCCGAAACCGCTGCCTCGAGGGCTACGGCGCCGATTTAGTGGCTCGGCGCAAAAAAAGGAGTGCAACACGAAGACTTCCCAGGGAGTCACCCATCCTGTACCACCTCGCCCGACATTAACTCGAGGGTCGCGCACAGCCTCATCGCCGGCGCAAAAAGGAGTGCAACACGAGGACTTCCTGTGGGGTCACCCATCCTAGTACTACTCTCGCCAAGCACGCTTAACTTCGAGTTCGATGGGATCCGTGCTTTAGTGCTGGTATGATCGCACCCGATCGCCATGCGCCGCCGCCTTCGCTTATGCACGCCGCGCACCCGCGCGCCGAATTCGCTCGTGCTAAAACTATCGTGAATTTGTTCTCGAATCGCAATTGCGACCCAATCCGAAAGCTCGCTCGAGGCCCACGAGGCCGATCGCGGCTGTCACGACAAATTTTGGGGTCCAAACCGCTGCCTCGAGGGCTACGGCGCGATTTAGTGGCTCGGCGCAAAAAGGAGTGCAACACGAAGACTTCCCAGGAGTCACCCATCCTGTACCACCTCGCCCGACAACTCGAGGGTCGCGCGCAGCCTCATCGCCGGCGCAAAAAGGAGTGCAACACGAGGACTTCCTGTGGGGTCACCCATCCTAGTACTACTCTCGCCCAAGCACGCTTAACTTCGAGTTCGATGGGATCCGGTGCTTTAGTGCTGGTATGATCGCACCCGATCGCCATGCGCCGTCCCTTCGCTTAAGTGCACGCCGCGCACCCGCGGCGCCGAATTCGCTCGTGCTAAAACTATCGTGAATTTGTTCTCGAATCGCAATTGCGACCCCAATCCGAAAGCTCGCTCGAGGCCCACGAGGCCGATCGCGGCGGTCACGACAAATTTTGGGCCCGAAACCGCTGCGCTCGAGGGCTACGGCGCGATTTAGTGGCTCGGCGCAAAAAGGAGTGCAACACGAAGACTTCCCAGGAGTCACCCATCCTCGTACCACCTCGCCCGACAACTTCGAGGGTCGCGCGCAGCCTCATCGCCGGGCCGCAAAAAGGAGTGCAACACGAGGACTTCCTGTGGGGTCACCCATCCTAGTACTACTCTCGCCAAGCACGCTTAACTTCGAGTTCGATGGGATCCGGTGCTTTAGTGCTGGTATGATCGCACCCGACGCCATGCGCCGCCCTTCGCTTAAGTGCACGCCGCGCACCCGCGGCGCCGAATTCGCTCGTGCTAAAACTATCGTGAATTTGTTCTCGAATCGCACTGCGACCCCTAATCCGAAAGCTCGCTCGAGGCCCACGAGGCCGATCGCGGCTGTCACGACAAATTTTGGGCCCGAAACCGCTGCCTCTCGAGGGCTACGGCGCCGATTTAGTGGCTCGGCGCAAAAAGGAGTGCAACACGAAGACTTCCCAGTGAGTCACCCATCCTGTACCACCTCGCCCGACAACTCGAGGGTCGCGGGCAGCAGCCTCATCGCCGGCGCAAAAAGGAGTGCAACACGAGGACTTCCCAGGGGGTCACCCATCCTAGTACTACTCTCGCCAAGCACGCTTAACTTCGAGTTCGATGGGATCCGGTGCTTTAGTGCTGGTATGATCGCACCCGACGCCATGCGCGCGTTCTTCGCTTAAGTGCACGCCGCGCACCCGCGCGCCGAATTCGCTCGTGCTAAAACTATCGTGAATTTGTTTCTACTCGTTTCTAATCGCACTTGCGACCCCAATCCGAAAGCTCGCTCGAGGCCCACGAGGCCGATCGCGGCTGTCACGACAAATTTTGGGCCCGAAACCGCTGCCTCTCGAGGGCTACGGCGCCGATTTAGTGGCTCGGCGCAAAAAGGAGTGCAACACGAAGACTTCCCAGTGAGTCACCCATCCTGTACCACCTCGCCTCGACAACTCGAGGGTCGCGCGCAGCCTCATCGCCGGGCGCAAAAAGAGTGCAACACGAGGACTTCCTGTGGGGTCACCCATCCTAGTACTACTCTCGCCAAGCACGCTTAACTTCGAGTTCGATGGGATCCGGTGCTTTAGTGCTGGTATGATCGCACCCGACGCCATGCGCCGCCCTTCGCTTATGCACGCCGCGCACCCGCGCGCCGAATTCGCTCGTGCTAAAACTATCGTGAATTTGTTCTCTCGAATCGCAATTGCGACCCCAATCCGAAAGCTCGCTCGAGGCCCACGAGGCCGATCGCGGCGTCACGACAAATTTTGGGCCCGAAACCGCTGCCTCTCGAGGGCTACGGCGCGATTTAGTGGCTCGGCGCAAAAAGGAGTGCAACACGAAGACTTCCCAGGAGTCACCCATCCTGGTACCACCTCGCCTCGACAACTCGAGGGTCGCGCAAGCAGCCTCATCGCCGGCCGCAAAAAGGAGTGCAACACGAGGACTTCCTGTGGGGTCACCCATCCTAGTACTACTCTCGCCAAGCACGCTTAACTTCGAGTTCGATGGGATCCGGTGCTTTAGTGCTCGTATGATCGCACCCGACGCTATGCGCGCGCCCTTCGCTTAGTGCACGCCGCGCACCCGCGCGCCCGAATTCGCTCGCGTTAAAACTATCGTGACTTGTTCTCGAATCGCAATTGCGACCCCAATCCGAAAGCTCGCTCGAGGCCCACGAGGCCGATCGCGGGCGGTCACGACAAATTTTGGGCCCAAACCGCTGCCTCGAGGGCTACGGCGCGATTTAGTGGCTCGGCGCAAAAAGGAGTGCAACACGAAGACTTCCCAGGGAGTCACCCATCCTGTACCACCTCGCCTGACAACGCTTAACTTCGAGGGTCGCGCACAGCCTCATCGCCGCCGCAAAAAAAGGAGTGCAACACGAGGACTTCCTGTGGGGTCACCCATCCTAGTACTACTCTCGCCAAGCACGCTTAACTTCGAGTTCGATGGGATCCGGTGCTTTAGTGCTGGTATGATCGCACCCGACGCCATGCGCCGCCCTTCGCTTAAGTGCACGCCGCGCACCCGCGGCGCCGAATTCGCTCGTGCTAAAACTATCGTTGAATTTGTTCTCGAATCGCAATTGCGACCCCAATCCGAAAGCTCGCTCGAGGCCCACGAGGCCGATCGCGGCTTGTCACGACAAATTTTGGGCCCGAAACCGCTGCCTCGAGGGCTACGGCGCGATTTAGTGGCTCGGCGCAAAAAGGAGTGCAACACGAAGACTTCCCAGGAGTCACCCATCCTGGTACCACCTCGCCTGACATTAACTCTCGAGGGTCGCGCGCAGCCTCATCGCCGGCGCAAAAAGGAGTGCAACACGAGGACTTCCTGTGGGGTCACCCATCCTAGTACTACTCTCGCCAAGCACGCTTAACTTCGAGTTCGATGGGATCCGGTGCTTTAGTGCTGGTATGATCGCACCCGATCGCCATGCGCGCGCCCTTCGCTTAAGTGCACGCCGCGCACCCGCGCGCCGAATTCGCTCGTGCTAAAACTATCGTGAATTTGTTCTCGAATCGCAATTGCGACCCCAATCCGAAAGCTCGCTCGAGGCCCACGAGGCCGATCGCGGCGTCACGACAAATTTTGGGCCCGAAACCGCTGCGCTCTCGAGGGCTACGGCGCGATTTAGTGGCTCGGCGCAAAAAGGAGTGCAACACGAAGACTTCCCAGGGAGTCACCCATCCTGTACCACCTCGCCTCGACAACTCGAGGGTCGCGCGCAGCCTCATCGCCGGCGCAAAAAGGAGTGCAACACGAGGACTTCCTGGGGTCACCCATCCTAGTACTACTCTCGCCCAAGCACGCTTAACTTCGAGTTCGATGGGATCCGGTGCTTTAGTGCTGGTATGATCGCACCCGACGCCATGCGCGTCGCCCTTCGCTTATGCACGCCGCGCACCCGCGGCGCCGAATTCGCTCGTGCTAAAACTATCGTGAATTGTTCTCTGAATCGCACTTGCGACTTAATCCGAAAGCTCGCTCGAGGCCCACGAGGCCGATCGCGGGCGTCACGACAAATTTTGGGCCCGAAACCGCTGCCTCTCGAGGGCTACGGCGCCGATTTAGTGGCTCGGCGCAAAAAAAAGAGTGCAACACGAAGACTTCCCAGGGAGTCACCCATCCTGGTACCACCTCGCCTCGACAACTTAACGAGGGTCGCGCGCAGCCTCATCGCCGGCGCAAAAAGGAGTGCAACACGAGGACTTCCTGGGGGTCACCCATCCTAGTACTACTCTCGCCAAGCACGCTTAACTTCGAGTTCGATGGGATCCGGTGCTTTAGTGCTGGTATGATCGCACCCGACGCCATGCGCGCGCCCTTCGCTTAAGTGCACGCCGCGCACCCGCGCGCCGAATTCGCTCGTGCTAAAACTATCGTGAATTTGTTCTCTGCTTCGAATCGCAATTGCGACCCCAATCCGAAAGCTCGCTCGAGGCCCACGAGGCCGATCGCGGCGTCACGACAAATTTTGGGCCCGAAACCGCTGCCTCGAGGGCTACGGCGCGATTTAGTGGCTCGCGCAAAAAGGAGTGCAACACGAAGACTTCCCAGGAGTCACCCATCCTGTACCACCTCGCCTGACAACTTCGAGGGTCGCGCGCAGCCTCATCGCCGGGCGCAAAAAGGAGTGCAACACGAGGACTTCCTGTGGGGTCACCCATCCTAGTACTACTCTCGCCAAGCACGCTTAACTTCGAGTTCGATGGGATCCGGTGCTTTAGTGCTGGTATGATCGCACCCGATCGCCATGCGCGCGCCCTTCGCTTATGCACGCCGCGCACCCGCGCGCCGAATTCGCTCGTGCTAAAACTATCGTGAATTTGTTCTCGCTTCTCTGAATCGCAATTGCGACCCCAATCCGAAAGCTCGCTCGAGGCCCACGAGGCCGATCGCGGCTTGTCACGACAAATTTTGGGCCCGAAACCGCCGCCTCTCGAGGGCTACGGCGCCGATTTAGTGGCTCGCGCAAAAAGGAGTGCAACACGAAGACTTCCCAGGAGTCACCCATCCTGGTACCACCTCGCCTGACATTAACTCGAGGGTCGCGCGCAGCCTCATCGCCGCGCAAAAAGGAGTGCAACACGAGGACTTCCCAGGGGGTCACCCATCCTAGTACTACTTCCTCGCCAAGCACGCTTAACTTCGAGTTCGATGGGATCCGGTGCTTTAGTGCTGGTATGATCGCACCCGACGCCATGCGCGCGCCCTTCGCTTAAGTGCACGCCGCGCACCCGCGGCGCCGAATTCGCTCGTAAAAACTATCGTGAATTGTTCTACCGTTCTCTAATCGCAATTGCGACCCCAATCCGAAAGCTCGCTCGAGGCCCACGAGGCCGATCGCGGCTGTCACGACAAATTTTGGGCCCAAACCGCTGCCTCTCGAGGGCTACGGCGCCGATTTAGTGGCTCGGCGCAAAAAGGAGTGCAACACGAAGACTTCCCAGGGAGTCACCCATCCTGTACCACCTCGCCTGACATTAACTCGAGGGTCGCGCGCAGCCTCATCGCCGGCCGCAAAAAGGAGTGCAACACGAGGACTTCCTGTGGGGTCACCCATCCTAGTACTACTCTCGCCCAAGCACGCTTAACTTCGAGTTCGATGGGATCCGGTGCTTTAGTGCTGGTATGATCGCACCCGATCGCCATGCGCCGCCTTCGCTTAAGTGCACGCCGCGCACCCGCGGCGCCGAATTCGCTCGTGCTAAAACTATCGTGAATTTGCTCTACCGCTTCTCGAATCGCACTTGCGACCCCAATCCGAAAGCTCGCTCGAGGCCCACGAGGCCGATCGCGGCTGTCACGACAAATTTTGGGCCCAAACCGCTGCCTCTCGAGGGCTACGGCGCGCCGATTTAGTGGCTCGGCGCAAAAAGGAGTGCAACACGAAGACTTCCCAGGAGTCACCCATCCTCGTACCACCTCGCCCGACATTAACTCGAGGGTCGCGCAGCCTCATCGCCGGGCGCAAAAAAGGAGTGCAACACGAGGACTTCCCAGTGGGGTCACCCATCCTAGTACTACTCTCGCCAAGCACGCTTAACTTCGAGTTCGATGGGATCCGGTGCTTTAGTGCTGGTATGATCGCACCCGATCGCCATGCGCGCGTCCTTCGCTTAAGTGCACGCCGCGCACCCGCGCGCCGAATTCGCTCGCGCTAAAACTATCGTGAATTTGTTCTCGTTTCGAATCGCACTTGCGACCCCAATCCGAAAGCTCGCTCGAGGCCCACGAGGCCGATCGCGGCTGTCACGACAAATTTTGGGCCCGAAACCGCTGCCTCGAGGGCTACGGCGCCGATTTAGTGGCTCGGCGCAAAAAGGAGTGCAACACGAAGACTTCCTGTGGAGTCACCCATCCTGTACCACCTCGCCCGACAACTCTCGAGGGTCGCGCGCAGCCTCATCGCCGGCCGCGCAAAAAGGAGTGCAACACGAGGACTTCCCAGGGGGGTCACCCATCCTAGTACTACTCGCCAAGCACGCTTAACTTCGAGTTCGATGGGATCCGGTGCTTTAGTGCTGGTATGATCGCACCCGATCGCCATGCGCCGCCCTTCGCTTAAGTGCACGCCGCGCACCCGCGCGCCGAATTCGCTCGTGCTAAAACTATCGTGAATTTGTTCTCGAATCGCACTTGCGACCCCAATCCGAAAGCTCGCTCGAGGCCCACGAGGCCGATCGCGGCGTCACGACAAATTTTGGGGTCCGAACCGCTGCCTCTCGAGGGCTACGGCCGATTTAGTGGCTCGGCGCAAAAAGGAGTGCAACACGAAGACTTCCCAGGGAGTCACCCATCCTCGTACCACCTCGCCCGACAACTCTCGAGGGTCGCGCAGCCTCATCGCCGGCCGCAAAAAGGAGTGCAACACGAGGACTTCCTGTGGGGTCACCCATCCTAGTACTACTCTCGCCCAAGCACGCTTAACTTCGAGTTCGATGGGATCCGGTGCTTTAGTGCTGGTATGATCGCACCCGACGCCATGCGCCGCCCTTCGCTTAAGTGCACGCCGCGCACCCGCGGCGCCGAATTCGCTCGTGCTAAAACTATCGTGAATTGTTCTCGAATCGCAATTGCGACCCCAATCCGAAAGCTCGCTCGAGGCCCACGAGGCTGATCGCGGCTTGTCACGACAAATTTTGGGCCCGAAACCGCTGCCTCTCGAGGGCTACGGCGCGATTTAGTGGCTCGGCGCAAAAAGGAGTGCAACACGAAGACTTCCCAGGGAGTCACCCATCCTGTACCACCTCGCCTCGACAACTCTCGAGGGTCGCGCGCAGCCTCATCGCCGGGCGCAAAAAGGAGTGCAACACGAGGACTTCCTGTGGGGTCACCCATCCTAGTACTACTCTCGCCAAGCACGCTTAACTTCGAGTTCGATGGGATCCGGTGCTTTAGTGCTGGTATGATCGCACCCGACGCCATGCGCCGCCCTTCGCTTAAGTGCACGCCGCGCACCCGCGGCGCCGAATTCGCTCGTGCTAAAACTATCGTGAACTTGTTCTACCGTTTCGAATCGCACTTGCGACCCCAATCCGAAAGCTCGCTCGAGGCCCACGAGGCCGATCGCGGCTGTCACGACAAATTTTGGGGCCCGAAACCGCTGCCTCGAGGGCTACGGCGCGATTTAGTGGCTCGGCGCAAAAAGGAGTGCAACACGAAGACTTCCCAGGGAGTCACCCATCCTGGTACCACCCTCGCCCGACAACTCGAGGGTCGCGCGCAAGCAGCCTCATCGCCGGCCGCAAAAGGAGTGCAACACGAGGACTTCCCAGGGGGTCACCCATCCTAGTACTACTCTCGCCAAGCACGCTTAACTTCGAGTTCGATGGGATCCGGTGCTTTAGTGCTGTATGATCGCACCCGATCGCCATGCGCGCCCCTTCGCTTATGCACGCCGCGCACCCGCGGCGCCGAATTCGCTCGTGCTAAAACTATCGTGAATTTGTTCTCGAATCGCAATTGCGACCCCAATCCGAAAGCTCGCTCGAGGCCCACGAGGCCGATCGCGGCGTCACGACAAATTTTGGGCCCGAAACCGCTGCCTCTCGAGGGCTACGGCGCGATTTAGTGGCTCGCGCAAAAAGGAGTGCAACACGAAGACTTCCCAGGGAGTCACCCATCCTCGTACCACCTCGCCCGACAACTCGAGGGTCGCGCAGCAGCAGCCTCATCGCCGCGCAAAAAGGAGTGCAACACGAGGACTTCCTGTGGGGTCACCCATCCTAGTACTACTCTCGCCAAGCACGCTTAACTTCGAGTTCGATGGGATCCGGTGCTTTAGTGCTGGTATGATCGCACCCGACGCCATGCGCGCGCCCTTCGCTTAAGTGCACGCCGCGCACCCGCGCGCCGAATTCGCTCGTGCGTAAAACTATCGTGAATTTGTTCTCTGCTTCGAATCGCACTTGCGACCCCAATCCGAAAGCTCGCTCGAGGCCCACGAGGCCGATCGCGGCGTCACGACAAATTTTGGGCCCGAAACCGCTGCCTCGAGGGCTACGGCGCGATTTAGTGGCTCGGCGCAAAAGGAGTGCAACACGAAGACTTCCCAGGAGTCACCCATCCTCGGTACCACCTCGCCTGACAACTCGTGAGGGTCGCGCGCAGCCTCATCGCCGGCCAAAAAAAAGGAGTGCAACACGAGGACTTCCTGTGGGGTCACCCATCCTAGTACTACTCTCGCCAAGCACGCTTAACTTCGAGTTCGATGGGATCCGGTGCTTTAGTGCTGGTATGATCGCACCCGACGCCATGCGCCGCCCTCGCTTATGCACGCCGCGCACCCGTGGCGCCGAATTCGCTCGTGCTAAAACTATCGTGAATTTGTTCTACCGCTCGAATCGCACTTGCGACCCCAATCCGAAAGCTCGCTCGAGGCCCACGAGGCCGATCGCGGCTTGTCACGACAAATTTTGGGCCCAAACCGCTGCCTCTCGAGGGCTACGGCGCCGATTTAGTGGCTCGGCGCAAAAAGGAGTGCAACACGAAGACTTCCTGTGGAGTCACCCATCCTGGTACCACCTCGCCCGACAACTCGAGGGTCGCGCGCAGCCTCATCGCCGGCCAAAAAAAGGAGTGCAACACGAGGACTTCCTGTGGGGTCACCCATCCTAGTACTACTCGCCAAGCACGCTTAACTTCGAGTTCGATGGGATCCGGTGCTTTAGTGCTGGTATGATCGCACCCGATCGCCATGCGCCGCCCTTCGCTTATGCACGCCGCGCACCCGCGCGCCGAATTCGCTCGTTAAAACTATCGTGAATTTGTTCTCGAATCGCAATTGCGACCCCAATCCGAAAGCTCGCTCGAGGCCCACGAGGCCGATCGCGGCTTGTCACGACAAATTTTGGGCCCGAAACCGCTGCCTCTCGAGGGCTACGGCGCCGATTTAGTGGCTCGCGCAAAAAGGAGTGCAACACGAAGACTTCCTGTGGAGTCACCCATCCTGTACCACCTCGCCTCGACATTAACTCGAGGGGGTCGCGCGCAGCAGCCTCATCGCCGGCGCAAAAAGGAGTGCAACACGAGGACTTCCTGTGGGGTCACCCATCCTAGTACTACTCTCGCCAAGCACGCTTAACTTCGAGTTCGATGGGATCCGGTGCTTTAGTGCTGGTATGATCGCACCCGACGCCATGCGTCGCCGCCTCTTCGCTTAAGTGCACGCCGCGCACCCGCGGCGCCGAATTCGCTCGTGCTAAAACTATCGTGAATTTGTTCTCTGAATCGCAATTGCGACCCCAATCCGAAAGCTCGCTCGAGGCCCACGAGGCCGATCGCGGCGTCACGACAAATTTTGGGCCCGAAACCGCTGCCTCGAGGGCTACGGCGCGATTTAGTGGCTCGGCGCAAAAAGGAGTGCAACACGAAGACTTCCCAGGGAGTCACCCATCCTGGTACCACCTCGCCTCGACAACTCGAGGGGTCGCGCAAGCAGCCTCATCGCCGGCCGCAAAAAGGAGTGCAACACGAGGACTTCCTGTGGGGTCACCCATCCTAGTACTACTCTCGCCAAGCACGCTTAACTTCGAGTTCGATGGGATCCGGTGCTTTAGTGCTGGTATGATCGCACCCGACGCCATGCGCCGCCCTTCGCTTAAGTGCACGCCGCGCACCCGCGGCGCCGAATTCGCTCGTGCTAAAACTATCGTGAATTGTTCTCGAATCGCACTTGCGACCCCAATCCGAAAGCTCGCTCGAGGCCCACGAGGCCGATCGCTGCTGTCACGACAAATTTTGGGCCCGAAACCGCTGCCTCTCGAGGGCTACGGCGCCGATTTAGTGGCTCGGCGCAAAAAGGAGTGCAACACGAAGACTTCCCAGGGAGTCACCCATCCTGTACCACCTCGCCTCGCGATTTAACTCGAGGGTCGCGCGCAGCCTCATCGCCGGCGCAAAAAGGAGTGCAACACGAGGACTTCCTGTGGGGTCACCCATCCTAGTACTACTCTCGCCAAGCACGCTTAACTTCGAGTTCGATGGGATCCGGTGCTTTAGTGCTGGTATGATCGCACCCGACGCCATGCGCCGCCCTTCGCTTAAGTGCACGCCGCGCACCCGTGGCGCCGAATTCGCTCGTGCTAAAACTATCGTGAATTGTTCTCTCGAATCGCAATTGCGACCCCAATCCGAAAGCTCGCTCGAGGCCCACGAGGCCGATCGCGGCTTGTCACGACAAATTTTGGGCCCGAAACCGCTGCCTCTCGAGGGCTACGGCGCCGATTTAGTGGCTCGCGCAAAAAGGAGTGCAACACGAAGACTTCCCAGGAGTCACCCATCCTGGTACCACCTCGCCTGACAACTCGAGGGTCGCGCGCAGCCTCATCGCCGGCCGCAAAAGGAGTGCAACACGAGGACTTCCTGTGGGGTCACCCATCCTAGTACTACTCTCGCCAAGCACGCTTAACTTCGAGTTCGATGGGATCCGGTGCTTTAGTGCTGGTATGATCGCACCCGATCGCCATGCGCGCGCCCTTCGCTTAAGTGCACGCCGCGCACCCGCGCGCCGAATTCGCTCGGCTAAAACTATCGTGAATTTGCTCTACCGCTCGAATCGCACTTGCGACCCCAATCCGAAAGCTCGCTCGAGGCCCACGAGGCTGATCGCGGCTTGTCACGACAAATTTTGGGCCCGAAACCGCCGCCTCTCGAGGGCTACGGCGCGATTTAGTGGCTCGGCGCAAAAAGGAGTGCAACACGAAGACTTCCCAGGAGTCACCCATCCTGGTACCACCTCGCCTGACAACTTCGAGGGTCGCGCAGCAGCCTCATCGCCGGCGCAAAAAGGAGTGCAACACGAGGACTTCCCAGGGGTCACCCATCCTAGTACTACTCTCGCCAAGCACGCTTAACTTCGAGTTCGATGGGATCCGGTGCTTTAGTGCTGGTATGATCGCACCCGACGCCATGCGCGTCGCCCTTCGCTTAAGTGCACGCCGCGCACCCGCGCGCCGAATTCGCTCGTGCTAAAACTATCGTGAATTTGTTCTCTTCGAATCGCACTGCGACCCCAATCCGAAAGCTCGCTCGAGGCCCACGAGGCCGATCGCGGCTTGTCACGACAAATTTTGGGCCCGAAACCGCTGCCTCGAGGGCTACGGCGCGATTTAGTGGCTCGCGCAAAAGGAGTGCAACACGAAGACTTCCCAGGAGTCACCCATCCTCGTACCACCTCGCCTGACAACTCGAGGGTCGCGCGCAGCCTCATCGCCGGCCAAAAAGGAGTGCAACACGAGGACTTCCTGGGGGTCACCCATCCTAGTACTACTCTCGCCCAAGCACGCTTAACTTCGAGTTCGATGGGATCCGGTGCTTTAGTGCTGGTATGATCGCACCCGACGCCATGCGCCGCCCTTCGCTTAAGTGCACGCCGCGCACCCGCGCGCCGAATTCGCTCGTGCTAAAACTATCGTGAATTGTTCTCGTTTCTCGAATCGCAATTGCGACCCCAATCCGAAAGCTCGCTCGAGGCCCACGAGGCCGATCGCGGCTGTCACGACAAATTTTGGGCCCGAAACCGCTGCCTCTCGAGGGCTACGGCGCCGATTTAGTGGCTCGGCGCAAAAAGGAGTGCAACACGAAGACTTCCCAGGAGTCACCCATCCTGTACCACCTCGCCTCGACAACTTCGAGGGTCGCGCGCAGCCTCATCGCCGGCCGCAAAAAGGAGTGCAACACGAGGACTTCCTGTGGGGTCACCCATCCTAGTACTACTCTCGCCAAGCACGCTTAACTTCGAGTTCGATGGGATCCGCTTTAGTGCTGGTATGATCGCACCCGACGCCATGCGCGCCCTTCGCTTAAGTGCACGCCGCGCACCCGCGCGCCGAATTCGCTCGTGCTAAACTATCGTGAATTTGTTCTCGAATCGCAATTGCGACCCCAATCCGAAAGCTCGCTCGAGGCCCACGAGGCCGATCGCGGCGTCACGACAAATTTTGGGGTCCGAAACCGCTGCCTCTCGAGGGCTACGGCCGATTTAGTGGCTCGGCGCAAAAAAAGGAGTGCAACACGAAGACTTCCCAGGGAGTCACCCATCCTCGTACCACCTCGCCTGACAACTCTCGAGGGTCGCGCGCAGCCTCATCGCCGCGCAAAAAAAGGAGTGCAACACGAGGACTTCCTGTGGGGTCACCCATCCTAGTACTACTCTCGCCAAGCACGCTTAACTTCGAGTTCGATGGGATCCGGTGCTTTAGTGCTGGTATGATCGCACCCGACGCCATGCGCGCCCTTCGCTTATGCACGCCGCGCACCCGCGCGCCGAATTCGCTCGTGCGTAAAACTATCGTGAATTTGTTCTACTCGCTTTCGAATCGCACTGCGACCCCAATCCGAAAGCTCGCTCGAGGCCCACGAGGCCGATCGCGGCGTCACGACAAATTTTGGGCCCGAAACCGCTGCCTCTCGAGGGCTACGGCGCGATTTAGTGGCTCGGCGCAAAAAGGAGTGCAACACGAAGACTTCCCAGGGAGTCACCCATCCTCGTACCACCTCGCCTGACAACTCTCGAGGGTCGCGCGCAGCAGCCTCATCGCCGGCCGCAAAAAGGAGTGCAACACGAGGACTTCCCAGGGGTCACCCATCCTAGTACTACTCGCCAAGCACGCTTAACTTCGAGTTCGATGGGATCCGGTGCTTTAGTGCTGGTATGATCGCACCCGACGCCATGCGCGCGCCCTTCGCTTAAGTGCACGCCGCGCACCCGCGCGCCGAATTCGCTCGTGCTAAAACTATCGTGAATTTGTTCTCGTTTCTAATCGCAATTGCGACCCCAATCCGAAAGCTCGCTCGAGGCCCACGAGGCCGATCGCGGCGTCACGACAAATTTTGGGCCCGAAAACCGCTGCCTCTCGAGGGCTACGGCGCGATTTAGTGGCTCGCGCAAAAAAAGGAGTGCAACACGAAGACTTCCCAGGAGTCACCCATCCTCGTACCACCTCGCCTCGACAACTCGAGGGTCGCGCGCAGCCTCATCGCCGGCCGCAAAAAGGAGTGCAACACGAGGACTTCCTGTGGGGTCACCCATCCTAGTACTACTCTCGCCAAGCACGCTTAACTTCGAGTTCGATGGGATCCGGTGCTTTAGTGCTGGTATGATCGCACCCGATCGCCATGCGCCGCCCTTCGCTTAAGTGCACGCCGCGCACCCGCGCGCCGAATTCGCTCGTGCTAAAACTATCGTGAATTTGTTCTCTAATCGCAATTGCGACCCCAATCCGAAAGCTCGCTCGAGGCCCACGAGGCCGATCGCGGCGTCACGACAAATTTTGGGCCCGAAACCGCTGCCTCTCGAGGGCTACGGCGCGATTTAGTGGCTCGGCAAAAAGGAGTGCAACACGAAGACTTCCCAGGGAGTCACCCATCCTGGTACCACCTCGCCTGACATTAACTTCGAGGGTCGCGCGCAGCCTCATCGCCGGCCAAAAAAAGGAGTGCAACACGAGGACTTCCTGTGGGGTCACCCATCCTAGTACTACTCTCGCCAAGCACGCTTAACTTCGAGTTCGATGGGATCCGTGCTTTAGTGCTGGTATGATCGCACCCGACGCCATGCGCGCGCCCTTCGCTTAAGTGCACGCCGCGCACCCGCGCGCCGAATTCGCTCGTGCTAAAACTATCGTGAATTGTTTCACCGTTTCGAATCGCAATTGCGACCCCAATCCGAAAGCTCGCTCGAGGCCCACGAGGCCGATCGCGGCGTCACGACAAATTTTGGGCCCGAAACCGCTGCCTCGAGGGCTACGGCGCGATTTAGTGGCTCGGCGCAAAAAGGAGTGCAACACGAAGACTTCCCAGGAGTCACCCATCCTGGTACCACCTCGCCCGACACGCTTAACTCGGAGGGTCGCGCAAGCAGCCTCATCGCCGGGCGCAAAAAGGAGTGCAACACGAGGACTTCCTGTGGGGTCACCCATCCTAGTACTACTCTCGCCAAGCACGCTTAACTTCGAGTTCGATGGGATCCGGTGCTTTAGTGCTGGTATGATCGCACCCGACGCCATGCGCGTCGCCCTTCGCTTATGCACGCCGCGCACCCGCGGCGCCGAATTCGCTCGTGCTAAAACTATCGTGAATTTGTTCTCGAATCGCAATTGCGACCCCAATCCGAAAGCTCGCTCGAGGCCCACGAGGCCGATCGCGGCTGTCACGACAAATTTTGGGCCCGAAACCGCTGCCTCTCGAGGGCTACGGCGCCGATTTAGTGGCTCGCGCAAAAAGGAGTGCAACACGAAGACTTCCCAGGAGTCACCCATCCTGTACCACCTCGCCCGACAACTTCTGAGGGTCGCAGCAGCCTCATCGCCGCCGCAAAAAGGAGTGCAACACGAGGACTTCCTGGGGGTCACCCATCCTAGTACTACTCTCGCCCAAGCACGCTTAACTTCGAGTTCGATGGGATCCGTGCTTTAGTGCTGGTATGATCGCACCCGACGCCATGCGCCGTCCTTCGCTTAAGTGCACGCCGCGCACCCGCGGCGCCGAATTCGCTCGTGCTAAAACTATCGTGAATTTGTTCTCCGCTTCGAATCGCACTTGCGACTAATCCGAAAGCTCGCTCGAGGCCCACGAGGCCGATCGCGGCGGCCACGACAAATTTTGGGCCCGAAACCGCTGCCTCGAGGGCTACGGCGCCGATTTAGTGGCTCGGCGCAAAAAAAGGAGTGCAACACGAAGACTTCCCAGGAGTCACCCATCCTGTACCACCTCGCCTGACAACTCGAGAGGGCGCGCGCAGCCTCATCGCCGGCGCAAAAAAAAGGAGTGCAACACGAGGACTTCCTGTGGGGTCACCCATCCTAGTACTACTCTCGCCAAGCACGCTTAACTTCGAGTTCGATGGGATCCGGTGCTTTAGTGCTGGTATGATCGCACCCGACGCCATGCGCGCCCTTTCGCTTAAGTGCACGCCGCGCACCCGCGCGCCGAATTCGCTCGTGCTAAAACTATCGTGAATTTGTTCTCGCTTCGAATCGCACTTGCGACCCCATCCGAAAGCTCGCTCGAGGCCCACGAGGCCGATCGCGGCGGCGTCACGACAAATTTTGGGCCCGAAACCGCTGCCTCTCGAGGGCTACGGCGCGATTTAGTGGCTCGGCGCAAAAAGGAGTGCAACACGAAGACTTCCCAGGGAGTCACCCATCCTGTACCACCTCGCCTCGACAACTCGAGGGTCGCGCAGCCTCATCGCCGGGCGCAAAAAGGAGTGCAACACGAGGACTTCCTGGGGGTCACCCATCCTAGTACTACTCTCGCCAAGCACGCTTAACTTCGAGTTCGATGGGATCCGGTGCTTTAGTGCTGGTATGATCGCACCCGACGCCATGCGCCGCCCTCGCTTAAGTGCACGCCGCGCACCCGCGCGCCGAATTCGCTCGTGCTAAAACTATCGTGAATTTGTTCTCGAATCGCAATTGCGACCCCAATCCGAAAGCTCGCTCGAGGCCCACGAGGCCGATCGCGGCTGTCACGACAAATTTTGGGCCCGAAACCGCTGCCTCTCGAGGGCTACGGCGCGATTTAGTGGCTCGCGCAAAAAAAAGGAGTGCAACACGAAGACTTCCCAGGAGTCACCCATCCCGTACCACCTCGCCCGACATTAACTCGAGGGTCGCGCGCAGCCTCATCGCCGGCCGCAAAAGGAGTGCAACACGAGGACTTCCCAGGGGTCACCCATCCTAGTACTACTCTCGCCAAGCACGCTTAACTTCGAGTTCGATGGGATCCGGTGCTTTAGTGCTGGTATGATCGCACCCGACGCCATGCGCGCCGCCTTCGCTTAAGCACGCCGCGCACCCGCGGCGCCGAATTCGCTCGTGCTAAAACTATCGTGAATTTGTTCTCCGCTTCTCGGAATCGCAATTGCGACCCCAATCCGAAAGCTCGCTCGAGGCCCACGAGGCCGATCGCGGCGGTCACGACAAAATTTGGGCCCGAAACCGCTGCCTCTCGAGGGCTACGGCGCCGATTTAGTGGCTCGGCGCAAAAAGGAGTGCAACACGAAGACTTCCCAGGGAGTCACCCATCCTGTACCACCTCGCCGATTACAACTCGAGGGTCGCGCGCAGCCTCATCGCCGGGCGCAAAAAGGAGTGCAACACGAGGACTTCCTGGGGGTCACCCATCCTAGTACTACTCTCGCCCAAGCACGCTTAACTTCGAGTTCGATGGGATCCGGTGCTTTAGTGCTGGTATGATCGCACCCGACGCCATGCGCCGCCCTTCGCTTAAGTGCACGCCGCGCACCCGCGGCGCCGAATTCGCTCGTGCTAAAACTATCGTGAATTTGTTCTCGAATCGCAATTGCGACCCCAATCCGAAAGCTCGCTCGAGGCCCACGAGGCCGATCGCGGCTGTCACGACAAATTTTGGGCCCGAAACCGCTGCCTCGAGGGCTACGGCGCCGATTTAGTGGCTCGGCGCAAAAAGGAGTGCAACACGAAGACTTCCCAGGGAGTCACCCATCCTCGTACCACCTCGCCTCGACAACTCTCGAGAGGTCGCGCGCAGCCTCATCGCCGGCGCAAAAAGGAGTGCAACACGAGGACTTCCTGTGGGGGGTCACCCATCCTAGTACTACTCTCGCCAAGCACGCTTAACTTCGAGTTCGATGGGATCCGGTGCTTTAGTGCTGGTATGATCGCACCCGACGCCATGCGCGCGCCCTTCGCTTAAGCACGCACGCCGCGCACCCGCGCGCCGAATTCGCTCGTGCTAAAACTATCGTGAATTTGTTCTCGAATCGCAATTGCGACCCCAATCCGAAAGCTCGCTCGAGGCCCACGAGGCCGATCATGCGGCTGTCACGACAAATTTTGGGCCCGAAACCGCTGCCTCTCTCAGGGCTACGGCGCCGATTTAGTGGCTCGCGCGCAAAAGGAGTGCAACACGAAGACTTCCCAGGGAGTCACCCATCCTGTACCACCTCGCCCGACAACTCGAGGGTCGCGCGCAGCAGCCTCATCGCCGGCCAAAAAGGAGTGCAACACGAGGACTTCCTGTGGGGTCACCCATCCTAGTACTACTCTCGCCCAAGCACGCTTAACTTCGAGTTCGATGGGATCCGGTGCTTTAGTGCTGGTATGATCGCACCCGATCGCCATGCGCGCCCTTCGCTTATGCACGCCGCGCACCCGCGCGCCGAATTCGCTCGTGCGTAAAACTATCGTGAATTTGTTCTCCGTTTCTCTAATCGCAATTGCGACTTCAATCCGAAAGCTCGCTCGAGGCCCACGAGGCCGATCGCGGCTTGTCACGACAAATTTTGGGCCCGAAACCGCTGCCTCTCGAGGGCTACGGCGCCGATTTAGTGGCTCGCGCGCAAAAAGAGTGCAACACTAAGACTTCCCAGGAGTCACCCATCCTGTACCACCTCGCCTCGACATTAACTCGAGGGTCGCGCGCAGCCTCATCGCCGGCGCAAAAAGGAGTGCAACACGAGGACTTCCTGTGGGGTCACCCATCCTAGTACTACTCTCGCCAAGCACGCTTAACTTCGAGTTCGATGGGATCCGGTGCTTTAGTGCTGGTATGATCGCACCCGACGCCATGCGCCGCCCTTCGCTTAAGTGCACGCCGCGCACCCGCGCGCCGAATTCGCTCGTGCTAAAACTATCGTGAATTTGTTCTCGCTTCGAATCGCACTTGCGACCCCAATCCGAAAGCTCGCTCGAGGCCCACGAGGCCGATCGCGGGCGTCACGACAAATTTTGGGCCCGAAACCGCTGCCTCGAGGGCTACGGCGCCGATTTAGTGGCTCGCGCAAAAAAAGGAGTGCAACACGAAGACTTCCCAGGGAGTCACCCATCCCGGTACCACCTCGCCCGACAACTCGAGGGTCGCGCGCGCAGCCTCATCGCCGCCGCAAAAAGGAGTGCAACACGAGGACTTCCTGTGGGGTCACCCATCCTAGTACTACTCTCGCCAAGCACGCTTAACTTCGAGTTCGATGGGATCCGGTGCTTTAGTGCTGGTATGATCGCACCCGATCGCCATGCGCGCCCTTCGCTTAAGTGCACGCCGCGCACCCGCGCGCCGAATTCGCTCGTGTTAAAACTATCGTGAATTTGTTCTACCGTTTCGAATCGCAATTGCGACCCCAATCCGAAAGCTCGCTCGAGGCCCACGAGGCCGATCGCGGCGGTCACGACAAATTTTGGGCCCGAAACCGCTGCGTCTCGAGGGCTACGGCGCGATTTAGTGGCTCGCGCAAAAAGGAGTGCAACACGAAGACTTCCCAGTGAGTCACCCATCCTGGTACCACCTCGCCTCGACAACTCGAGGGTCGCGCGCAGCCTCATCGCCGGGCGCAAAAAGGAGTGCAACACGAGGACTTCCCAGGGGGTCACCCATCCTAGTACTACTCTCGCCAAGCACGCTTAACTTCGAGTTCGATGGGATCCGGTGCTTTAGTGCTGGTATGATCGCACCCGACGCCATGCGCGCCCTTCGCTTAAGTGCACGCCGCGCACCCGCGCGCCGAATTCGCTCGTGCTAAAACTATCGTGAATTTGTTCTCGAATCGCGCACTGCGCACCCCAATCCGAAAGCTCGCTCGAGGCCCACGAGGCCGATCGCGGCGGTCACGACAAATTTTGGGCCCAAACCGCTGCCTCTCGAGGGCTACGGCGCCGATTTAGTGGCTCGGCGCAAAAAGGAGTGCAACACGAAGACTTCCCAGGAGTCACCCATCCTGGTACCACCTCGCCTGACATCTCGAGGGTCGCGCAGCAGCCTCATCGCCGGGCGCAAAAAGGAGTGCAACACGAGGACTTCCTGTGGGGTCACCCATCCTAGTACTACTCTCGCCAAGCACGCTTAACTTCGAGTTCGATGGGATCCGGTGCTTTAGTGCTGGTATGATCGCACCCGACGCCATGCGCCGCCCTTCGCTTAAGTGCACGCCGCGCACCCGCGCGCCGAATTCGCTCGTGCTAAAACTATCGTGAATTTGTTCTCGCTTTCGAATCGCACTTGCGACCCCAATCCGAAAGCTCGCTCGAGGCCCACGAGGCCGATCGCGGCTTGTCACGACAAATTTTGGGCCCGAAACCGCTGCCTCTCGAGGGCTACGGCGCCGATTTAGTGGCTCGGCGCAAAAAAAGGAGTGCAACACGAAGACTTCCCAGGAGTCACCCATCCTCGTACCACCTCGCCCGACATTAACTCGAGGGTCGCGCGCAGCCTCATCGCCGGCGCAAAAAGGAGTGCAACACGAGGACTTCCTGTGGGGTCACCCATCCTAGTACTACTCTCGCCAAGCACGCTTAACTTCGAGTTCGATGGGATCCGGTGCTTTAGTGCTGGTATGATCGCACCCGACGCCATGCGCCGCCCTTCGCTTATGCACGCCGCGCACCCGCGCGCCGAATTCGCTCGTGCTAAAACTATCGTGAATTTGTTCTCGAATCGCAATTGCGACCCCAATCCGAAAGCTCGCTCGAGGCCCACGAGGCCGATCGCTGGCGTCACGACAAATTTTGGGCCCAAACCGCCGCCTCTCGAGGGCTACGGCGCCGATTTAGTGGCTCGGCGCAAAAAGGAGTGCAACACGAAGACTTCCCAGGGAGTCACCCATCCCGTACCACCTCGCCTCGACAACTTCGAGGGTCGCGCACAGCCTCATCGCCGGCGCAAAAAGGAGTGCAACACGAGGACTTCCTGTGGGGTCACCCATCCTAGTACTACTCTCGCCAAGCACGCTTAACTTCGAGTTCGATGGGATCCGGTGCTTTAGTGCTGGTATGATCGCACCCGACGCCATGCGTCGCCCTTCGCTTAAGTGCACGCCGCGCACCCGCGGCGCCGAATTCGCTCGTGCTAAAACTATCGTGAATTTGTTCTCTTTCGAATCGCACTTGCGACCCCAATCCGAAAGCTCGCTCGAGGCCCACGAGGCCGATCGCGGCGTCACGACAAATTTTGGGGCCCGAAACCGCTGCCTCTCGAGGGCTACGGCGCCGATTTAGTGGCTCGGCGCAAAAAGGAGTGCAACACTTAAGACTTCCCAGGAGTCACCCATCCTGGTACCACCTCGCCTGACAACTCGAGGGTCGCGCAAGCAGCCTCATCGCCGGGCGCAAAAAGGAGTGCAACACGAGGACTTCCCAGGGGTCACCCATCCTAGTACTACTCTCGCCAAGCACGCTTAACTTCGAGTTCGATGGGATCCGGTGCTTTAGTGCTGGTATGATCGCACCCGATCGCCATGCGCGCCCTTCGCTTAAGTGCACGCCGCGCACCCGCGCGCCGAATTCGCTCGTGCTAAAACTATCGTGAATTTGTTCTCGAATCGCACTTGCGACCCCAATCCGAAAGCTCGCTCGAGGCCCACGAGGCCGATCGCGGCTGTCACGACAAATTTTGGGCCCGAAACCGCTGCCTCGAGGGCTACGGCGCGATTTAGTGGCTCGCGCAAAAAGGAGTGCAACACGAAGACTTCCCAGGAGTCACCCATCCTGTACCACCTCGCCTGACAACTCGAGGGTCGCGCGCAGCCTCATCGCCGGCCGCAAAAGGAGTGCAACACGAGGACTTCCCAGGGGGTCACCCATCCTAGTACTACTCTCGCCAAGCACGCTTAACTTCGAGTTCGATGGGATCCGGTGCTTTAGTGCTGGTATGATCGCACCCGACGCCATGCGCGTCGCCCTTCGCTTAAGTGCACGCCGCGCACCCGCGCGCCGAATTCGCTCGTGCTAAAACTATCGTGAATTTGTTCTCGAATCGCAATTGCGACCCCAATCCGAAAGCTCGCTCGAGGCCCACGAGGCCGATCGCGGCGGTCACGACAAATTTTGGGCCCGAAACCGCTGCCTCTCGAGGGCTACGGCGCCGATTTAGTGGCTCGGCGCAAAAAGGAGTGCAACACGAAGACTTCCCAGGGAGTCACCCATCCTGTACCACCTCGCCCGATTAACTCTCGAGGGTCGCGCGCAGCCTCATCGCCGGCGCAAAAAAAGGAGTGCAACACGAGGACTTCCTGTGGGGTCACCCATCCTAGTACTACTCTCGCCAAGCACGCTTAACTTCGAGTTCGATGGGATCCGGTGCTTTAGTGCTGGTATGATCGCACCCGACGCCATGCGCCGCCCTTCGCTTAAGTGCACGCCGCGCACCCGCGGCGCCGAATTCGCTCGTGCTAAAACTATCGTGAATTTGTTCTCGTTTCGAATCGCAATTGCGACCCCAATCCGAAAGCTCGCTCGAGGCCCACGAGGCCGATCGCGGCTGTCACGACAAATTTTGGGCCCGAAACCGCTGCCTCTCGAGGGCTACGGCGCCGATTTAGTGGCTCGGCGCAAAAAGGAGTGCAACACGAAGACTTCCCAGGGAGTCACCCATCCTCGTACCACCTCGCCTCGACAACTCGAGGGTCGCGGGCGCAGCCTCATCGCCGGGCGCAAAAAGGAGTGCAACACGAGGACTTCCTGTGGGGTCACCCATCCTAGTACTACTCTCGCCAAGCACGCTTAACTTCGAGTTCGATGGGATCCGGTGCTTTAGTGCTGGTATGATCGCACCCGACGCCATGCGCCGCCCTTCGCTTATGCACGCCGCGCACCCGCGCGCCGAATTCGCTCGTGCTAAAACTATCGTTGAATTTGTTCTCGAATCGCAATTGCGACCCCAATCCGAAAGCTCGCTCGAGGCCCACGAGGCCGATCGCGGCGTCACGACAAAATTTTGGGCCCGAAACCGCTGCCTCTCGAGGGCTACGGCGCCGATTTAGTGGCTCGGCGCAAAAAGGAGTGCAACACGAAGACTTCCCAGGGAGTCACCCATCCTGTACCACCTCGCCTCGACAACTCGAGGGTCGCGGGCGCAGCCTCATCGCCGGCCAAGCAAAAAGGAGTGCAACACGAGGACTTCCTGTGGGGTCACCCATCCTAGTACTACTCTCGCCCAAGCACGCTTAACTTCGAGTTCGATGGGATCCGGTGCTTTAGTGCTGGTATGATCGCACCCGATCGCCATGCGCGCCCTTCGCTTAAGTGCACGCCGCGCACCCGCGCGCCGAATTCGCTCGTGCTAAAACTATCGTGAATTGTTCTCCGCTCGAATCGCAATGCGACTTCAAATCCGAAAGCTCGCTCGAGGCCCACGAGGCCGATCGCGGCTGTCACGACAAATTTTGGGCCCGAAACCGCTGCCTCTCGAGGGCTACGGCGCGATTTAGTGGCTCGGCGCAAAAAGGAGTGCAACACGAAGACTTCCCAGGAGTCACCCATCCTGTACCACCTCGCCTCGACAACTCTCGAGGGTCGCGCAGCAGCCTCATCGCCGGGCGCAAAAAGGAGTGCAACACGAGGACTTCAGGGGTCACCCATCCTAGTACTACTCGCCAAGCACGCTTAACTTCGAGTTCGATGGGATCCGGTGCTTTAGTGCTGGTATGATCGCACCCGATCGCCATGCGCCGCTTCGCTTAAGTGCACGCCGCGCACCCGCGCGCCGAATTCGCTCGTGCTAAAACTATCGTGAATTTGTTCTCTTCGAATCGCACTTGCGACTTAATCCGAAAGCTCGCTCGAGGCCCACGAGGCCGATCGCTGCTGTCACGACAAATTTTGGGCCCGAAACCGCGCCTCTCGAGGGCTACGGCGCGATTTAGTGGCTCGCGCAAAAAGGAGTGCAACACGAAGACTTCCCAGGGAGTCACCCATCCTGGTACCACCTCGCCTCGACAACTTCGAGGGTCGCGCGCAGCCCTCATCGCCGGCGCAAAAGGAGTGCAACACGAGGACTTCCTGTGGGGTCACCCATCCTAGTACTACTCTCGCCCAAGCACGCTTAACTTCGAGTTCGATGATCCGGTGCTTTAGTGCTGGTATGATCGCACCCGATCGCCATGCGCGCGCCCTTCGCTTATGCACGCCGCGCACCCGCGCGCCGAATTCGCTCGTGCTAAAACTATCGTGAATTTGTTCTCTAATCGCAATTGCGACCCCAATCCGAAAGCTCGCTCGAGGCCCACGAGGCCGATCGCGGCTTGTCACGACAAATTTTGGGGTCCGAAACCGCTGCCTCTCGAGGGCTACGGCGCGATTTAGTGGCTCGCGCAAAAAGGAGTGCAACACGAAGACTTCCCAGGGAGTCACCCATCCTCGTACCACCTCGCCTCGACAACTCGAGGGTCGCGCGCAGCCTCATCGCCGGCGCAAAAAAGGAGTGCAACACGAGGACTTCCTGTGGGGTCACCCATCCTAGTACTACTCGCCCAAGCACGCTTAACTTCGAGTTCGATGGGATCCGGTGCTTTAGTGCTGGTATGATCGCACCCGACGCCATGCGCGCGCCCTTCGCTTAAGTGCGCACGCCGCGCACCCGCGCGCCGAATTCGCTCGTGCTAAAACTATCGTGAATTTGTTCTCGCTTCGAATCGCACTTGCGACCCCAATCCGAAAGCTCGCTCGAGGCCCACGAGGCCGATCGCGGCGGTCACGACAAATTTTGGGCCCGAAACCGCTGCCTCTCGAGGGCTACGGCGCGATTTAGTGGCTCGGCGCAAAAAGGAGTGCAACACGAAGACTTCCCAGGAGTCACCCATCCTGGTACCACCTCGCCTCGACATTAACTCGAGGGTCGCGCGCAGCCTCATCGCCGGCAAAAAAAAGGAGTGCAACACGAGGACTTCCTGTGGGGTCACCCATCCTAGTACTACTCTCGCCAAGCACGCTTAACTTCGAGTTCGATGGGATCCGGTGCTTTAGTGCTGGTATGATCGCACCCGATCGCCATGCGCCGCCTTCGCTTAAGTGCACGCCGCGCACCCGTGCGCCGAATTCGCTCGTGCTAAAACTATCGTGAATGTTCTCTTCGAATCGCAATTGCGACCCCAATCCGAAAGCTCGCTCGAGGCCCACGAGGCCGATCGCGGCGTCACGACAAATTTTGGGCCCGAAACCGCTGCCTCGAGGGCTACGGCGCCGATTTAGTGGCTCGCGCAAAAAGGAGTGCAACACGAAGACTTCCCAGGAGTCACCCATCCTGGTACCACCTCGCCCGACAACTCGAGGGTCGCGCGCAGCAGCCTCATCGCCGGCGCAAAAAGGAGTGCAACACGAGGACTTCCTGTGGGGTCACCCATCCTAGTACTACTCTCGCCAAGCACGCTTAACTTCGAGTTCGATGGGATCCGGTGCTTTAGTGCTGGTATGATCGCACCCGACGCCATGCGCCGCCCTTCGCTTAAGTGCACGCCGCGCACCCGCGCGCCCGAATTCGCTCGTGCTAAAACTATCGTGAATTTGTTTCTACTGCTCTCGAATCGCACTTGCGACCCCAATCCGAAAGCTCGCTCGAGGCCCACGAGGCCGATCGCGGCGTCACGACAAATTTTGGGCCCGAAACCGCTGCCTCTCGAGGGCTACGGCGCCGATTTAGTGGCTCGCGCAAAAAGGAGTGCAACACGAAGACTTCCCAGGGAGTCACCCATCCCGGTACCACCTCGCCTCGACATTAACTCGAGGGTCGCGCGCGCAGCCTCATCGCCGGCCGCAAAAAGGAGTGCAACACGAGGACTTCCCAGGGGGTCACCCATCCTAGTACTACTCTCGCCCAAGCACGCTTAACTTCGAGTTCGATGGGATCCGGTGCTTTAGTGCTGGTATGATCGCACCCGACGCCATGCGCGCCCTTCTTCGCTTAAGTGCACGCCGCGCACCCGCGGCGCCGAATTCGCTCGTGCTAAAACTATCGTGAATTTGTTCTCGCTTCTCGAATCGCACTTGCGACTTCAATCCGAAAGCTCGCTCGAGGCCCACGAGGCCGATCGCGGCGGTCACGACAAATTTTGGGCCCGAAACCGCTGCCTCTCGAGGGCTACGGCGCCGATTTAGTGGCTCGCGCAAAAAGGAGTGCAACACGAAGACTTCCCAGGGAGTCACCCATCCTCGTACCACCTCGCCCGACAACTCTCGAGGGTCGCGCAGCCTCATCGCCGGCCAAGAAAAAGGAGTGCAACACGAGGACTTCCTGTGGGGTCACCCATCCTAGTACTACTCTCGCCCAAGCACGCTTAACTTCGAGTTCGATGGGATCCGGTGCTTTAGTGCTGGTATGATCGCACCCGACGCCATGCGCGCCCTTCGCTTAAGTGCACGCCGCGCACCCGCGCGCCGAATTCGCTCGTGCTAAAACTATCGTGAATTTGTTCTCTTCGAATCGCAATTGCGACCCCAATCCGAAAGCTCGCTCGAGGCCCACGAGGCCGATCGCGGCTTGTCACGACAAATTTTGGGCCCGAAACCGCTGCCTCTCGAGGGCTACGGCGCCGATTTAGTGGCTCGCGCAAAAAGGAGTGCAACACGAAGACTTCCCAGGAGTCACCCATCCTGTACCACCTCGCCTGATTAACTCTCGAGGGTCGCGCAAGCAGCCTCATCGCCGGCGCAAAAAAAAGGAGTGCAACACGAGGACTTCCTGTGGGGTCACCCATCCTAGTACTACTCTCGCCAAGCACGCTTAACTTCGAGTTCGATGGGATCCGGTGCTTTAGTGCTGGTATGATCGCACCCGATCGCCATGCGCGCGCCCTTCGCTTAAGTGCACGCCGCGCACCCGCGCGCCGAATTCGCTCGTGCTAAAACTATCGTGAATTTGTTCTACCGTTCTCGAATCGCAATTGCGACCCCAATCCGGAAAGCTCGCTCGAGGCCCACGAGGCCGATCGCGGCGTCACGACAAATTTTGGGCCCGAAACCGCTGCCTCTCGAGGGCTACGGCGCGATTTAGTGGCTCGCGCAAAAAGGAGTGCAACACGAAGACTTCCCAGGGAGTCACCCATCCTGTACCACCTCGCCCGATTAACTTCGGAGGGCCGCGGCGCAGGCCTCATCGCTCGGCGCAAAAAGGAGTGCAACACGAGGACTTCCTGGGGGTCACCCATCCTAGTACTACTCTCGCCAAGCACGCTTAACTTCGAGTTCGATGGGATCCGGTGCTTTAGTGCTGGTATGATCGCACCCGATCGCCATGCGCCGCCCTTCGCTTAAGTGCACGCCGCGCACCCGCGCGCCGAATTCGCTCGTGCTAAAACTATCGTGAATTTGTTCTCACGCTTCGAATCGCAATTGCGACCCCAATCCGAAAGCTCGCTCGAGGCCCACGAGGCCGATCGCGGCGTCACGACAAATTTTGGGCCCGAAACCGCCGCCTCTCGAGGGCTACGGCGCCGATTTAGTGGCTCGGCGCAAAAAGGAGTGCAACACGAAGACTTCCCAGGAGTCACCCATCCTGTACCACCTCGCCTGACAACTCGAGAGGGTCGCGCGCAGCCTCATCGCCGGCGCAAAAGGAGTGCAACACGAGGACTTCCTGTGGGGTCACCCATCCTAGTACTACTCTCGCCAAGCACGCTTAACTTCGAGTTCGATGGGATCCGGTGCTTTAGTGCTGGTATGATCGCACCCGATCGCCATGCGCGTCGCCCTTCGCTTAAGTGCACGCCGCGCACCCGCGCGCCGAATTCGCTCGTGCTAAAACTATCGTAAATTTGTTCTCTGCTTCTCGAATCGCACTGCGACCTCCCAATCCGAAAGCTCGCTCGAGGCCCACGAGGCCGATCATGCGGCTGTCACGACAAATTTTGGGCCCGAAACCGCTGCCTCTCGAGGGCTACGGCGCCGATTTAGTGGCTCGGCGCAAAAGGAGTGCAACACGAAGACTTCCCAGGAGTCACCCATCCTGTACCACCTCGCCTGACAACTCGAGGGTCGCGGCGCACAGCAGCCTCATCGCCGGCGCAAAAAGGAGTGCAACACGAGGACTTCCTGTGGGGTCACCCATCCTAGTACTACTCTCGCCAAGCACGCTTAACTTCGAGTTCGATGGGATCCGGTGCTTTAGTGCTGGTATGATCGCACCCGATCGCCATGCGCGCGTCCTTCGCTTAAGTGCACGCCGCGCACCCGCGGCGCCGAATTCGCTCGTGCTAAAACTATCGTGAATTTGTTCTCGCTTCTAATCGCACTTGCGACCCCAATCCGAAAGCTCGCTCGAGGCCCACGAGGCTGATCGCTGCGGGTCACGACAAATTTTGGGCCCGAAACCGCTGCCTCTCGAGGGCTACGGCCGATTTAGTGGCTCGGCGCAAAAAGGAGTGCAACACGAAGACTTCCCAGGAGTCACCCATCCTGGTACCACCTCGCCTGACAACTTCGAGGGTCGCGCGCAGCCTCATCGCCGGCCAAAAAAAGGAGTGCAACACGAGGACTTCCTGTGGGGTCACCCATCCTAGTACTACTCTCGCCAAGCACGCTTAACTTCGAGTTCGATGGGATCCGGTGCTTTAGTGCTGGTATGATCGCACCCGATCGCCATGCGCCGCCCTTCGCTTATGCGCACGCCGCGCACCCGCGCGCCGAATTCGCTCGTATAAAACTATCGTGAATTTGTTCTACCGTTTCTCGAATCGCAATTGCGACCCCAATCCGAAAGCTCGCTCGAGGCCCACGAGGCCGATCGCGGCTTGTCACGACAAATTTTGGGCCCGAAACCGCTGCCTCTCGAGGGCTACGGCGCCGATTTAGTGGCTCGGCGCAAAAAGGAGTGCAACACGAAGACTTCCCAGGGAGTCACCCATCCTGTACCACCTCGCCCGACAACTCTGAGGGTCGCGGCAGCAGCCTCATCGCCGGCGCAAAAAGGAGTGCAACACGAGGACTTCCTGTGGGGGTCACCCATCCTAGTACTACTCTCGCCAAGCACGCTTAACTTCGAGTTCGATGGGATCCGGTGCTTTAGTGCTGGTATGATCGCACCCGATCGCCATGCGTCGTTCTTCGCTTAAGTGCACGCCGCGCACCCGCGGCGCCGAATTCGCTTCTCCGTGCTAAAACTATCGTGAATTTGTTCTACTCGAATCGCAATTGCGACCCCAATCCGAAAGCTCGCTCGAGGCCCACGAGGCCGATCGCGGCTTGTCACGATAAATTTTGGGCCCGAAACCGCCGCCTCGAGGGGCTACGGCGCGATTTAGTGGCTCGGCGCAAAAAGGAGTGCAACACGAAGACTTCCCAGGGAGTCACCCATCCTGTACCACCTCGCCTGACAACTCTCGAGGGTCGCGCACAGCCCTCATCGCCGGCGCAAAAGGAGTGCAACACGAGGACTTCCTGTGGGGTCACCCATCCTAGTACTACTCTCGCCAAGCACGCTTAACTTCGAGTTCGATGGGATCCGGTGCTTTAGTGCTGGTATGATCGCACCCGACGCCATGCGCGCGCCTTCGCTTAAGTGCACGCCGCGCACCCGCGGCGCCGAATTCGCTCGGCTAAAACTATCGTGAATTTGTTTGTTCTAATCGCAATTGCGACCCCAATCCGAAAGCTCGCTCGAGGCCCACGAGGCCGATCGCGGCGTCACGATAAATTTTGGGCCCGAAACCGCTGCCTCTCGAGGGCTACGGCGCCGATTTAGTGGCTCGGCGCAAAAAGGAGTGCAACACGAAGACTTCCCAGGGAGTCACCCATCCTGGTACCACCTCGCCTCGACACGCTTAACTCGAGGGTCGCGCGCAGCCTCATCGCCGGCCGCAAAAAGGAGTGCAACACGAGGACTTCCTGTGGGGTCACCCATCCTAGTACTACTCTCGCCAAGCACGCTTAACTTCGAGTTCGATGGGATCCGGTGCTTTAGTGCTGGTATGATCGCACCCGACGCCATGCGCGCCCTTCGCTTATGCACGCCGCGCACCCGCGCGCCGAATTCGCTCGTGCTAAAACTATCGTGAATTTGTTTCTACTCTTCGAATCGCACTTGCGACCCCAATCCGGAAAGCTCGCTCGAGGCCCACGAGGCCGATCGCGGCGTCACGACAAATTTTGGGGCCCAAAACCGCTGCCTCTCGGGGGCTACGGCGCCGATTTAGTGGCTCGGCGCAAAAAGGAGTGCAACACGAAGACTTCCCAGGGAGTCACCCATCCTGGTACCACCTCGCCTGACAACTTCGAGGGTCGCGGCAAGCAGCCTCATCGCCGGGCCGCAAAAAAAGGAGTGCAACACGAGGACTTCCTGGGGGTCACCCATCCTAGTACTACTCTCGCCAAGCACGCTTAACTTCGAGTTCGATGGGATCCGGTGCTTTAGTGCTGGTATGATCGCACCCGACGCCATGCGCGCCCTTCGCTTAAGTGCACGCCGCGCACCCGCGGCGCCGAATTCGCTCGTGCTAAAACTATCGTGAATTTGTTCTACCGTTTCGAATCGCACTTGCGACTTCAATCCGAAAGCTCGCTCGAGGCCCACGAGGCCGATCATGGCTGTCACGACAAATTTTGGGCCCGAAACCGCTGCCTCTCGAGGGCTACGGCGCCGATTTAGTGGCTCGGCCGCAAAGGAGTGCAACACGAAGACTTCCCAGGGAGTCACCCATCCTGGTACCACCTCGCCCGACACTTAACTCTCGAGGGTCGCGCGCAGCCTCATCGCCGGCCGCAAAAAGGAGTGCAACACGAGGACTTCCTGTGGGGTCACCCATCCTAGTACTACTCTCGCCAAGCACGCTTAACTTCGAGTTCGATGGGATCCGGTGCTTTAGTGCTGGTATGATCGCACCCGACGCCATGCGCCGCCCTTCGCTTAAGTGCACGCCGCGCACCCGCGCGCCGAATTCGCTCGTGCTAAAACTATCGTGAATTGTTCTCTGCTTTCGAATCGCAATTGCGACCCCAATCCGAAAGCTCGCTCGAGGCCCACGAGGCCGATCGCGGCGTCACGACAAATTTTGGGCCCGAAACCGCTGCCTCTCGAGGGCTACGGCGCGATTTAGTGGCTCGCAAAAAGGAGTGCAACACGAAGACTTCCCAGGAGTCACCCATCCCGTACCACCTCGCCTCGATTAACTCGAGGGTCACGCGCAGCCTCATCGCCGGCGCAAAAAGGAGTGCAACACGAGGACTTCCTGTGGGTCACCCATCCTAGTACTACTCTCGCCAAGCACGCTTAACTTCGAGTTCGATGGGATCCGGTGCTTTAGTGCTGGTATGATCGCACCCGACGCCATGCGCCGCCCTTCGCTTATGCACGCCGCGCACCCGCGGCGCCGAATTCGCTCGTGCTAAAACTATCGTGAATTTGTTCTCGTTTCGAATCGCAATTGCGACCCCAATCCGAAAGCTCGCTCGAGGCCCACGAGGCCGATCGCGGCGGTCACGACAAATTTTGGGGCCCGAAACCGCTGCCTCTCGAGGGCTACGGCGCCGATTTAGTGGCTCGGCGCAAAAAGGAGTGCAACACGAAGACTTCCCAGGAGTCACCCATCCTGGTACCACCTCGCCTGACAACTCGAGGGTCGCGCAGCCTCATCGCCGGCCGCAAAAAGGAGTGCAACACGAGGACTTCCTGGGGTCACCCATCCTAGTACTACTCGCCCAAGCACGCTTAACTTCGAGTTCGATGGGATCCGTGCTTTAGTGCTGGTATGATCGCACCCGACGCCATGCGCCGCCCTTCGCTTATGCACGCCGCGCACCCGCGCGCCGAATTCGCTCGTTAAAACTATCGTGAATTTGTTCTCGAATCGCAATTGCGACCCCAATCCGAAAGCTCGCTCGAGGCCCACGAGGCCGATCGCGGCTGTCACGACAAATTTTGGGCCCGAAACCGCTGCCTCTCGAGGGCTACGGCCGATTTAGTGGCTCGGCGCAAAAGGAGTGCAACACGAAGACTTCCTGTGGAGTCACCCATCCTGGTACCACCTCGCCTCGACAACTCGAGGGTCGCGGCAAGCAGCCTCATCGCCGGCCGCAAAAAGGAGTGCAACACGAGGACTTCCTGTGGGGTCACCCATCCTAGTACTACTCTCGCCAAGCACGCTTAACTTCGAGTTCGATGGGATCCGGTGCTTTAGTGCTGGTATGATCGCACCCGACGCCATGCGCGCGCCCTTCGCTTAAGTGCACGCCGCGCACCCGCGGCGCCGAATTCGCTCGTGCTAAAACTATCGTGAATTTGTTCTCGTTTCTCGAATCGCAATTGCGACTTAATCCGAAAGCTCGCTCGAGGCCCACGAGGTGATCGCGGCGGTCACGACAAATTTTGGGCCCGAAACCGCTGCCTCGAGGGCTACGGCGCCGATTTAGTGGCTCGCGCAAAAAAGGAGTGCAACACGAAGACTTCCCAGGGAGTCACCCATCCTGGTACCACCTCGCCTTAACTCGAGGGTCGCGCGCAGCCTCATCGCCGGCCGCAAAAGGAGTGCAACACGAGGACTTCCTGTGGGGTCACCCATCCTAGTACTACTCTCGCCAAGCACGCTTAACTTCGAGTTCGATGGGATCCGGTGCTTTAGTGCTGGTATGATCGCACCCGACGCCATGCGCGCGTTCCTTCGCTTATGCACGCCGCGCACCCGCGCGCCGAATTCGCTCGCGGTAAAACTATCGTGAATTTGTTCTCGAATCGCACTGCGCGACCCAATCCGAAAGCTCGCTCGAGGCCCACGAGGCCGATCGCGGCTGTCACGATAAATTTTGGGCCCGAAACCGCTGCCTCGAGGGCTACGGCGCCGATTTAGTGGCTCGGCGCAAAAAGGAGTGCAACACGAAGACTTCCCAGGAGTCACCCATCCTGGTACCACCTCGCCCGACAACTCGAGGGGTCGCGCAGCAGCCTCATCGCCGGCAAAAAAAGGAGTGCAACACGAGGACTTCCTGTGGGGTCACCCATCCTAGTACTACTCGCCCAAGCACGCTTAACTTCGAGTTCGATGGGATCCGTGCTTTAGTGCTGGTATGATCGCACCCGATCGCCATGCGTCGTCCTTCGCTTAAGCGCACGCCGCGCACCCGCGGCGCCGAATTCGCTCGTGCTAAAACTATCGATTGTTTGTTCTCGAATCGCAATTGCGACCCCAATCCGAAAGCTCGCTCGAGGCCCACGAGGCGATCGCTGGCTGTCACGACAAATTTTGGGCCCAAACCGCTGCCTCTCGAGGGCTACGGCCGATTTAGTGGCTCGCGCAAAAAGGAGTGCAACACGAAGACTTCCCAGGGAGTCACCCATCCCGGTACCACCTCGCCCGACAACTTCGAGGGTCGCGCGCAGCCTCATCGCCGCCGCAAAAAGGAGTGCAACACGAGGACTTCCTGTGGGGTCACCCATCCTAGTACTACTCTCGCCAAGCACGCTTAACTTCGAGTTCGATGGGATCCGTGCTTTAGTGCTGGTATGATCGCACCCGATCGCCATGCGCGCCGTCTTCGCTTATGCACGCCGCGCACCCGGCGCCGAATTCGCTCGTGCTAAACTATCGTGAATTTGTTCTACTCGCTTCGAATCGCACTTGCGACCCAATCCGAAAGCTCGCTCGAGGCCCACGAGGCCGATCGCGGCTTGTCACGACAAATTTTGGGGCCCGAAACCGCTGCCTCTCGAGGGCTACGGCGCGATTTAGTGGCTCGGCGCAAAAGGAGTGCAACACGAAGACTTCCCAGGAGTCACCCATCCCGTACCACCTCGCCTGACAACTTCGAGGGTCGCGCAGCAGCCTCATCGCCGGGCGCAAAAAGGAGTGCAACACGAGGACTTCCTGTGGGGTCACCCATCCTAGTACTACTCTCGCCAAGCACGCTTAACTTCGAGTTCGATGGGATCCGGTGCTTTAGTGCTGGTATGATCGCACCCGACGCTATGCGCCGCCCTTCGCTTATGCACGCCGCGCACCCGCGGCGCCGAATTCGCTCGTGCTAAAACTATCGTGAATTTGTTTCTATCTTTCGAATCGCAATGCGACCCCAATCCGAAAGCTCGCTCGAGGCCCACGAGGCCGATCGCGGCTTGTCACGACAAATTTTGGGCCCAAACCGCTGCGCTGAGGGCTACGGCGCCGATTTAGTGGCTCGCGCAAAAAGGAGTGCAACACGAAGACTTCCCAGGGAGTCACCCATCCTGGTACCACCTCGCCTGACAACTTTGAGGGTCGCGCAGCAGCCCTCATCGCCGCCAAAAAGGAGTGCAACACGAGGACTTCCTGTGGGGTCACCCATCCTAGTACTACTCTCGCCCAAGCACGCTTTAACTTCGAGTTCGATGGGATCCGGTGCTTTAGTGCTGGTATGATCGCACCCGATCGCTATGCGCCGCCCTTCGCCTAAGTGCACGCCGCGGCACCCGCGCGCCGAATTCGCTCGTGCTAAAACTATCGTGACTTTGTTCTACCGTTTCGAATCGCAATTGCGCTATTCCCAACCGAAAGCTCGCTCGAGGCCCACGAGGCCGATCGCGGGCGTGTCACGATAAATTTTGGGCCCGAAACCGCCGCCTCTCGAGGGCTACGGCGCGATTTAGTGGCTCGGCGCAAAAAGGAGTGCAACGAAGACTTCCTGTGGAGTCACCCATCCTATACCACCTCGCCTCGACAACGCTCAACTTCGAGGGTCGCGCGCAGCCTCATCGCCGGCGCAAAAAAGGAGTGCAACACGAGGACTTCCTGTGGGGTCACCCATCCTAGTACTACTCTCGCCAAGCACGCTTAACTTCGAGTTCTTATGGATCCGGTGCTTTAGTGCTGGTATGATCGCACCTATTTGCATGCGTCGCCCTTCGCTTAAGTGCACGTCGCGCACCCATGCGCGCCGAATTCGCTCGTGCTAAAACTATCGTAACTTTCTCTCTTGAATCGCAATTGCGACCCCAATCCGAAAGCTCTGCTCGAGGCCCACGAGGCCGATCGCGGCGATGTCACGATAAATTTTGGGCTCCAAACCGCCGCCTCGAGGGCTACGGCGCGATTTAGTGGCTCGGCGCAAAAAGGAGTGCAACACGAAGACTTCCTGGGAGTCACCCATCCTATTACTACCTCGCCTGAGAACGCTTAACTGAGGGCATCACGCGCAGCCTCATCGCTTCAAGCACAAAAAGGAGTGCAACACGAGGACTTCCCAAGGGGTCACCCATCCTAGTGCTACTCTTGCCCAAGCACGCTTAACTTTGGAGTTCCGATGGGATCTGGTGCTTTAGTGCTGGTATGATCGCAGCCATTTGCCATGTGTCGTCCTTCGCCTAAGTGCACGTCGTGGCACCCGTGCGCGCGTCCGACTCGACCCGTTCGTGCTAAAACTATCGTAACTTTTTCTACTGATCTCGGAATCGGTATTGCGACACCAATTTGTTCTAGGCCCACGAGGCTGACTGCGAAGCGGTCACGACAAATTTTGGGCCCGAAAACCATCATCTCTGAGGGCTACGGCGTCGATTTCATTGCTCGGCGCAGAAAGGAGTGCAACACGAAGACTTCCCAGGGGGTCACCCATCTTAGTACTACCCTCGCCCGAGAACGCTTAACTTCAGAGGGCTGCGAAGTAGGTTTCATAGCTCGGCGCAAACAGGAGTGCAATATGAGGACTTCCCAGGGGGTCACCCATCCTAGAACTACTCTCGCCCAAGCACGCTTAACTTCGGAGTTCTGATGGGATCCGATGCTTTAGTGCTGGTATGATCGCACCCATTCGCCATGCGCGCGCCCTTCGCTAAGTGCACATCGCGCACCCGACGCGCGTCCGACCGAATTCGCTTCGTCGTAAAAACTATCGTGAATTTTTCTCTACCAATCTGAATCGCACTTGCGACAATCCAAAGCTCTGTCGAGGCCCACGAGGCCGATCGCGGCTGTCACGATAAATTTTGGGCCCGAAAACCATCATCTCTGAGGGCTACGACGCCATTTAGTGGCTCGGCGCAAAAAGGAGTGCAACACGAAGACTTCCCAGGGAGTCACCCATCCTGGTACTACCTCGCCGAGACGCTTAACTTCGAGAGGCCGCGCGCAGCCTCATCGCCGACGCAAAAAGGAGTGCAACACAAGGACTTCCCCGGAGTTCACCCATCCTAGTACTACTCTCGCCCAAGCACGCATAACTTCGAAGTTCTGATGGGATCCGGTGCTTTAGTACTGGTATGATCGCACCCATTTTCCATGCGTCGTCCTTCTCCTAAGTGCATGTCGCGGCACCCGTGCGTGGGTTCGACTCGACCCGTTCGTGCTAAAACTATCGTAACTTTCTCTACCGATCTCGGAATCGCTATTGCGACACCAATCTGTTCGAGGCCCACGAGGCTGACTGTGAAGCGGTCCCGATAAATTTTGGGCCCGAAAACCATCGTCTCTAAGGGCTACGGCGTCGATTTCGTTGCTTGGTGCAAAAGGAGTGCAACACGAGGACTTCCCAGGGGGTCACCCATCCTATTGCTACTCTTGCTCGAGCACGCTTAACTTCGGAGGGCCGCGATGCAGGTTTCATCGTTCGGCACAAAAAGGAATGCAACATGAGGACTTCCCATGGGGCCACCCATCCTAGTACTACTCTCGCCCAAACACGCTTAACTTCGGAGTTCTGATGGGATCTGGTGCTTTAGCGCTGGTATGATCGCACCCATATGCCACGCGTCGTACTTCACCTAAGTTCACGTCACGGCACCTGTGCGCGCATCCGACTCATCCTATTCGTGCTAAAACTTTCGTAACTTTCTCTACTGATCTCAGATTCACTATTGCGACCACAATCCGGAAAGCTCTGTTCGAGGCCCAATAGGCTGACTTCAAAGTAGTCATGACAAATTTTGGGCCAGAAAACCATCATCTCTAATGGCTACGATGTCGATTTCCCATTGTTGCTCGGCACAAAAGGAGTGCAACACGAGGACTTCCCAGGGGGTCAACCATCCTATTGCTACTCTCGCCCGAGCACGCTTAACTTCGGAGGGTCGCGACGCAGGTTTCATCGTTCGGCGCAAAAAGGAATGCAACACGAGGACTTCCCACAGCGTCACCCATCCTAGTACTTCTCTCGCCCAAGCACGCTTAACTTCGGAGTTATGATGGGATCCGGTGCTTTAGTGCTGGTATAATCGCACCAATAAGCCATGGGTCGTACTTCGCCTAAGTACACGTCACGGCACCCGTGCGCGCATCCGACTCGTCCCGTTCACGCTAAAACTTTCATAACTTTCTCTACCGATCTCGGATTCACTATTGTGACAACAATCCAGAAAGCTCTGTTCGATGCCCATGAGGCTGACTGTGAAGCGGTCATGACAAATTTCGGGCCAGAAAACTATCGTCTCTGATGGCTACGACGTCGGTTTCCCATCATTGCTCAGCGCAAAAGGAGTGCAACATGAGGACTTCCCAGGGGGTCACCCATCCTATTGCTACTCTCGCCCGAGCACACTTAACTTCGGAGGGCTGCGACGCAGGTTTCATCGTTCGGCACAAAATGGAGTGCAATGCTAGGACTTCCCAGCGGGTCACCCATCCTAGTACTACTCTCGCCCAAGCAAGCTTAACTTCCGAGTTATGATGGGATCCGATGCTTTAGTACTGGTATGATTGCACCCATACGCCACGGGTCGTACTTCGCCTAAGTGCACGTCACGGCACCTGTGCGCGCATCCGACTCGTCCCGTTCGCGCTAAAACTTTCGTAACTTTCTCTACCGATCTCTGATTCACTATTATAACCAAAATCAGGAAAGCTCTATTCGAGGCCCACGAGGCTGACTGCGAAGCGTTCACGACAAATTTTGGGCCAGAAAACCATCGTCTCCAATGGGTACGACGTCGGTTTCCCATCGTTGCTCGGCGCAAAAGGATTGCAACACGAGGACTTCCAATGGGGTCACCCATCCTATAGCTACTCTTGCCTAAGCACGCTTAACTTCGGAGGGCCACGACGCAGGTTTCATCGTTCGGCGCAAAAAGGAGTGCAACACGAGGACTTCCCAGGGGGTCACCCATCCTAGTACTACTCTCACCAAGCACGATTAACTTCGGAGTTCTGATGGGATCCGGTGCTTTAGCGCTAGTATGATCGCACACATATGCCACAAGTCGTACTTCGCCTAAGTGCACATCATGGCCCCCGTGTGCGCGTCCGACTCATCCCGTTCGCGCTAAAACTTTCGTAACTTTCTCTACCGATCTCAGATTCGCTATTGCGACCCCAATCCGGAAATCTCTATTCGAGGCCCACGAGGCTGACTGCGAAATGGTCACGACAAATTTTGGGCCCGAAAACCATCGTCTCTGAGGGCTACGGCATCGATTTTGCTGCTCAGCGCAAAAAGGAGTGCAACATGAAGACTTCCCAGGGGGTCACCCATCCTAGTGCTACCCTCGCTCGAAAACGCTTAACTTCGGAGGGCCGCGACGTAGTTTTCATTGTTCGGTGCAAAAAGGATTGCAACACAAGGACTTCCCAGGGGGTCACCCATCATAGTACTACTCTCGCCCAAGCACGCTTAACTTCGAAGTTCTGATGGGATTCGGTGCTTTAGCGCTGGTATGATCGCACCCATATGCCATGGGTCGTACTTCGCCTAAGTGCATGTCACGGCACCCGTGCGGGCGTCCGACTCAACCCTTTCGTGCTAAAACTTTCATAACTTTCTCTATCGATCTCGGATTCACTATTGCGACCACAATCCGGAAAGCTCTGTTTGAGGCCCACGAGGCTGATTGCAAAGCGATCACGACAAATGTTGGGGCCGAAAACCAATGTCTCTGATGTCTATGGCGTTGATTTCGTTGCTCGGCGCAAAAAGTATGGCAACACGAGGACTTCCCCGGGGGTCACCCATCCTATTGCTACTCTCGCCCGAGCACGCTTAACTTCGGAGGACTGCGACACAAGTTTCATCGTTCGGCACAAAAAGGAATGCAACATAAGAACTTCCCAGGGGGTCACCCATCCTAGTACTACTCTCACCCAAGCACGCTTAACTTTGGAGTTCTGATGGGATCCGATGCTTTAGTGTTGGTATGTTGACACCCATACGCCACAAGTCGTACTTCGCCTAAGTGCACGTCACGGCACCCGTGCGTGCATCCGACTCGTCCCGTTCACGCTAAAACTTTCGTAACTTTCTCTACAGATCTCAGATTCACTATTGCAACCACAATCCGGAAAGCTCTTTTCGAGGCCAATGAGGCTGACTATGAAGCTATCACGACAAATTTTGGGCCAGAAAACCATCATCTCCGATGGCTACGATGTTGGTTTCCCATCGTTGCTCGGCGCAAAAGGATTGCAACACGAGGACTTCCTAGGGGGTCACCCATTCTAGTACTACTCTCACCCAAGCACGCTTAACTTCAGAGTTCTGATGGGATCCGGTGCTTTAGTGCTGGTATGATGGCACTGTTACGCCATGGGTCGTAATTCGCCTAATTGCACGTCACATCACCCGTGCGCGCGTCCGACTCGACCCGTTCGCGCTAAAACTTTCGTAACTTTCTCTACCGATCTTGGACTCGCTATTGCGACCCTAATCCGGAAAGGTCTGTTCAAGGCCCACGAGGCTAACTGCAAAGCGGTCACGATAAATTTCTTTCCGAAAACCAACGTCGATGATGGCTACGACGTCGATTTCCTTGCTCGGCACAAAAAGGAGGGCAACATGACGACTTCCCAGGGGGTCACCCATCCTATTGCTACTCTCGCCCGAGCTTGCTTAACTTCGGAGGGCCGCGACGCAGGTTTCATCGTTCGGTGCAAAAGGGAATGCAATACGAAGACTTCCCAGGGGGTCACCCATCCTAGTACTACTCTCGACTAAGCATGCTTAACTTCGAAGTTCTGATGGGATCCGGTGCTTAAGCACTAGTATGACCACACCCATACGCCACAGGTCGTACTTCACCTAAGTGCATGTCACGACACCCGTGCGCGCGTCTGACTCTACCCATTCGCGCTAAAACTTTCGTAACTTTGTCTACCGATCTCGGATTTACTATTGTGACCAAAATCCGGAAAGCTCTATTCGAGGCCCACGAGGCTGACTGCGATGCGTTCACGACAAATTTCGGGCCAGAAAACAATCGTCTCTGATGGCTACGACGTCGATTTCCCATCGATGCTCGGTGCAAAAGGAGTGCAACACAAGGACTTCCCAGGGGGTCACCCATCCTATTACTACTCTCGCCCGAGCACGCTTAACTTCGTAGGGCCGCGACGCAGGTTTCATCGTTCGGCGCAAAAAGGAGTGCAACACTAGGACTTCCCAAGGGGTCATCCATCCTAGTACTACTCTCGCCCAAGCATGCTTAACTTCGGAGTTATGATGGGATTCGGTGCTTTAGTGCTAGTATGATCGCACCCATACGCCACGTGTCGTACTTCGCCTGAGTGCACGTCACGGCACCAGTGCGCGCGTCCGACTCGACCCCTTCGCACTAAAACTTTCATAACTTTCTCTATCGATCTCGGATTCTCTATTGCAACCCCAATCCTGAAAGCTCTGTTCCTGGCCCACGAGGCTGACTGCAAAGCCATCACGACAAATTTTGGGCCAAAAAACCATCGTCTCTAATGGCTACGACGTCGATTTCCCATCGTTGCTCGGCGCAAAAGGATTGAAACACGAGGACTTCCCAGGGGATCACCCATCCTATTGCTAATCTCGCCTGAGCACGCTTAACTTCGGAGGGTCGTGACGCAGGTTTCATCATTCGGCGCAAAAAGGAGTGCAACACGAGGACTTCCCAGGGGTCACCCATCCTAGTACTACTCTCGCACAAGCACACTTAACTTTAAAGTTCTAATGGGATCCGATGCTTTAGTGCTGGTATGATGGCACCCATACGCCATGGGTCGTACTTCGCCTAAGTGCATGCCACGGCACCCGTGCGCGCGTCCGACTCGACCCGTTCGCGCTAAAACTTTCGTAACTTTCTCTACAGATCTCGGAATCGCTATTGGGACCCCAATCCGAAAAGCTCTGTTCAAGGACCACTAGGCTGACTGCAAAGAGGTCATGACAAATTTCTTGCCAAAAACCAACGTCTCTGATGGCTACGGCGTCGATTTCGTTGCACGGCGCAAAAAGGAGGGCAACACGACGACTTCCCAGGGGTTCACCCATCCTATTGCTACTCTCGCCCGAGCATGCTTAACGTTGGAGGGCCCGACGAAGGTTTCATCATTCGACGCAAAAAGGAGTGCAACACGAGGACTTCCTAGGGGTCACCCATCCTAGTACTACTCTCGCACATGCACACTTAACTTCGGAGTTCTGATGGGATCCGATGCTAAAGTGCTAGTATAATGGCACCCATACGCCATGGGTCGTACTTCGCCTAAGTGCATGCCACGGCACCAGTGCACGCGTCCGACTCGATCCGTTCGCGCTAAAACTTTCGTAACTTTCTCTACAGATCTCGGAATCACTATTGGGACCCCAATCCGGAAAGCTCTGTTCAAGGCCCACGAGGCTGACTGCAAAGAGGTCACGACAAATTTCTTGCCGAAAACCAACGTCTCTGATGGCTACGGCGTCGATTTCGTTGCTCAGTGCAAAAAGGAGGGCAACACGATGACTTCCCTGGGGGTCACCCATCGTATTGCTACCCTCGCCAGAGCATGCTTAACTTTGGAGGGCCGCGACGCAGGTTTCATCGTTCGGTAGAAAAAAAAAATGCAACATGAGGACTTCCCAGGGGGGTCACCTATCCTAGTACTACTCTAGGCCAAGAACGCTTAACTTCGGAGTTCTGATGGGATCCGGTACTTTATTGCTGGTATAATGGCACCCATACGCCATGGGTTGTACTTCGCCTAAGTGCACGTCACGGCACCCGTGCACGCATCCGACTCGACCCGTTCGCCCTAAAACTTTCGTAACTTTCACTACCGATCACGGATTGATTATTGCGACCTCAATCCGGAAAGCTCTGTTCGAGGCCCATGAGGCTAACTGTGAAGGGGTCACGACAAAATTCGGGCCAGAAAACCATCATCTATGATGGCTACGACGTCGATTTCCCATCGTTGCTCGGCACAAAAGGAGTGCAACACGAGGACTTCCCAGGGGGTCACCCATCGTATTGCTACTCTCGCCCGAGCACGCTTAAATTCGGAGGGCCGCGACGCAGGTTTCATCGTTCGGTGCAAAAAGGAATGCAACATGAGGACTTCCCAGGGGGGTCACCCTTCCTTGTACTACTCTCGGCAAAGCACGCTTAACTTCGGAGTTCTGATGGGATTCGTTGTTTAGCACTTGTATGATCGCACCCATACGCCCTGGGTCGTACTTCGCCTAAGTGCATGTCACGGCACCCGTGCGCGCGTCCAAATCTACCCGTTCGTGCTAAAACTTTCGTAACTTTCTCTACCGATCTCTGATTCACTATTGCAACCAAAATCAGGAAAGCTCTGTTCGAGGCCCACGAGGCTGACTGCAAAGCGTTCACGACAAATTTCGGGTCAGAAAACCATCATCTCCAATGGCTACAACATCAGTTTCCCATCGTTGCTCGGCGCAAAAGGATTGCAACACGAGGACTTCCAATGGGGTCACCCATCCTATAGCTACTCTCGCCCGAGCACGCTTAACTTTGGAGGGCCACGACGCTGGTTTCATCGTTCGATGCAAAAAGGAGTGCAACACGAGGACTTCCCAGGGGGTCACCCATCCTAGTACTACTCTCGCCCAAGCACAATTAACTTCGGAGTTCTGATGGGATCCGATGCTTTAGCGCTGGTATGATCACACACATACGCCACAAGTCGTACTTCGCCTAAGTGCACGTCATGGCACCCGTGTGCGCGTCCGACTCATCCCGTTCGCACAAAAACTTTCGTTACTTTCTCTACCGATCTCGGATTCTCTATTGCGACCCCAATTCGGAAAGCTCTGTTCGAGGCCAACGATGCTGACTGCGAAGCGTTCACGACAAATTTCGAGCCAGAAAACCATCGTCTCTGATGGCTACGACGTCAGTTTCCCATCATTGCTCAGCGCAAAAGGAGTGCAACAAGAGGACTTCCCAGGGGGTCACCCATCCTATTGCTACTCTCGCCCGAGCACGCTTAACTTTGGAGGGCCGCGACGCAAGTTTCATCGTTCGGTGCAAAAAGGAGTGCAACACGAGGACTTCCCTAGGGGTCACCCATCCTAGTACTACTGTCGCCCAAGCAAGCTTAACTTCGGAGTTCTGATGGGATCCAGTGCTTTAATGCTGGTATGATGGCACCCATACGCCATGGGTCGTACTTCGCCTAAGTGCACGTCACGGCACCCGTGCGCGCGTCCGACTCGACCCATTCGCACTAAAACTTTCGTAACTCTCTCTACCGATCTCAGAATCGCTATTGCGACCCCAATCCGAAAAGCTCTATTCAAGGCCCACGAGGCTGACTACAAAGCGGTCACGGCAAATTTCTTGTCAAAAAACAAAGTCTCTGATGGCTACGGAGTCGATTTCGTTGCTCGACGTAAAAAGGAGGGCAACACGACGACTTACTAGGGGGTCACCCATCCTATTGCTACTCTCGCCCGAGCATGCTTAACCGAGGGCCGCGACGCAGGTTTCATCGTTCGATGTAAAAAGGAATGCAACACGAGGACTTCCCAAGGGGTCACCCATCTTAGTACTACTCTCGGCCAAGCAAGCTTAACTTCGGAGTTCTGATGGGATCCGGTGCTTTAGCGCTGGTATGATCGCACCCATACGTCATGGAACATGCTTCGCCTAAGTGCATGTCACAGCACCCTTGCACGCGTCCGACTCTACCCGTTCACGCTAAAACTTTCGTAACATTCTCTACCGATCTCGGATTCACTATTGCGACCAAAATTCGGAAAGCTCTGTTCGAGGCCCATGAGGCTGACTGCGAAGTGGTTACGACAAAATTCGGGCCAGAAAACCATCGTCTCTGATGGCCACGACGTCGATTTCCCATCGTTGCTCGGCACAAAAGGAGTGCAACACGAGGACTTCCCAGGGGGTCACCCATCCTATTGCTACTCTCACCCAAGCATGCTTAAATTCGGAGGGCCGCGACACAGGTTTCATCATTCGGTGCAAAAAGGAATGCAACAAGAGGACTTCCCAGGGGGTCACCCATCCTAGTACTACTCTCGGCCAAGCATGCTTCACTTCGGAGTTCTGATGGTATTCGGTGCTTTAGCGCTGGTATGATCGCACCCATACGCCATGGGTCATACTTCGCCTAAGTGCATGTCACGGCACCCGTGCGCGCGTCCGACTCTACCCGTTCGTGCCAAAAGTTTCGTAACTTTCTCTATCGATCTCGGATTCACAATTGCGACCAAAATCCTGAATGCTCTATTCGAGGCCCACGAGGCTGACTACAAAGCAGTCACGACAAATTTTGGGCCAGAAAACTAATGTCTCTGATGGCTACGGCGTCGATTTCTTCGCTCGGTGCAAAAAGGAGGGCAACACAACGACTTCCCAAGGGGTCACCCATCCTATTGCTACTCTCGCCCGAGCACGCTTAACTTCGGAGGGCGCGGCGCAGGTTTCATCGTTCGGCGCAAAAGGAGTGCAACAGAGGACTTCCTAGGGGTCACCTATCCAAGTACTACTCTCGCCCAAGCACGCTTAACTTCGGAGTTCTGATGGGATCCGGTGCTTTATTGCTGGTATAATGGCACCCATACGCCATGGGTCGTACTTCGCCTAAGTGCACGTCACGGCACCCGTGCACGCATCCGACTCGACCCGTTCGCCCTAAAACTTTCGTAACTTTCACTACCGATCTCGGAATCGCTATTGTGACCCCAATTCGGAAAGCTCTGTTCAAGGCCCACGAGGTTGACTGCAAAGCGGTCACGACTAATTTCTTGCCGAAAACCAACGTCTCTGATGGCTACGGCGTCGATTTCGTTGCTCAGTGCAAAAAGGAGGGCAACACGACGACTTCCCTGGGGGTCACCCATCCTATTGCTACCCTCGCCAGAGCATGCTTAACTTTGGAGGGCCACGACGCAGGTTTCATCGTTCGGTGCAAAAAGAAATGCAACATGAGGACTTCCAGGGGGTCACCCATCCTAGTACTACTCTAGCCCAAGAACGCTTAACTTCGGAGTTCTGATGGGATCCGGTACTTTATTGCTGGTATAATGGCACCCATACGCCATGGGTCGTACTTCGCCTAAGTGCACGTCACGGCACCCGTGCACGCATCCGACTCGACCCGTTCGCCCTAAAACTTTCGTAACTTTCACTACCGATCTCGGAATCGCTATTGTGACCCCAATCCGGAAAGCTCTGTTCAAGGCCCACGAGGTTGACTGCAAAGCGGTCACGATTAATTTCTTGCCGAAAACCAACGTCTCTGATGGCTACGGCGTCGATTTCGTTGCTTGGCGCAAAAAGGAGGGCAACACGATGACTTCCCTGGGGGTCACCCATCCTATTGTTACCCTCGCCAGAGCATGCTTAACTTTGGAGGGCCGTGACGCAGGTTTCATCATTCGGTGCAAAAAGAAATGCAACATGAGGACTTCCCAGGGGGGTCACCCATCCTAGTACTACTCTAGCCCAAGAACGCTTAACTTCAGAGTTCTGATGGGATCCAGTGCTTAAGCGCTGGTATGATCGCACCCATACGTCACAGGTCGTACTTCGCCTAAGTGCATGTCACGACACCCGTGCACGTGTCCGACTCGACCCGTTCACACTAAAACTTTCGTAACTTTCTCTATCGATCTCGGATTCACTATTGTGACCCCAATCTGGAAAGCTCTGTTCGAGACCCACGAGGCTGACTGCGAAGCGTTCACGACAAATTTCGGGCCAGAAAACCATCGTCTCTGATGTTTATGACGTCGGTTTCCCATCGTTGCTCGGCCCAAAAGGAGTGCAACATGAGGACTTCCCAGGGGGTCACCCATCCTATTGCTACTCTCACCCGAGCACGCTTAACTTCGGAGGGCCGCGACGCAAGTTTCATCGTTCGGCGCAAAAAGGAGTGCAACACTAGGACTTCCCAGGGGGTCACCCATACTAGTACTACTCTCGACCAAGCACGCTTATCATCAGAGTTATGATGGGATCCAGTGCTTTAGTGCTGGTATGATCGCACCCATACGCCATGGGTCGTACTTCGCCTAAGTGCATGTCATGGCACCCGTGCGCGCATCCGACTCGTCTCGTTCGCGCTAAAACTTTTGTAACTTTCTCTACTGATCTCGGATTCGCTATTGCGACACCAATCCGGAAAGCTCTGTTTGAGGCCCACGAGGCTGAATGCGAAGTGGTCACGACAAATGTTGGTCCGAAAACCAACGTCTCTGATGGCTACGGCGTCGATTTCATTGCTCGGCCCAAAAAGGAGGGCAACACGAGGACTTCCGAGGGGGTCACCCATCCTATTGCTACTCTCGCCCAAGCACGCTGAACTTCGGAGGGCCGCGACGCAGGTTTCATCGTTCGGCGCAAAAAGGAATGCAACACGAGGACTTGCCAGGGGGTCACCCATCCTAGTACTACTTTCGCCCAAGCACGCTTAACTTCATAGTTCTGATGGGATCCAGTGCTTTAGCGCTAGTATGATCGCACCCATATGCCATAGGTCGTACTTCGCCAAAGTGCACGTCACGGCATCCGTGCGCGCGTCCGACTCGACCCATTCGCACTAAAACTTTCATAACTTTCTTTACCGATCTCGGATTCACTATTGCGACCACAATCCGGAAAGCTCTATTCGAGGCCCACGAGGCTGACTGCGAAGCGGTCATGACAAAATTCGGGCCAGAAAACCATCGTCTCTGATGGCTACGACGTCGATTTCCCATCGTTACTCAGCGCAAAAGGAGTGCAACACGAGGACTTCCCAGGGGGTCACCCATCCTATTGCTACTCTCGCCCGAGCATGCTTAATTCATAGGGCCGCGATGCAGGTTTCATCGTTCGGTGCAAAAAAGAGTGCAACACGAGGACTTCCCAGGGGGTCACCCATCCTAGTACTCCTATCGCCCAAGCACGCTTAACTTTGGAGTTTTGATGGGATCGGATGCTTTAGTGCTAGAAAGATCACACCCATACAACATAGGTTGTACTTCTCCTAAGTGCACATCATGGCACCTATGCATGCATCCGACTCATCCCGTTCGCGCTAAAACTTTTGTAACTTTCTCTACCGATCTCAGATTCGCTATTGCGACCCCAATCCAGAAAACTCTGATCGAGGCCCACGAGGCTGACTGCAAAGCGGTCACAACAAATGTTGGGGCCAAAAACCATCATCTCTGATGGCTACGACGTTGATTTCCCATCGTTGCTTGGCGCAAAAAGGAGGGCAACACAAGGACTTCCCAGGGGGTCACCTATCTTATTGCTACTCTCGCCCGAGCAGGTTTCATCGTTCGGCGCAAAAAGAAGTGGAACATGAGGACTTCCCAGGGGGTCACCCATCCTAGTACTACTCTCGCCCAAGCACACTTGACATCGGAGTTCTGATGGGATTCGGTGCTTTAGTGCTGGAAAGATCGCACCCATACGACACGGGTCGTACTTCTCCTAAGTGCACGTCACGGCACCCGTGCGCGCGTCCGACTCGACCCGTTCGCGCTAAAACTTTCGTAACTTTCTCTACTGATCTCGGATTCGCTATTGCAATCCCAATTCAAAAAGCTCTGTTCGACGCCCACGAGGCCGACTGCGAAGCGATCACGATAATTTTTGGGCCCGAAAACCATCGTCTCTGATGGCTACGGCGTCGATTTCCCATCGTTGCTCGGCGCAAAAGGAGTGCAACACGAGGACTTCCCAAGGGGTCACCCATCCTAGTACTACTCTCACCCAAGCACGCTTAACTTCAGAGTTCTAATGGGATCCGGTGCTTTAGTGCTGATATGAACACACACATACATCATAAGTCGTACTTCGCCTAAGTGCATGTCCGACTCGACCCGTTCACGCTAAAACTATCGTAACTTTCTCTACCGATCTCGGAATCGCTATTGCGACCCCAAACCGGAAACCTCTGTTCGAGGCCCACGAGGCAGACTGTGAATCGGTCAAGATAAATTTCGGGCCTGAAAACCATCGTCTCTGATGGCTACGTCATCGATTTCGTTGCTCGACGCAAAAGGAGTGCAACACGAGGACTTCTCAAGGGGTCACCCATCCTAGTACTACTCTCCCCTGAGCACGCTTAACTTCGGAGGGCTGCGGCGCAGGTTTCATCATTTGGCGCAAAAAGGAGTGCAACACGAGGACTTGCCAGAGGGTCACCCATCCTAGTACTACTCTCGCCCAAGCACGCTTAACTTCGGAGGGTTGCGGTGTAGGTTTCATCGGTCGGCGCAAAGAGGAGGCCAACACGAGGACTTCCCAGGGGTCACTCATCCTAGTATTACGATCACCCAAGCACGCTTAACATCGGAGGGCTGAGGTGCAGGTTTCATCGTTCGGCACAATAAGGATTGCAACACGAGGACTTCCAAGGGGGTCACCCATCCTAGTACTACTCTCGCCCAAGCACGCTTAACTTCATATTTCTGATGGGATCCGGTGCTTTATTGCTGGTATGATCGCACCCATACGCCATGCGTTGTCCTTCGCCTAAGTGCACGTTGCGGCACCCGTGCGCTCGTCCGACTCGACTCGTTCATGCTAAAACTATCGTAACTTTCTCTATCGATCTCGGAATCGCTATTGCGACCCCAAACCGGAAAGCTCTGTTCGAGGCCCATGAGGCAGACTGCGAAGCGGTCACGACAAATTTCGAGCTCGAAAACCATCGTCTCTGAGGGCTACTATCTTGCCCCCCCCCCCCTAAATTTTTTTAATCTCTATTCAGGAGGTGTGACCCTGTCTTAAAAATCCATAACATTAAAATTTTAAGAACAATTCAATCCAGGATCCATTCTAACAATTTAATGATACTAAGAGTCGTTCAAATCAATATTTAAACCCTTAAATTCACAATTCGTAAACCTGTATAGTTTCATAAATCATACTCCACTTCATTCATTGATTCATAAAGTCCAAAACTAACTCAACTAAACAACATCCATATCATAAATTCACAAGTGTAGGAATCTGTACAATTACCAAACTAACATTTACCACATGTTCATATCATTATACAATTTAAACTTAACATTCCAAATCCTAACATAAGAGGTTCTTTAACTTTTACAAAACACATAAGTTCAGATTTTTTATCGTCATTTCCTTAAACACAAAATATATTTATATAACAAAACATATAATCCATTAAAGCTCAAGCCAAAATCTTCTAGCATTCCCTTCCTCAACCCAATTTAAATATTCCAGAGACTGATAAGCAAGCCTAAAAAAAAAAGTTATAGCAATCGGAGTGAGCATAACAGAGCTCAGCAAGTGACTAACATATCCATGGTGAAAAATAATAGTTTTAAAAAAAACATGGTAATCAAAATACAAAGCAAGATATAAGAAAACGTATTTATCATCTTATCATATACTGAATCGAAAATACCCTTTTATTCAAACCTATTTGGTTCAATAACAAATAGAGTAAAGAGTAATTGGAACATATCAGAGGATGTAAATAGTATTTTGGAGCAAATCAAATGACATATAAGACATTACGGAGCATATCAATGGCATATGAAATGTTTCAAAGCAAATCAAAGCAAATGAAACATTTCGAAACATAACAATGACGTAGGAAATGTTTCGAAGCAAATCAAGAACAGATGAAACATTTATGAACATATTAAATAGCATATGAAATGGTTTCAGAATATATTTCAAAGGATAACAATGGCATATCAGATATCTCAGAGCATATCAGAAGAACAAATCAGAAACAAAAGCTCAAATGTCATATCTGATGTGCATTCATTTCATTCTCATCCAAAGTGAACATATAAACACAAGCAATGCTTTCGATATCATATCAAAAACACAGAGGGCGCTGTGGGATCTCAATCAGAATATGGTCTATTCAAAGCATGGACCCAGACAGAAGTCAGAGCATCGTGGGCTCTAAGCATATACTCTTTATCATTTCTGGCAAAGGTCCAAATAATCCCTTTACCATTTCTAGCAAAAGTCTAAATCATCCCACAAGACACCAGAGTACAAAAGGATAGTATAAACAATAACACTAGCACATATCGGAAGCACATGCAGAACAACAAAAATATGAATGTGCCTTTACGAAACAAGATAGTGCCAACATGAACATTACATAATAGATTTCAAGTATACAAACAATTTCAAGATGAACAATATAAGAATTGAAAAAGACTAATATAAAGCTCAATTGAAGAAGAATTTAGCTGAATTAGTTTCCAATAGGATGAAACATGAATAGACAACATCAACAAAAGAACTTGATTCTAGTAGAATTTGAAAGGTACATTGCATGAATTATTTGGATAATCAATTTTACTCCAAATTACTCAAGAAAGGTATCATTGGAAAGCTAAATCGATCTACTTTCAGATAAAATAGGTTTCACATAAATAAGAGTTTCAATTAAAGAGTTACAAATGATTCGGTAACCAAAAATCAAGGAACAAAATCTCTGTTTTTAGAAACAATAGGACCGAATTCAACAGAATTCTGGGCAGTCATTAGGACTCCAAAACTTTCAATCTAGGTACCAAAAGAAAGATCAATAAGTCTAATTTCCAACAAAGTAAGTTTCATATAAATCAGAGTTTCGAATAGAGAGTTATAGGCAGTTTAGTATCAAAAGGTCAGAGCTTATTGTCTTTGTTTTACAGATTTCGTAGAGCTGATTCAATTTGATATTTGGATAGGCAAATTTACTCCAAATTATACAAGTAAGCTGTCAAAAGAAAGGTTTACAAGTCTATATTCAGATCAAATAAGTTTTACCTAAATTGGAATTCTTTACAGAGATTTATAGCCGAAACAAAGTAGAAGGATCAGAATCTTGATAATTTTTCAGATTCAAACATTTACATTTCAAACAATAGAGATATCAAATTTCAAGGCTAGAATGATTCAAATTTCTCATATCCAAGGCAAAAGCAAAGATTGGAATTGCAGTAGAAAGGAGTGGAACACTTGCCTTACAAAAGTTTGATTCCCAACTATGGAGAGTTGATGCAAAACCTTGAGTTAAGACAAAAGTTCTTCTTCTCCTTCAATTCCTTCTCCTTCTCTTCTACATTGGCAGCAAATTTTCTCCTCTAATCACTTAGGTCTGGCTCATGCAAAGATGTACAAGATGGCAAGCATGCATGAGGGAAGCTTGGGTGTCATCCATTGAATAAACACATGTGGCCCTTCATTAGGTTTGCTAATGACACATGTCTTTCTTTTTTTCTTTTTATTTTTTTAACTTAATACGAATCTTTCACAAATCACCTCCAATTACTAAGATTCACATTTTGATCCTCAGCAATAACTTTCAATATAAAACTATTTAGTGCTAAAGAATTGTTAAACATTTCTCGTATTTAAAAATAGGTCCTTAGAATTTTACAAATAAGTCCTCGTATTTTATAAATAAGATTTAAGATTTATTTGGGCTCATCTACAGAATTTAAGATGGGTAGTAATATTATAATTAAACTCTTATACAAAATTTAGAAATGAGATAAAAATACGAGGGAAGTTACAGCTACGACGTCGATTTCATTGCATAATGCAAAAAGAAGTGCAACACGAGGACTTCCCAGGGGGTCACCCATCCTAGTACTACTCTCGCCCAAGCACGCTTAACTTCGGAGGGCTGTGGTGCAAGTTTCATCACTCGGTGTAAAAAGGAGTTCAACACGAGGACTTCCTAGGGGTCACCCATCCTAGTACTACTCTCGCCCAAGAACGCTTAACATCAGAGGGTTGCGGCGTAGGTTTCATCCCTCGACGCAAAAAGGAGGACAACACAAGGACTTCCCGGGGTCACCCATCCTAGTACTACTCTCGCCCAAGCACGCTTAACTTTGAAGGGCTGGGGCACAGGTTTCATCGCTCGGTGCAAAAAGGAGGGCAACACGTGGACTTCCAATGGGCCACCCATCCTAGTACTACTCTCGCCTAAGCATGCTTAACTTCAGAGGGCTGCGGCGCAGGTTTCAACATTCGGCGCAAAAAGGAGTGCAACACGAGGACTTCCCAGGGGGTCACCCATCCTAGTACAACTCTCACCCAAGTACGCTTAACTTCAAAATTCTGATGGGATCCGATGCTTTAGTGCTGGTATGATCGCACCCATACGCCATGCGTTGTCCTTCTCCTAAGTGCACGTCGCGGCACCGTCTTGTGCGAGTCCTGACTCGACCGTTCGTCTTTGAAACTATCGTAACTTTCTCTACCGATCTCGGAATCGCTATTGCAACCCTAAACCGAAAAGCTCTGTTCCATGCCCAAGAGGCAGACTATGAAGCAGTCACGACAAATTTTGGGCCTGAAAACCATCATCTCTGAGGACTACGGCGTCGATTTCATTGCTTGGCGCAAAAAGGAGTGCAACACGAGGACTTCCTAAGGGGTCACCCATCCTTGTACTACTATCGCCCAAGCATGCTTAACTTCGAAGGGTTACGGCGTAGGTTTTATCGCTCGGTGCAAAAAGGAGTGCAACACGAGGACTTCCCAGGGGTCACACATCCTAGTACTACTCTCGCCCAAGAACGCTTAAATTCGGAGGGTGCGGTGTAGGTTTCATCGCTCGGTGCAAAAAGGAGGGCAACACGATGACTTCCTAGGGATCACCCATCCTAGTACTACTCTCGCCTAAGCACGCTTAACTTCAGAGGGCTGCGGCGCAGGTTTCATCATTCGACGCAAAAAGGAGTGTAACACAAGGACTTCCCGGGGGTCACCCATCCTAGTACTACTCTTGCCCAAGCATCTTTAACTTCGGAGGGCTACAGTGTAGGTTTCGTCAACTTGGCGCAAAAGGAGTGCAACACGAGGACTTCCCAGGGGTCACCCATCCTAGTGCTACTCTCGCCCTTGCACGCTTAACTTCAGAGGTCTGCGACATAGGTTTCATCGCTTGGTGCAAAAAGGAGTGCATCACGAGGACTTCCCAGGGGGTCACTCATCCTAGTACTACTCCTATTCAAGCACGCTTAACTTTAGAGTTCTGATAGGATCCTGTGCTTGTATGATCACGCCCATATACCATTTGTCGTCCTTCGCCTAAGTGCGTCGTCGCGCACCAAGATGTTTTAGTTATAGGTGCCCTACATGCCAATCACATGAGTGATGGCACCTATGACAACTAAGTCGATCTCTTTGCATATTATTCTTACCGATATTTTCTCACATTATCTGGATGAATATTTTGATGTCCATGGTTCGAGTGCAATTGGAATCAGATCGTGATGAGATCACGATAATGAGACCGATATATCTTTTAAACACAAATCCTAAATCATCCTTGTCATAGGTTACTCGATGAGGACATCGAGATAACCGGATAGATTGATGTGCTGTATACTCGTCTATATGATGGATGCGACTGGTTTTATAGTCGCTTGTGTGGGGACACTAGAGGTACAATGCTGTCACGCCCCCCCGAATTCTTTAATCTCGTTCAGGAGGTGTGACCCTGTCTCAAAATCCATAATATTAAAATTTATCACGATCAAATCCCAGGATCCAAACAATTATTTGAGGATACAGAGAAACATTCAAATATCATTCATATACATAACACCTGTGCAGTTATAATCATATATCACATCACACGAACCTTTATAAGGACCCAAACCAACTCAACAAAATATCAACCTCACTTATAATTTCACAAGCATAAGAATGTATACAATCAAAACTCCAACCATTTACCATAAATTCATATCATCATACCCTGAACTCAATATTCCAAAATTCCAACCATACGAGATCTTTAAAAGCTTTTACATAATACATCAATTCAGATTCATCGACAACATTTCATTACATACAAAACATACTTATACAACAATAACATCACAACCCACAGTCTTGCCACAATCTGAATAGCTTTTCACTGTCTCAGCCCAATTCTAACATTTAGCGAGTCACAAGCTAACCTGAAAAAGAGTTATATAACAACGGAGTGAGCTACAAAGCTCAGCAAGTGGGAAAGCATATCCAGAACAAGGAATGATAGTTTCAAACAAGCTTGGTATCAAAATACAAGGCAGAAATACCAGAATTCATAGGTATCAGCTCATTAGATACAAATCGCAGATGTCATTTCATTTAAAACATATTTGATTCATAACAAATGGAGCAGAGAGTAATTAGAACATATCAGATGACGTAAACAGTATTTCGGAGCGTATCAAATGACACATAGGACATTACGAAGCATATCAATGGCGCACAGGATATTTCAGAGCATATCAATGATGTATGAAATGTTTCGGGGCATATCAACAACATATGAAACATTTTGAAACATATCAATAACGTATGAACTGATTCGGAGCATATCAAGGGCAGAGGGAACATTTCGGAACATATCAAATGACATATAAATGGTTTCAGAGCATATCAATAGTGCACAGGAGATCTCTCAGAACATATCAGAATAACACACAAGTAACAAAAGTTCAAATGTCATATCTGATCATTCATTTTCTTATCATCCAAAGCACACATATAAACACAAACAATGCTTTGGATGTCATATCAAAACATAGAGGGTGCAATGGGATCTCAACGATATCTCCCACGTCTAGGAGAGTCATCATCCACGTCTGGATGAAGCCGATAGGGGGCCGGCGAGCATCTCAGAGCTCTAAGCACAATCCCTTTACCATTTCGACAAAGGTCTAAACAATCCCTTTACTATTTCTAGCAAAGGTCTCAATCAAACAACTTTACTATTTTTGAAAGGAAAATAAAAGCAAAGTATTTAAGTCCGAAAAAGAACTAATTCAAAGAGATGCACCTAATTGAGTGTGAGAGTACAAAAGGATAGGTGTAAACAATAAATTGGCACATATCGGAGCACATGCGAACAATAAAATATACATGCGCCTTTACGGAACAATACGATACAAACATAATCTTTCACAAATTCGATTAGATTTGAAAGGAAAATAAAAGCAAAGTATTTAAGGATTTGAAGCAATAATATAAAGCTCAATCAAAGAAAGAACTCTAGCTGGATTCAATTTCCAAAGAGATGAAACATGAATAGGCAGATGAAACATGAATAAGCAAAATCATGTGACTGAGTGGTATCATATCAAAAACAGAGAGGGCGTGTGGGATCTCAAGAGATCTTGTACAAGTGTGAACAGAATATGGTCCATTCAGAGCATGGACCCATCGGCAAAATCGAGCATCGCGGGCTCTAAGTGTTCAATTAATTTCAAGTTCATAACTCCTTCACCATTTAAAATCATCATTGGCAAAGGTTCACATGATCCCACAGCCACCACGAGTATAAAAAGGACAGGATGAGCAATAAAATTAGCACATCGGAAGCACATGCGGATCAACAAAGTATAAAAGGACAGTGAGCGTACGCACATGTGCCTTTTTATGAGTCAATACGATGCAAACATAATCTTTTACAATTGCATTCAAATTTGAAAGGAAGTAAAAACAAGAGCATACAAGGATTCAAAGCAATAATATCAAGCTCAGTCAAAGAAAGGATTATAATCGAAATCAATTTTCCAAAGGAATAAACAAGAATAGGTAGAATCAACCAAAGCTCAATTGTTGGCAGAATTTGAGAACCATATTACATGAATTGTTCGGATAACCAATTATGCTCCAAATCACTCAAGAAAGATGTCATTAGAAAGCTAAAGAAGTCTACTTGCAGATAAAATAAGTTTCATACAAATAGAAGTTTCAACCAAAGAGTTACAAATGATTCGGTAATCACAAGTCAAGAAACGAAATCTCTGTTTTCAGAAACGATAGGATCGAATTCAACAGAATTCTGGGTAGTCATTTTAACTCCAAACTTTTCAATCTAGGTACCAAAAGAAAGATCAATAAGTCTAGTTTCCAACAAAGTAAGTTTCACATAAATCAGAATTTCCAATAGAGACTTATAGGCAGTTTAGTATCAAAAGGTCAGAACTTATAATCTCTGTTTTACAGATTCCATAGAGTTGATTCAATTTAATGTTTGGATAGGCAAATTTACTCCAAATCATACAAATAAGCTGTCCAAAGAAAGGTCTACAAGTCTATATTCAGATCAAATAAGCTTTGCCTAAATTAGAAATCTGTACAGGGATTTATAGCTGAAATAAAGTAGAAAGGTGAGAATTTTGATAATTTTCCAGATTCAAGCAATTACATTCCAAACAATAAAGATATCAGATTTCATGGCTAGAACAGTTCAAATTTCTCATATTCAAGGAAAGAGCAAAGATTAGGATTGCAGTAGAAAGGAGTGGAACACTTGCCTTTCGAATATTCTGATCCAACGAAATTATAAGCCCAAATCCTTCTACCTTTCCTCAATCTCCTCTCCCTATGCCATATTGTTTACGTATCTTCTTTCTTCCTCAGCTGCATCTCATGCAGAACGTAGGAGGGCGCAGTCATCTGCTTTCCCTTCCTCTTTTTTCTCAACCACAGCTGCCAGTAGTCACACTGGCAAATGTAGTCCAGCCACACCATAGCCATAGCCACGCCCAGCTCCTTCCACTGTGCTATTTCTGCTCCTTCTCTCTCAGCCATAGCATCCTCTTCCTCCCTTGCTCCTCTTCCTCCTTTTCTCCTCTTCCTTCCTCTTCTTCTTTTCAGCCATGACCACACCTCTTCTTCCTCTCCACCTCTCTTCTTCTTTCTCACCAATTGGTATGCCACAACCACAACTCTGACCTTCCTTCCCTCCTCATCTCTTCTTCTCTTCTCTCCTTCTTCCCCTTCACTTCTTCTCTTCTTCCTCTCTTTCCCTTCTCCTCCACCGACGCTTGACAAAGACCTCCTCTGTTTCCTCATGCAGAAACAGGGTCAGCAACCCCCAAACCAGTAGCGCCACACCCACACCACCCACACCGCAGCCCTCTTCCCTCTCTTCTTCTTCTTCCCTATTTTCTCCACAAAGACAGCCCCCTCTCCTCTTCCCTCCTTCTTCCTCTCTTCTTTCCTAACAGCATGTGCAAGAATGCATGCCAGCCATGCACCACGGCCAAGACCTCCTTCCTTCCTCTTCCTCTTCCCTCTCTTCTCCCTCTTCTTCTCTTCTTCTCTCTTTCTTTTCTTCTCTCTAACTGCAGCCTAAGCTGCAGCCTTCTTCTTCCTCCCTCTCTTTTCCCTTTTTTCCTCTTCTTCTCCTCTTCTTCCTTTCTCCTCCTGCTACCACAACTCTTCTCCTCTATTTCCTCCTACGGAAAGCAGAGGTGTGCGCTGCCCTAGCTGCAGCCACCTCCTTCCTCTCTTCTTCCTCTCCTTCTTCTCTTCTCTTCTTCTTCTCTCTCTCTTCTTCTTCTTTTCTTCCTCTTTTTCCTTCTCCTCCACCGACAAGACAAAGACATCTGTTTCCTCATGCAGAAACAGGGTGCAAAGAACCCACCAGCATGCCACTGCCACACCTCTGACCACGACCCACAGCTCCTCCATCTTCTTCTTCCTCTCTTCTTCCTCTTCTTCTCTTCCTTTTCCCTTCTTCTCCACAGCACAGCCCCCTCTCCTCTTCTCTCTTTCTTCTTCTCCTCTTTCCTTTTCCTCCCCTTCTCCCGTTCAACTCACCTCCTCTGTTTTCCTCATGCAAGGAACAGAGGTTTGCACGAGGAAAGAGGCGGTGGGATAACCATCGTTATTTTTCCTTTCTTTTTTTTTAATACAACTTAATAGTTTTATCCCTGAAATTTTAATATTTACAAATAGATCCTCACATCATATAAATAGGTTTTTCAGTATCGTTTGGGCTTATCTACGGAATTTAAAATGGATAGTAACTTTACTATTAAACTCTTATACGAAAATTTAGAAACGAGGGATGTTACACAATCAACGAAAAATGGAGGCTTACATGCCCTAATAATCACATACACATCACAAAGTCTATGATCATCTTCCCACATCATACATCGCATGTATACATCATGTAGTATTACTAGATAAATAATAATATTTACCTAAACCTTTTAAATAACTAAAATTCTGAAATCAAGGACATGTAGAGAATTTTTAGAAATATCAAGGAAAAACAAAACAAGATTAGATTTCCCATAGTTACGTACTTGGCCGCTGTGCGACGATTGGTGCATGAAAAATCATAAATCCAAAAAATCACATATATCATGTTAGAAGCGTTACTTGGGGAGATCGTATATCCTCGAATTTCTAGATTTGATGAAGAGGATGGAGCACTAGCGTACTCTTCTCTAGCGATAATCCACACAGCGGATGCAGCGACGATGCTCCTCAGATCACCGCAAGATCTCCCTCTCTGATGCACCACGAGGCTACTGGAGCTAAGGAGGAGCAGAGGGGACTGAGGAGATTAGGAGGGGTGACGACCAAGAGCTCTAGCCTATGAACTAGAGAGTTCCTCCTATTTATAAAGGTGCTGGAAGCATATCCTTAACAGATCCTATTCACACTAGATCTCCATCCAGTTTATATTGGATCTCTATCCAATTAGATCTTATCCATAGAATCCAAAATAGGGGCTCCACAGATATCTTATATCTGCATCTCTACTCGTCGTAACATCTACCTAATGTGTGTCTCTCTAAGCCTGATACCAACCTGGCCGTGAGTCACTCCCATCAGAACTCCTTATGATATAGTGAATTATTATCTCCATAATAATTCACTCGACTCATCGACTATGGTCGTACTAGACCACTACGCCATAGTCTCCAAACGATACAGAGGGATCTGATCCATTGGACCTATATGTCTTTAGTTACAATGTATCTGTAGTCCCTCATCCATCTATATCTCGAGACCATATATTGGGTATGGTAGAGTCGGCCCATACGGAATCATCCGAGTCTCGCTCTAATCTGTCATTCTCTTGGAGAACTCCTCTCTCAATCCGAATGACCCTGGCCAGGGATTTTGCTTGAGCGAGCACACACGGGATAGTCATCTCACGATACCGAGAGTTCATGATCCTCTATTGACATATAATTACCTTCATATAGTTGGCTACCATCCTCGAGAACTAGTTGTACCAGATCTGGAGCTTTCTAAACCTGAGTCCGGTGTCAAAGAATGAAGTATTCACACAAGGCATCTTTGGTGTCTCAAGTCTAAGGACCAAACACACTATTGGGACTACGGAATCATTATCTGACATTAGGTATCATTAACTAGACAACATTATGTAATAGGATCAATCAGTAAACTCATTCTTCAATGAGCACCTGCATTGTACCTCATTCTCCAATCATTATTTGACATTAGGTATCATTAACTAGACAACATTATGTAATCGGATCAATCAGTAAACTCATTCTCTAACGAGCACCTGCACTTGTAATATCCCTTATTTTCAGAATTTATATAAGTATCTATAAAATTAAGGATCTATTTATAAATATTAAAATTTCAGGGATAAAACTATTAAGCTGTAAAAATAAAAAAAAAAGAGGGAAAAATAGCGATGGTTATCCCACCGCCTCTTTTCTCGTGCACACCTCTGTTTCCTGAGGAGGTGCTGTGCGTCGGTGGAGGAGAAAGGAAAAAGAGGAAGAAAAGAAGAAGAAGAGAGAGAGAAGAAGAGAAGAAGAGAAGAGAAGGAGAGGAAGGAGGTGGCTGCAGCTAGGGCAGCGCACACCTCTGTTTCCCGTAGGAGGAAATAGAGGAGAAGAGTTGTGGTAGCAGGGAGGAGAAAGGAAGAAGAGGAGAAGAAGAGGAAAAAAAAGGGAAAAGAGAGGGAAGAGGAAGAAGGCTGCAGCTTGGGCTGCAGTTAGGAGAGAAGAAAAGAAAGAGAGAAGAAGAGAAGAAGAGGGAGAAGAGAGGGAAGAGGAAGAGGAAGGAAGGAGAGGCTGCATACTGTGGCTGCATGGCAACAGCTGCTGTTAGGAAAGAAGAGAGGAAGAAGGAGGGAAGAGGAGAGGGGGCTGTGCTGTGGAGAAAATAGGGAAGAAGAAGAAGAGAGGGAAGAGGGCTGCACTGTAGCTGTGGTGTGGCAGCTATGGCTGGGGTTGCTGCACCCCTGTTTCCTGCATGAGGAAAACAGAGGAGGTGCTGTGCGTCGGTGGAGGAGAAGGGAAAGAGAGGAAGAAGAGAAGAAGCGAAGGGGAAGAAGGAGAGAAGAGAAGAAGAGATGAGGAGGGAAGGAAGGCTGTAGCTGCGGTGTGGCAGCTGCGGCTGGAAAAGAAGAAGAGGAGGAGAGGAAGAAGGGGCTGTGGCTGCTGCTGAGGCAGTTGCAGCTGGGAAAGAAGAGAAAGGAAGAAGAGGAAGGAGAGGGAGAAGAGAGGGAAGAAGAAGAAGAGGGGAAAGAGGGCTGCGGCTGTGGCAGCTGCAGCTGGGAAAGAAGAAGAAAAAGAAGAAGAAAAGAAAGAGGAGAGGAAGGAGAACGGGGGAAGAAGAGGAGACTGTGGCTGCAGCTGTGGCAGCTGCGGCCGGAGAGGAAGAAGTGGCTATGGCTGAGAGAGGAGCAGAAATAGCACAGTGGAAGTGGCTGTGGCTGGGACTGCAGCTGCGGCTGTGACTACGGCAGCTGTGGTTGAGAAAAAAGAGGAAGGGAAAGCAGATGACTACGTAAACAATATGGCATAGGGAGAGGAGATTGAGGAAAGGTAGAAGGATTTGGGCTTATAATTTCGTTGGATCAGAATATTCGAAAGGCAAGTGTTCCACTCCTTTCTACTGCAATCCTAATCTTTGCTCTTTCCTTGAATACGAGAAATTTGAACTGTTCTAGCCATGAAATCTGATATCTTTATTGTTTGGAATGTAATTGCTTGAATCTGGAAAATTATCAAAATTCTCACCTTTCTACTTTATTTCAGCTATAAATCCCTGTACAGATTTCTAATTTAGGCAAAGCTTATTTGATCTGAATATAGACTTGTAGACCTTTCTTTGGACAGCTTATTTGTATGATTTGGAGTAAATTTGCCTATCCAAACATTAAATTGAATCAACTCTATGGAATCTGTAAAACAGAGATTATAAGTTCTGACCTTTTGATACTAAACTGCCTATAAGTCTCTATTGGAAATTCTGATTTATGTGAAACTTACTTTGTTGGAAACTAGACTTATTGATCTTTCTTTTGGTACCTAGATTGAAAAGTTTGGAGTTAAAATGACTACCCAGAATTCTGTTGAATTCGATCCTATCGTTTCTGAAAACAGAGATTTCGTTTCTTGACTTATGATTACCGAATCATTTGTAACTCTTTGGTTGAAACTTCTATTTGTATGAAACTTATTTTATCTGCAAGTAGACTTCTTCAGCTTTCTAATGACATCTTTCTTGAGTGATTTGGAGCATAATTGGTTATCCGAACAATTCATGTAATATGGTTCTCAAATTCTGCCAATAATTGAGCTTTGGTTGATTCTACCTATTCTTGTTTATTCCTTTGGAAAATTGATTTCGATTATAATCTTTTCTTTGACTGAGCTTGATATTATTGCTTTGAATCCTTGTATGCTCTTGTTTTTACTCCCACGAGGCTGACTGCGAAGCGTTCACGACAAATTTCGGGTCAGAAAACCATCGTCTCCAATGGCTACAACATCAGTTTCCCATCGTTGCTCGGCGCAAAAGGATTGCAACACGAGGACTTCCAATGGGGTCACCCATCCTATAGCTACTCTCGCCCGAGCACGCTTAACTTTGGAGGGCCACGACGCTGGTTTCATCGTTCGACGCAAAAAGGAGTGCAACACGAGGACTTCCCAGGGGGTCACCCATCCTAGTACTACTCTCGCCCAAGCACAATTAACTTCGGAGTTCTGATGGGATCCGATGCTTTAGCGCTGATATGATCACACACATACGCCACAAGTCGTACTTCGCCTAAGTGCACGTCATGGCACCCGTGTGCGCGTCCGACTCATCCCGTTCGCACAAAAACTTTCGTTACTTTCTCTACCGATCTCGGATTCTCTATTGCGACCCCAATTCGGAAAGCTCTGTTCGAGGCCAACGATGCTGACTGTGAAGCGTTCACGACAAATTTCGAGCCAGAAAACCATCGTCTCTGATGGCTACGACGTCAGTTTCCCATCATTGCTCAGCGCAAAAGGAGTGCAACAAGAGGACTTCCCAGGGGGTCACCCATCCTATTGCTACCCTCGCCCGAAAACGCTTAACTTCGGAGGGCCACGGTGCCGGTTTCATCGCTCAGTGCAAAAAGGAGTGCAACACGAAGACTTCCTAGGGGTCACCCATCCTAGTACTACTGTCGCCCAAGCAAGCTTAACTTCGGAGTTCTGATGGGATCCAGTGCTTTAATGCTGGTATGATGGCACCCATACGCCATGGGTCGTACTTCGCCTAAGTGCACGTCACGGCACCCGTGCGCGCGTCCGACTCGACCCATTCGCACTAAAACTTTCGTAACTCTCTCTACCGATCTCAGAATCGCTATTGCGACCCCAATCCGAAAAGCTCTATTCAAGGCCCACGAGGCTGACTACAAAGCGGTCACGGCAAATTTCTTGTCAAAAAACAAAGTCTCTGATGGCTACGGAGTCGATTTCGTTGCTCGACGTAAAAAGGAGGGCAACACGACGACTTACTAGGGGGTCACCCATCCTATTGCTACTCTCGCCCGAGCATGCTTAACTTCGGAGGGCCGCGACGCAGGTTTCATCGTTCGATGTAAAAAGGAATGCAACACGAGGACTTCCCAAGGGGTCACCCATCTTAGTACTACTCTCGGCCAAGCAAGCTTAACTTCGGAGTTCTGATGGGATCCGGTGCTTTAGCGCTGGTATAATCGCACCCATACGTCATGGAACATGCTTCGCCTAAGTGCATGTCACAGCACCCTTGCACGCGTCCGACTCTACCCGTTCACGCTAAAACTTTCGTAACATTCTCTACCGATCTCGGATTCACTATTGCGACCAAAATTCGGAAAGCTCTGTTCGAGGCCCATGAGGCTGACTGCGAAGTGGTTACGACAAAATTCGGGCCAAAAAACCATCGTCTCTGATGGCCACGACGTCGATTTCCCATCGTTGCTCGGCACAAAAGGAGTGCAACACGAGGACTTCCCAGGGGGTCACCCATCCTATTGCTACTCTCACCCAAGCATGCTTAAATTCGGAGGGCCGCGACACAGTTTCATCATTCGGTGCAAAAGGAATGCAACAAGAGGACTTCCCAGGGGGTCACCCATCCTAGTACTACTCTCGGCCAAGCATGCTTCACTTCGGAGTTCTGATGGTATTCGGCGCTTTAGCGCTGGTATGATCGCACCCATACGCCATGGGTCATACTTCGCCTAAGTGCATGTCACGGCACCCGTGCGCGCGTCCGACTCTACCCGTTCGTGCCAAAAGTTTCGTAACTTTCTCTATCGATCTCGGATTCACAATTGCGACCAAAATCCTGAATGCTCTATTCGAGGCCCACGAGGCTGACTACAAAGCAGTCACGACAAATTTTGGGCCAGAAAACTAATGTCTCTGATGGCTACGGCGTCGATTTCTTCGCTCGGTGCAAAAAGGAGGGCAACACAACGACTTCCCAAGGGGTCACCCATCCTATTGCTACTCTCGCCCGAGCACGCTTAACTTCGGAGGGCCGCGACGCAGGTTTCATCGTTCGGCGCAAAAAGGAGTGCAACAGGAGGACTTCCTAGGGGGTCACCTATCCAAGTACTACTCTCGCCCAAGCACGCTTAACTTCGGAGTTCTGATGGGATCCAGTGCTTTATTGCTGGTATAATGGCACCCATACGCCATGGGTCGTACTTCGCCTAAGTGCACGTCACGGCACCCGTGCACGCATCCGACTCGACCCGTTCGCCCTAAAACTTTCGTAACTTTCACTACCGATCTCGGAATCGCTATTGTGACCCCAATTCGGAAAGCTCTGTTCAAGGCCCACGAGGTTGACTGCAAAGCGGTCACGACTAATTTCTTGCCGAAAACCAACGTCTCTGATGGCTACGGCGTCGATTTCGTTGCTCAGTGCAAAAAGGAGGGCAACACGATGACTTCCCTGGGGGTCACCCATCCTATTGCTACCCTCGCCAGAGCATGCTTAACTTTGGAGGGCCACGACGTAGGTTTCATCGTTCGGTGCAAAAAGAAATGCAACATGAGGACTTCCAGGGGGTCACCCATCCTAGTACTACTCTAGCCCAAGAACGCTTAACTTCGGAGTTCTGATGGGATCCGGTACTTTATTGCTGGTATAATGGCACCCATACGCCATGGGTCGTACTTCGCCTAAGTGCACGTCACGGCACCCGTGCACGCATCCGACTCGACCCGTTCGCCCTAAAACTTTCGTAACTTTCACTACCGATCTTGGAATCGCTATTGTGACCCCAATCCGAAAGCTCTGTTCAAGGCCCACGAGGTTGACGCAAAGCGGTCACGATTAATTTCTTGCCAAAACCAACGTCTCTGATGGCTACGGCGTCGATTTCGTTGCTCGGCGCAAAAAGGAGGGCAACACGATGACTTCCCTGGGGGTCACCCATCCTATTGTTACCCTCGCCAGAGCATGCTTAACTTTGGAGGGCCGCGACGCAGGTTTCATCATTCGGTGCAAAAAGAAATGCAACATGAGGACTTCCCAGGGGGGTCACCCATCCTAGTACTACTCTAGCCCAAGAACGCTTAACTTCAGAGTTCTGATGGGATCCAATGCTTTAGCGCTGGTATGATCGCACCCATACGTCACAGGTCGTACTTCGCCTAAGTGCATGTCACGACACCCGTGCACGTGTCCGACTCGACCCGTTCACACTAAAACTTTCGTAACTTTCTCTATCGATCTCGGATTCACTATTGCGACCCCAATCTGGAAAGCTCTGTTCGAGACCCACGAGGCTGACTGCGAAGCGTTCAAGACAAATTTCGGGCCAGAAAACCATCGTCTCTGATGTTTATGACGTCGGTTTCCCATCGTTGCTCGGCCCAAAAGGAGTGCAACATGAGGACTTCCCAGGGGGTCACCCATCCTATTGCTACTCTCACCCGAGCATGCTTAACTTCGGAGGGCCGCGACGCAAGTTTCATCGTTCGACGCAAAAAGGAGTGCAACACTAGGACTTCCCTGGGGGTCACCCATACTAGTACTACTCTCGACCAAGCACGCTTATCATCAGAGTTATGATGGGATCCAGTGCTTTAGTGCTGGTATGATCGCACCCATACGCCATGGGTCGTACTTCGCCTAAGTGCATGTCATGGCACCCGTGCGCGCATCCGACTCGTCTCGTTCGCGCTAAAACTTTCGTAACTTTCTCTACCGATCTCGGATTCGCTATTGCGACACCAATCCGGAAAGCTCTGTTTGAGGCCCACGAGGCTGAATGCGAAGTGGTCACGACAAATGTTGGTCCGAAAACCAACGTCTCTGATGGCTACGGCGTCGATTTCATTGCTCGGCCCAAAAAGGAGGGCAACACGAGGACTTCCGAGGGGGTCACCCATCCTATTGCTACTCTCGCCCAAGCACGCTGAACTTCGGAGGGCCGCGACGCAGGTTTCATCGTTCGGCGCAAAAAGGAATGCAACACGAGGACTTGCCAGGGGGTCACCCATCCTAGTACTACTTTCGCCCAAGCACACTTAACTTCATAATTCTGATGGGATCCAGTGCTTTAGCGCTAGTATGATCGCACCCATATGCCATAGGTCGTACTTCGCCAAAGTGCACGTCACGGCATCCGTGCGCGCGTCCGACTCGACCCATTCGCACTAAAACTTTCATAACTTTCTTTACCGATCTCGGATTCACTATTGCGACCACAATCCGGAAAGCTCTATTCGAGGCCCACGAGGCTGACTGCGAAGCGGTCATGACAAAATTCGGGCCAGAAAACCATCGTCTCTGATGGCTACGACGTCGATTTCCCATCGTTACTCAGCGCAAAAGGAGTGCAACACGAGGACTTCCCAGGGGGTCACCCATCCTATTGCTACTCTCGCCCGAGCACGCTTAATTCATAGGGCCGCGATGCAGGTTTCATCGTTCGGTGCAAAAAAGAGTGCAACACGAGGACTTCCCAGGGGGTCACCCATCCTAGTACTCCTATCGCCCAAGCACGCTTAACTTTGGAGTTTTGATGGGATCGGATGCTTTAGTGCTAAAAAGATCACACCCATAAAACATAGGTTGTGCTTCTCCTAAGTGCACATCATGGCACCTATGCATGCATCCGACTCATCCCGTTCGCGCTAAAACTTTTGTAACTTTCTCTACCGATCTCAGATTCGCTATTGCGACCCCAATCCAGAAAACTCTGATCGAGGCCCACGAGGCTGACTGCAAAGCGGTCACAACAAATGTTGGGGCCAAAAACCATCATCTCTGATGGCTACGACGTTGATTTCCCATCGTTGCTTGGCGCAAAAAGGAGGGCAACACAAGGACTTCCCAGGGGGTCACCTATCTTATTGCTACTCTCGCCCGAGCAGGTTTCATCGTTCGGCGCAAAAAGAAGTGGAACATGAGGACTTCCCAGGGGGTCACCCATCCTAGTACTACTCTCGCCCAAGCACACTTGACATCGGAGTTCTGATGGGATTCGGTGCTTTAGTGCTGGAAAGATCGCACCCATACGACACGGGTCGTACTTCTCCTAAGTGCACGTCACGGCACCCGTGCGCGCGTCCGACTCGACCCGTTCGCGCTAAAACTTTCGTAACTTTCTCTACTGATCTCGGATTCGCTATTGCAATCCCAATTCAAAAAGCTCTGTTCGACGCCCACGAGGCCGACTGCGAAGCGATAACGATAATTTTTGGGCCCGAAAACCATCGTCTCTGATGGCTACGGCGTCGATTTCCCATCGTTGCTCGATGCAAAAGGAGTGCAACACGAGAACTTCCCAAGGGGTCACCCATCCTAGTACTACTCTCACCCAAGCACGCTTAACTTCAGAGTTCTAATGGGATCCGGTGCTTTAGTGCTGATATGAACACACACATACATCATAAGTCGTACTTCGCCTAAGTGCATGTCCGACTCGACCCGTTCACGCTAAAACTATCGTAACTTTCTCTACCGATCTCGGAATCACTATTGCGACCCCAAACCGGAAACCTCTGTTCGAGGCCCACGAGGCAGACTGTGAATCGGTCAAGATAAATTTCGGGCCTGAAAACCATCGTCTCTTATGGCTACGTCATCGATTTCGTTGCTCGATGCAAAAGGAGTGCAACACGAGGACTTCTCAAGGGGTCACCCATCCTAGTACTACTCTCCCCTGAGCACGCTTAACTTCGGAGGGCTGCGGCGCAGGTTTCATCATTTGGGGCAAAAAGGAGTGCAACACGAGGACTTGCCAGAGGGTCACCCATCCTAGTACTACTCTCGCCCAAGCACGCTTAACTTCGGAGGGTTGCGGTGTAGGTTTCATCGGTCGGCGCAAAGAGGAGGCCAACACGAGGACTTCCCAGGGGTCACTCATCCTAGTATTACGATCACCCAAGCACGCTTAACATCGGAGGGCTGAGGTGCAGGTTTCATCGTTCGGCACAATAAGGATTGCAACACGAGGACTTCCAAGGGGGTCACCCATCCTAGTACTACTCTCGCCCAAGCACGCTTAACTTCATATTTCTGATGGGATCCGGTGCTTTATTGCTGGTATGATCGCACCCATACGCCATGCGTTGTCCTTCGCCTAAGTGCACGTTGCGGCACCCGTGCGCTCGTCCGACTCGACCCGTTCATGCTAAAACTATCGTAACTTTCTCTATCGATCTCAGAATCGCTATTGCGACCCTAATCCAGAAAGCTCTCTTCGAGGCTCATGAGGCGATCATGGCGCTGGTCACGACAAATTTCGAGCTCGAAAACCATCGTCTCTGAGGGCTACTATCTTGCCCCCTAAATTTTTTAATCTCTATTCAGGAGGTGTGACCTGTCTTAAAAATCCATAACATTAAAATTTTAAGAACAATTCAATCCAGATCCATTCTAACAATTTAATGATACTAAGAGTCGTTCAAATCAATATTTAAACCCTTAAATTCACAATTCGTAAACCTGTATAGTTTCATAAATCATACTCCACTTCATTCATTGATTCATAAAGTCCAAAACTAACTCAACTAAACAACATCCATATCATAAATTCACAAGTGTAGGAATCTGTACAATTACCAAACTAACATTTACCACATGTTCATATCATTATACAATTTAAACTTAACATTCCAAATCCTAACATAAGAGGTTCTTTAACTTTTACAAAACACATAAGTTCAGATTTTTTATCGTCATTTCCTTAAACACAAAATATATTTATATAACAAAACATATAATCCATTAAAGCTCAAGCCAAAATCTTCTAGCATTCCCTTCCTCAACCCAATTTAAATATTCCAGAGACTGATAAGCAAGCCTAAAAAAAAAGTTATAGCAATCGGAGTGAGCATAACAGAGCTCAGCAAGTGACTAACATATCCATGGTGAAAAATAATAGTTTTAAAAAAAACATGGTAATCAAAATACAAAGCAAGATATAAGAAAACGTATTTATCATCTTATCATATACTGAATCGAAAATACCCTTTTATTCAAACCTATTTGGTTCAATAACAAATAGAGTAAAGAGTAATTGGAACATATCGTAGGATGTAAATAGTATTTTGGAGCAAATCAAATGACATATAAGACATTACGAGCATATCAATGGCATATGAAATGTTTCAAAGCAAATCAAAGCAAATGAAACATTTCAAACATAACAATGGCGTAGGAAATGTTTGAAGCAAATCAAGAACAGATGAAACATTTATGAACATATTAAATAGCATATGAAATGGTTTCGAATATATTTCAAAGGATAACAATGGCATATCGATATCTCGAGCATATCGGAAGAACAAATCGAAAACAAAAGCTCAAATGTCATATCGATGTGCATTCATTTCATTCTCATCCAAAGTGAACATATAAACACAAGCAATGCTTTCGATATCATATCAAAAACACAGAGGGCGCTGGGATCTCAATCGAGAATATGGTCTATTCAAAGCATGGACCCAGGCATGCAAGTCGAGCATCGTGGGCTCTAAGCATATACTCTTTATCATTTCTCGCAAAGGTCCAAATAATCCCTTTACCATTTCTAGCAAAAGTCTAAATCATCCCACAAGACACCAGAGTACAAAAGGATAGTATAAACAATAACACTAGCACATATCGGAAGCACATGCGGAACAACAAAAATATGAATGTGCCTTTACGAAACAAGATAGTGCCAACATGAACATTACATAATAGATTTCAAGTATACAAACAATTTCAAGATGAACAATATAAGAATTGAAAAAGACTAATATAAAGCTCAATTGAAGAAGAATTTAGCTGAATTAGTTTCCAATAGGATGAAACATGAATAGACAACATCAACAAAAGAACTTGATTCTAGTAGAATTTGAAAGGTACATTGCATGAATTATTTGGATAATCAATTTTACTCCAAATTACTCAAGAAAGGTATCATTGGAAAGCTAAATCGATCTACTTTCAGATAAAATAGGTTTCATATAAATAAGAGTTTCAATTAAAGAGTTACAAATGATTCGGTAACCAAAAATCAAGGAACAAAATCTCTATTTTTAGAAACAATAGGACCGAATTCAACAGAATTCTGGGCAGTCATTAGGACTCCAAAACTTTCAATCTAGGTACCAAAAGAAAGATCAATAAGTCTAATTTCCAACAAAGTAAGTTTCATATAAATCAGAGTTTCGAATAGAGAGTTATAGGCAGTTTAGTATCAAAAGGTCAGAGCTTATTGTCTTTGTTTTACAGATTTCGTAGAGCTGATTCAATTTGATATTTGGATAGGCAAATTTACTCCAAATTATACAAGTAAGCTGTCAAAAGAAAGGTTTACAAGTCTATATTCAGATCAAATAAGTTTTACCTAAATTGGAATTCTTTACAGAGATTTATAGCCGAAACAAAGTAGAAGGATCAGAATCTTGATAATTTTTCAGATTCAAACATTTACATTTCAAACAATAGAGATATCAAATTTCAAGGCTAGAATGATTCAAATTTCTCATATCCAAGGCAAAAGCAAAGATTGGAATTGCAGTAGAAAGGAGTGGAACACTTGCCTTACAAAAGTTTGATTCCCAACTATGGAGAGTTGATGCAAAACCTTGAGTTAAGACAAAAGTTCTTCTTCTCCTTCAATTCCTTCTCCTTCTCTTCTACATTGGCAGCAAATTTTCTCCTCTAATCACTTAGGTCTGGCTCATGCAAAGATGTACAAGATGGCAAGCATGCATGAGGGAAGCTTGGGTGTCATCCATTGAATAAACACATGTGGCCCTTCATTAGGTTTGCTAATGACACATGTCTTTCTTTTTTTCTTTTTATTTTTTTAACTTAATACGAATCTTTCACAAATCACCTCCAATTACTAAGATTCACATTTTGATCCTCAGCAATAACTTTCAATATAAAACTATTTAGTGCTAAAGAATTGTTAAACATTTCTCGTATTTAAAAATAGGTCCTTAGAATTTTACAAATAAGTCCTCGTATTTTATAAATAAGATTTAAGATTTATTTGGGCTCATCTACAGAATTTAAGATGGGTAGTAATATTATAATTAAACTCTTATACAAAATTTAGAAATGAGATAAAAATACGAGGGAAGTTACAGCTACGACGTCGATTTCATTGCATAATGCAAAAAGAAGTGCAACACGAGGACTTCCCAGGGGGTCACCCATCCTAGTACTACTCTCGCCCAAGCACGCTTAACTTCGAGGGTCAGGTGCAAGTTTCATCACTCGGTGTAAAAAGGAGTTCAACACGAGGACTTCCTAGGGGTCACCCATCCTAGTACTACTCTCGCCCAAGAACGCTTAACATCAGAGGGTTGCGGCGCAGGTTTCATCCCTCGACGCAAAAAGGAGGACAACACAAGGACTTCCCAGGGGTCACCCATCCTAGTACTACTCTCGCCCAAGCACGCTTAACTTTGAAGGGCTGGGGCACAGGTTTCATCGCTCGGTGCAAAAAGGAGGGCAACACGTGGACTTCCAATGGGCCACCCATCCTAGTACTACTCTCGCCTAAGCATGCTTAACTTCAGAGGGCTGCGGCGCAGGTTTCAACATTCGGCGCAAAAAGGAGTGCAACACGAGGACTTCCCAGGGGGTCACCCATCCTAGTACAACTCTCACCCAAGTACGCTTAACTTCAAAATTCTGATGGGATCCGATGCTTTAGTGCTGGTATGATCGCACCCATACGCCATGCGTTGTCCTTCTCCTAAGTGCACGTCGCGGCACCCGTGCGCGAGTCTGACTCGACCCGTTCGTGCTGAAACTATCGTAACTTTCTCTACCGATCTCGGAATCGCTATTGCAACCCTAAACCGAAAAGCTCTGTTCCATGCCCAAGAGGCAGACTATGAAGCAGTCACGACAAATTTTGGGCCTGAAAACCATCATCTCTGAGGACTACGGCGTCGATTTCATTGCTTGGCGCAAAAAGGAGTGCAACACGAGGACTTCCTAAGGGGTCACCCATCCTTGTACTACTATCGCCCAAGCATGCTTAACTTCGAAGGGTTACGGCGTAGGTTTTATCGCTCGGTGCAAAAAGGAGTGCAACACGAGGACTTCCCAGGGGTCACACATCCTAGTACTACTCTCGCCCAAGAACGCTTAAATTCAGAGGGCTGCGGTGTAGGTTTCATCGCTCGGTGCAAAAAGGAGGGCAACACGATGACTTCCTAGGGATCACCCATCCTAGTACTACTCTCGCCTAAGCACGCTTAACTTCAGAGGGCTGCGGCACAGGTTTCATCATTCGACGCAAAAAGGAGTGTAACACAAGGACTTCCCAGGGGTCACCCATCCTAGTACTACTCTTGCCCAAGCATGTTTAACTTCGGAGGGCTACAGTGTAGGTTTCGTCGCTTGGCGCAAAAAGGAGTGCAACACGAGGACTTCCCAGGGGTCACCCATCCTAGTGCTACTCTCGCCCTTGCACGCTTAACTTCAGAGGTCTGCGACATAGGTTTCATCGCTCGGTGCAAAAAGGAGTGCATCACGAGGACTTCCCAGGGGGTCACTCATCCTAGTACTACTCCTATTCAAGCACGCTTAACTTTAGAGTTCTGATAGGATCCTGTGCTTGTATGATCACGCCCATATACCATTTGTCGTCCTTCGCCTAAGTGCACGTCGCGGCACCAGTGTTTTAGTTATAGGTGCCCTACATGCCAATCACATGAGTGATGGCACCTATGACACTGCGTCGATCTCTTTGCATATTATTACTGATATTTTCTCACATTATCTGGATGAATATTTTGATGTCCATGGTTCAGTGCAATTGGAATCAGATCGTGATGAGATCACGATAATGAGACCGATATATCTTTTAAACACAAATCCTAAATCATCCTTGTCATAGGTTACTCGATGAGGACATCGAGATAACCGGATAGATTGATGTGCTGTATACTCGTCTATATGATGGATGCGACTGGTTTTATAGTCGCTTGTGTGGGGACACTAGAGGTACAGTGCTGTCACGCCCCCCCGAATTCTTTAATCTCGTTCAGGAGGTGTGACCCTGTCTCAAAATCCATAATATTAAAATTTATCACGATCAAATCCCAGGATCCAAACAATTATTTGAGGATACAGAGAAACATTCAAATATCATTCATATACATAACACCTGTGCAGTTATAATCATATATCACATCACACGAACCTTTATAAGGACCCAAACCAACTCAACAAAATATCAACCTCACTTATAATTTCACAAGCATAAGAATGTATACAATCAAAACTCCAACCATTTACCATAAATTCATATCATCATACCCTGAACTCAATATTCCAAAATTCCAACCATACGAGATCTTTAAAAGCTTTTACATAATACATCAATTCAGATTCATCGACAACATTTCATTACATACAAAACATACTTATACAACAATAACATCACAACCCACAGTCTTGCCACAATCTGAATAGCTTTTCACTGTCTCAGCCCAATTCTAACATTTAGCGAGTCACAAGCTAACATGAAAAAGAGTTATATAACAACGGAGTGATCTACAAAGCTCAGCAAGTGGGAAAGCATATCCAGAACAAGGAATGATAGTTTCAAACAAGCTTGGTATCAAAATACAAGGCAGAAATACCAGAATTCATAGGTATCAGCTCATTAGATACAAATCGCAGATGTCATTTCATTTAAAACATATTTGATTCATAACAAATGGAGCAGAGTAATTAGAACATATCAGATGAGCGTAAACAAGATTTCGGAGCGTATCAAATGACACATAGGACATTACGAAGCATATCAATGGCGCACAGGATATTTCAGAGCATATCAATGATGTATGAAATGTTTCGGGGCATATCAACAACATATGAAACATTTCGGAACATATCAATAACGTATGAACTGATTCGGAGCATATCAAGGGCAGAGGGAACATTTCGGAACATATCAAATGACATATAAATGGTTTCAGAGCATATCAATAGTGCACAGGAGATCTCTCAGAACATATCAGAATAACACACAAGTAACAAAAGTTCAAATGTCATATCTGATCATTCATTTTCTTATCATCCAAAGCACACATATAAACACAAACAATGCTTTGGATGTCATATCAAAACATAGAGGGTGCAATGGGATCTCAACGATATCTCCCACGTCTAGGAGAGTCATCATCCACGTCTGGATGAAGCCGATAGGGGGGCCGGCAGAGCATCTCAGGCTCTAAGCACAATCCCTTTACCATTTCTGACAAAGGTCTAAACAATCCCTTTACTATTTCTAGCAAAGGTCCAGACAATCCCACAGGCACCAGAGTACAAAAGGATAGGTGTAAACAATAAATTGGCACATATCGGAAGCACATGCGGAACAATAAAATATACATGCGCCTTTACGGAACAATACGATACAAACATAATCTTTCACAAATTCAGTTAGATTTGAAAGGAAAATAAAAGCAAGAGTATTTAAGGATTTGAAGCAATAATATAAAGCTCAATCAAAGAAAGAACTCTAGCTGGATTCAATTTCCAAAGAGATGAAACATGAATAGGCAGATGAAACATGAATAAGCAAAATCATGTGACTGAGTGGTATCATATCAAAAACACAGAGGGCGGCAGTGGGATCTCAAAGCAGAATATGGTCCATTCAGAGCATGGACCTGCAGGCAAATCGAGCATCGCGGGCTCTAAGCATAACTCCCTTCACCATTTCTGGCAAAGGTTCACATGATCCCACAGCCACCAGAGTATAAAAGGACAGGTGAGCAATAAAATTAGCACATCGGAAGCACATGCAGATCAACAAAACGTACATGTGCCTTTATGAGTCAATACGATGCAAACATAATCTTTTACAATTGCATTCAAATTTGAAAGGAAGTAAAAACAAGAGCATACAAGGATTCAAAGCAATAATATCAAGCTCAGTCAAAGAAAGGATTATAATCGAAATCAATTTTCCAAAGGAATAAACAAGAATAGGTAGAATCAACCAAAGCTCAATTGTTGGCAGAATTTGAGAACCATATTACATGAATTGTTCGGATAACCAATTATGCTCCAAATCACTCAAGAAAGATGTCATTAGAAAGCTGAAGAAGTCTACTTGCAGATAAAATAAGTTTCATACAAATAGAAGTTTCAACCAAAGAGTTACAAATGATTCGGTAATCACAAGTCAAGAAACGAAATCTCTGTTTTCAGAAATGATAGGATCGAATTCAACAGAATTCTGGGTAGTCATTTTAACTCCAAACTTTTCAATCTAGGTACCAAAAGAAAGATCAATAAGTCTAGTTTCCAACAAAGTAAGTTTCACATAAATCAGAATTTCCAATAGAGACTTATAGGCAGTTTAGTATCAAAAGGTCAGAACTTATAATCTCTGTTTTACAGATTCCATAGAGTTGATTCAATTTAATGTTTGGATAGGCAAATTTACTCCAAATCATACAAATAAGCTGTCCAAAGAAAGGTCTACAAGTCTATATTCAGATCAAATAAGCTTTGCCTAAATTAGAAATCTGTACAGGGATTTATAGCTGAAATAAAATAGAAAGGTAAGAATTTTGATAATTTTCCAGATTCAAGCAATTACATTCCAAACAATAAAGATATCAGATTTCATGGCTAGAACAGTTCAAATTTCTCGTATTCAAGGAAAGAGCAAAGATTAGGATTGCAGTAGAAAGGAGTGGAACACTTGCCTTTCGAATATTCTGATCCAACGAAATTATAAGCCCAAATCCTTCTACCTTTCCTCAATCTCCTCTCCCTATGCCATATTGTTTACGTATCTTCTTTCTTCCTCAGCTGCATCTCATGCGAGCGTAGGAGGGCGCAGTCATCTGCTTTCCTTCCTCTTTTTCTCAACCACAATTTGCCAGTAGTCACAATGTGCGTAGAAAGGTGAGAATTGTAGTCCCAGCTCACACCACTTCCAATAAAGTGCTATTTCTGCTCCTTCTCTCTCACCATAGCCACTTCTTCCTCTCCTGCCAATTGGATCCAACAAATGCCAGCCAGCTCTCTTCTTCCCCGTTCTCCTTCCTCTCTCTTTCTTTTCTTCTTCTTTTTCTTCTTCTTTCCAAATTTGTGCATACCACCAGCCATGCAGCCCTCTTTCCCCTCTTCTTCTTCTTCCCTCTCTTCTCCCTCTCCTTCCTCTTCTCTTCTTTCCTACCAGCGCCTCAAGCGACCACAGCCCTTCTTCCTCTCCTCCTCTTCTTCTTTTCAGCCCAGCTTGCTGCCACACCGCAGCCTACACCTTCCCTTCCCTCCTCATCTCTTCTTCTCTTCTCTCCTTCTTCCCCTTCGCTTCTTCTCTTCTTCCTCTCTTTCCCTTCTCCTCCACCGACGCACAAAGACACCTCCTCTGTTTTCCTCATGCAGAAACAGGGTGCAAAGAACCCCACCATAGCTGCCACACCACACACCACAACCATTGCACTCTTCCCTCTCTTCTTCTTCTTCCCTATTTTCTCCACAGCACAGCCCCTCTCCTCTTCCCTCCTTCTTCCTCTCTTTCTTTCCTAACAAAGCATTTGCGCAGCCCCACACCAGTGCCTCCTTCCTTCCTCTTCCTCTTCCCTCTCTTCTCCCTCTTCTTCTCTTCTTCTCTCTTTCTTTTCTTCTCTCCTAACTGCAGCCCAAGCTGCAGCCTTCTTCCTCTTCCCTCTCTTTTCCCTTTTTTTTCCTCTTCTTCTCCTCTTCTTCCTTTCTCCTCCTGCTACCACAACTCTTCTCCTCTATTTCCTCCTACGGAAAGCAGAGGTGTGCGCTGCCCTAGTGCAGCCACCTCCTTCCTCTCTTCTTCCTCTCCTTCTTCTCTTCTCTTCTTCTTCTCTCTCTCTTCTTCTTCTTTTCTTCCTCTTTTTCCTTTCTCCTCCACCGACGCACAGCACCTCCTCAGGAAACAGAGGTGTGCACGAGAAAAGAGGCGGTGGGATAACCATCGCTATTTTTCCTCTCTTTTTTTTTTCTTCCTTTTTACAGCTTAATAGTTTTATCCCTGAAATTTTAATATTTATAAATAGGTCCTTAATTTTATAGATACTTATATAAATTCTGAAAATAAGGGATATTACAAGTGCAGGTGCTCGTTGGAGAATGAGTTTACTGATTGATCCGATTACATAATGTTGTCTAGTTAATGATACCTAATGTCAAATAATGATTGGAGAATGAGGTACAATGCAGGTGCTCATTGAAGAATGAGTTTACTGATTGATCCTATTACATAATGTTGTCTAGTTAATGATACCTAATGTCAGATAATGATTTCGTAGTCCCAATAGTGTGTTTGGTCCTTAGACTTGAGACACCAAAGATGCCTTGTGTGAATATTTCATTCTTTGACACCGGACTCAGGTTTAGAAAGCTCCAGATCTGGTACAACTAGTTCTCGAGGATGGTAGCCAACTATATGAAGGTAATTATATGTCAATAGAGGATCATGAACTCTCGGTATCGTGAGATGACTATCCCGTGTGTGCTCGCTCAAGCAAAATCCCTGGCCAGGGTCATTCGGATTGAGAGAGGAGTTCTCCAAGAGAATCTGATTAGAGCGAGACTCGGACAGATTCCGTATGGGCCTGACTCTACCATACCCAATATATGGTCTCTGAGATATAGATGGATGAGGGACTACAGATACATTGTAACTAAAGACATATAGGTCCAATGGATCAGATCCCTCTGTATCGTCTGGAGACTATGGCGTAGTGGTCTAGTACGACCATAGTCGATGAGTCGAGTGAATTATTATGGAGATAATAATTCACTATATCATAAGGAGTTCTGATGGGAGTGACTCACGGCCAGGTTGGTATCAGGCTTAGAGAGACACACATTAGGTAGATGTTACGACGAGTAGAGATGCAGATATAAGATATCTGTGGAGCCCCTATTTTGGATTCTATGGATAAGATCTAATTGGATAGAGATCCAATATAAACTGGATGGAGATCTAGTGTGAATAGGATCTGTTAAGGATATGCTTCCAGCACCTCTATAAATAGGAGGAACTCTCTAGTTCATAGGCTAGAGCTCTTGGTCGTCACCCCTCCTAATCTCCTCAGCCCCCTCTGCTCCTCCTTAGCTCCAGTAGCCTCGTGGTGCATCAGAGAGGGAGATCTTGCGGTGATCTGAGGAGCATCGTCGCTGCATCCGCTGTGTGGATTATCGCTAGAGAAGAGTACGCTAGTGCTCCATTCTCTTCATCAAATCTAGAAATTCGAGGATATACGATCTCCCCAAGTAACGCTTCTAACATGATATATGTGATTTTTTGGATTTATGATTTTTCATGCACCAATCGTCGAATCTTGTTTTGTTTTTCCTTGATATTTCTAAAAATTCTCTACATGTCCTTGATTTCAGAATTTTAGTTATTTAAAAGGTTTAGGTAAATATTATTATTTATCTAGTAATACTACATGATGTATACATGCGATGTATGATGTGGGAAGATGATCATAGACTTTGTGATGTGTATGTGATTATTAGGGCATGTAAGCCTCCATTTTTCGTTGATTGTGTAACATCCCTCGTTTCTAAATTTTCGTATAAGAGTTTAATAGTAAAGTTACTATCCATTTTAAATTCCGTAGATAAACCCAAAGCGATAATTGGAAAAATAGCTATTTATATGATGTTTCCTCAGGATCTATTTGTAAATATTAAAGAAGGGAGGAAAAGGAAAAAGAGAAGAAGAAAAAGAGAAGATCCCAGAGGGGGCTTGCTGTGGAGAAGAAAAAAAGGAAGAGAAGAAGAGGAAGAAGAGAGGAAGAAGAAGATGGAGGAGCTCCTGTGGATCAGAGGTGTGGCAGTGCTGCAGGGTGGGAGGCTGCACCCTGTTTCCTGGATGAGAAAACAGAGGAGGTGCTGGCCGTGGAGGAGAAGGGAAAAAGAGGAAGAAAAGAAGAAGAAGAGAGAGAAGAAGAAGAAGAAGAAGAAGAGAGAGAGAAGGAGAGGAAGGAGGTGGCTGCAGCTAGGGCAGCGCACACACTCTCTGTTTCCGTAGGAGGAAATAGAGGAGAAGAGTTGTGGTAGCAGGGAGGAAAGGAAGAAGAAGAGGAGAAGAAGAGGAAAAAAGGGAAAAGAGAGGGAAGAGGAAGAAGGCTGCAGCTTGGGCTGCAGTTGGGAGAGAAGAAAAGAAAGAGAGAAGAAGAGAAGAAGAGAAGAAGAGGGAGAAGAGAGGAAAGAGGAAGAGGAAGGAAAGAGGATGCGGCTGTGGCTGTGGTGTGGCAGCTATGGCTGGGGTTGCTGCACCCCTGTTTCCTGCATGAGGAAAACAGAGGAGGTGCTATGCGTCGGTGGAGGAGCTGGGAAAGAAGAGAAAGGAAGAAGCGGAAGGAGAGGAGAGAAGAGAGGGAAGAAGAAGAAGAGGGGAAAGAGGGCTGCGGGTGCAGTGTGCTCAGCGCTGTGCACGATTGCAGCTGGGAAAGAAAAGAAGAAAAAAAGGGAAGAAGAGGAGGAGAAAAAGAGGGAAAAGAGGATGAATGGAAGAGGAACGAGGGCTGCGGCCGGTGGATGCGGCAGATTCTGGAGAAAGAAGAAGAGGGTAAGAAGAAGAGAAAGAGAAAGAGGAAGAGGGAAGTAGAAGAGACTGTGGCTGCGGCTGTGGCAGCTGCGGCCGGGGAGGAAGAAGGGGTTATGGCTGAGAGAGGAGCGGAAATAGCAGTGGAAGGGACTGTGGTTGTGGGCTGGGGGTGCGGCCATGGTTGTGGCTACTGGCAAGGAGAAGGCAGGAAGCCATGGAAGCTAAGAAGTTGGGAAAAGAGAAAGTGAAAGCAGGTAACTGTGCCCCTGCATTCTGCACAAGCTGCAGCTAAGGAGGAAGAAATAAGAAAGGTGAAGAAGAGAGGAGATGGAGGAAAGGTAGAAGGATTTGGGTTTATAATTTCGTTGGATCGAAATATTCGAAAGGCAAGTGTTCCACTCCTTTCTACTGCAATCCTAATCTTTGTTTTTTCTTGAATATGAGAAATTTGAAATGTTCTAGCTTTGAAATCTGATATCTTTATTGTTTGGAATGTAATTGCTTGAATCTGGAAAATTATCAAAATTCTGACCCTTCTACTTTGTTTCAGCTATAAATCCCTGTACAGATTTTCAATTTAGGCAAAACTTATTTGATCTAAATATGGACTTGTAGATCTTTCTTTGGACAGCTTATTTATATGATTTGGAGTAAATTTGCCTATCCAAAAATCAAATTGAATCAACTCTACGGAATCTGTAAAACAGAGACTATAAGTTCTGACCTTTTGATACTAAACTGCCTATAAGTCTCTATTAGAAATTCTGATTTATGTGAAACTTACTTTGTTGGAAACTAGACTTATTGATCTTTCTTTTGATATCTAGATTGAAAAGTTTGGAGTTCAAATGACTGCCCAGAATTCTGTTGAATTCGATCCTATCCTTTCTGAAAACAGAGATTTCGTTTCTTGACTTGTGGTTACCGAATCATTTGTAACTCTTTGGTTGAAATTTCTATTTGTATGAAACTTATTTTATCTGAAAGTAGACTACTTCAGCTTTCTAATGACATCCTTCTTAAGTGATTTGGAGCATAATTGGTTATCCAAATAATTCATGAAATGTGGCTCTCAAATTCTGCCAACAATTGAGCTTTGGTTGATTCTGACTATTCTTGTTTATTCCTTTGAAAATTGATTTTGATTATAATCCTTTCTTTGACTGAGCTTGTTATTATTGCTTTGAATCCTTGTATGCTCTTGCTTTTATTTTCTTTCAAGTTTGAATATAATTGTGAAAGATTATGTTTGCATCGTGATCGACTCATAAAGGCACATGTACGCTTTATTGATCCGCATGTGCTTCCGATGTGCCACTTTTATTGCTCACTGTCCCTTTGTACTCTGGTAGCTGTGGGATTATTTAGACCTTTGCCGAAAATGGTAAAGGATTATTTGAACCTTTGCTAGAAATAGTAAAGGGTATATGCTTAGAGCCCGCGATGCTCGATTTACATGCCTGGTCCATGCTCTGAATGGACTATATTCTGCTTGAGATCCCACTGCCGCCCTCTGTGCTTTTGATATGATACCACTCAGTCCACATGATTTTGCTATTCATGTTTCATCTGCCTATTTATGTTTCATCTCTTTGGAAATTGAATCCAGCTAGAATTCTTTCTTCGATTGAGCTTTATTTTGTTGCTTCAAATCCATGTATACTCTTGCTTTTATTTTCCTTTCAAATCTGACTGAATTTGTGAAAGATTATGTTTGTATCGTACTGTTTCGTAAAGGTGCATGTACGTTTCATTGTTCCGCATGTGCTTCCGATATGTGTCAAATTGTTGTTCATACCTGTCCTTTTGTTCTCTGGTGTCTGTGGGATTATTTGGACCTTTGCGAGAAATGGTAAAGGATTATTTGGACCTTTGCTTCAATGGTAAAGGGTATTTGTGCATAGAGCCCCGATGCTCTGCCGAGACCCTATCGGCTTCATCCAGGCGTGGATGATGACTCTTCCAGGCGTGGAGAATATTGTTTGAGATCCCATTGCACCCTCTATGTTTTGATATGACATCCAAAGCATTGTTTGTGTTTATATGTGCGCTTTGGATGGTAAGAAAATGAATGATCAGATATGACATTTGAACTTATGTTACTTGTTTGTTATTCTGATATGCTATTTGATAGATTCTGTATCATTCACTATTGATATGCTCTAAACCATTCATATGTCATTTGATATGTTCCGAAATGTTCCCTCTGCCCTTGATATGCTTCGAATCAGTTCATACGTTATTGATATGTTCCGAAATGTTTCATATGTTATTGATATGCCCCGAAACATTTCATACATCATTGATATGCTTTGAAATATCCTGTGCACCATTGATATGCTTCGTAATGTCCTATGTGTCATTTGATACGCTCCGAAATACCATTTACGTTATCTGATATGTTCCAATTACTCTCTACTCCATTTGTTACTGAATCAAATATGGTTGAATGAAATGACATCTGCGATTTTGTATCTAATGAGCTGATACCTATGAATTCTGGTATTTCTACCTTGTATTTTGATACCAAGCTTGTTTGAAACTATCATTCCTTGTTCTGGATATGTTTTCCCACTTGCTGAGCTTTGTAGCTCACTCCGTTGTTATATAACTCTTTTTCAGGTTAGCTTGTGACTCGCTAAATGTTAGAATTGGGCTGAGACAGTGAAAAGCTATTCAGATTGTGGCAAGACTTTGTGGGTTGTGATGTTATTATTGTATAAGTATGTTTTGTATGTAATGAAATATTGTCGATGAATCTGAATTGATGTATTATGTAAAAGCTTTTAAAGATCTCGCATGGTTGGAATTTTGGAATGTTGAGTTCAGGGTATGATGATATAAATTTGTGGTAAATGGTTGGAGTTTTGATTGTGTAAATTCTTATGCTTGTGAAATTATAAGTGAGGTTGATATTTTGTTGAGTTGGTTTGGGTCCTTATAAAGGTTCGTGTGATGTGATATATGATTATAATTGCACTAAGAGGGGTGTTATGTATATCATATGATATTTTTCATGTTTCTCTTGTATCCTCAAATAATTGTTTGGATCCGATTTGATCGTGATAAATTTTAATGTTATGGATTTTGAGATAGGACACCTCCTGAGCGAGATTAAAAATTCGGGGCGTGAACAAAACAGGCTAAACACTCACACAATCAAGACGCAGAAACACGGACCAAGGAGTCGACATGCGTGACCTACATCCATGGGTGCCTTCTCCGACGAAGCACCTTCTTCCAGCGACACGGGCGGGAACCTTTCGGGGTTGGATCAAATACCCCTCTTACAACCCTCTTGTGAGGGTTCGAGTTGGAGCATGCATGTCGGGACCCGAAGATGAGTGAACTATGCCTAAAGAACAAGACTTTCCCAAGAAACTCGGTGGAGGCCCGGCTAAGCGATTTGGAAATCGTTCGTCGACTTGGGTATAAGGGCGAAAGACTAATCGAACCATCTAGCAGCCAAAATTTGTTCCTCCGAATTTCCTCGGGATAGATAGCGAGCCCACATGCGAGTTCTCGGGTAAAGCCAATGATTAGAGGCATCGGGGCGCAACGCCCGGTCGACCTATTCTCAAACTTTAAATAGGTAGGGCCGAGCGGCGTGCTACCCGCTGCAGAATCTGCCGATTGATGCAGCGAATCGAGCTCCAAGTGGGCCATTTTTTGGGCCAAAATGTTGGCAAACTCATCGAATCAAGGGGATGAACCCCAAGCTTTGGGTTACGGTGCTAATCCTAACCCAAAATACAAAGGGTGTTGGTCGATTAAAGACGCAGGAGCTAGTCATGGAAGTCGAAATCCAACTTCTTCCGGAGTGTGTAACAACTCACCGACGAATCAACTAGCCTTCGAAACCATGGATCCGTGACTCACGAAGCTTTCGGACTTCACGATGATCTTGGCGAGCGCCAAGCCTTTGGCAAGTAGAGGGCTTGGCAAGCTCGCCGAAACTTCCGGCGAACCCCGGCGAACTTCCTCGGTCCTTCGCAGCTCTTGGTGGTAGTAGCAAATATTCAAATGAGAACTTTGAAGGCCGAAGAGGGGAACTTCCATGTGATCACGGTCTTGCACATGGGTTAGCTTTTACGATCCTAAGGGATTGTAGGGAAGCCCGCACAAAGAAACGCCAAAAACTCTACTTCGATCTAGACGAGCTCCGAAGGGAATCGGTTGAAATTCGAGCCGGCACGCATTGGCGGCGCGGCAACGTCAGATCGTTAGGAAGTCCGAGACGCCAGCTAGCGGCTTGTTGCCCAATCGGCGAGTTATCTTTCGCTATAATGGCGCCTCCGCCCTCTTGGCCCGAAACGCTCACGCGAGGTAGGGTCTAGCGATGGTCGAAGAGAACCTCCGCCGACATCGCCGGCGTGATCACCTCGGCAGCGCCGCGTCAATTCCTCCAGCGTCAAAATCTAGGACCGATAGTAGACCGCGTAACTCAAAACGCAGTTAGACAACAAAACACAGTCACTCAAGGTGAATCATCCTCCGCCCATGGAACAATGTAGGCAAGGGATGTAAGTCGGCAAAATGGATCCTCAAAAATTGTTTGGAAAATTGGATTGGCTTGAGGGTTATGGATTTTACGGGGTCCCACCTCCTGAACCGATAATTTTGGGAGGCGTGATGATCGCTGATGCTCAGTGTGCGGATTTTTCATTGATTGTCGGGCCTGTGTGCCTGTAATTATGTTTTAATTACATGAAGAGGCATAACAGAAGCCTAGAGGTGGCAACGGGACCCTCGAGGTCGATTCGGACAAGGGAATCCGAAGCTTTAATTAAAACAAAGCATTGCGACGGTCCCGCGATGCTCACGCAATGTGATTTCCCCGAGCATGAGATGCTCAATGTCAAAGTGAAGAAATTCAACCAAGCGCTTGGGCCTAATCGGCGGTCCAGTAATCTATGACTCTCTTGCATGTAGCCAAATGCCTCGTCATATAATTAGTACGCATGCATGAATGGATTAACGATGATTCCCACACATCATATCACTGACCGACTATCCAAATGAAACCATAGCCAAGGGAACGGGCTTGGCCTTCCATCGTTATAGCCAGGAAAGAAGACCTTGGGTCTGAGCTTGACTCCTCGAGTCCACTTTTTTGAAATGACTTGAGAGGTGTAGGATAAGTGATATGATATGCTTGTCGAGTCCTCGGGGTAAGTGAAATACCACTACTTTTGACGTTATTTTACTTATTCCGTGAGTGGTCGAGTCCTCGAGGCCATGGTCCTTTGGACCCAATATGACGGGAATCACAAGGAGTTGATCCGGTGGAAGACATTGTCGTGGGGAGTTTGGTTGGGGCGTCACATCTCGGTTAAAAGATAACGTCAGTGTCCTAAGATGAGCTCAACGAGACTTCATTTCAATCTCGAGGTGTCTGGAACAAAAGGGTAAAAGCTCGTTTGATTCTCGATTTCAAGATAATACGAACCATGAAAGCGTGGCCTATCGATCCTTTAGACCTTCGAATTTGAAGCTAGAGGTGTCGGAAAAGTTACCATCAGGGATAACATGCTTGTGGCACTTTACGTGCATTCATAGCGACGTTGCTTTTGATCCTTCGATGTCGAGAATAGTTCTATCATTGTGAAGCGAAATCACAGTGTTGGATTGTTCACCCACCAATAGGGAACGTGAGCTGGTTTAGACCATCGTGAGATATAAATGATTAGTTTTACCCTCTGTTACATGTTAGCCTCTATGCTACTCTGATAGTAATTCAACCTAGTATAAGAGGAACCGCTGATTCACACAATTGGTCATCGCGCTTTTGAGTTGCAAAAGCTCGTGAGATATGAGATATCCAAGAGTCTCTTCTGTATTAGGATTAGTGAGGGGACAACGGTTTAGAACCATGTCCTAAGTCGAGTGGATTGAAAACTAGGTCTAGCAATGGTCCTAGATGATAACTTATGCATTGATCTTATACTTAAGTCCCACGTCGGGGCCTTTGGCCCCATGACGGGCTAAACTTGAGGTGACTCTCCTAGCCTCAATATGTGAGTATCGCCACGGTGGCCATCGAAAGTAAACTAGTTCTCTATATTGATGAGACCAAAAGAATCCTGGAAAGACCTTAAGAAGGGCAAGAGCAAACATGGGGTATTGTAAGTGGTAGAGTGGCCTTGCTGCCACGATCCACCGAGATCCAGGACAAAGGACAATGCTTCCACTACGGAAGTTGGGCATTGGAAAATCAACGCAAGATTATCTTCCGGATGAGGTTGAAAAAAATCTTCGATAAGCTTCCGTCATTCATGATCGCTCCATGTGTTAGATATTTGGATAATGCATGGGTATTGATACCCAATGCCACTTCTCTCTCTCGTCGTAGCTTCCACCATGTGATTGGCATGCAGATGGACCTCAAGATGGACAATGGAGCAAGAGTTGTTGTTGTTGCCATCGGCGAGGTCACTCTACATTTGCCTGATGGAGTTAACATTGCATTAGATGCATGTTATTTTGTTCCCTCTATTGTCAAAAATATTATATCCATTTCATGTTTGACATTAAATGGTTATAAAATATTTTTTGAGAATAATTGTTGTTCAATTAATAAGAATGATAAGATCATTACTAGAGGGATCTTGCATAATTATTTGTTTATGCTAAATACTACTCCACATATCATGAATGTAAATGTATCCAAGAGGAAACAAGATGAGGTGAATGGTGCATACTTGTGGCATTGTATGCTAGGTCATATCCATGAAGGAATGATTCGAAAGCTGTTGAAAGATGGATACTTAGATCCATTTGACTATGAGTCATATACAACTTACGAGCCTTGCTTTCGTGGAAAAATGGCCAACTCTCCATTCAATGGAACTAGAGAGAGAGCCATTGAGTTATTAGAACTCATATATATAGTGATGTATGTGGTCCTATGTCAACTCAGGTCATAGGTGGCTACTCTTACTTCTTACTTTTACTGATGATTTCTCTAGGTATGGACATGTGTACTTAATGAAGTACAAGTCTAAAGCCTTTAAGAAATTTAGGGAGTATAAGAATGAAGTAGAGAACCAAAGTGGAAAGAGTATTAAAACTCTTCGATCGGATCGAGAAGGAGAATACTTGAGTACAGAATTCACCCAATACCTCAAGGACCATAGGATTCTGTCCCAATGGACACCTCCTTATACACCACAACTCAATGGTGTATCAGAAAGAAGGAATCGCATACTATTAGATATTGTGCGGTCTATGATGAGTTTCGTTGATCTACCCATCTCATTTTGGGGGATATACCTTAGAGACCATAGCTTACCTTCTGAACAGAGTTCCATCTAGATCGGTAGTGTCTACACCATATGAGATATGGAAAGGGAAGAAGTCTGATCTTAAGGTTGTTAAGATTTGAGGCTACCCTGCCCACGTTAAAAGACATGATCCCGATAAATTGGAATCCAGGACGGAACAATGCAAGTTCGTGGGATACCCCAAGGAAACTTGTGATTATTATTTCTATCACCCCGATGACCAAAAGGTCTTTGTTGCCAATAGGGTAGTGTTTCTTAAGAAGGAACACAATCTTGGTAGAGACAATGCGAGCATGATAGAGTTGAGCAAGGTTAGAGAACCTAGCCCAAGCATCATTCCAGAGATAGTATCTATTCAAGTACCTAACACACAAGTTCTAACTTTACGTAGGACTGGTAGGGTGTTACACCCTCATGAGAGATATGTGAGATATATTAGTGGAGAGGACACTCAGGATATTGATCCTCAGACCTATAAGGAGGCTATAATGAGCATAGACTCCGGGAAGTGGCAAGAAGCCATGAATGCTGAGATGGAATCCATATACTCCAATAAGGTTTGGAACCTTGTTGATGCACCTGAGAGTATCGTACCCATCGGTTGTAAATGGATCTTCAAGAAGAAGATCAGGATAGGTGAAAATGTGGAGACCTATAAAGCAAGGCTAGTGGCTTAGGGGTATCGTTAGAGACAAGGTGTTGACTATGACGAAACCTTTACACCCGTAGTTATGCTGAAATCCATCCGAATTCTAATGGCTATTGCAGCACATTATGATTATGAGATCTGGCAAATGGACATGAAAACTGCATTCCTTAATGACAACCTCGAAGAGGAAGTGTATATGATACAGCCTAAGGGGTTCATGTCCAAGCAGAGTCCAGATAAGGTGTGCAAATTGCTTAAGTCCATTTATGGACTAAAGCAAGCTTTCCGAAGTTGGAACATAAGGTTTGATGAGGTGATCGCCGCTTATGACTTCACGCACTAGCAAGAATTGCCTTGTGTGTATAGGAAGGTAAGTGGGAGTGCTATCACCTTCTTGGTGTTATATGTGGATAACCTCCTAATCATTGGGAATGATGTAGGAATGCTCTCCACAATAAGGCTTGGCTATCTAGACACTTCTCCATGAAGGACTTCGGGAAAGCATCCTATATCTTGGGGATTCAGATCTATAGAGATAGATCCAAAAGAATACTTGGCTTGTCCTAGTCCAGTAGGACCTAATTTCTTAGAGAAGTTGATTAGTTGTTGAAAATGACAAACATGGATACGATACCCTATGCAATAGGATCTATCATATATGCTATAATATGAGATATAGAAGCTTTACAAGCAATTGAGCGACTTAGAGCACTTGGAGTGCAAAGTAGAGAAGAGAGAGGAAAACAAGGACTTTAGAGGGGAATGAGTAGTGCAAGTCCGCAAACTACTTTCCCAAGTGGTGACGATAGCGTCAAATTTAGGGCAAGTTTCCGCTGTTGACGTGCAAACTTGTGAAAGTGTTCAACGCCCGACTTACTACTACGAAGCCCCATCCAGAGAAATACATGTGCCACCCGGTGGTTCAAAAGGTGCTAAGATGGCTAAGTTCATCATAGATTCATTGGCAGCGAGCAGCGCAGAAATCAGCCCGCTGTAGGCTCCTAAAATGGAGCCTTTTGGCTTTTGGGAGGTCAAGTGGGGTGCATTGATCCCACGTCGATAAGGATGGGGAGGTCATGGGCCCTTTATAGTTTTACAAGAAAAACACACCAAAACATGGCAAAAAAGGCTGCCAAAGATATGTACAAGCATGGGCAAGTGACCTTTACCGGTCCCAACGCGCCCTTGAGCGGCAAGGTGATCGAGTGTGCGATGACGTCACGTGACATTCTCCCCACTTAAGTGTAATGCGACGCCTCGTTGCACGCTCTTTGATAGGCTTTGATAGTTGCTTCTTCATGGGAGGGTGTCTTGATCCCCCAATTAGAATTCATGGGCCTTTGGGTAGTTTCGCAATTCACCAAGTATTCAACTGCTCATACATACCATTGGGTAGCGTTGTCTTGCGATCAAGCTAAAATGGTTTCAACTCGCTGTTGGGTGTGCAAGCTCATCATACGTGAGTTGACGAGTTGAAACGCCACCCCATCTTTGGATCGGAGTGGTAGGCTTTCAAGTTGCACTCTTGATGGAAAAGGCATTATGCATCTTGAGCCATCACGTGATTGAACTTGGGAGACATTGCCCACCCTACTTGACAATTGGGAAGGGGCCATCATATGATCCCACATCAATCGGGGAGGATGCACTTTGTTTCTAAAGAATTGGCCTGTGATGATTGGTGGGAGCTTCACCAACACCAAATCGCCGACTTTGTATTCCTCGAGTCACACCAAGCGCTTCCCAACTCTTGATGGGATAGGTAGGGTGGTCTTCTGTCATGTTTGAGTGGGGCCTTCTCCAGTAGGCCCGCAATATCTGCACTTGTGATGATGCCATTCTTTCACCAAGTGATACGTAGAGGGTGGACTTACTCCCATCGATATCCAATAGCCAAAGTGTGAGGAGTCGATGGGCCTTATCCAAGGGTTGATGATCTCAAAGGGGCTCTTGTTGGGGGGTGCAATAAGGTCATAACATAGAGTTGTATCGAGAATGGGCTATGTCCAACAGTTCACACCAATCTCGTTGATTGGCACTCACGATGGGGTAGGCAGATATTGCTCTGAGAGGAGCGAGTTTATTCTTTCGTGGCCAGAGATACTCACGTATGGTGGTCTTTTGCACACCCAACAAAATGGTTTTACTAGATAACAAACATGAAGTATAGCATCGATCCCAACAAATGTGCCACGAACAACTCGGGCCCATGAATCATCCTAAACCGATCAATGCATCTCGATCACTTATAATATTCTCCAAGAGCCTACGGCGGGACTGAATACTTCCCACCACATTCTTCATCATTAGCTTCCCCCCTCCTACCCCAGAAGGTTTAGGTGTGGCAATGAAGGTTGCATACTTCGAAAATCGATCGACTACCACAAGTATCGAACTTTTGTCCCCCAACAAACGCTTCGGCAAGCTAGATATGAAGTCCGAGAAATGCTCTCCCACCCATGGCAACTTTGAGTTGCCAGGCAACCCTCTAAAAGTCCCACCGACCTCCCTTCCACTTTGTCTTATTGACCTTTAGTTAGGCACGTCCGAACATATTCCTCCACATCCATCCCCATTTTTTCCAATAGATCAGGCCCTCTCCCCAACATAAGAGCCAATGGGCTCGATGAATACAAGCGGTGATGTCCTCTCCCCAAAGGGAATCATGACATCCCTTCAAACCTCACGCCCAAGGGCATCCACTGTGAGGGACATAAACTCTATTCCCTTTGGTGTAGATGGTCCCTCCTGGACCCAAAATCGTCGACTTACTAAATGTGCCTTGCCTTCTTGGATCAATTGCATCAAGGTTACTTACCGCTGTGGGATCACCGCACCCCATCCTTGATTCGGGAAAGAAAGTTGGCCTTTTAGGAGCTTCTTGTTTGGCCTTCTCCCCTCTAGTTGCATAGCATCACTCGGCCTCCCCACTTTTCGACCCAAGGCATCGCCTACGGTTTGCTCTTGAAGGTCTTGTACTCCATTGCCATGTCAAATTCCGGTGGCCTTTTGCATACCCAACAAACTGGCTTCAATATTGAATTACTGAGATAAGGGAAGTCCTGCATCGTGCTCGCTTTGGGAGAGTTTCTTTGAATGGCCCTATGTTGTCAACCCGCAAGAAACAAATCGCGATCCGAGAAGGTAGTGTCGCCCCTTCACTTTCGTAGCGGGATCAAGTGCACCATCTCCCCAACACAAGTGCAAGCAGGATACCCCTCACAAGTGCTCATTGAGCTTACACTAACCGGCTTAATTGCAGGCCATGGATGGCCCTCCCGCATAAGTACTCCCATTAGTAAACTCGAAGTCGATGCGAGCATCTGTATGGACTTCAAGGGCTTCCCATTAGTTTGTTATTTGAGCAAAGCTAGTTCTTCCAAAAGTCCATCATATGTGACTATTGGTCTTGGAATGCCTTTATTGCTCTCACATTTGTCGGACCATCTCTTCGACGCCCAAGGCTGCTCTTTCTTCAAAGCAACTCATGAGTAGTTTGGGCCCAAAACCACATCGTTTAGAGGGCTATAGTACTTCGTTGCTTGGTGCAAACCCAAGGAAGGATCTCATGGGCACCTTCTTTGGAGTTTGCTCACCCAAGCGTGCACCTTTGCTTTATCCATCTGAATGGTTTCGTCGCGCCGATCCGATGCCCCAAGAATAAGATCTCTTTCCTAGCAAAGTACCACTCTCTCTCTTTTAGCTTAACAATGAATTCTCCCCGAGAACTTTGCTTTAGATTGTTCGAGGTGTTCAATATGCTCCTCAAGTGTTCGGCTATAGATGCACATATCGCCCAAGTAGACAACCACAAACTTGTCCATGGTATATCCTTTCTCTCGATCTCGAATAGCTAGTTCATAAAGTCCGAAATGTGGCCCATGAGGCGATAGTGAACCATGAAGGCATCACCAGAAAATCACCGATCCCCAACAAACTCCGGAGAGCTCACATCGACTTCGCCTAAGTGCACGTCGTGGCACCCATTTGCGCGTCTGACTCGACTCATTCGTGCTAAAACTATCGTAACTTTCTCTACTGATCTCGGAATTGCTATTGCGACCCCAATCCAAAAGTCGAGTTTGAGGCCCAAATACTTTGCTTAGCCACGACATATTTGTCCGAACAAGTCCGCAATGAGAGGGATGGGATACTTGTTCTTCGCTCGGCACACCTTGTTAAGGGCTCGAGGATCGGGGTCACCCATCCTAGTAGACTCCCCTCTTGTTTCTTCGAAAGAGAATCTGGAGCTCGAATGGTGCTTTGAATCGCGGATGACGTCCGCTCGCTAGCGTTAAAACATCTAACTTTCTCTACCGAGCTCGCCAACTATTGCGGGAGGGGCATGAGGCGATAGTGAAGTGAGCGGTCGCTTGAGGGCTACGGTGTTCACTTCGCTGCTCCAACTCGATAAGATGATCCACGCTTCTACGTGGTGGCACCCTTCCTAGTACAACTCTCACCCAAGCATAACATCTTCTAAACTCCTTCGTCCTTCGACATTTGCCACCGCAGCGCACGTCCGACCGTTCTTTACTATCCTCCCTATCGATCTTGAATGCTTTGCTAGCTTCATCGCTTCGAGCCACAAAGGTTAACTCTCCAAATTTCAGTCCCAAAACCACTGCCTCTTTAGTTACAACGCGATTTCGTCACTCGATGCAAAAAGGAGTGCACCATGAGGATCCCGGGTTCCCCATCTTCTACTGTGACCAAGCAAACCACACAGGGTTGTCACCTCCCATTAGACATATGGAGTCTAGGAACGGCATCGGCACCAACTTTGCTTCATGCATGAACTCCATTCCAAGAATCACTTGCCCAAGCACGTCAGTCATCCAATGGCACCGCCATCATGTTTGATCACCCCACACCATGATTCGATCTTGATGGAGACTCCTTTGCTAGCCCTCGAGATTCGCTAAAACTATCGAGTTAACTTTTCATCCGACTCTGGGTTCTTCTCTAAGATTAACCTAATCCGCTCTTGCTTCTGGCTCATGCGATGAAGTTGTGAGTAGCACCCGTTTTGTCCACCATTGCTCGGTGTTGTTTGGCCATTGAGTCAACACATGTTTACGGGGTCACATTCACTAGTACTACTCTCACTCAAACACACTTAACCGGAGTTCGATGGGATCGGCTTTAGTTCTCCCCGCACTTGACCCTATGCGTGCCTTCACATTCAACAAACGCACTATCCCCATTCGGGTCCTTCCGACTTCTCATCGCCGCATGCTAAAACTATCGAACTTCTCTAGATCTCAAAATCGAGGGACTCACCCGACTCTCTTCCCACGAGCTTAGGGGTTTGATGGAAGCCGACAAGGCATTGAGTGCTTTGTCTTTGGCGCAAAGAGGTGTAACCATAACTTCTCGTGGGGTCCTCCGCACAAGAAACATGTCCTAGGTTTTGAGGTCCTGCCGTTTGAGTTTGGCCCCTTATGGAAACTCTTCTTCCTTTGGTCACCCCTAGATTCCTTCCCAGGAGGAACTTGCTATCTTGACAATAACAAAATTGCTACCTTGCAATCTCAAGAAAAGCAAAGTGCAAACTAGCACAAGAAGCAAGTGTTGAATTATCATCATCACAACAAGTGCTATCTTGCATATGATGATAAACTTACCGTGATTGAATGTTAATGAAAATCTAGCTAGTATGATTTAAAACCTGAACCATAACTTTTAAAAACTAGCAAAATATTACTTCTCCTTTTTGTTGATGACAAAGGGGGAGAAGTGTAGATTGATGAGTTCATGCAATGGGATGCTGATTGAGTATTTTATATATTTGCATGATGGTTGATTGATTCTCTTAACATTATGATGAATGTTGCTTGGATTTGGGATAATCCAAGTGTTCTATCAATGGCATATTGATAGGGGAGTTTGGGTTAAAACTCCGGAGTTATGGTTAACTCCATCATCACTTAGTTGTCATCATCAAAACTTTGGGAGATTGTTGAATCTCGATTTTGATGATGAAACTAATTGATTGTGGTTTATTGTTTAACGACACCCATGTTTTTTTTGAGTTACTAGGTCTACTATCGATCTCGATTAGACAGCGACCCCCACACTAGAGGAATTGACGTTCAAGGCCCATAAGGTGATCAATCTAGATATTGATGTCGAAAACTAATTGAGGTTCGATCGACAATCTACGTTTTGAAGGCTTCTACTACGCGTTGGGCATCGGGCCAAGATGCATGTTGCGCCAAGGATATCGGGGTTACGGAGGTCATCCGCCGATTGGGCAACGGACCGCAAAAGAGGACGATGTGCCAAAGGATCGACGGCACCGACCAATGACGTCTTAGCAAATCGAATATCAATTTGTGTTGTAATAACTGCTAGATCAAGTAGAGTGTGTTTGTTTATGCAGGAGTAACTACGAAGGGATGAAGACGTAAAGCAAACAAAGGGCCAAGACAAGGTTGATGAATCATTGGGAGTCGAGTGTTCAACGGAAGTCCGAAGATCATTGGGAGCATTGCCGAACCGACCAACCGAGATGAAATCGGGGAGCTTGCCGAAGGGTTTTCGGAAGTTCACGAGGTTCGTCGGAGTTCGCGGAGATTGCCAAGAAAGATCGGAGCTTGCCAAAGAAGCTCGGGGAACTCGCCAAGATCATCGTGGAAGTCCAAAGCTTGCCGACTCCGCGGAATGGTTTCCAAGGTTCGCGGAAGACTCTTCAAGTTGACCGGAAGCTGTTGGAAGAAGTTGTCATGTGGACTTTGTAATAGCTTTAGGAAACGCTCTTTAAAATTAGGGTATAGAATAGCACGTATTTTGGGTTAGGATTAGATAACCCAAAGTGGGGCCATTGGGCTTTGATTAGGATGAGTTTGGGCCAAAATTTTGGCCCAAACCGAACCAGCTACGTGCATTGGCGTTGCATGCATGCTTGATCAACGGTGGCACCGCCAAAGAACTTTGCTGGCCGGGCGGTAGCACCGCCCGCTACTCTGTAGCGCGCCCCCGACATCAGTGCGTCCGGATCGTTGCGCGGGCGCTCATCAGAGCGCGCCGGATCTATCGTGCGGCGGTAGCACCGCTGTGCCTGGGTGGTAGCACCGCCTATCACCGATCGACGGCGATAGGAACCGCCGCACAGGCGGTGGCACCGCTTCGCACGTCGTCGCAAAGATCGACAGCGTGGCACCGCCGACAGCGGTGTGGCACCGCTTGACCACTGTGAACATGGGAACTCCAAATTCACTTGGAATTTGGAGCCCAATTTTGAATCCACTTTGGATCTATAAATACCCCCTTTCTCACCTGAAAGGGAACCCTTTTGAGCAAAAAAGTTTGAGTCTTGAGCTTTTGAAGAGTTTTGAAAAGTGTTGTTTTCTTTGCTAAGTGTTCACCTTCTTCTTCTTCTTGAGAGATCTTGTACAAGTGTGAACATCTTGTAAAGGGTTGTAAAAGGGGTGTTTGATCCTTCCCCTTCAAAGGACTTGCTAGTGGAAGAGCGGAGCCTCATCAGAAGGCTTCAAGAGTGGATGTAGGTCATTTGACCGAACCACTATACATCATTGTGTCCTTAAATGTGTGAGTGTTTATATTTCTGAATCATTTCATTTCTTGGCTGCAAGTTCATAGTTAGTTCCTTTTCACAAGCAATTACTTTCAAGTTCTCTTTCGTCGAATCGAAATCTTCCTACTTAACTTGTGTTTCTTTGCGAAATCGGTTTCAAGAATACGAGTTTAATCCGCTGCACTAATTCACCCCCTCTTAGTGCCTTTTGATCCTAACAATTGGTATCGAGCCACGTTCTTTCTCTTTCGGATTTACACCCGTGAGAAATGGCTCTAAATGGTTTTCAAGAGGGCTTTTCGATTTTTCGTCCACCGTTCTTTAACGGTTCGGACTACACATATTGGAAAACTCGAATGAGAGTTTTCATGCTTTCAATGGATTTGGATTTGTGGAACATTATCGAAAATGGCTTTCAACTTCCTCTAAACCGATTTAATGAATGGTCGGACTTAGAGAGAAAATCTTTTCTTTAAATGCAAAGGCTATGAATGCCTTATTTTGTGCTTTAAACAAAAATGAGTTCAATCGAATTTCTTCTTGTGAAACGGCTTTTGAGATATGGCGAACACTTGAAATCATGCATGAGGGAACTAGTAGAGTTAAAGACTCAAAGTAAACCTCTTGTTGCATGATTTTGAGCTCTTCGAATGACACCAAGCGAAACTATTGGCGATATGTACACCCGCTTTACGGATGTCGTCAATAGCTTGAAAAGTCTTGGTAAATCTTTTTCAAGTTTTGATTTAGTAAACAAGATTTTAAGATCCCTTCCAAAAGAATGGGATCCAAAAATTACGGCTATTCAAGAGTCTAAAAACTTGAATGATTATTCACTTGAAGAATTAATCGGGTCATTAATGACCTATGAAATGACACTCTTGGAACATGATGAACATGATGAACATTTGAACCACCTTCTAAAGAACAAGAAGATGTTTGAACTTAGAACAAGAGAATGCCACTTGAGTGATGACTCAAGTGATGAGGACAGTGAAGAGGACTTTGAACCTTTAATCGATCTTAATAAGTTCATTAAACAAAAATCTAAAATCAACAATGAACTTGAACGGAGGAAGAGACCAATGAAGAAGAAGAAGACTCATCAAGAAGAATCAAGGAAAGAAGAAGCAAACTATGCTTTAATGGGCTTCGACAATGAGGTTAGTAACTTAACTTCCTTGAATTATTTTGAAATTACATGATGCTTTCCATGAATGCTTAACTTAGTTAGTAGTTTTTTTTTGTCATGCTTCTCTTGTGTTTTTGGAAATTTAAAAAAAAAAATATTTTAAAAATTATACTATGCTTTTCCTTCTAGTATTTTTGAAAAGTAAAATTTTTGAATGGTGCATGCAACATTATGAATGATGATTGAATGATTTGTAACAATGATTGTATATCAACTACATGTTATTCTTGAAAATGTTCAATGATAATTTTATAGTATCATGCTTACAATTTGAAAATCTCTATCTTGGATTAATGGCTCCTAAACATTTTTATGATGAAATTTTTAGATGATGTATACCTATATGAAACAAATGAAACACATAAAAAGGGGAAAGTATATGATCATGATAAGTTCATGAATCTTGATGATTTAACATTGTTTTTGATTTCAAACAGGATGCATGATGTTTGACATAAAAATTTAATAGCATGTTTCAAGATAATGCTTGCACACCAAATATGATTAAAAGATAGAAGCAAGCATATTGATGACTTTGTTTTTACGTGAAAATTTGAACATGCTTATATAAGATCAACCACATAAAATAAAACACAAAAGTTAAAAATATTTTATTCATGATGTTTTATTTGTGATGTGTTTGATCTTAATGGTTTTTATGACAAAACTTATGTCTTGCTTTGAAATGTTGATACATACACACATGTAATCAATTTATGTTGCTCTTATTAAAATTTTCGAATGAAAGATTTCAATGCACTTGATCATGACTGGTTTAATGATAAAACTTATATTTTGAATTTATAAGATGATGGCTTTCATGAAAATATTTGAATATACCTTATGAAATCATCACTGATACAATGAAAATGTTAAATGGTTGTTATCATGTTTAATGACTTTATGATATCATATCTTGATGACAAACTCATGTTTGGTTTTAAAATTTGACACTCATCTTTTGAAACATGAGCACACTTGTTTGAAACAAACAACTTAAAATAAAAACACATTATCATGATAAATTGAATCTCATAATGTATTATATTTTTGTCTTGATAATTAAGTTTGTCTTTCGGTTTTGAATATTTGATTTGGCATGAAAAGATAAATGCATGCTTAGACGAAATGAATTACTCAAAAGAAAAAGCCTCTTCTCTATCTTATCGAGATTGAAGTTTTTTTTTCTTGTAAATGATTTTGATGATTCATTTTATAAAATAGAATGAGATTTTGCTTCAACCGAATCATGAACCTTCTTTTGACCTCTTGGCTTGAGAATTTTCAAGAAATATGATTATTACTTGATTCTTGAAATTTCTTATGAAATATTATCTTATTGAGATTTCTTATGCATCAAACAAATTGTTCTCTTTGCTATTTGCTACCAAATGAATCATGAAATTGGTAATCTATTTGTCATTTTGAATCTTTAGAAAATTGATGATGTAAAAGTGGTTTTGCACTTAAATGAATCACCTATCGATATTTACGATTGCAATATATCCTTTTGAAATATCTTTCTAAAAGATTTTGACAGATTAAGATGTCTTTTGGAATTCATCACTTGATCGAATTATTGATTTATTCTTCCTTATCATGAATTGGAAATTGATGTTAAAATATATATGTTTGAAAATCATGATCTTGATGCTTGGAATTTTCCTTAAAATACGATTTTGATGGGGATGCTTCAAGTAGCATGTTTTGCTATTTATTACCTCATGAATCTTGACCTTGATCTTGTTGAAAAGAACATATTATTTGAAGTATTAATTCTTCTCTTCTTTTCGACAATGACAAAGGGGAAATTAGCATGCTAGCTTGGATATCACAAGAGAAAGTGGCAAACATAGCTAGCTAGAAATTACAAAGTTTTTTTTAAACTTGTGAGCTTGCATGTTTAAGAATGCTGTAAATTTTACAAAATTGTTAACTCATTGCAAACAAAAATTTGATAGCTTATAAAGAAAAACTTGGTTGCAAAAATTGAAAGAGAGCTAGCTTGTGTATTGCAAAGAATGCTTGCTTGCTTATTAACAATTGGTATCATGATTTATTTTTTCTTAAATGGTTAATTCGTATTCATGACTTCAAAATTTTGATGATTGAAGCATTAATGTCAATATTCATTTTGATATCTTGCTAGCCATAAAGGAACTTGCTATCTTGACAATAACAAAATTGCTACCTTGCAATCTCAAGAAAAGCAAAGTGCAAACTAGCACAAGAAGCAAGTGTTGAATTATCATCATCACAACAAGTGCTATCTTGCATATGATGATAAACTTACCGTGATTGAATGTTAATGAAAATCTAGCTAGTATGATTTAAAACCTGAACCATAACTTTTAAAAACTAGCAAAATATTACTTCTCCTTTTTGTTGATGACAAAGGGGGAGAAGTGTAGATTGATGAGTTCATGCAATGGGATGCTGATTGAGTATTTTATATATTTGCATGATGGTTTGATTGATTCTCTTAACATTATGATGAATGTTGCTTGGATTTGGGATAATCCAAGTGTTCTATCAATGGCATATTGATAGGGGGAGTTTGGGTTAAAACTCCGGAGTTATAGTTAACTCATTAGTCATCAATTAGTTGTCATCATCAAAAAGGGGAGATTGTTGAATCATAGATTTTGATGATGAAAACTAATTGATTGTGGTTTATTGTTTAACTACGTTTTGAGTTACGCAGTCTACTATCGATCGATTAGACAGTTGACACTAGAGGAATTAACGTTGCGCCAAGGATATCGGGAGTTACGAGGTCATCCGTCGATTGGGATGCAACGGACCGCAAAAGAGGACGATGTGCCAAAGGATCGAACGAAGCACCGACCAATGACGCGTCTTGAGCAACTCGAATGTCAATTTGTGTTGTAATAACTGCCTAGATCAAGTAGAGTGTTTGTTTGTTTATGTGCGGGATTAACTATGATAGAGCAAATTACCAAAGTCAAGTTGCTAGAAGTTCAAGAGTTTACCGGAAGTCTAAGGATCATCGGAAGTCCAAGATCTGCGGGAACCAACCGAGATGAAATCGGGACTTGCCGGTTTCGGAAGTTCGCCGGAAAGATCGTTGCGAGGTTCAGCGGAGATAAAGCCGAGAAGGTTCGGAAGGGTGCCAAAGACTCGTTGAACTCGCCATAGAATTCGGGAGCCAGCTGGGAGTCCGCCGGAAGGAATCCAAGGGATCGCCGGAAAGCTCTTCGAAAGATAACTTGATGGTGTTGGTATAATTTGTCTTTAGAAGATCATAGTTAGCACTTAATTAGGGTATAGAATAGGTGTTAAACCTATCTAGACCTTTATTGGGCCAATTGGGCCTTTAGTTTGGGCTGTATTGGGCCAAAGGCTAGAACCCATACGCTTTACATTGGGTCGGCGGTGGCACCGCCGACTGGCGGTGGCCGCCTTTGTTGATCAACTTGGCGGGTGGAACCGCCGCTGACTGGGCGGTAGCACCCCTCGACACACACACAGTGGTGGAACCGCCGTCTAAGCGATAGCACCGCCAGACACACGACGCAAAGGTGGAACCGCTTTGGTGTGTGGCACCGCCCCTATCCACGGATCGAGCGGTAGCACCGCTTGCTCAAGCGGTGGCACCGCTTCAGTCGTCGATCAAAGATCGACACAAAGTGGCACCGCTTCGATAAGGCGGTGGCACCGCTTGACCACTGAACATGGGAACTCCAAATTCACTTGGAATTTGGAGCCCAATTTTGAATCCACTTTGGATCTATAAATACCCCCTTTCTCACCTGAAAGGGCACCCTTTTGAGCAAGAAAAAGTTTGAGTCTTGAGCTTTTGAAGAGTTTTGAAAAGTGTTGTTTTCTTTGCTAAGTGTTCACCTTCTTCTTCTTCTTGAGAGATCTTATACAAGTGTGAACATCTTGTAAAGGGTTGTAAAAAGGGGTGTTTGATCCTTCCCCTTCAAAGGACTTGCTAGTGGAAGAGCGGAGCCTCATCGCAAAGGCTTCAAGAGTGGATGTAGGTCATTTGACCGAACCACTATACATCATTGTGTCCTTAAATGTGTGAGTGTTTATATTTCTGAATTATTTCATTTCTTGGCTGCAAGTTCATAGTTAGTTCCTTTTCATAAGCAATTACTTTCAAGTTCTCTTTCGTCGAATCGAAATCTTCCTACGAACTTGTGTTTCTTTGCGAAATCGGTTTCAAGAATACGAGTTTAATCCGCTGCACTAATTCACCCCCCCCCCTCTTAGTGCCTTTTGATCCTAACATAAGGCTGATAGCGAACCGGTCATGAAAAATCTCAGGCCCGAAAACCATCGTCTCTGAGGCCTATGGTGTCGATTTCGTCACTCGGTGTAAAAAAGAGTGCAACACGAGGACTTCCGAGGGGGCCACCCTTTCTAGTACTACTCTCACCCAAGCACACTTAACTTTGGAGTTCTGATGGGATCCGGTGCTTTAGAGCTGCTATGATTGCACCAATATGTCATGTGTCATGCTTTGCCTAAGTGCACGTCGCGGCCCCCGTGTGCACGGCCGACTTGACCCGTTCGTGCTAAAACAATCGTAACTTTCTCTATCGATCTCGAAATCATTATTGCGACCCCAATCTAGAAAGCTCTCTTCGAGGCCCACAAGGCTAATAGCAAAAAGCTCATGATAAATTTTAGGCCCAAAAACCATCATCTCTAAGGGCTACGACATTGATTTTATCGCTCTACACAAAAAGAAGTGCAACACGAGGACTTCCCAAGGGTTCACCCATCCTAGTACTACTATCGCTCAAGCATGCTTATCTTTAGAGTTCTAATGGGATCCGATGCTTTAGTACTAGTATGATCGCACATGTACACCATATGTCGTCCTTCGCCTAAGTGCATGTCGCGGCCACCGTGTGCGCGTCTGACTCGACCTGTTCGTGCTAAAACTATCATAACTTTCTCTATCGATCTCGGAATCACTATTGCAACCCCAATCCGGAAAGCACTCATTGAGGCCCACGAGGCTGATAGCAAAACGATCATGACAAATTTCGTGCCTGAAAACCATCGTCTCTGAGGTCTACGACGTCGATTTCATCGCTCGATGCAAAAAGGAGAGCAACACGAGGACTTCCTAGGGGGTCACCCATCCTAGTACTACTCTTGCCTGAGCACGCTTAACTTCGGAGGGCTACGGCATAGGTTTCATCGCTCAGCGCAAAAAGGAGTGCAACACGAGGACTTCCCAGGGGATCATACATCCTATTACTAATCTCGCCCAAGCACTCTTAACTTCGGAGTTATGATAGGATCTGGTGCTTTAATGCTGGTAAAACCATCATCTTTGAGCATTATGACATCAATTTTATTGTTCGATACAAAAAGAAGTGCAACACGAGAACTTCCCAAGAGGTCACCTATCCCAATACTACTCTCGCCCAAGCATGCTTAACTTTAAAGTTCTAATGGGATCCAATGCTTTAGTGCTGGTATGATTGAACATGTATATCATATGTCGTCCTTCGCCTAAATGCATGTCGCAGCCCCTGTGATTGCATCCGACTGGACCCATTCGTGCTAAAACTATCGTAACTTTCTCTACCGATCTCGGAATCCCTATTGCGACCCCAATCCGAAAAGCTCTCTTCGAGGCCCACGAGGCTGACTACAAACCAGTCACAACAAATTTTGGGCCCGAAAACTATCATCTCGGAGGGCTACGTTGTCAATATCTTTGCTCGACGCAAATAGGAGTGCAACACGAGGACTTCCCAAGGGGGTCACCCATCCTAGTACTACTCTCGCCCAAGCACGCTTAACTTTGGTGTGTTTATGGGATCTAATGCTTTAGTGCTAGTATGATTACACCCATAAGCCATTAGTCATACGTTACCTTTGTGCACGTCGTTGCCCCCATGCGCGGGTCCGACTCGACCCGTTTGTACTAAAATTATTGTAACTTTCTCTATCGATTTTGAAATCGTTATTGTGACCCTAATCCAGAAAGCTCTCTTCAAGGCCCACGAGGCTGACCATAAAGAAGTCACAACAAATTTCGAGCCCAAAAACCATCATCTCGGAGGGCTACGACATAGGTTTCGTTGCTCGGCACAAAAAAGAGTGCAACACATGGACTTCGCCTAAGTGCACGTCACGGCCCCCATGCGCACGTCTGAGTCGACCTGTTCGTGCTAAAACTATCGTAACTTTCTCTACCGATCTCAAAATCGTTGTTGCGACTCTAATCTAAAAAGATCTTTTCGAGACCCACGAGGCTGACTATGAACCGGTCACGATAAATTTTGAGCCTGAAATCCATCGTCTCTGAGGGCTGCATCATCAATTTCATCGCTCGACACACAAAGGAGTGCAACACGAGGACTTCCCAAGGCGATCACCCATCCTAGTACTACTCTCACCTAAGCACGCTTAACTTTGGTGTTTTAATGGGATTTGGTGCTTTAGTGCTAGTATGATTACACCCATATGCCATTAGTCATACATTGCCTTTGTGCATGTCGTGACCCCCATGCGTGAGTCTGACTCAACCCATTCATGCTAAAATTATTGTAACTTTCTCTACCGATCTCGAAATCGCTATTGCGACCCCAATCTGAAAAGCTCTCTTCGAGGCCCACGAGGCTGACCACAAAGTAGTCACGATAAATTTCAGGCCCAAAAACCATCATCTCAGAGGGCTACGGCGTACGTTTCGTCGCTCGGTGCAAAAAAGAGTGCAACACATGGACTTCGCCTAAGTGCATGTCGCGGCCCCCATGCGAACATTTGAGTCGACCCATTCGTGCTAAAACTATCGTAACTTTCTCTACCGATCTCGAAATCGCTATTGCGACCCTAATCTAAAAAGCTCTCTTTGAGGCTCACGAGACTGACTATGAACCGGTCATGACAAATTTCGGGCCCGAAAACCATTGTCTCTGAGGGCTACGTCATCGATTTCATCACTTTGCACAAAAAGGAGTGCAACACGAGGGCTTCCCAAGGGGGTCACCCATCTTAGTACTACTCTCGCCCAAGCATACTTAACTTTGGTGTTTTGATGGGATTTGGTGCTTTAGTACTAATATGATTATACCCATAAGTCTTTAGTCGCACGTTGCCTTTGTGCACGTTGCGGCCCCCGTGCACAGGTCCGACTTGACCCATTCGTGCTAAAAGTATTATAACTTTCTCTACCAAACTCGGAATTGCTATTGCGACCCAATCCGGAAAGCTCTCTTCGAGGCCCACGAGGCTGACCATAAAGCAGTCACAATAAATTTCGAACCCAAAAACCATCATCTCGGAGGGCTACGACATAGGTTTTATCGCCCAATGCAAAAAAAAAGTGCAACACAAGGACTTCGCCTAAGTGCATATCGCGGCCCCTGCACGCGCGTCCGATGCAACTCATTCGTGCTAAAACTACCGTAAATTTCTCTATCGATTTCGGAATCGCTATTGCGACCCCAATCCGAAAAGCTCTCTTCGAGGCCCACAAGGTTGACTATGAACTAGTCACGACAAATTTTGGACCCGAAAACCATAGTCTCTGAGGGCTATATCTTCGATTTTATTGCTCGGCGCAAAAAGAAGTGCAACACGATGACTTCCCAAGGAGTCACCCATCCTAGTACAACTCTCACCCAAGCACGCTTGACTTTGGTGTTTTGATGGGATCTAGTGCTTTAGTGCTAGTATGATTACACTAATAAGCCATTAGTCATCCATTTTCTATGTGCACGTCACGGCCCTTGTGCGCGAGTCCAACTTGACTCATTCACGCTAAAATTATTGTAACTTTCTCTATTGATCTTGGAATCACTATTACGACCCCAATCTAGATAGCTCTCTTCAAGGCCTATGAGGCTGACCACAAAACAGCCACGACAAATTTCTAACCCAAAAACCATCATCTCGAAGGGCTACAATGTACGTTTCGTCGCTCGGCGCAAAAAAGAGTGCAACACAAAAACTTCCCAAGGGGTCACCCATCCTATTACTTCTCTCACCTTAGCACACATAACTTCAAAGTTCTAGTAGGATCTAAAGCCTTAGTGCTAATATGATTGCACTTGTTTGACATGTGTCGTCCATCCTCTAAGTGCACGTCGCGGCCCCTGTGCACGATTCTAGCTCAACCCGTTCATACTTAAACTATCATAACTTTCTCTATCAATCTCAGAATCACTCTTGCCACTACAATCCAGAAAGCTCTCTTCAAGGCCTATGAGACTAATTACAAAGAAGCTATAACAAATTTTGGGCCCAAAAACCATCATTTCAGAGGCCTGCAGTGTAGATTTCATCGCTTGATTCAAAATGGAGTGCAACACGAGGACTTCCCAGGTGGTCACCCATCCTAGTACTACTCTTGCCCAAGAATGCTTAACTTTGAAGTTCTAATGGGATCCGGTGCTTTAGTGTTGGTATGACACACCCGTACTCCATGCATCATCCTTCACCTAAGTGCACGTCGCGGCCCCCATGCGCGGGTCCGACTCGACCCATTCATTCTAAAACTATCGTAACTTTCTCTACCAATCTCGGAATCGCTATTACGATCTCAAACCGAAAAGCTCTCTTCAAGACCCATGAGGCTGACTATGAAGTGGTCACGACATATTTTGGGCCCAAAAATCATCATCTCAGAGGTCTACGATATAGATTTTGTCGCTCGGTGCAAAAAAGAGTGCAAGCATCATAGTACTACTCTCACACAAGCACACTTAACTTCGAAGTTTTGATGAGATCTGGTGCTTTAGTGCTGATATGATTGCACCTGTACTATCATAGATAAATTATAAATGGCTTATTCAGTGTAATGTTTATGCATGTCCATATCTTTTTTATTTGTTCTAGCTTTGTAAAGCATGTAAAGGGCTAGCCAAAGGCTTAACAGCCCCATGTGAGTGAGTTTGATGGCCATTGTAGGCTTATACATAAAGTTTATATCTTATGGACACTTGTACTAGATTTTGATCTATTGTGGACTAATCTTATACCGTTATTGTACAACTATTCTGAGCTTGTGAAGTCTATGGTTGGAATTTGCTTTGGCTTTAAAGTGTTTGCTGAAAGGGTTGCTTGTGGATCCTGTGTAAAACACTTTCTTTGTCTCATCTTCTCTTTTGCTGGTCCTAAGAGATCGTAGTAGGTTTTGGAGTGACTGACCTTTGCGGACGGACACGCAAGGATGCCACACGACTTAGGCAAAACCAGCTAAGTCTATGACAGTCTAGGGATTATGGCGTGATGGCATAGTATGTCTATAGTCGATGAGTCGAGTAAATTATCATGAAGATAATAATTCACTGAGCCAGAAATTCTTATAAGTATGACTCACTGCTAGCTCAATATTGGGCCTAGAGGATTATACACATTTCGTAGGTGCTGCGACGAGTAGAGGTCTAGATATGAGATATGCGCCACAGCCCCTATCTTATTGGCTATCTAATAAGCTCCTGAATTATTGGATCCTATGGATGAGATCCAATAAGAGCTAATAAGAGATTATTAGATAAAGACTCACTAATGTAAGAGGTTTAGGTAGTTGGATGGAGATCCAGTACCCAATAGGGTAGGATTCATTAGGATTATGTTGATAAGAGACCTCTACAAATAAGAGGAAACTAAAGACCCATAGGCCAGGGCTCTCTTAGCTGCTACCTCCTATTCTCCTCTCCCCCTCTTCTCCTCAGCTAGCAGCCCCTATTTGGGGTGTGTGAATAGCAAGAATGGTCAACCCCTTCTTGATTACATGGTGCGCACGAAGAGAAGATTGGTGCAACGATTTGAGGAGCGTCTTTACAGCCTCTGCCATGTGGATCATTACTAGAGAGGATGACAGTAGATCTCCTTCATCCTCTCCTATAGATCTGTAGGAATTGAGGAATATACAATCTCCCTAGGTAAAGTAATTATCTTATACACATAGTTTTTCGGTTTCGTGAGTTTTTGTACACTAATCGTTTGCACAACAATGAAACCTTCTTCTCTATGAAAAATTCTAGGATTTTGTTTTCTATTCTTCCATTGTGTATATGTACCCTAGATTTCCCAACACTATCTTAGTGATTCCTTCGAGGGGGGAAAAGGTTTTTTATTATACAGTGATGCCTCATTTCAAAGACTTGGTTATGTTCTAATGCAAAATGAGAAGATAGTTGTTTATGCATTTAGACAATTGAAGCCTCATGAGAAGAACTATCATACTTATGACTTAGAGCTAGTAGCTTTTACTTTTGCACTAAAAATTTGGAGGCATTATCTCTACGGACAGACTTTTAAAATTTTCATAGATTATAAGAGTCTCAAGTACATTTTCACACAAAATAATTTAAATATGAGACAAAAATGATGGTTGGACTTTCTAAAAGATTGTGATTTTAATATTAACTATCATTCTAGGAAGCCATGTAGTCACTAATGCCTTGAGCAAAAATATTTTAAGTCTTATAGCTTATATGAATATTAAAAGAATTCTACGATGACAGAGTGGGTAGATTTGAAACTTCAAATTTTATCTGAGATAAATAAAAATTTTCTAGCATATTTAATGAGAGAATCATATCTGGTAGGAAGGATTAAAGAAAGTCCGAAGGAAGATGTATATCTTTCGATGATAGCTAAGGAGATGGCTTAAGGATCTAGACTCAAATCCCTTTAAGTTGAAGATAGTTTTATTACACTCTACAATCGACTTTGTGTTCCCGAAAGTCATTTAGTAAAGATATAATTATTGAAAAAGGTCCATAGATCAAGATTTAATATCTATCTTGAGACAACCAAGATGTATTAGGATCTATGTGAAAACTACTAGTAGTATGATATGAAGAAAAATATAGCAGAATTCATCTCTAAATATCTAATATACCAATATGTGAAGGCAGAACATCAAGTACCTGTAGGAAGATTGCAAAGGATTCTAGTTCCTGAATAGAAGTGGGAGTAGGTCATTATGAATTTTGTGATAAGACTACCTAAAACTGTGAAAGGATATGATGGAATTTAGATAGTAATGGACATACTTACTAAATCTGCTCACTTTATTCCTATTAACAAGGAGTATTCATTGGATAAGCTAACAATCTTATATATTAAGGAGATTATTTGATACCATAGGGTGCTAGTTAGTATTATCTCGGATAGAAGTCTAAGGTTCACTTCTAAATTTTGGAGAAGTTTGCAAAAATCATTGAGCACACAAGTAAAATTTAGTATAATTTTTCACCCCTAAACTGATGGTCGATTTGAAAGAATAATATAAATTCTTAAAGACCTCTTAAGAGCTTATGCCTTGGATTTTGGTGGAAGTTGGGATATGCACTTGCACCTAATTGAGTTTGCTTATAATAATAGTTATCACTTTAGTATACTTAATAGTATTGACTTATGATTTGATGAATAAACAAATATGACGTTAATTGCCAGCAATAGGTTACAGGCTAGGCCCAACTCGCAGGTCAAGCTACAGTCCATTGATTAGGCCTAGTCAATTAACCAAACCCAGTGAGTAAGCCAAGCCCTAATCCGTAAACTAGCTTAGCCCAACCCAACATGGGCAGCCACATGCAATGCACATGATTAGTCCATGGGTCATAGGCTGACCTAGCCTAGTATGGTGCATGCACAGTTATGTGTAGTGCATATGACCAATATATGGGCTGGCCCAACCTAGCCTAGTATTATGTAATTATTAGATTTAAGCTCAAGTATTAATTAAACTAAATTATATTTGATTAGTTTAGATCAATTTAGGGTAATTATGAATTGGTGTCGCTTATTCATGTCTGTTTAACCTAAATTGAACCTAATCTAGTTCAAATTATACTAGTTTATAATGATTCTAAACTAGTTGAACGATGATTAAAGATCGATTCAACTAGGTTATTATTAAATCGAGTTCAATTAGACCAATTGAAATAGGGTTTAATTCAATTAATAGCTAATTGATATTATATGACATTAATAATATTTGAAAGAGATGTTTTAATGTGTTATTTCATCTTGATATAAATATGATAAGTATGAGATGATATTATTTCCTTGTTGAGAGCAAGTAAAGTGATTCCCTTCAAGGATTAGTAGGTCATTAGACATGGCAGTTTGACGGTTCATCCATTTGCTATTCGGAGGAATGTATTTCTACTTTAACAGGTAAGGAATATCATTCTATCCACTGTTAGGAGTGTGATATGAGTTTGTCTTCATCCATTATTGAGAGAAGACAAACTTATCTCGCAGGATAGAGCTTCTCTATTCACTGTTAATAGAGTGCTCTTTCGGACATTTGATATATGCCTATTGAATGATTGATTTTTTATTATATATTTATTTTTAATTGATTTATATGGGTCATACTTAATGTTGTTGAAATTTTTTTATTTTTTATTTTTAAAATAACTTCCCACTAACGGATTCAGAGAATGATCACCTTCATCAAAACAGAAAACAAGGTATTTGCTCCCACAACACTTATGGGTCCCACGACATTCTACTTATTCACTCTCCACGCGGGTAGAAATCGATCGATGTCATCTTTCTTTTTTTTCACATAAGGAGAAGGAAATAGTTTCTTCTCCCCACGTGGGTAGAAACCGAGCGACATCGTCTTTTTTTTTTCTTTTTTTTCACACTAGGAGAAGGAAACCTCCTCATATGGGCAAAGCACGGGGAGTATCAAAGTGACATTGTTTATATATATATATATATATATATATATATATATATATATATATATATATATATATATATATATATATATAGTATCGTACATCAAGTTAAGTTCGAAATTCTAATATAATATAAAATTACGAACCTTGCAAACAATAAACGAGCCAACAAGGCTGAACTTCCATTGAGCTTTTTAATTTTCTTTTAGATAGACTACCAGTCTTATTCTGCTTAGAATTGCCTAACTTATCTATTCCTTAATAGTAAAGCTGCATGGAGGCTTAGAGGTTCTTTTTCTAAACCTATGATCACTAATAATTAAAAGCTTCTACTTTTTTTTTTCCTTTTTGGTTCCTGTAAAATAACGGAAAGTACAAGAATGTAGGACTGATCATTTGTCATTTTACTCTTTGCACCAATAAGCCTGAGAAATGTTTGTCATTTTGATAAAGAACATATAACTGACTTGCTTGTTATATGTCAGTGATATTCTCTTCTGATGGTCTTGTCAGATTCGGCCTCCGTGGTGACATTACTTCCAGAATACACAAGGCCTTATTTTTGTGGTTGACAGCAATGACCGAGACCGTATTGTTGAGGCTAGAGATGAACTTCACAGGATGCTCAATGAGGTAAGTTTCATAAGCCAGATCCATGCTGAATATGTGATTGCTTTGCCTTAGGGAACATTTGATTACTCTCTACTTAAATGCTTTCATGAGCTGCTGCATAATTCTCCTCTTTGGACACTTTCCTATCTGTCTATGAAAGTTTTTCTGCATGTAAAAATGGCCATATCAAGGAATCAGAAGATCAAAATATGGAAACCATCAATTTTTGCTACTACAGTGAATGTTGCTCTGGAATTTGATATTGCTTGGCCTGCCACAAAAAGGAGTCTGTAGCACTATCGAGTAACTACGTTTTTGGATTTTGAGCAACTGTTTGAGGCCATTCATGGAGTCTGTAGCTCCGCCCATCTGATACTGTACAATATATGTTAATAGATAAGATTTCCTCAACTGTACGAGGAAATCTCGGTGGACAGTTGAGGAAAATCCTCCCTTCTTCCTTTCTTCCTATGTATAAATAAGGCTTTGTCAAGCTACATTCAATGCATTCTTGTTTTTACAATTCAATTTAACATGGTATCAGAGCCCTTGCATTAAGCAAGAGCTTTTTCTTTCTGTTGTCCAGCGACAGCGTCGACACATCCGGCCGTCTCCTCCTCTCGCTGCTGCGCCAACCAGCAGACAGCAGGACATCCGAGGAGTCTTTCATTACAACGTCGACGGCAGAGTATTCTCTGCTCCCATCACCCAATCGCTGGTTGTCACCCTCCAGCGATACACCCGGCCGCCTCCTCCTCTCGCTGCTGCAGCAGGACATCCGAGGAGTCTTTCTTCCTCAACTACGATCGGTATTCTGCTTTCTTCTCCGACGGCATTCCCTACGCCCATTCTGCCACAGCTGCGAGATCGCCACCCAGCGACCGCAGCAAGCCCTCGCCAGCGTCGTCCACCACCGCTGCCAGCCTCTTTCTCGGCAGAAGCAAAGCACTTTCTGCCTCGGCAGCCGCTCCTCATCCTGCTCGAGCAAGAAAGGGCAGCCGTCAAGTTTTCCAGCCGAAGTCCTCGGTATCTCTACAACCGCCTCAACTGCAGACAGCCTCGCCACCACCACCGTTGACCTTGATCCTCCGATCAAGTGCGGTCCATTTCAAGCAGATTTCAGAAACAGAGCAGCTCATTAGCGATCGCCTCTGGCCTCTTCATCTTGCTCATCATCATTCGCAAAAAGGGTTAGCCTAGCGCTCCCTCCGGTCGGCCACCAATTCTTGAGTGTCGGCCATCCCCTCCACTTCTGCCTCCGGCAGAACCAGTAGGCGAGGGGGCAGCGTAGGTAAGCGGCTGTCTAGCACCCAGAGGACACGTGGCAGGAGACGGAGCGGGGGACTCAGAAGACGACTGTTCATCATCTTCTTGCAGTCTCGGCGTTCTTTCTCTCCTTCCCCCTCTCCACCACCGCCACTGCCAGCGACCATTGACACTGTTGCTTACTCAAACCGTCGCAGCCAGCGTGCGGTGTGACACAAGCAGGACAGCGCCACTGATCTCCACCTCGGTACTCTCTTCTGACGAGATCGCTCTCTCCTCTACTGTCGAACTCCATCGAACAGTGCGATCTGCACCGGTTGAGTCTTCGACGCCTGTTCTGCACCAAGCAAATCAATCAGGCAGGGTGACAGCGGTTTCCTTCTCCTTACAACCCGTCGAAGCTGACACCATCATATCATCCAATGGCTTCATCATCTACTTCCAATACTCCAGTCGTTGTCCCTACAGGGAACAATAGCAGTTCCCAACCTCCAAGCCTCATCACTATCAATGATGCGGCACTCATTCCTTTCAAGTTATCCAAAAGTAGAAATTATGCATCCTAGCGTGCCTAATTTTTTAATCTTCTATTTGGATATGACCTTATAGGTTACATCGACGGCTCTCTCCATTGTCCGCCTGCAGTGCTCAACATCCCAGGAGGATCCAGTCCAATACCAAATCCAGCTCACAAACTGTGGTTACGTCAAGACCATCTCATCCTCCAAGCCATTCAAGCCTCAATCGCTGGGTCCGTCGCCCCACTAATATCTTCATGTATGACTGCTGCAGAAGCATGGTCCAAGTTGCAAACGACATTGGCAAATCGCTCGTGTACTCGCATGCTCAGACTCTTATCCAATCTGATGAAAGTAAAATAAGAGGGAAGTACTATTGCTGACTACTTACAAAATATCAAAGTGATCATCGATGACTTGACTTTGATAGGTCATTCCCTCAGTGAAGAAGAAGTCCTCGTTCATACCCTTAATGGCCTAGGGGACGAATACAAAGAATTGGCAGTCGCAATTCGAGCACGCGACTCTCCAATATCATTTGAAGAACTTTATGACGAGTTGACTGACTACGAGACATATTTGAAGCGCGATGATAGGCTGCCCGGACCAACTATCACAGCTCAAGTCAGTCATAAATCCAAGAGGAAGAGCAACCAATATAATAAGTATGTCAATCAAGGTCCGACAAAGCTGCCTCCTGACCCTATGGGTTCCACACCAAACCCCTCTCCTCCACATTATCAACACTTTCATCCTCATCGTCAATGTGATATCCCCTATAATTATTAGCCCTTGCGTCCTAACCTCAGCGGCCATCGCCGAATCATCTGTCAATTGTGTGATAAAATCAGACACTCCGCAAAAGTCTGTTGCTCTCGACCTCGACTTCCTGCTCCAACATAGTAGCCTCAAGCCAATCTCACAACTACTCCGACAACTAGTCAACCCAATTAGATTATGGACTCTGGTGCATCACATCACATCACCTCCGATCTTCAGAACTTGTCTGTCCACAACAACTATGGTGGCGATGAGGATGTCATCATCGGTGATAGTAAAGGACTTCCTATCACTCATACTGGTTCCATAATGCTTAATTCACTCACTTCAACCTTCACACTTGATGATGTTTTGTGTGCACCTCACATCAAACGAAACCTCATTTCTGTCTCTCAATTCTGCAAGCAAAATAATACCTCAATTGAATTTTTTCCTGACTCCTTTCTTGTCAAGGATTTGAGCACGGGGGCATCCTTAGTCCAAGGCCAGAACAAAGATAACATTTATGAGTGGTCATTCGCTTTGTAAATAACCCACCCCAATGTTCACTCCTCAGTTGCAGCTCCAGTTGATGTGTGGCATCGACGTCTTGGTCATCCCTCGTCTCTTATTCAGCAAAAGTTACCCTCTTATTATTCACTTCCTACCTCTACTAGTAACATTTTAACTTATTGTGATGCTTGTCGTAGCAATAAAAGTCATAGACTACCTTTTGGAACATCTTCTATATCTTGCTCTAAACCTTTTAAAATTATTTATACTGATGTTTGGGGTCCTGCCCCAACGCTTTCCTTTGACAAGTTTCGATTTTATGTTATTTTTGTTGACTATTTCACTAAGTACACATGGTTATATCCCCTTCATCATAAATCTGAAGTTTCAACAGTCTTTACCAACTTTAGAAAGTTGGTCGAGAATTTCTTTCAGTCTTCCATTAGAACAGTTTACTCTGATAGCGGAGGCGAATATCAAGCCCTCGCACCCTGTCTTGCAGCTTGTGGTATACAACACCTCAAGTCACCTCCTCATACTCCCCAGTTAGTTAGTTCTGCTGAGCGTAAACATCAACATATAGTTGAAACTGGGCTCACACTTCTACATCAGGCCTCGTTGCCATCAACTTTTTAGACAGCAGCCTTTCAAACCACTGTCTATCTCATTAATTGTATGCTCACTCCAGTCTTACAATACAAGTCACCATTTGAGAAACTATTCCACAAGCTTCTAAACTTTCATAAACTCAAAGTCTTTGGTTGTCTATGTTATCCGTGGCTACGTCCTTATACCTCACATAAGCTTACACCACGATCTAAGCCCTGTATTTTTATTGGATACTCTCTTGAATATAATGCTTTTCGATGCTACGAGCCACAAACCCAAAAAGTCTTTCTGTCACGTCACGTTATTTTTGTGGAGTCTTCTTTTTCTTTTCAAAATCATGAGTACCCTACCATGCAAGCTACTCTGACAAACACACATCATTGGAGCATCTCCTCAACCCCGTCACATGAACCTCCCACAACACCATCCAATCCTAACCCTCCTGGTCAGTACACTCCTCCTGTTCAACAGCTCCTCCCTACCCTTCTAATCCCTTCTTCACAAGTTTCTCCTATTAATAAAATAATACCCTCAGCTACCTCGTCAAGTGCTATTGAAGTACAGCAGACTAGTCCACTTAATCTCGATGACTCACCACCGACTATGCCAACAACCCAACCTATCACTTCCGTAGCTCCTAGCCATCATATGATAACACACTCCAAAAGTGGTATTGTTAAACCACGTCAAGTTCTTGATCTACATGCCATAACAAACTCTTCCCTTGAAGCTAGTGAACCCAACACAATTAATCAAGCACAAAAATCTCCACACTGGCGTAAAGCTATGTGTGAAGAATATGATACTCTTCTTTATAACTCTACATGGACCCTAGTTCCCTCTTCTCACACACAAAACATCATCGAGTGTAAATGGGTTTTTGGAATTAAGCGGAACCCAGATGGATCTATTGCTAGATATAAAGCACGTCTAGTTGCCAAAGTGTTTCATCAACGACCTGGTGTTGACTTCACAGAGACATTCAGCCCAGTTGTCAAACCAACAACAATACAGCTTATCTTGAGCTTGGCTATCTCAAAAGGCTGGTATATATGATAATTAGATGTTAACAATGCCTTTTTACAAGGGACTCTAACTGAAGATGTCTTCATGCAGCAACCCCCTGGCTTCGTTCATCCACAATATCCACGGCATGTCTGCAAGCTACAAATGGCTATTTATGGACTTCGTCAAGCTCCAAGAGCCTGGTATAATGAACTTGGCACATTTTTAACATCAATGGATTTCCTCAATTCCAAATATGATACCTCATTATTCTTATGACAACATCATGAAAACATCATATATCTTCTGGTGTATGTAGATGATATTGTTGTCATAGGAAATAATCTTTTGGAAATCCAAGCATTCTTAAAGTAACTAGTCGTTCAATTCTCTCTCAAAGATCTAAGCACCTTGAACTACTTTCTAGGAGTGGAAGTCATATTCACCTCTTCAGGTCTTTTTCTATCACAGAGAAAGTATATTCAAGATTTATTATCAAAGACAAATATGCAGGATGCTAAAGAGGTTGCCACTCCCCTCTCTACTAGTGAGTCACTGAAACTTTGTGATGGAAGTCATGCTATAGACTCTACTCAATACCAGCAAATACTTGGCTCCTTACAGTACTTGGCTCTCACACGTCCAGACATTTCATTTACAGTCAATAAATTATCACAGTTCATGCATCGATCATCTATAATACATTGGTCTGCGGTCAAACGAATTTTACGATATCTTAAGGGGACTCTCAATCATGGCCTCTTTCTCCGCAAACACACCCTGCTTCATCTTCATGCCTTTGCTGATGCTGATTGGGCAGGAAATTATGATGATAGAACATCCACGTCTGGGCATATTATATTTCTTGGAGCTAATCCAATCAATTGGAGTTCTAAGAAACAAAAGACAGTTGCTCGATCCACAACTGAAGCTGAATACCGTGTCATCGCCATGGCTACCAATAAATAAATTGGATCACAAATCTGCTCAAGGAACTCAACGTCAACTCTACCTTTCCTCCTACAATATACTGTGATAATATTGGAGCTACCTATTTATGTGTCAATCCAGTATTTCACTCATGCATGAAGCATATTGTCATTGACTTCCACTTCGTACGAGATCAAGTTGTCAGATATCAACTACGTGTTTCTCACTTTCATACGACTGATCAACTAGCAGACTCACTTACAAAGCCTCTCGCTCGTAAATTATTTTCATTACATTGGTCCAAGATCAGTGTCCTTGATAGGAGCACGATCTTGCGGGGGCATGTTAATAGATAAGATTTCCTCAACTGCACGAGGAAATCTCGATAGACAGTTGAGGAAAATCCTCCCTTCTTCTCTTCTTCCTATGTATAAATAAGACTTTGTCAAGCTACATTCAATGCATTCTTGTTTTTAAAATTCAATTCAACAATATGTTCATGTTTTATTGTACGTATTTTGATAGCAATAATATTGACTGGTAAGGGAATTATCTGTTTGGTGTCCTATGTTTCTTTTGGGGTGTTGGTTATCATCCTTCTAACCATTGAAGGACCATGATGGTTGAGCCCCCATCCAGCCAGAATACACCACTAGCACCGGCAATGGTCGTATACATGCTGAAAGTAATCTCCAAATTTAGTTTATTGACATCCTTAGGATGGACAAGTCTTTTTGGTACCATGTTGTAATTAATATATCTATGCCTGTGTCTCTAATATGTTTTTCTTTTAACCTCATAACAAAGTGGATGGTGCATAGATGTCTTTTCCTGTCAGGTCTTGTACGCTTAATTAAGTAGGTGAAATGTCTGTGCAATCAATTTCTGTGATATTGTCTCACGTCCTTGCTTTGTGATTGTTATTTTGTTCGACCACTTGGCTTCTATTGGACAATTGATCCCTGTAGATCTCAAAAAGTATGCACAGTAACTTGTGAGAAGCTTGCCTCCATCGTCACTGTCACATGACAGTGTAACAAAACAAGTAAAGATTTAAGCAAACCAATCTTTTCTAGCATAGATCCATGGCTTTTATGTATCTGACAAGTTTCTGAGCCACAATGTGGAAAGCTCATCCAAGTTAAATGTTTGAATTCGCGTGCTTGGCAGGATGAGTTGAGACATGCAGTGCTGCTGGTTTTTGACAACAAACAAGATCTTTGAAATTACTGACAAGCTTGGCCTGCACTCGCTACGCCAGCGCCACTGGTGGGTATTCCATGTTTCTGATGTATAAAGTCATTGCTGAATCAATATAATTTAACGTGGAATTGTTTTTTCATACTGTATCAATTGTATACGTTGGCCCCTCCAGGAGAGATACTATACGAGGGCTTGGAGTGGCTGTGAAACAAGGTAGCGAACAAGGTTTGATTCAAATTCGCATGCCATGCTTTAAAGTTTTGATGTTGACGGAGATGGCTTGATTTCACCTTGCGCTTACCTACAATTTTTATTTGAAGGCATAAATATGGAGAACCATTCCTCGGTCGAGCTGAAATGTCCAAGGGGTTGTATTCCATTTATTTTTATTTCCTGTGCTTCTTACCTTTAGCCTGCGATATCATTCCTTTGTAAATTATTGTATCTGATCTGAGATTAGGTTTGGATGATCATATTAGCATCGGCGACCGAATGGTTTATGCATAGCCAAAGTTTTAAAAGCTCGTTTCTAACATTGGTTTATCCATTGTGTGTATGAGTTGATTACCCACCACGTTTCGAGACTGAAGGAGAAGCTGTCCCATTGGCCATCATGCAACACAAAAAAAAAAAAAAAAAAAAAAATTCAAATGGTACGTGTCCCAATCATTTTCCTGTACAACAATAGAATAAAGAAAATGAGACACGCTATGATTTCATTTTAAGTTGCATTATATTACTAAAAATTAAGAAAATAGTTTGGCACAAGCTCGGCATGATGGCTTCAGACGTGCTCGCTTTACAGTTCGTCTCCTCGAGGAAAAATAATTCAGCTTTGCAGGACGAGTGACTTGCCAAGAATCATGTCATCGGTGGTGAAGTCCGCAGGTTTCCGAAAAGTCCCTCGACCAAAGTCCAGGTTGTATGAATCTGCAAGACCCTCTACCAAGCCAAACTCCGGGGCCCACCCGAGTTCTCTTTGTGCCTTCTCAATTGATGCAAAGAAATGCTGCAACATGGTAAAATAGTTTATCGTGCTTAAAATACACTGCTCATTTCTGCACAAACATTAACTCCTTGATAAATAAAAAAAAGGTCCAAAAACATTTTAATGTAGGAACCCAATTACAGCATTAATACGGTTAAGAATTTTATTGATGCAGTCTGAATTGTTAGTGAAAGGATGTGGAAGCACATTCTATACGTGAAAACAGAAAGAGATTGACAAAAGTATGTTGCTATCAGCTACCTGTCCTTGCTACCAAGTTTACTTGGTTTGGCACATAAAAGATCTGAGCATTTTTAACAACTTCACTAATAGGATTTCGGTTATGTGCAATTTAAATATTAACATATGGTTCAGCATTATACAAAAATTAGATAGTCTTTAAGCATCCTTGCTTTTAAAAAATTACTCATCCTCAAATCATGCATCTTTTTGCTTCACCAGCTTGATTACCAAAGCTTTTAATATGAATCAATACTCAGCCTAGCTATTAACTTTGATAATAGTTTCATATTTCTTGTCTTGACTGATTACTCTCCAGCAATTTAGATTTGCATTATTACACTCGGATATTATCTTATTTTATACTATATTTTGGACCATTTAAGTAGAACTTTTTTCTACAAATTTGTGTTTTGCAGCCCATTGTAGCCAGTCCAGTACCGATAAAGATGCAGTCCATCAGCCTTACATCCTTAAAAGAACTGTACGCTACACTGGATAAATCATAGGTTCTTAAACCATTACAATGTAAGCTTACCTGATCGCGAAATGGAAAAGCTTTCTTTTTTCCAAAATCAAATTCCTTGGGGTTAAAGTGAACAATCTCTGGCTCAGGAAACCCAGCAGCCTGCAGTTAGATAAACAGACAATAACAACAAAATGAACCCCTAAAGAAACCAATAAAATGAACATGTAAGATCAACAGGAAATATTTAATTTCTAAGTTATCAATTACCTTAGCACATGCCCTTGCTAACCCATCAAAGGTTACATATTTAGATCCTGAGATGTTGTAGACTTGCTTGCTTGCTTTTGAATTGCCGAGAACTGTCACAAATGCCCTTGCCAGATCCTGTAATGCACTTGCTTTATCAAAGGCTGCCAACAAGCTGACTTTGTAAATAATCATTGCCTCTAGGATAACCATACCATATTTCTCCAATATTTAAATAAGGAAAAAGAAGTGAATATAGCTAACATAATAACCAACAATGATATAATAGAACCTCGTACATCCTTTGATGAAATGCTGCTCAAAAAGAGAAGTAGATGCTAAATGAAGAGGCATATGGTGGCAAAAGAACCAGGGCATGATAAGTGGAACTGATACATAAGGCAAGATACAAGAACTTATTGGGTGGAGCTGACATACAAACTTCTTGCAAAAATCTACACAATAAGCATCATGCTAAATCAAAACCATTGAAGAACGATAGCTGCATATATTTAACAGTGGATTGGCTTGAGAAGTGAGCTTGTAGTATGTGAAATCAAGAGAAGCTGCTTAAATGATGTGATCTTTGTGTGCCATATTAGGGTCCAAAGCATGGAACAAGGACTTGTTTAAGATCACTTGGAAATGGATAAAATAATTGAGGGAAAATCAATTAAGCAAGTACTAAAATCCAATCTTTTGAAGCAAATATGCATTATTGGGTATATAATTAATAAACTAAAAATATTTGGAAAAAGAAAACCACAGAACCAAGAATCTTTTAGAACAATTATGTAGGGAGGCACTGATGAAGCATGAGTATTACCAAAGGAAGAGACTGCAAAAATAGAACCGACTCCTCTAGTGGAGGATATAGCCTTCAACATATAGGAAATGGGCATAACCAAATAATATTGACATGGCAAAGTAAAAACTCAAAACTTTGTCATTACAGTGACAACATCAGATAAAGCAAGCCTGCAATTTCAACCAATCAAATGGTAAGCTGGGACTATAAAGGTTGAGCACTCCAGTTTTTATGGTGGCTTGGAGTTGTAAAATTATCGACTTGAAAGGTCCAATTTTGTTGTGCATCTACAGAGAGGTATAAAGAAGTTGTTTTTTGTGCAATTTTACCAACCTTAACATGTCCAAGCTGGGTGATTTGAACCCCAGAATTGGGGACTGGAATTGGCCTTCCAGCCTTCAAACGATGGAAGAACCATTCTTCTACGGGGTTGTAATTCAAGGGTCCATATATGTAGACTGGCCGTATGGAAGTCCAGTTTACACCCCTGGAATCCAGCAAACTCTCTGTTTCAAGCTTCCCTTTGTGTCTGCTCTTTGGGTCAACTGCATCAGTCTATTAATTGCATTCATGAGAAATTAGTGATGCCAAAAATAAAAGCCAGAAACTTAATTTCCATAATGTCAGGTCAAAAAATCACCTCAAAATGTGGCAACAAATCAGATTTAAGATAAACTCCAGCAGATGAGCAATATATGAACCTGCAAAAATTTCCAAAAGGCATGCCAAAGGATATAATAGGAGAATATTAAGATAAATTACCATGGTGTTTAAGTGCATAAAAATTTAAAAGTAAACCAAGACCACCAATTATGATGAAAATCATGTTAGATTACAACAAATAATTATCAATGATAAATTGTCCTTCAAGCAAACTATTTAATGAACATTTAAGAAGAATACAAATAATGTGTTGGACATACTTTTGCTTTACAATGTCATACTATTGTTTCAACATTTTATGAATTAGGAGACTTGAAAGTGTATCCAAAGACAGTAGGTTAATCAACATTGCCAAAACCATTTCACAGCGTAGATTATCAACTCTACAACAATTTCACTCTTCCATTTCCCAACTTTAAGAAGAAAAATGAGAAAGAGAGAGAGAGAGAGAGAGAGAGAGAAGCTTACTGCTCTAGTTTTGGCAGTGCATCCAATATAGGCTCAACCTCAACAGCTTCACGACCTGAAATGTAGGATTAAATTAGGCTCAACCTCAACATCACTATATGAAGATATAGTGATGTTCATAATTCGGGTACAAGCATCTTCATCCTTCAGTCAATTACATCTTGCAACAGTACATATGATGAACAAAAGATTAGGAGAACTAAAAATTAATTGAAGGTTCACCATTAATGTCATAAATGACATCAAAGCCCTCAGCTGCAAGGCTCGTCTTCACAAATTCAAAGTCCTTTCTGTCCCCTTTCAAATGCAAGATCTGCAAGCATGGGTAGCCAAGAAGTAACATATCATAATCTAAAACTAAAACACTACAGATATTATTAGTTATATGACCAATTTAGTGATAACATGCGTGCTCATATGATTGAAACACGACAAGGTAACTGGCTATACTTGTCTGATTCCACTTACATGATTTTTGACACTCATTCTCAAAGCTTATAAATGTATTGGGTCATTTCCTAATAGCTTAGACATGGGGATTTCTGGTAACCGGATAAAACTTTCATCATAGTATTAGAGTAGTTCATGAGTTCAAATCCCTCTTTCCCTGTGTTTGTTCTTTCTTTGGGCTCACACCATATACTCCTGCTTCGTTCACACGTCAAACCTAAACTGGTTTGCACATGAGAGGATACATTACATCTTACAATTACTAAGGCTTTTGGGATTAATGTGCATCCAATAAAATCTTCTTCACTTACAAAAATAGCAGGATTCAAAAAGACAGCATTTGCAATCATGTTAATTGAGAAAGTATTAGTGAACCATAAAAAGGGCTATATTGGGATGCCAAGTTAAAGATCATCATGAAGTTATAATATTGCATAAAAAGACTCCATCTTCATGATGCCCAACCAATGTATGCATGTATCAAGCAAATTCAAGAGATCATTTCTCCGAAAAAGATCCAAAACTTGCCTTGGATTTGAAATCCTCATAGTCCTGATCAGACTCACCAGGCAGCTGCTGGGTGATGGGTGCCTTCCCCCTGGTAAACAATGTCACCTAACAACCACAACACCTTCTTCTATTACATGTCCACTGAAATAGAATAACCAAAAGAGCATCCCAGAATTGCTCTTATTGCAAGAGTCATCGGAGAATCAACAAGAAATCAAAACCTGGTGGCCCTCTTTTACAAGGAGTCTGGACAAGAACACACCAATGAATCTGGTGCCTCCCATGATGAGGATCTTCTTGGCACTTGATGCAGTGACCTGCAGAGCCCCCTTTGGCTGCCATGTTCTCCTCCTCTTCTGCACAACATTGAAGTCGGACAACAGCTTAGCTCAAGAAGGCGTCCCCCGAATGGAAGGGAGATGGGTTCTTACTTGGAGTGAGATGCTGAGGGCCGCCCCGTTGAACTCAGAGAGAGACGAAGGGAGGAGCGGGGAGGATGAGGAGGCCCATGGAGAGGCCTGCCTTGGTTGCATCGCCACCAACCTAGCCATCGCCCTTTCTTAGGCGAGCGGAGTTGACGGCCTCGTGAGGTGAGCTGCTGCGGGTTAAATTGGTTGCGGAGGTGTTGATGGAAGACATCGGCCGTCCACTCTCGTGCGCTGCCGCACGTTTTGGCGAGGATAAGAAACGAGCCCCGCCTTCGCTCGCGTCCACAGCTTTTGGGTCTTCTCCTTCTGGATAGCGCACAGAAGATCCACGCCCCAACACAACCACCCCGTGGAGAGACACCTCTCGGCCTCCGATCATCTGCACATCATTTAAAGGTCTAGTATCAACGGTTGGATGACCAGTGGGAACCCCGAGTGTCTTTTCCGCACTGTCGCCCACTGTGGTGAGATGAGACATTGCACGAATCTTTTTTTGTCTTAACTGGTGTTTCGCGTCCATCCTCAAGCAACCAACAAGTGAAACATCTCATCAATCTGTTCTCTTCTGCAGTGGAGACACAGATGACGGTGCCGGTGATTCGATCCAGGTACTGTGTAAAGCTCCGTGTCTCCCTCTCCTGCCCCGGCGCGGGTCGCGGGACAGATTTGTACTTTCGGGATCTCTCAACGAGCCAGAAGAAGCCCTGCTGCTCATCGACTCCTATTTGAGTGGTCAACTACTTCCAACACACAAGTAATGTTTCTATGCTCCAATTTGATCTGCCATGGTCCAAACACAATCACCATGTTGCAGATTATTATCCTCGAGGGCATGGATGTCTTGGTATGGAGTTCGAAGTGGACTGCTTTCATATAAAGTATTTTGATGCATAACACTGAGTTTTGTTTGAACACTGATTTGGACATCCCCATTTCGTGAAACATAATTAATCACAATCTATCAAATCCTTTAATCTATTCAAATCGATATTTTAATTATGGAAAAGAAAATAAAATAAAATAAGGGAAAAATAAAAGGAGACCGGCCCACAAATTTATATGGGCCTGAAGCGTTAGATCCGGCTGAAACGGGGCCAACCCGGACCCGATGAACCGGACCATGAACCGGTGTTGAAGGCCCAATAACATTGTCCGCGAGCACTGCCGTGGAACTCGATACTTTGCTTCCTCTCATGCATCCCGCGAGAGGGAACACGAAGCGGCTTTCCGGTATCTCAATCCGGGCTTCTTCTCCCCGATCTCCTCGTTCCCCTCTTTGCAAGGTACACATCCTAGGGTTTCTGATCAACCCCTTGTCGCCCTCAAGGAATTCGACATTTCTTTCCCCTATCGGATTCGGCCTTGTTTTCCGTTTCCGTGTCCAATTGGTTTTTAGCGGAAAGACATCACGTTTCGGGACTGTGGCGCTCTCTCTCTCTATCTCTCTCTCTCTCTCTCTGAATTCTTTTTGCTGGATGGATGTCGGATGGGTTTCTTGACTACGGTTTCGTGCATCTCAAATTGATTGTCTAAGGGCCTCGTGGTTTGTATCACGAGCAGTGGGTTTGAGCAAATAGGAGACTGATCGAGCGCCGCTTACCTTCGTCCTCCCCTTTCGCAGTACAAGAGATATGAAGCTCGTTCGCCGCGACCTTCTCCCCAACGGCCCCGGGGGCGTTAAAGTCTGTTCTTTTGTTCCTCTCTTATTCTTTCACTAGGGTCTGGAACCCTAGATCCTTTTAGAAACGGAACTTGGATTTCACCTCTAATTTTCGCTCTGTTACTGGGTTTGCGTCGTCTGCAGATCGTCCCGGAAGATGATGATGACATGTGGCACGCGTACAATCTGATTTCTGCAGGTGATACTGTTAAAGCAGCAACCGTCAGGTAATTTTTTCCTTTCTTTTCCCTTTTTATTTTGGTTTCTTGGTCCGCTATATGTAATGAGGATTAATGATTGCAGCTTATTATTTTCTTGTACTTGTGTCGGTGGCTTGACCCGTGTTAGCAAGGTTGCCAATTTCTTGTTAAACAGTAGGTTTTTCGTTGATTGTATATTTTAAAATTGCTCTTGATGTGATGGGTTTTAGAGAACATTAATTGTTGTGCACCTTGAAATATTAGGTCAATTAGCATTTGGATTTATAATCTCATGCTCCAAGGGCTTACTGATCTACTTCTGTGTCATGCCATCTCTCATATGATTTGGTTTTGCGAATAATGTTCATGCTTAGAAAGCATATTCCGAATTTGCTTGTAACAAACTTTCCACTATGTCACAGGAAGGTCATTCGAGAGATGGGTTCTGGTGAACGCAAATCTGACCGTGTTAGGTTAACGCTGGAAATTAAAGTTGAGGTATTATTTGGTTTATGTCTGAATCAAGCATTCAATATATCCTGTTCAAAGCTTATGCTAGATACTGTGCCAAAGTCAGCACGTGGACTGTTGGAAGGTCCCTTGATAGTATAGTGAGCGTTAGGAAAGCAACAGACGAGTTGATGAACATGGTGGAAGAATAAGCAGTTTTGTTGGTTCAATCTGTTGTCCTCCATTTTGATTTTGAGGATTATATTTGGCATACGAGGGTGTCATCTCATAATGCATGACATCAGCATATGACGCTTCCATGTCCATGATTTCCTTTGTTTTGTATTTATTGAATTTTTTTCTTATTTGCTAATTTCTTCTGTATTTGTTGTTTTTTTGTCAGATAAATCTTTGCATCATTTATGTCTTCTCTTTTGTAAACTCGCTTTTAATTTTCTCATTTCTTCTATAAAGTTCAAGTGATCCATGTTGGTTCCTTTGTTATTTGAGTTTATGAATATTTTCCCTAACTTTGAACATTGTGTTTGAATTCATAGGACACAGATTATGATAAGGAAGGGTCAGTCTTGCGTATAAGGGGAAAGAATGTCCTCGAGAGCGAACATGTTAAGGTAAACTATCCATAATTTTTGTCTTAGTCACCAGCATTCTGGAGTTGGTAACTTGTTTGTACCATGACAGATTGGACAATTTCATACCTTAGTGATTGAGCCACATAGGCCATTTCTGCTAAAAAAGGTATAATCTGAACAGTTACCATATAAATTTTAGCTAATATTTTCTGCATAAGAATGATTAAAACTACTTGTACCTAGATCTTTCATTATGTGATATGGTTAAGATTTGAATAACCAGTTAATTTATAATGATCAAATTTTAATTTCTTTTGTTTCCTTTCGTAATCAAACGGTGAAAAGGAAATCAAGCAATATTCCTCATGTCATTGCCCTTACTCATCAAAATAAATAGTTTAAGCTTTGTAATGTGTTTGAAATATGACATCTTGTTAACTTAAGCACTGGTTGATGTATGGTTTAAAAAACTGGTCACGACTGCAATGTTCTGGTTGGTTCTTACTCGTCCAATAAAGCATCATCAATAGAACCATAAGCTTGGTACTGCCTATTACCACTTCTTTATTATTGTTTTGTGTTATACCATGGTTTCATACTAGTCTAACAGGTAGTTGAAATGAGTATTGGCTTGTATTTAAAACCTTGCAACATAGACTTCAATTACATGTAGCATATTTGGATATTTCAACTAGTTGAATTCTGGTGTAATTAAGGGTTAGGAAGATACCAAGCCAATTATTTGTTTAGACTTGATAGAGTTGTAGGATTCTCGAGTCTAATAGAGTTGTAGCCTGTTCCTTCTTGTTTCCTTATTTGGGTCAATTAAATAACTATACTTGAGTCCATTTTTCATTTCTTATCTACGTTGAATTTACAGATTTATTTGTTTCAGTCCAAGAGCCAATTTGTGGTTACTGAAGATTTCATTATATTCAGTCATTAACATTATTTTGCCATCTTCCAGGTACTAGTGGGACAAACTTGAATAACCGGAAATTTAGCTGATGTGTCGTTTCTGTTTTTATTACAGAAATGTCCTTGATAAAGTGGGATTAACCACTAGTTACTACAGTAGTATTTGTAGGAACGTAGAGAATAACAGGTCATAGGACCATTATTTCTCTGTTCTCCAATATTTGCAGATCAGATTACCAACCGGTCACTACACTATTTGAAGTATAAAATCTCTTTTTTCAATCTTTTGGTAGTGTGAGAAAACTAACTCGACAACCATCATATTTGTAATAATTAAACATTGGGAAGATCTTTTTCCGAAGCTTTAAGTTTTTGTGTTTTACTTTCATATATCAGCTGATGGTTGTAGAACTATAAAAATGCACATTATATTTTTAGGTGTAACTACAAAAGAAGGTATAAGAATTTATAAATCAATTGACTGTTGAATGTCCATCTCTTTTCTTCTCTTCAAGTGAGAATTCAACAACCTTTCCTGCTTCTTGGTGGCTAGTCACCATTAGTGTGTTTTGGTAAAGGCATAAAGCTTTTTGTTGGATCATGGATGACTGTTGACAGAAAGGTTATAACATTACATGTAGATAGGTAGAATTAAATAATATAATAATCCTTAAATTATTTGAGGGTGTTGCCTCAACAAGTTAAAAGGCAGTGGTATCACCGTAGCTGATTCCATAAAGCTGCAAATGAAGGCTTTCTTTGATTGTCGTGGGAAGTCAGACATAACCGTTTTATCTATATGAGTATGTTGTTTCTGTCACCTGCCTGTTATTTCTAGAGTTATAGTCTTGCCATAATAATTAAGAGGTGGGAGAAGTATCTTGTCTTGTGAAGTTATATTGATAAAGAACGCATCCTTTTAGTTAGTGTTGACCATCAAGATTTTGTCTTGACCTTTGCTGTATCACTTTGTATGAAAATAAACTTGTTCATCCTTTTTACATAGGGGATTATTCTGCTTATACTTTGTTGCTTTTTTATTCTTGACAGAGCAGTTGTTTTGGTTTAATAATGTAGGATATTTGGGATTCGGTGGCACTCGATATACTTCAGCAAGCATGTGGTATGCTCCCTTTAAATGTATATCTTTGGCAAATAGTTTCAGAACTTTCCACTAATTTGTTGTTTGTCATGGTTGCTTGCAAATTGTTGATAATCTGGATGTCGTTTTAGTCATTCATGAATTGTTTTAAGCATATTACTCTAAATCAGATCATGGAATGTTTATTTACTGCTTAGTAAACCATGGATCCTTAAACCTTGTTGTACCTGTTCCTCGGTTAACGTTATTGCTTATCAAATTACTCTTGGACATGTAGTTTTAACTCTGAATACAAGGCAAGGAAAGGAAAATCATTGTCTCTGGGAGTTTGAAAGTGGTGAATTAAGTTTGTTGAATCCTTTACTCATCGTTTATCGTATTTTCTCACAGATTGTTGAGACCTTCACCATTACCTTTCCTTCCACCACCATTTCTGGCCACAGAATCTTCACAAAGCATTTTGTTGCCTTGTGAGACTAATTGTTATTTTCTTCTAATCTCTCTTAAACTGCAAGAGTAACTAAGATTCTTAGAAGAACAAATAGTGGCTTATTTCTTGATCTTGTTCATAAGTGATCTTACTTAATCTATTGCTGTTTAAGTCCCATTAGAACTCTTGACAGGTATGTGATAGCAATTGTATAAAATAACATTTGGGCCTGTACATACCAATCAGTATTTATTAACTTGATGTAGCACCAATTGCATCTCGATACTGCTTGGTATATCAGGCAGTATATGGCGGTTTGTTTTCTGGTGTCTTATTTTTGTTCCTATCCAACAAGTTTTCTATTAATCCCAGACTGGATTTCTGAGAGGTGCATGTAGCTTACTGAGCACACTGTTTATGCCACTGTAATCTGTGCAGTAATCCATGTTCACATGACCAAACTGATCTTCATCACTATTTTAACATATTGATAAATTCATCATTTTGTATGATTAATTAATTTGTGATGTGTAGTTTATAATATCCTTATTTTTTTGCCAACATTCTTTAATGTTGAGTTATGGATAAACATCTGCTTGTCAATCCATAATCTAGACTACATGAACTTCGCCTTGTGTTCATCTGGAAATATAGGATTTACATTTGCACTTAATGAACCTCTAATTGGTTGATTTCTCAGTTACCTAAGCTCTGTCTAAAGTGTTTATTAATTCCTTGGAAGGATAAGTATCAGTAAATATTTTGTCATCTGGTTTCCCAGTAATTTACACTTAAATGTGTTTGTAATTTTTTTTTCCCTTGAAGTTGAAGTGAATATTTTACTTGTAATCTGATACTCATGGTGAATATTTTTCAGATCCTGCTGCAAGTGCCGACCTAGCTGTTTTTCTTATGCAAGAAGGACTTGCCCACTTGTTCCTCATAGGAAAGAGGTAAGTGATACTAAAAGTGAATGAATTGGTCTTAGGACTTCTGTAAATTAATTATTCAGTTTTGTTACTTAAACCACCAGTCAGAATATTTGTTATGAATACCTAATGTTAGAAGACAGCATTATACATCCCTTCTTATTGCTTTTTTGGCAGAAATTTTATAAGATGTTTTTTTTAATTACCTTTTTTGGTCTATTTTGTTGCAATTCACTGTTAGCAATTCGAGATGGATAGTGTTGGTACATGAAGCTTCCTTCCTAGTGGCTCATCCTAAATAAAACTATGTGAGCAATGTTTGAAAAGTCACCATGTATATGTGTTTCTTCTGCAGCTACAAAAGACTTTTGAAAATGCACCGTCGGTATTACTTGTATGCTCATGAGTTTTAAGCATTTTGACTAAGCTCACTGAGGCAGTATTTTTATTGTAATAAGACTTCATATGCTTTTGATTTGTTGAAATCATGATCTTTTTATCGAGGGCTTTTGCAGCCTAGGATTTTTCAGTCCTTGCTTTTTGTGTGGCTGCTGGGGATACAAAATGCTTTTTCTTTTTGTATGATAAGTTGGTACAGGACATTATCTGAGATTGTCTTAAATAAACAAAAAACCAAAGGAAAGGGGGGAAAATCATTGAATAATTGGTATAAACATTAAATCATACCTGTGGTTTCTTGGTGTATCCTCATTGAGTTGAGAGAGTTCAAACTTCTTGTTATCCTTCTTTTCCTTTTCTTCCCCTATTTCTCCTTTGTCATGTACCTTGAGGGGGATTTTGCCTCACCCGTTGGATTGATCATAAATACAGTGAGCTGTTTGATTGTCAAAATTGTTATTACAGGGACAGTAGGACGAGGATGTTTCATTTTAGGTAATACGACATGTGCAAGTAATTATATCTTGGATAAGTTGTGTAGGAATAGTTGTTCTGTATGTTTGTATGGCGAAAAATAACAAGGGACCTTTTGCTTTGTTATCCTCTTTTTAATAAGTGTGACGCCATCAAATTTGTCAAACAAGAACTGAAAAATCCCATACCTTTCAAGGGGTTCCTCACCATGACATCTAGGAATTTTGATAACTTTGATGGTTCTGAACTTGTTTTAGGTCGACAGTTCTGGCATCTAAAATATATTGGTATGCACCATTTCCAGCATCTGACTTGGCAGAGTGCCCTCACAATCATGTGTTGGGGAACAATAAAATAGAACTTGCAGGTGTTGCAACCAGCATTCACATGGGCTGCAGTATGTTTGATTTTGCACATAGGCTAAAAGTGAAATGCTCAGTGCAAGCAGTACATTGGTGCATGTCTGAAGCATCACTATAATGTGATGAAGCTGTATTGGTATTCTTGTCTGTTGTTTAGTCTTTTGCATGTGTGAGGCATCACTATAATGCTTTCTTCTGTACCATTCTTCTAGTTGTCCATATTCTTTTTTTTATCCCAAAAAAAGAAATCTGATTCCCAAATTTTTTAGTTGTTGGTAAACCCAATTGACTGCCAGAACAAGACCTATAAGCTAGAGAGTGGAGAGAGACACTAAGTTATTGATGCTTACACTCAAAGCAATAATCCTTCAGCATAGAACCATATCTTCTGATGTCATCATTAGATTCATGTGTTATTGCAAGTTAATAGTACGCTATTGACTAATGTAGATATATGGCCTCTCCCTCTCTCTCTCTGTGCACATGAATTACTCTTGTACCTTTATGCCTAACTAACCTGATGATTGATCTCCAAACAGCATAACTACAACTCGAGCTCGAATAGAGACCTCAATTCCTCGTAAGCATGGACCTGCAATTGCTGGTTATGAGTCGGTATGCTGTGTACCATTCAGTATGGTTGTCTGTAATTTGATGTCCATTTGATCAAAATTAAGCTAAATTATCCATTTTGTAGGCTCTGAAGAAGTTTTTTGAGAATGTTCTCCAAGTAAGTTTATTTCAGAAGATTTTTTTTTTTTTTTTTGCACTTTTGATATGTGTTCTTAAGCCACAAAAGAGAGAGAACTTCATGTAAAAGTCTAGACATTTAGCTTTTTGGCCTGATAAATTATGCATCTTTTATAGGCTTTTCTGAAGCACATTGACTTTAAAGTTGTTCGATGCGTCGTAATTGCAAGCCCAGGTTTCACAAAGGTCCAATCAACTGACTTTTCTAGAAAGAGATTTTTACGGAATCTGTTTATCATATCTGGTTACTTCATAATTCTGTTAAACTTCATTATTTGTTAGTAATTCCTACTTCAATTTGGTCTAAATTATATGGTTCTCTTAAAAAAATGTTAGCCTCTTCTGGATCATATATTTTTTGGTTGAAAGAAATCGAATAAAAAGATGAGTACAGATGATGGATGTGCTTGTTATATTACATCTTGCTGGTTCTGAAAGTTAATTGATTGCCAAAAAGGAGTTTAATGTGTTCTGCTTCAGTCTCGAGGTTCTTGGACCATCTTATTTGCTATTCTTTAGATGATATAGTTGCAGAAATTTATTTTTTTGTGGACAATATCAAGGATCTCATCATTCATTATGCCTTGATTATGATGCTTCAAGGTACCTGTTTACCTACTTCATCATGTGGAACAAGTACAATATAGATAAGAAAGGAGAAATAGAAAGTACTTTCTTATTGTCTACTATGATGACAGTAGAAAATTCCGACAAGTTCATTAAGAGATAAGTTTCATCATGAGATTAATTATTCCAATATAAACTAGTGGGTACTTATTTACCTCATGAATTAGCCTCTTTATCTATCATTATGCCTTGATTATGATGCTTAATCAGGGTACCTTGATTAACCTCATGAATTAGCCTCTTTATCTATCTTGCATGATCACTCTTGTGTAGGTCTAGATGGGTACCTTATTTGTTTACAGAAGTCTTGGACCAATAAGAACCCAATGACTTTTCATCTAGATAGGTGTTGATCAACAATCTTGCATCTCATCAAGTGTTGAGTGGTCAATGAAAGAATGAGTTATTACTTCAATTTTTTTGGCAAAGAATCATTGTGCTTTTCCTTGGTTGTAGACTCCAACAGTCACTGAATCAAATGTGCATGTGGAGCTGGTAACTGTTTTGTGACATTTTTTGTGTAACTTTCGTATTTGTCAAATTGATGAAATAAGTATTGATGAGTAGGTTCCCAAGATATCAAAGTAACATTAGCTAGAACGATGTTAACTAGCATGTCATTAGGCAAAATCATATTCTTCCTTTCTTGAGAGAGGCCATCCTTTGATATCATTTATGAGCCTCTTGTTGTAGAGCATTATGCGATGAAGCAAATCCTGTCTTTTTTGGAAGATAACTAATAATGAATGAGTACTGTTTTTTTGCTCATGTTATTAGTCTATGTTCAAAAAATTAATTAAACTCAAACCTATTATCTAGGACTTTACAAGAGCTGTATATTCCCATGGAACTATCAGTGTAGGTCCAATAAGGATTGTTCATGGTAATTTAGACTAGAATTGGCCCATATGGATCAAGGTCTTATCATACCTTGAGATCTTATTACACTCAACTGATGCCATAACCAGTGAGATGTGGAATTGTGCCACTAGAGATGGAAGTAGTGTTTATGATAAGTTAAAAATATTGTAAGATGTTACCAATCTATTGAAACTAAGGCCTGATGCTAACATGTGTTGGGGATAGTCTAGATTATTTAATCATTTAAAGTAGTTGAATCTTGTATCTCTGATTTTCTATGTTTCCTTTTGACTATTGCAAAAGTGAGTATTTTATTTTTGGAGTGCGCATTCAATGGTTATTTTCAATTCTATAAACAAATTCATTTTCAGTGTTTGAAAATTGGTACTGTTATTCAATCTTTGTAGTTTGTACCAATTTTAACATTAATAAAATTGTTGTTGACTCTTGTTGTTGACTGCATTGCAGGATCAGTTCCGTGACTATTTACTTTTAGAAGCAGAAAGAAGAGAGCTAAGACCAATAATAGAGAACAAATCACGCCTAATTCTTGCTCATTCGAACTCTGGATATAAGTGAGTTCCTAATTCTTATTGTCAGCTAGCCTATTATTTATTAGAGTTAACAGATAGTTGAATTGCTTACAGCAATTATGTTGATTTCTCAAACTATTTCATGAGTTCCTATTTTTATTCAGGATTAGTTTTCAAGTTTGTGGCATTAGGCTTTTTTGAGAATGTAAGCTAGCTTTTAACCTGGCATGTTAATCTGTTCTTAGTGGAGGCATCATCTTTTCTTTGTAATTGGAGTCATTTGCTGCCATATAAACAACTTTTCTCAAAATAGCTTATGCATAATTTTTTATTACTTGTTTAAGTATCATTTATGTGATAGTTCACTTTGCATGGAAACTTATAAACCATAGACCATATAATTGTCTTATTGGTTAAACCTTTACTAAATCCCACGTAGCATACCACATATGGTGGGTTCCATTATATTTTTGTTTGATAGGCCTTTAGTGATCCTAAATTTGGCAAGATTGAATGATAGACAGAATTCAGAAACAAGGATGCAACAGAACATGCTAGATGGATTCAATGGGAGCATTATGAACCCGCACTAGACCTGTGAGTTGAAACAGGAATAGTAGTGACATTAACGGAGCCAGTATGTCCTCCCCTTAGATTGGGCTGCTGGAGCTGGTTTAGGGGTACAATTGGTCTAGAGGCAAGCAATTAATCTCTGCATTTGTGAAGGCCCCACAATGCATGTACTCAACATACTCTGATTGATCAAGGAAAGGAACACTAGACTGTACGATCCTGTTGACAAACTTATAGCAAGCACCCATAATCTATTGATGCTGATCAGAAGAACGAGTGAAGGCTTCGCATGTGGTGCATCATGGACCAGCTTGAGATGTAACCTTACCTTGCATGCTTAGCAAATAATTTGTCTTTGTCCTTCATTGTCCTCAACACAAATTCAATCTTCAATTGTTGCAATCTCCAGCTCTTCTTCTTCTGTCTCTGTGTTTCTTGGGTATTGATAAACCCATCTAGGGTCTTTGTGCTATTAATCACCAGACATAAGAGCTGTAGTACTGCCAATAAAAAATTGGATAAGACCTGCTCCTGCATTGTAGTATGTTATTGGTAAGTATTTGGAGTCAAAACTGAGCTGAATAAGAGCTGCTCCTGCATTGTAGTATGTTGTTGGTAAGTATTTGGAGTCAAAACTGAGCTGAAGCATTTCGAGGTTGATACTTTGAGTCTTACACTGAGTGTAGAAATTGACCATTCACCACCGATGGGCGTTGTCCTCATGTAGCAACTCATCTTTTTAGAACCGTTGCAGTGCAACATAATGTCCAGGGAAACCTGGGTCACTTGTTGGACGTAGTCCGTTTCAGATTTCATATTTAAATCAAACGCCATTTTCATTTGTGTAATTTCAGAGTTGTCAAAATTGAATGATTCTTATCCAAGTGAGAACTAGAAGATTAAAGTCGACTTCAATTCAAAATGTAGAGATTGGCATTTTAAAGAAGTCAGAGAATTGCTTTTTTTTTTTCAACAATATTTACATCATCATAAGTTGTAGAGTTTCTGAGGTAGCAAATTGTCAACATTAAGTAGAATTGCCTTTCAGGATCCGACATAGCTTTATTCTTAATTCAAATAAATGATGCTGGATAGAATTGTCATCATTTGAATGCTCTAGTGTAAGTATTGCTTCCTTCAACTCTTAAATAAACTATTTTCGATATTACTTGATAACTTTACTCTTTTTTTTTCACCTTCTGGAGCAGACACAGTTTGAAGGAGGTGTTGGATGCCCCAACTGTAATGTCTTTGATAAAAGACACAAAAGCTGCGCAGGAGGTAATAATATGTTGAGAACTAGTACTAAATTTTTTTTCACTCTCTCTATTTTCCTGATAAGTACGCTGCGGTTTTTCAATAAAATTTTCATATTTTTCTTCTTCGAGATCTTTTATTGAATTTTTTTAATCTTTCAGGTCCGTGCTTTGAAAGACTTCTTCACTATGCTTTCAAATGTAAGCTTGCCCACTTGACTTATTGCTAGCATGGATATAAATCACGTATTTAAGAATGTCTCTATAGCTACAGGATCAAGGAACAAGGACTACATGATGGCCTTACATGGTCTTCAATCAAGGAGGGTTTTCCTGTAGATGAACACAATGTTGTCCTTAAAAACTAAGAATTAAAGGAGAAATATTGAGCATCTAACATGATAATTTCTGCTAAATATGTCATTAAAGTGTCTATATTTACATGCAGAGTAATTCTATTTATAATCATGCCTTTGTTATCCTGATTATGTGAACAAATATTATGCTAAATTTCTAAGCTCAGTAACATGCTTTCTTAATGCTGTTTGCACTAAATTATATTTTGATATTTGTTTTTGGAAGATTATGAAATAACAAGTATATTCAGGATACAGCACGCGCTTGTTATGGGCCAAAGCATGTTGAGATTGCACATGAGCGGATGGCCGTCCAAACTCTTCTGATCACAGATAGCCTTTTTAGGTAAAATTTATTTTCTTTACTCAGTTTACCATTATCCATTGGGACATTATTGCTTGTCGTTATTGGTATTGTTTATCATTATCAACTATTCATTGGAGTCAATGTCATGTCGACAATCTATCAATATAGAATTTTTGTATTATACAAATTATGATGATATAAAATCTATCACATTACATGCATAGGATTGTTAAATTTATGAAATAATCATTTGATACCGGGCCTTGTCAACTGTTAAGCTAAATAGTGACTTTTTGACAAGTTAATTAAGCAGATATGTGCAGAGCAAGGCAAGATTATTGTTGGGAAAATATTTAAATCTATCATTTTTATTAACCATATTTGATAAAAGAATAATATTGTCTTACCTGAGTAAAGAAGTTAAGTTTTTAAATTACTTGCGGTGTTACTCAGAGAAGCTTCAAGGTTATCAGGTAATTAGTGACTAGTCATTTCATCTAAACTGACTGTATGTCCTATAGATGTCAAAGTGTCAGTGGCTTCATTTGGAGTAGTTAGTGTAGCATCACTTTTTTGTGTCATTGACCTTGTTGTGTCGACTGCCAGCTATATAACTTGTTCTATCATGCTAACCCAATCATATTGATGGCATCAAATAGAGAACAAAGTTATAGAAATATGGAAACAGAAAGGGTAAGGACTGACCTCTTCTCTGAGGGTTTATGCTAGTGGCTGATTCCCAGCTTTTATATTGGTTGGAATCGAGGGAGGTTAGAGATCAAGTCTTGGTTCTGCTTTTGCGCCATGACTTGAGGCAGGAGAGGATTGGCTCAGTTCATGTTTGCATCGAGATGAATCGAGGAAGTTGAGGGGTTCAGGTTTATGTTCAGTATGAATAGGGAGTGGTCCGTGTAACATTGGTCCTTGTGATATATAACATTAAAAATGCTATTGAGAACGGTGCTGGCTAAAGTGTTTAGGCATCGGGCCAATATTCAATGTAGTAAACTGTCATATCATATATGTTTGTACTCTAGAATAGATCCAACCTGGACCATTGAATTTGAATCACCTCTGTGGATCGGTCATAAATGAACAATATATTAGATGGAACTAAACATAATAATCAGGTCCTTGAGTGCTTAGGGAACAGAGGAAATAAATAATCAGTGGTGATGAAATACATTTAGTAGGCAATTCGATTTGTTTCCCTCTTATTTGATAGTTCTTGAAACTTCTATTTTATGTTACTGTATATTGAGTTTGAGATTGCTCAATGTGTTATATATTTCTTGCTAAAGGTGCATCTATATCATTTTTTTTGTTCTCCAGAAATTCTGACATTGCCACGAGGCAAAAGTATGTTAAGTTAGTCGAATCAGTCAAGGATTCAGGTGGCACTGTGCATATTTTTTCTTCAATGCATGTATCTGGAGAACGTGAGTAATGATCTTTGTGGATATATGGGCTTTTATTTTTTCTGTGCCATATTTCTTTTCTTTTGTAAACAGCATTTCATTACATCATTCATCATTTTTGGGCTCATGCAGAACTGGCACAGTTGACGGGAGTTGCAGCTATACTACGCTTCCCCTTGCCAGATTTGGAGGACATTGAGATGTGAGAGAGGAGCTACTCGGGAGCATTTTGTTCCAAGTCCGCTCATTTACCGAGGCTGCTTCAATTTCCATCACCTTTCTGCCATAGATGTGCTATTGGACACAGTGGAATCCAAGGGTGTTATTATTCACCTGATGTATAGGGATGCTGTATTGCCGATATATATATATATATATATATATATATATATATATATATATATATATATATATATATATATATATATATATATATATATATATATATATATATATATATATAATATTGTAATGTTTAATTATACAAGCTTAATCATAACCGTGCGGCTCTCTTTATACATCATTTGGTGGTGATGTTTAAGCTATAAGAATAGCTGCTCGATCGTGTAAAGAAGAGCTAATCAGTAATTCTCGAGTGTAATTTTTGTTGGAATTTTCAGTTCTCGTGAATCCTCTCATTGCCTCTCTTGTCGCATTCTTTTTTTTTTCTTTTTTCTTTTTCTTTCACACGATGATAATATATCATCAAGAGTCAAATAAATAAATATTATTTTATTAATATATATAAATTATAAATATTTATTATAATTTATTTATTTATCAAAATACAAGTCAAAAGTAGTCATAAATTAATAAATCATAGTGATATCAATTCAAAAATAAAATTCAACTAATTTTATCTAACGATTGAGGATAATCTGCTCTTTATTGAAATCTGGTTTAATATTATTAAAAAATTATTCTAAAAATTAAAATTAAAATTAAAAATTTTAGTAATGTTGAGTAGGAATTCTTATAAATCAATTATAAAACAAATATATGTATAAAAGTTCACCATCTAATTGGTATATATCAAATATTCGAAAGAATGCTCCTCTCAATAGTATATATCAAGTATTCTTCCAAGTGTTTGGAAACGAGTGAAGACAAATCTATATTTTACTTTTAACAGTGGATGAATTGATGTCCCTCACTCTCCAAAGTGGAGACACTTCTTTCCGATAACACGGCTTGTTAATCCCTAAGGAAATCATTGTATTTACTTAGTAAAAAAATAAAATCATCTCATACTAATCATATTGATGAAATAATATATTAAAATATCTCAATCAATCCAATTGAGACCGATTTAATTATAACATAATTGAATCGATTTTTAAGCCTTATTTAATCGGTTTGAAACCATCTTATACTAGTATATTTTAAATTAGATTAAGTTTAATTTATGTTAAGCAAATTTAAATAAATTAAATCGATTCGGAATCATCTTGAATCGATCTAAACTAATTAAATCTAGTTTGATTCAATTAATATATGATCTCAAATCAAACAAAATAAGGACAGTCGGTTAAACTACATAACATATGGTTGAGTTAACTCGTGTACTAGTCATGTGCATTACATATGACTATGCATGTACCATTACAAATCGGGCCAATCATAACCCATGGACTAATTATGTATATTATATATAATTGCCCATGTTGGGTTGGATCGAGATAGCTTATGGACTAGGGCTTAGCCTATTGGCTGAGCCTAGTTTACGGGCTATGGCTTTACGAATTGATCTCAGTCCGAATACTAATCAATTCTTTCAATTTCAAATTATAATATCATCAAGTTATAATCAAAACATATAATCATTAATATTAAATTATTATATAATAAATAGTAATAAATTATAAAAAAATAAAATTATCTAAGAAAAGAAATAATAAATTTAATAAACTATTATATAAATTTAAAAGAAATTAAATATTACAACTAGCATCATACATATGCAAGAAAATTTTTTTAGAAACTCAATATAGCATAAATAATTATAATATATTATAATCTAAAAATAAAATTTTGAAATTTTTAAAGAAAACATCAAGATAAAAATTTTAGAAACTCTATATAGCATAAATAATTATAATATATTTTAATCGAAAAATAATTTTTTTTTAAAAAAAAATAGAAACTACTTTAGCATGAATAATTATAATATATTTTAATCTAAAAATAAAATTTTAAATACTTAAAAAAATATTTTTTAAAAAAAAAGATAGGAATGCAACATACAACTCATCGCGCCACTTAGTAATTAACAAATGAAAGGAATCCTCTCCTTAAATTAGAGAAAGTGAACCTAAGGTAATAATTTTTTTAAAATTTTAGTATTTATTTAATCTTTATTTTTAGTTTAATTTATAGACAAAAATAACATCATCCGAATACTTAGTTCCTAAATTTTATTAGAAATAAAATAATTATGCTTAATGTTGATCTCATCAAGAATTGTGGATTGCATCCACAAAAAGTTGCTCGCAATCAGCCCAAAAGAAGGGATTGGGTTCGGAGGCACGTGCACCGTGAGATGGAAACTTGCGTGGAACGCCGACATGCAATATAGCTAAGCTTCTCTAAGTATCTTTCACTTCATTTTTTTAATTATTAAATTAAGATCGTATCGATGTCAATTTAAAGTTAGGAAAAGAAAAGTCTTTCTCACTCATCTCCTCTCCCCTCGGTCATCCCTCCCCACGACCCCTCCTCCTCCTTCCTACATTCCATAATTTCTCAATTAATTGCTTCTCTCTCAACTTTTGTCGCCATACTCCTCTTCTTAGTTATCTTCCTTTCTTGTTGGGCCAGCGTGTTTTTGGTCAGATCGCTTTCTCGATTTCTATAATAGCCCTCGTATAATCAAAATATTTAATATATATATAAATTAGTTATAAATTATCTCATATAATTAGTGATTTTTAATATCTCGATCTTTATATTTTCAATAAAAATATCATAGTATTTAATGGCAAATTGAAATGAGATAAAAGCAGTATGTGTTTAATGGTAAACTATATGATATTTTTATAAAGTTGATGATGTAAGTAGAAATTAGATTAAATATTTTATTTTCATAAATTTAAAATTTTAATATAATTAACTATATATATATATATATTAAAAGAGGCGTGATAGGGAATACTTCGTCGAGGAAACGTTGGAATTGCAGGGGGGAAGGAGGGAATTGGATTCTTGAAGGCGATGCAACCGCCTACCCTGCTGTCTCTCACCATCGACTCCGCCCTCCGCCACATCGCTCACATCGCCGATCTCTCCGCCATCCCTGACCCCATCGTCCTCGAGCTCTTCTGGGTAACTCTCCTCTCTTTCTTTGCCCCCTCGGCATCGATCTCATCACTAGGGTTTCTTGATCTGTCCGTCCACTACAGTTTCCTCTCTCTCTCTCTCTCTCTCTCTCTCTCTCTCTCTCTCTCTCTCTCTCTCTCTCTCTCTCTCTCTCTAGATGGATTTCATGATTAGAGTTTCTTGATCTTGCCGGCAGTTGGGGTTCTCGTAGGCGGATTTGTGTTCGACATACGGAGACCCGAATACGTGAGATTCTGATGGACGTCGATCTGCTTTTCATGTTTGATTTTGTTGATCTATAGGTTGTTGGGCTCCTCCTTAACCAAGTAATAGTTCATCGGTTCGTTCTGTGTTGGAATTTTCGAGTTGCGAGCATTATATGATTGTTGGTTACAAAGACATTTAGGAGAGTTCACTGGAGGAGGGGGACCAACATCCAACTTGATCTAATTGGAGGTTGAGGTGGGAGCTAGGAGGAAGAGAAGGAAAAATGCAGAAGACAGTGGGGAGAGATAATGATTAAGAAGAGGATTTAAAAGCTTCGGACTTGATTTCCATGACTCTGAATCGGTAGATTCCAACACAGTATTTCACAGTTGGTTTGTGCCACTGGTAATTGGGTGGCTCAAACCTGTATGTACCTCCCGATACAAGTTTGTTTCTTCCAATATTAGTGTTCATCTTTGAAAACTTCCTTTCCTTAGGTTGATTGGATGTCACTTGATAAAATTATGACACTATCACTCTGACTCGCAGCCATGCAATTTATTGACTGATAGCCTTGTAGTATCATAGGGTTTTCTTTGTATACTGTTCATGTCCTAGTTCTATGTTTTTATGATTTTATTCAAGTAAACCTAGCATTCCTTAGATTAAAGTTAAACCACAAAAAGATGAAAGATGCTAAACCAAACTTGTTATTTTGTGCCTGCAAGTGCAATGTCACGCACACATCTCTTGTCCTATTACTATTGAGTTAGTTTGTTTAATCTTCTAACGCGAACCCTTTGGCTCAGATAGTTCATGCATCTTTGCCTCTTTAAGCATGTACACATCTGACATGACCAATTTTAATTGGACAGAAAACCTTGCAGGCAGGAAAGCTGACGGAGAAGGTGTTGAAGCTATTCATGGCAACTGGCAATGAAGATATTCTATCCTTTGTTCATCGCCTTAATATTAAACCAATCCTTACCCCCGTCCTTCCGACCAGTAAGAATCATGCAATTTACTTTCGGTTTATGCCTGAATTGTAAAATATAATAAGCATTTCACTTTCATAATTCATGTCACAGGGTGCTCCGAGAAATTCTAGATCACACAATGTTCTTTTTTTGCATTTAGATTTTTTCATGGTGTCCTAAAAGAGTTGATGTTAACATGGTGATTGCTGGCGCTTCAACCCTAACCTCACTGCTTCTCTGATAATGGAAGGAAGGTTATGCTCGTTTTCTCTCGATCATTATAGAAGATCCCGACATGGATGGCCTAAAAATCTTCACTGCTTTTCTGGTGATAAATATCAAGGTCTTGCTCATTTCTTTTGATGACTACAGAAGACCCTGACAAGGAATGCCTCCAAATCCCAAGGTGCCACACCGGTTCTGACATGGAACAATTGCATTTGTCACTGTAAAGAATTGTCTACCCACAATTGTCTTTTGGCACATCACACAGCCAATGTACAGACATCCACCACATAATTCTTGTGCAACACAGTCTATGAGCCATATCTGAAGATTTGATCTGTGGATATCATTCGGTTGGGGGATATCTGAATGCATGGTATCCTGCAGAGTGAACTTGAATATTATTGACTATGGTGCTGCAACTAAGATTGTGACTATGGTATCCTGCGGCTTGTGGCTTGGGATGCCATGTCGACTGTTCCATGGAGGGTGATGGTGCCAGTTTCATGGCATCAATGTTGCTCAACGGGAAGGTCATGGGGCGTGCATTGTGTCCGGGACTGTGTTTGACAGGCATAGGAAGGAAGCTGGCACAAGAACGCGGAGAATATATGATATGGGCATAGCAGCATAAGGTGATCTTCATTTGGAACTTGAAATGAAGAGTGAGATGCCATTAGGGGGTTGACACATGGAGTGATGCAGACAGAATGGGAAGAGGGCCGAAGCCAATAAATGAAGTTGTGTGGCTTATTCCTACCAGTGAGGCTCCACAGGATGTCAGTCACAGCATATCTTATCATGATGGTTTAGATGCAGAGGTGGTGCAAGTGTTGCAAGCTCCGGATCTCAACTGTCGAGGGTCATAAGGTCGATTGGGTACCTTCCTGTCTCCTCTTCTGAGTTATCTGCTGGTCTTTTTACTGCCACAAAATGAATGTGGTTGTGTTCCTCTAAGAACACTTAGTTACTTGAGAATGGATTTATGAAGTAGATTCTTCATTTGTATTAGCAACTCCTGCATGTCATGAATGGCCAACTGTGCCAAAGCTATTATTGTCCCTTGGGGGGGTTCGCATGCAGTGTCCGCTCCACAATCTTGGCGGAGTCCCCCACCAAGTAGAAGTGCAGGTCGGTGCATATGGTTGTGTGTGTGTGTGTAGCCTTTGTTGCATATTGTGATCAATCGATCATGAATATAGTGTTTTCATGCTATTTCTCATGTTATTTTCTTTTTTAATGTTTCCATGGACTTAGGGCTTTGATGTAATGTGATTTCTCATGATCATCCTTTGTGGTGGGGTTGCGCTTGTATCGTTGGCCATCCTTTTTGCACACGTGCTTTTCCTCGGCAGTGGATGCCAAGTCGGGCAGGCTGAAGATTGTATAGCAACGACGCCTGCACGGAAAAAATGTATCGCACGTGTCTGTGCTAGCATCATACAACAACTCGTATTGGCTTCTACAGAAACATCATCTTTAGTTAAATGAAAAGAATTAAAAATTCTGTTACAAATCAAACGTATGATATCCCCTTGTAAGAAGAACATTTGAGCATATGGAGACCTAAAAATCATTAGTGTCACAAAACATTTGAGCTAATGGAATCAAAAACTCAAACGTATGATATCCCCTTATAACAACAACACAGTCATGAGTAATTATAACATTTTACAAAATCTGACCGATTTCATTGCAGCATTGACACCGATGTGACGGGAACCGTATCTACTCGTCGGAGGCAAGGAAAAAAGAAAATTTTATAGCGTGAAGAGAGAGAGAGAGAGAGAGAGAGGGTGGTGGAACTGCTCCCGCACTTGTGTGCGTGACACATCCTCTTGCGTCCTAAAGCACATCTGCACCCAGTAACTCACCGAGTTCGATATTTTGTATGCCCAATAGAAGTGTAAGTAGCAATTGCCTAGCCCCGAGGTTACATGCGGAGAACAAAAAGCTGTAAAACTCCTATCAAGAGTTCCAAATAGGCATGCATAGATAAAGGAACCCAAACCTATCAAGAGCTTCAAAGACAAAGCATTATTACTCTATTGATCGACCACAAGGATTTCTGGGGCAAGGGAGTACTTTATGGTGTGAAGTGTCTACTTGAGTTTCATTTTCATTGGTCCAAATTACATGTGCCTGATGCAGGTTGGAGATATGGAGAAGCTAGGGACATCAGAGTCCTTCAAAGTAAAGCAAGCTGTGGTTTTGTCGGCAACCGAGATGATCCTGAGGGTTGATGAGGTCATATAACTTGTGCTCACGCACTTCCTTTAGCCGAGTTTTTAGATCAGTATGCATCAACTGCCATAGTCCAAGTGGCACTTTGGTTATCCGTTTTGTGAGGGATGAGTTAGTATGGCAACACTTTTTCTCCAGTTTGCACATTTTGTGACATCGAGTTTACAGATAGGATTAGCGATAGCGCCGTAATCACAGAGCATTGTTAGCCGATCGAATTGTCGGAGGTGGACCAGTTAATCTGGAAAAGATCTTTTTAGGTCTGTTCAGTGACTTGCGTGCACTATGAAGCTTGATTTTGTGATGTCCAATTCTTGTTGGCTGTGGAAAGTTAACGCAGCCGAGACGTCTATGTCACCTGACAAGCAAAAGTTTGCTCGATGAACCAACCGTTCGTTCAAGCTGCTGCACCAAATGGACTGCTCCAGCTTATCAAGTTTGTGCTATCACGCTTACGTTCCACAAATGTGGTTGTTGTTTGATTTCGTGCAGTTTCTTTTATGAATTCTGCATCATTATTCCGTACATTATCCTCACCTTTTGATGGAAATTACTTGACGAGTTCGACATCGGAATGAATGACACCTGACCTGCACACTTTTTTCTGTCTTTCTTTTGCTTGCTGGAAGTCAAACGAGCCTTGGTTTGGACGAGTCCTCGACTTCCAGAAAATGGAAACACACGGTGATGCTTCTTCTCTTTTCCTTCTTTCCCCTCTTTAGTTCTTTTGATTATAGAGATCATGCAAGAGTGCATCAGTCATGCAGCTTTTATCTACATCGCACAATTTTTCTGGCGTTCCTCAGCGGTAGATCTTTCTTCATCTGCTTAGATATTTTGTGAGAGAGATATCAAGGAGTTAGAAAGATGGGTGTTCGTCTAACCTTGGCCGGCTTCTCATTGGTAGATCTTTCCGTAGCTGCTTGGATATTTACAAGAAACGATGGAAAAGTTGGAAAGGTAGACGTTTGTCCGATTCCTCCCTCATCTGAATCCAATTCAACGGTGAAAGTTATGATGGTGATGCAATATTCCGCATCCCATTCAACCCATTGGTTCGAAAATTCCACCTCGTTTTCCCTCTCTCTCTCTCTCTCTCTCTCTCTCTCTCTCACATAGATGGCTCAATGATCTCAAGGACAAAGAACAGGTTTCTTTCTTTCTTTATTTTGTTGGTGATAGAGCCAGCGTATCACGTGCAGTTTAGGGTTGGTTTCAAGTCTGACCGCTTCCCGGATCAATTTTGGGTCACATCAAGGATTTTTGTGGCCATATAAATTTATTTCTATCACATGTAGAATCTATTACTTTTTCTCCAAATCCACAAATAAAATACATGTAGAATCTATTATTATAATATTTATTTTTTTATTGAATAATAAAAATTATATATATAGTGATTTTTCGAAAAATGTCTCCCCTCTGTTGGACTTTTCTAAGAAGGCACCCTCTCTTTTTATATTTTCCTCTCACTAAAAAAAATCGCATATATATATATATATATAGAGAGAGAAAGAGAGAGAGAGGGAGAGAGAGAGAGAGAGAGAGAGAGGTGGCAATTCTTGGTCGTCTTACAAAGTCTGCTCCTCTCAACACGTGGCCGCAAGTCTATGGCCTAACAAAATATCACGTGCGTTGTTTCGTGCACCCACGATCCACCGACCGTCCACATGCCCTCAAAATAACAAAAAAGTATTCTGTAAATATCATATTTTTCTAGCAGAATTAATTTCTTCAATACAATTCACGATATATAAGTTAATGAATGACTGAAACAGTATAAATTATATATTTTGTAATGTTTTCATCGTCATAATAATATTTTAAAGGAATCACTCTCAATTAGAAGAGGGATATAATGTCTAAATTTTTGGGTTATAGAAAAAGAATAATTCATGTGTGTGTGTATATATATATATATATATATATATATAATATATATATAAAAAAGGAAAAAAGATCATCTTCCCCGGTTTGCGTGCTCGCTGTTGATCGGACGGTCGGCGCTGGTGCAGTAGATATCGCCTCCGACATACCGGGACGTGCCGTTCCCGTGGGCGGTGCTCCGACGTGATCTGTTACCCTTTTTGTTCTCTTTTGACCACATTTTTTTACTTCAAATATTGAAATAGTAAAACCTTTTTTTTATTTCCTTTTTATTTTTACGGTAAAGGCTGCCCCCTTCCTTCGCACTTCCACGCGCGCCACCGCTCCTGTTAAAATGGCTACCTTACGCTCTCTCTCTCTCTCTCTCCCTTCTCCGCTATATTTATTCCCCTTCCTTGCTTTGTAAAGCGATCGCTGCAGTTTTAGCTTGGCGTTTCTTCTTTGGTGACTCGGCTATGTGTGTCATGAATGCAACGGGTTCAATGGGGCTGGCCGTCGCCGTGAGGCCCTGCTGCCGCCTAATTGCCGCTCAGATCCTCCCGAGATGCCCCCACCAACACGGCCGCCGTATCGCCGCCCTCCCCTTCTTCCCCAGATGCTCCCGCGGCCGCCGCCTCTTCTCCCGGTGCCCCTGCCCCCTCCCGCCCCGCCGATCCGCCGCCGCGTGGGTACGCGCCGCCGTCGCCCCCGCGAGGGACGGGGCCGCGGTCTCCGACCCCCGCCGCCTCTCGACCTCGGTACGGCCCGGGCCCGTGCCCGGCGGGGACAAGGACTTCGGACGGATCTTCGTCCAGGGCCTCGCGGCCGTGAAGCCCCTCGTGATCGACAGCGGGGAGCAGCCGCCTGCGGTGGAGGGGGAGAAGGCGAAGAAGGAAGCGGTGGAGGAGGAGGAGGAGGAGGACCGGTCGGAGGTGGCTAAGGCCCGGTTACAGTCGGAGTCGGAGAAGGAGGCGTGGAGGCTGTTGAAGAATGCGGTGGTGACGTACTGTGGGAGCCCTGTGGGGACGTTGGCGGCGATCGATCCCGCGGTGGAGCCACTCAATTACGACCAGGTCTTCATTCGCGACTTTGTGCCCTCGGCCCTCGCCTTCCTCCTCAAGGGGGAGATGGAGATCGTGCGGAATTTCCTCCTCCACACCTTGCATTTGCAGGTAACGCGGATCAAAATCTCATCGTTCTTCTGTTGTCTATTACCAATTGTTTTGTAGATCTCTTGGTGGAAATCTATTACATTCCAACAAGTTTCTTGGTGATTTCGGATAATAACCAGTTTCATGGCTCTTTACGTCTGGCTTCATCAAAAGCTGCCTCACAAAAATATGGAAATGGTTAATGTTGATGCTGGTTCTTAGTTAGTTGATTTTGTTTTTTGGCACCTCCAAAACATTGCTCCTTTAGTAACATGCTCTTTCTTGGCTGCAATCTGTTGATGGAATCTACTGAATTTTGGAGTGTTTTTGGATGTTTACTATTGGATCTGTTGGCGTTGTTTGATCTGCTGGTTTTGGTTGATGATGTTCGGACCATAATTTATATGTCCTGCCTATGCTTTAGATCTGAGTATCCTTTATTTTCAGCTATCATAAATCTTCTTCGGGTATAATCTCATTAATATTGCTTTAACAAAATTGATCTCAAGTTCACCACTTGCTCAAAGGAAGAAAATTTTCAAATTTGTCGAGGGTTTCATTTCAAATTTAGTGTTTTATTTGGATTTACTTTGTACCTTTTTACATATTTTTACTAATCAGAAGCATCAGATGTACAAGACAAAAACTAACTGTTACTGCAATTGTAGATTTTTTTTTTTTCTGGTCTAAAAAATCGATTCGTCCTACCAGAGGTTCTTCTGGTCATTCGTGCATTTCTCAGATGCTTTTCCATGAGAGTCATGAGCCTTTGTGATGAAATATCTTGATTCGTTGTGTCGTCAATACTAACTGTGCTGATTGGCTTTGGTTTATTTTCCAGACTAAATCAAGTCAATGTTCTTCCAATTTCATATTGGTAAAAATTTAATGAATCAAAAGTTATATGACAAAATGATGACAGAAAGATTCTTCTATGGGCTTCTTGAAGCATACAACTTGTGGTTCATTGCCTACACTTTCTTTTTTCTGCATGTTGAACTTAAACATATATAGACAATGCTTTCTGATTAAAATTTTAATGCAATGATCTTACATAAATTTGTTACTATCTCTTTCATCAATTGAATGCTACATGAAATAATTTTGGTTGTTTTGTTTTTTGATGTGCAGAGTTGGGAAAAGACTGTGGATTGCTACAGCCCTGGACAAGGGCTGATGCCAGCAAGCTTCAAGGTTAGAAGTGTTGCTCAGGGAAGCAATGGTGAAGTTGAGGAGTTCTTGGACCCTGATTTTGGTGAATCGGCCATCGGACGTGTTGCTCCAGTAGATTCTGGTGGGCATCTTATTAAGATTTCTGGAGTTGTTTGTTTTCTCATTGAAGTAGTTTTAGGAATGGGTCTAATAGTGACTATTGGTAGGGTGTCTAATTCATGCCTTTCTTTGGCAGGATTATGGTGGATCATCTTGCTAAGAGCTTATGGAAAGATTAGTGGTGACTATGCATTGCAAGAGAGAATCGATGTGCAAACTGGCATCAAACTGATCTTGAACTTATGCTTGTCTGATGGGTTTGACATGTTCCCTACGCTGCTTGTCACTGATGGCTCTTGCATGATAGATCGAAGAATGGGTATCCATGGGCATCCTCTTGAGATCCAAGTAAGCGGAGTCTGATGCGACATTTTTTCTTTAATAATAGTTTAGTGCTTACACATTTGTTGCTTAAAGCTGTTATATGCTGTATTATCTGAGCAAGTTGGAGGCTCACTTTCAAGTTACCTATCAGATTTAGGTTTGTAATAGTTAATTGTCGTATTTGTGGTATCGTAGTTGACATGGGCAGGGTAACTACACATAGGATGCATTTTATCCTGAATGTCATTCCTGAACTTGCTTTGTAGGTTTGTTTGAAAGGCAAATTTATGTTGTGCTCTTCCTGACACTCGGTATTTTCTTTCTTGTTTTGAATTCCACTATCAAAACCAAGATACTATAACAAACAGGTTTTTCTAGTGCTTTTGTACTTTAATCTCTGAAAGATCCTTGTAAATAGCAAAATAATTAATGTTTTAGTCCTCCTATGATCACTTGCATGCTAGTATTCAAGCGATTACCATTCTGAATTCCTATGAGGTTTCAAAAATTTGCCTTAGTTTTACTTGTTTGCTGGTCGAGTTGTTCTTTGAGCTGGGGCATTTCTGGACATTCAATGAATCAAATTGTTTGATATGATTACTATATATTTACATCAGAAAGAGATCTATCACGTGTTTAACAAGTTATGGTATACAGGCTCTATTCTACTGTGCTCTGCGTTGCTCACGTGAAATGATTGTTGCCAGTGATGGATCAAAAAACGTATTGCGTGCTATCAATAACAGACTGAGTGCATTATCATTCCACATCAGAGAGTACTATTGGGCGGATATGAAGAAGGTCAATGAGATTTATCGTTATAAGACTGAAGAATATTCTCAAGACGCTATTAACAAGTTCAACATCTATCCTGAGCAAATTCCTGGTTGGCTAGTGGACTGGATTCCTGAAAAGGGTGGCTACTTTATTGGGAACCTTCAACCAGCTCACATGGATTTTAGGTTCTTTTCGCTTGGTAATTTATGGACCATCATTTCATCTTTAGCCACTCCAAAACAAGCTGAGGGCATTCTTGATCTCATTGAAGACAAATGGGATGACCTTGTTGGGAATATGCCTTTGAAGATATGTTATCCTGCCTTAGAAAACGAAGAATGGCGCATAACCACTGGAAGTGATCCGAAGAATACGTAAGTATTTACACTCAGCATGGTGTTTTTTTTTTAATATTAATAATGTGATATTAGTAGGTGTTTATGTTGAGTCAACTATAGAAGTCCATCCACAATGTGAAGTAAAATTTCCACATCAGCTAAAACTATTTTAGAATTAAGTTATGGTCCTTCCTTTTTTTGGGCAATTTCCCCCCTATCTTCTGAGAAATTGAGATGAATCTTTCGTGTTGACCGTGATAAATAATATAACCAAAGATAGCATGATATTGATAATTGTTTTTGTTGTATTTTCTGTTCTGAGAAATTTCCAATTGAGGTTACAACTGTGGAAGTCAAATCAGTGATTGCTAATTAATAAGCATTTGCACTACCTCAAACCTTGTTTTATAACATGTCATCCCACTCTCACGTTTCAGCTTAATCTTTTATTTAGTTTCTTTTAAACCATGCTCCATCTTGGAAAGATGTTGCAATCTTATTCTGTGGAAAGCCATACACTAGTGAACATAATGTTACTCAGAAACTGGCACTTGATGACCATGAGGGATTTGGATGTACGCTAATAGATCGATTAGTGGCAGTAATCACGTGGGTTTTCTTGCCACACTTACCTACCTAGGCGACGGTACTGGATAGTTTGGAAATATGCACTTTTTATCAATGAACGGTATTTTGCGATACTTATGGAGAACAATATGAAATATTGGCTAACTTATCCAAACCAGACACATATTAAATTGTTTGCATTTCTGGATAATCTATATTGTTGAACTCAAGAAAAATATGTTACCCTCATGGGAAGATAACCTAAGATATATCTGCAAGTTAGTTGGCTGACTTTTCTCTTTTCTATTGGCTAACAAAAACAAAAGAACAGAAAGTTGTAGGTTTCTTTTTGTCAATTCTCTCTTTGTAACAATAATAACTTGTTTTGCAGGCCTTGGTCATATCATAATGGTGGATCATGGCCTACTCTGTTATGGCAGGTATTGTAGCCTTAACATGGAGCACTCTCGTACTCTCTATTCCTTCCAAGCATTTTACTTGACCAAATATTCTGATGTTTCAGTTCACGTTGGCTTGCATCAAAATGGGTCGACCTGAATCTGCCCGAAAGGCAATTGCCATAGCTGAGAACCACCTTTCAAATGACAGGTGGCCTGAATATTATGATACCCCAACTGGAAGATTTATTGGAAAGCAGTCTCGGCTTTATCAGACATGGACAATTGCTGGGTTCCTGGCATCAAAGTTGCTGCTTGAGAATCCAGAGCTGGCTTCCATACTAACATTTGAGGAAGACCTCGAGCTTCTGGAGGGCTGTGCGTGCAGCCTGGCTAAGAGTCCTCGTATCAAATGCTCCCGCCGTGCTGCCAAATCACACATCTTCGTATAACTACATCAAGATTTTTTCTTCATTTTTTTTAATCGCCATACTGCATGTGTAGAAAGAAATAATAAATGGAAGGGATCATCCTCCGCACTTGCAGAGATCGGAGCCCTTCTTGTTTAGATAAAGACACGATTTATTTGCCCGCTTGTCCCATGGGGTATGCTCATTATTTTTGTTGAGCTACCACTGATGGTGACTGTGGCCTAATGGTACCCAGTGTTGGGCTATGTAACAGGAAGTCAATATGTATATTATTGATGACACATTGATTCACCACTGCTACCTGACATCGAATTTGATGGTGATTAAGATTTGTTTCTAAAAGCATAGTGTTGTTGTTTATTGGGTGGTTTCAACTTAAAATTTGTAGTTGTGTGCTTATACCCCTTAATTAATCCTGCAAAGTAGGTTTGTGACTCCTACCAAGAAATGATAGAACAGGTTCTGAACTACGAAATCCATTGGAATGATACAGAGAGAATAGCTGAGTTGTGCAGCTCTTTCTGTCGTCTTCCATGTGTATGCCAACTTACCAAGTGGTACATATGAAGTACATGCAATCCTACATATTTCTAGCCACTCAACTTAAATATCTAGCATGAGCTATCCGAAGAAGAGGAGTGCTAAAACAGAAGCAGCAGCATCAACCAGAAAAAGGACCTATTAGCCATGAAAAAAGACTTATTTCTCATATATATGTTTGGAATGACATTGTCTTGTTTCAGAGGTAAACCATCTAATCATGTACACTGCATGAGTCCCATTTTTATCCCAGCTTGATATTATCAAGCACTTTTGACAAAAGTTTACTGCCCAAAGATTAAGATCACTCAACCGTCAATTTATCCACGTGGACAAAGATCCAAAGCAGATAATCGTTTATTTTTTTCTTGCAAAATAATCATAAATTTTATTTTTATCCTTTTCAATCATATATAAAAGTTCATTTTCAATAGAGATACTACTCACGTCTATATTCATGTTAGATAATTCTGAATATACGGATCCAAATCATATTGGACTAATCAGGACGTCAACGATATTTTTTTCGTAACAATCATAAAATAATATGATAAGAGTAAGATTTGTCGGATAAGATTTGCCCAATCGCCTTTATAAAAGATAAAGAGGGGAGAGGGGAGCTTAATTCGGTTTAATTTAATTTTGGACTAGTTCGGGCTGATTTTAAACTATTTGGTTTGGTTAGAAAATTTTATTCTAAAACCGAACCTAAAGCCGAATTGAACCGGGCAGTCGGAACTAAGCCGAACCGCTTCCTTTCATGTGGATCGAAGGCCTCCGGGTAACCAGAGCGGCCTGTTAAGTGCGCCTGTTTCGCATGCGCCTCTTTTACGGTTCCATCTCCCCTGCCTTCGGAGCGTTCGCGATCGAGATTGCGATCGCCAACAGTGGCGGAGAACCCCTCTTGAGGCCCCTCGCAGTCGGAATCGAAGCTTTATGGTGGATTCCCTAGCGAACTAGATGAGCTCGTCCGAATCCCCTTATGGAGTCCTCCCGACCGACCTCGTCATACAGATCCTCGCGCGGCTGCCCGTCTATTCCCTCTTCCGATGCAGGTCCGTCTGCAAGCTGTGGAATCGATTGCCCTGTGAGAAGCACTTCGTCGACCTCTACTTCCGGATCGGCCCCAAAGACCCCATCTTGCTATTGGAATTCCCCGAGTCCAGCGCCTTCCTCTCGGTCGACCGATTTCGAGGGGTCTCGGCCTTCTCCCTGGGATTCGTGAACGATAAGGTCAAGATCAGGGCCTCCTGCAATGGCTTGCTGTGCTGCTCCAGCGTTCGGAATCGTGGCGTTTACTACGTCTGCAATCCGGTCACCCGAGAGTTCCGTGTGCTGCCGAGAGCGAGGGAGAGGCCCCTCACTCGGTGCCAACCGGAGTACGAGGCTACCCTCGTCGGCTTGGCGTTTGATCCCGTCTCTTGGAAGTTTAATGTTGTTCTTGCTGGATTCCATCGGTTTTTTGGTCACCGGCCTCATGGCGAGTTCGTCTGCCAGGTGTTCGATTCGGAAACCAATTCTTGGAGTCGATCGGTTTCGTTGATGCACGATGAGTTCACCCACATGAATCGCTGCCAAGTTGTGTTTTCTTGTGGCTTACTGCATTGGTTGACGCATAGCTGTTCTTATGTGCTTGCTTTTGATTTGAAAAGTGGAGTTTGGGGGAAAATCTTGCTGCCGGATGAAGTGCTGATGACAAGGTCTGGATCCCGGGTTTATCTTCTGGAGCTGGAAGGCTCGGTGTCGGTGGTTCAGATAACTGGGGTTTGGATGAGCATATGGGTTTTAAGAAATCATGACACTGAGCAGTGGACTTTGGTTGATAGAGTGCATCTCCGGTGCATCAGTGCGTTTGCTGCAAGCATATTTCCCGTGAGCCAGTCGAGAGATGTCATCTTCATGGCAACACAGAAGAAGATTTTGATATACAACTTGAAGGGCAAGGTGTGGAAGGAGGTGTACGGTGCAAATGGAACTGTGACATATCCACTGTGGTTTTCAGCTTATGGTTTCAGGAGCACACTTTTTCCTTGTCATCTTTAAGGTTTGGAGTATTCAAAGTGGTTTACATGAGTTGTAATTCCTTTTTACTCAACTGTATGTTATGTACATAAAAGAAAGACAAGTCCTAAAAGGTTTGATGTATATAAATAATTGCTGAATCGTTTGTCTTTGTTTTGAATGTTTATCATTGTCCTAACAAATTTTAGCTCTACACGTTTATCATTGCATGTTTATCTTTCTCCGGATAGTTCATGATGAGATTGGTTTTTCTACCTAATACTCAAATCAACCAACTTGTGAGGTCCATGCGGATTTTATAAATTTAGGATAACCATTATTTTAACAATTTTCTCATTTGGTGTTTGTTCATCAAATATTTTCCTAAGTTTCCTTCATAGGATCATATATATGTACATGTATATATGTATGTATACACGTATACATATATATACATGTATATATATATATATATATATATGCATGTTAAGAAATTTAATTTTTAAGAAATATGCCAACATATTGTTTATTCTTTATTTCTTCATATTGCATTTATAAGCTCACCTGTGTTAATTATTCGTTTCTCACTCACGTATCTTGTTGTTTTGCCTATCAAGAAAAGTGGAGAAAATGATTTAGCTTGGATATAATAAATAATTAAAAGGCTTTTCTGAGTTGTTTTTAGGTCCTTCCTGGTGCTAGAAGTACATAAGATCCTTATCGTGCGTACAAAATTTGAGACTAGCACACATCAAACTTTTATCTGTATTCTTGCAGTATCAAAAAATGTCTCTTTCTTGAAGTATTAACAAGTTTGAGCGTCTTTTGTTGTGTAATCAGCAACCAGATTATGCCATGTGCTTGGTCAATATTGAGTTTCTCTTACTAATCAACAAGTGATACGCATGACATATTATTGCCCAGAGATTGTCACACAAGGCATAGTCATCACCCATATGGTATTGCTCTTCGTCATTGATATTTAAGATTCCGTATAGCCATTATATTGACTTCATTTCTTTTCTTACATTGCTTGTGCTTCATCATGTATAAAAAGCTTGTGTTCATTGAATTGGATGTGTGCAGTTATAGGAATAGAATAAGGATTTCATTTGGCATAACTCTAATAATGGATAAAATGAGCTAGATGTCTAAGATGATATAAGTATGTTTGAAGGAGACATCTATCGGTTGTTATATTATGGTTCAATATAACCAAGTATTAGTGGTACAAGAAGTCAGACTTGAAAAGATCTTGTTATATATAAATATTCTTGATTTATTTAAGGATATTGCCTTGTATAGAATTCAATAGTCGGAAATCATCCATGTAGCTGACCCCAATATTTAGGACATTATGACTTGGTAGTATACACTGCTTCTCTTGCATTCATAGATACTCTTACATTACCTTTCTAAGCTTTGGTGAACATTTTGGCCCATGTAAATTTCAAACTATAAAGCATTTTGTGTTCAATTTGGTGAATCTTAAGTTCATGCACACTCGACTTGGCGCCATGCGGATGACTATTTTTAGTTCCATTTCTGAGGGATACAATTTGAATGTTCTATTTTAAAATCTTTGCTAAGGGAACTTTTGTCTACAGATTGAAAAGATTGCTGAGTACATTTGTAGATAAACATAGGATTTTATATATTATTTTCAACCTTAGTAGTATGTACTAACCTATTAATCTTCTAGCTAGCATAACTTTGGAAGGTTATACAAGCAAACTCGTCCACTGGAAATTTTGAGAATTCCCAAATCTTCCCTAAACTCAGAATGGTTGGTATGTGGAATCTCCATATATGTTTGTTGTATTTTAATAATAACACTGATCTTTTTGTACATCAGAATCTTCACAGTTTTCTCTAAGATTCTTCCTTCCACTTCTTCTAATTGTGGATGTTGGTTGAGTGCAAAATTCTTATATGCAGAATTATATCCGAGCTATGATGGAAAAACTTTATTATAAACAAAACAACTTATCCAGCGGATATGATTCTTGCAAGGTTCATCTTCCTGAGCTATGATTTGTATAATTATATTGTGTTGTGTGTGCTTCTGACCTGGGTTTTTGGGAAGAATAATATGTGGGAGGAAAAGACTAGCAAGTTTGTGAAGGTGCGAGACTAAAAGTAGTGAATTTGTTGAAACTACTGCCTATAGTTTGCTAAAAAGCGTTTTTAATAAAGCTTTATGATAAATTTCCTTTGCTTGATAAAGTTTTTAGAATTTTCAGACAACCACCTCGGAATTTAATAGCATCATATCATTAACACTGCTACTCTTTCCATGTTTGCAGTTCTTTCTTCCAACTTCGATAATTACTTACAGCAATAATGATGCATGATAAAGATTATCTTTATTGTAGTCAATAAGTTTGCTATGGTTATCCACTAAGAAACATATCCTCCTGCTGATGAGGCTGTGACAGTGGAAGAGTTATTCGAGTGGTTGCAGAATGCAACGCAGTCCAGCATGTTTGAAGCCAACAGCCAACAGCGTAGCAAATGAGAGCCCTTCTCCCAGAATTGGCAGCTGCTTCAAGAACAGCCTCTATCAAGGAGAAAGGTCCTATGAAAAACATATGGCCACATCCTATTAGCCATCAAACAGATGATTACTTTGACTGCGTCGCATCGTCTGCATTCACTGATGCTAAACTATGCTGGTGTGGAAATCCAATCTAGCAAGAATTTTACTTTATGTAAGTCTAGTGGTTGAAGATGTATGTAAAGTCATACTTATGTTGTAAGGTACTGTTGAGAATCATTTTCTAGCTGTGCAACAAAGGATGTCAAAGCATCACGAGACACTTTCCAGTGTTGGACAGTATACATGAAGTTGATCTGTATCAGATGAATGAGTTGGCTTCTTTCTTTTAGAAGTCTGTATTCAGAGCAAGTTGAAATGTATATGGTCATGTAGAGTTTGCCTGTGGTGATGGTGGAATAAGCAATGAAGTAATAGACTGCAGTGGGATCAGGTGCAAACAAGTTTTTTTGTTGTCAAGAGCACAGAAATCCATCAAGTTGCAATTTTTTTTTTTTTTTGGGTTTTGATTTCGTGGACAAATAAATCCAACCTATTGGTTTTCATTGATCTTAAGTTTACATGCGAAAGTGTAGCACTCCACTATGCATCAACAAATGCCAAATCATTAGAAGCACTCGTCGGAATGCTGTCAAATCCCTACAACCTTCTTTCGGTTCTTATGTATTATTTTCTCGCGTTAAAGAATACTTGCAGCACTAAACTAAGCATCCGAGTAGAGAGAGAGAGAGAGAGAGAGAGAGAGAGAGAGAGAGAGAGAGAGAGAGAGAGAGTTGTTGGCATTCTCCGTACATGTTGTACACCATCACCTGCCCTTGTCATCTGCCTCGACGACGCCTGCGGTGCCTGCGAGCATCAAGTACTTGTCTTTCCGGGTGAGGCGGGTGCGGTGGAAGCCCAGAAGCCGTCCGATCTCGCCTTGCAGATGGTTGGCCATCTGGCAGCTGCTGCACACCTCACCGGCGATGGAGCCGGTGGGCACCCTCCCCATGAACTCCACCTCGTAGCACGGGAAGGGGTTCATGAGGAAGAACAAGGGATCCAGGAACTTGAGCTTGTTGGTGCTGGTGCCGTAGAACATGGTGACCGAGGTCTCCGACGCCACCGGCGTGACCTCCCGGCTCACCTCCGCGAACAGCGGGCTGAACCGGAGCAGGTACGGCTCGCGGCACGTCGTCCCCTCGGGGCACACCACGAGTACCCCTTCCTCGAGCAGCTGCTTCATCCTCCTCTTGTCCTCCTCCCTGTTCCTCGTCAGCCGGACCGTCCTGATGGGGGAGATCCACTCGCTGATGCGGCTGACGCTGTAGGTGGTGGCGGTGACGTTGCGGCGGAGGGCGGCGGCGATGACGAGGGGGTCGAGGAGGGTGCGGTGGTTGGTGATGTAGAGCCGGCTGCTCCTGCCCTCCTCCTCCTCCTCCTCCTTGCGGGGGGGAGGGGAGGAGGTGACGAGCCGGTTGCGCATTCCAAGGAAGGCGAGCAAAGGGATGGAGAGAGCGTAGGGGAGGAGGATGAAGGTGAAGGCGCGGGCGGAGGCGAGGAGGAAGCCGAGGGGGAGCCACACGAACATGCACAGTGCGGCGACGGGGGTCGGCCTGAAGGCGATTCTGCCGTCGTGGAACACCAGCGGCTTCGGGTACTTGGAGATTGGCAGCGGATGCCACCTTCTCTTCTCGGCTTCGCTCACCAAGTGCACTTCCTGAGAACCAACGCGCCAAGTCATGAAACGAGCACGTTTGGCTCGAGCCTATTTATCTTACGATAAATTGGGTCCTTTTTATCTTATAGAATGTGTTGCTGTGGATAGCATAGATTTTGTTGACCGACCTCACAGTGGGAGAAGAGATGCTGCTTGCGAAGTGAAGTGGCGGAGCCTCCGAATCCAACAGCCCCGCCTTTCCCCGCCTTCTCATCTCCGAGCAGCTCCTCCAAAGCCAAGCTTGCCTTCGACTCGCCCTCGTCCTCCACCATCAACCCGGTGTAGTACCCGCGGAACACCTTCAACTCCCTCCCCAACACCACCTCCACGTCCAAATACCCCTGGAGAAACCCTTCCACCATCACGGTTGGCATGGAGCTGACACACACCCTCCTCCCTCCTCTCATCACCACCTCAAACCCTTCCAAACCAACCTCCTCCAGGAAGAACTTGGGCAGCACCGCTGTGCCAACCCTAAATTCGTCCTTCCTCAGTCCAAGGAAGCACACCATGGCCATGACCCTCAGCCCCACCTCATGGCCCAGGCAAGAGATCAGAGGGCACAGAATCAAGAGGAGCAGCCCCCTCAATAGCCCTCCTGCCTCCAGTGCCACCAGCATGAAGTATGGGAAGGTGGAAGAGGTCCTGAGGAGCCCTCCCTCCATATCACAAACTATGGTTTGGCCGGACAGCTTTTCCAGCGGAGGATGCTTCTGTGTCCTCCCATAGCTTGCGTAGGAAGTCCTCAGCCTCCTTATCGAGAACTTGTAGATCAAGCAAAGAGACTTGAACAAGGACTTTGAATTCATCCTCTCTCTCTCTCTCTCTCTGCTGAAGCTATGTGCTTTAGTCGAAGGTGGTAGAAGTAGTAGTAGTAGTGTGGATAAATATATATAAGAGAGAGAGAGAGAGAGAGAGAGAGAGAGAGAGAGAGAGAGAGAGAGAGAGAGAGAGAGAGAGAGAGAGAGAGAGAGTTTATGGAAGGGGGTATTGGTTGGTGAGGGAAAGTGGCATAAGATGAAGGGTACCCAGAAGCAGTCTTCTCAGCGGCCTTGGCCAACGTAGCCTGCGGTTGGAGCATAAGTACGCATCCGTCATTACAGGGTGAAGGTGATGAACCGCCTCAACCTCTCTGTTGTTTGGCCATGCCGACGGATCCTGGAGGGGCAGCAAGAGCACACCCGGTGGCACCACAAAGGCCATGCATTCGGTGGATCAATCGACTGCGACGGGGGGCATTAATCGGCAACGCCCGCCAACCAATCCGAAGCCCTTTCAAGCACGCACGGCTTGGGGTTACTTGCCCCCATCGACAATTCAAGTTCTTTCAATCGTCTTCTTCTTCTAATCGACATGGAGGCCCCATGCAAGCGAATGTGAAAAGGATGGCACCGTTGTTCTTTCGATTCCCATTCCCATCTGTTAATGCCAATCTTTGTTGTCAATCTAAGGTGTAAAAGATGACCCAACTTGATCAGCTCAGCACCGAACTCGAAGAAAAGTATTCTCCCGGCTTTGGATCTCTGACTCCAGCGAGACAATGCAGTGGAATTCCCACAAGATTAGAATCGAGAACGCGTCTTATGAAACGCTCGATACAAGAGAATAAGACAAAACAATAGAATAGAATATGTTTACCGTAAAGATATTCTCAGTAGAATACGATCAGTTTGTTCACATGTCAAATCCCGATTGATTGATTGATTGATGAAAAATACATGTCGTATCACCTTCAAGGATTACCACCTACGGGTTGACAGTCTCTGCTTCTAACAGTAGCTCCATTGTTGCAGTAGCTGATGGCCTCTGAGCTGATCTCAGAAAACTACAACCATCTGCCATCTTAAAACCCTCTCACGTCAATCCGGACGTAAGACTATGAGCAACCCTCAAACATTACCGTAATTAATTACAAGGAAGAGGATAGTCATGCGCTACTGCTCATTATATGATCAACCGCGATTCCACTGCTCATAAATTTGTTTGCTTGTTTCTCTCGGCAACATGTTTGGTTCTGTGGTACCGACACAATCAAACATCAAAGACTTGGGGGTGTGCACGACAACGATTGGTAGCGTGGCATGCCAAGCATCCTTTTCCAGCATTCCTTGTCCCCTAGAGTGGGCGGCTCTACTCCACAAACAGATGTAGGAGAACATTTGAACCCTACAAATGTATGCTAAAATGTGTGGGTGAAGGAGGTTCTCAGCTTAAAAAACTTGCAATGGAACATGTACATTTGCTAATTTTGACTCTCCATATATGTACATGAAAGAGACATGGAGTGGCCAACCATCCTATCAATCTCATTGTCCGACCTTTCTCCTTCATGATTTAGTTTTCGGATTGATGTAGTATGAAATGCTTCCGGGGGATTGCTTGCGTCGTCACCGAGGAGACATTCTAATAGTTGGCGCATTGCAGGCGCCAAGTTGATGCCTACAACGCCTCACCAGTTCGATCCTCTTAACAACTATCTTACATGATTTAAGCATCGAAGCGCCTTAGTTATCCGTCACGCTCACACAGTTTAATTGTACTTAGGCCTTTGTATGTTTGTGGATGGGTACGTTAATGTTGTAGCTGCATATGGTTATCTTGGTAGGTCCCACACGAGCGGGCCACGAACCTATTACATACGGCAGCACCAAGCTGCCACCATCCGTCGCCATTCAATAGGCAGGTCGGCTCTATAGACGTAGACCACCGGAACACGGTTGGAACCTATAAACCGAATCGGAAGTGAACTGATTCGAAACCGGTCAACGGTTCCGCTATTTCGAATCGAATCGAATCGGAAGCGGAGTCTCCCAATTCGATTCCAAACTGATTGAAAAAGAAAAAGAAAAAAAAAAAGGGAACACAAATAGGTTTCATAGTGTAGTAGTTAGTGTATATTCATAGTCTAATGCCTTGGGTTCGAATCTTAACGGAACCATTGTATATTCTTTTTTTAACAGTTGGAATTGGAACCGCTTGCAATCGGAATGTTGGTTTCGAAACCATGATCAGGTCTATATAAACGGATGCAATTCCAACTAAGTCATACAACACCTAGCAAACACACAATTATCACAAAGGAAAGCAACATTTCATCTATACATTAAATGAGCTAAATTTATAAAATAAAAAAAAATGAAATTTCGCAAATATTTATATTCTTTTGACACTCGATTATCACAAGGGTTTATATCTCATTCAAGTGGACCAGACCAGACAAGATGGATCGATCTATCCCTTATTTCAGTCGATAGCAAAAAGTACAAAAGAGATAAAGCGACAATAGTTACAAAGGGTCCTGCCATCATCAAACATATCAATGTCATTTCTCGAGTGGAAGAATCTTCACCTAGAGACCTAACTAGGTTGAACAAAGCATTGGAACTTTAGAACCTCTACATTCCAAGCAGATCAAGAAGGAATCTACCATCGGACAAGACCTATTATTGGTAAACAAACAAATAGTTAACATGTGTGTCTTAAGAAACCATATATATATACCTTCATCTGTATGTAAAGAATATATGATCTGAATTAATAGGCAGGTATCAATCACTTGCATCTGGGTAGCACTATAAATACCCAGTCAAGGGAATGGCAAACCCAACTGATGTGACCGTCAAGAGGTTGGTTCTCAGCAGTAAGCCACTGCAAGTGAAGTGTCACGGATATTAAGCCAATTAATGGGTTTGGTTGGGCACAAGTTGGCCCTCCTGCCTGTATCTCAGCAATAGTTCTAACGAAACATGTAGAGTTGCTTTGAAGGAGCCTTCCTTTCTTTCTCAGAAATATGATGCAACTACACGGAGTTGACTGTGTTGACTGTGTCGCTGCCCTATTGGGTCAATTATCCAATGAAAGGTGGGGTAAACCAATCACTTCATTACATAAATAATGTACAAGAACAAAAAACTGAAAAGAAAGAAAAGGAAAAGACGGGAGGAAAACAAAGAGAAAGAACACTCCAGCATTAAGAAAGATGCAAAAGTAACTCTAGTGCGTTCTTAACTGTCAGTTTGGACAGACGAATATAGTTAAAAGGAACGTTTATGATTGTGTACATTATTTGAGTTGTATTGTTCATAATTTTCTCACATTTATGGATATCTCAATGCTATTTTTACACAACCTATCATAAATTATGCATCATGATAAAATTTTGCTTATTTGTAAAATCTCAAAAAATTTTACATTTTTATGTTTACGTCAGTCTGGCAGCATATTTGTTCATAAAATTTTGCTTATTTGCTTCTTCTTTTTTTTTTTTACATTTTTGTCACTCAGCAGCCAGTGCTACTAAGGCACTTCTGATATATTAAGCTAGAAACCTGTGAAAAATAATCCCAAAAAACAGCATAGGAAAAGGATGGACTATGCACTTTTGATCTACATGACAAAGTCTGCATAGTGCAACTTAACCACACAAATTTGCTTGCCAGCAAATCTAAACCTGACATCAAGGAGGGACAAGTGTTTGGAGGACTGATTGCCAACTGAATTTGTTGTTCCAACAAATCCTTTCAACTTTACTATGAAGCAGAATTCCAGAGAATGATGGACATACGGCAGAGAACTTGACACTGTATACTGACTGATCACTATATCACCTGTATCAGTAGTAGGAAACAAGTATCATCACAACAGAACAGTAATTATCAGAACTGGACACAAACGTGGCTTGATCCAACTGAAAACACTGGGAACTGCATCCTCAGCTAAAAGCCAATCCCGTTCAGATATGGTATTGTACAGAAACCAAAATATCAGCCCAGTCCAACCAGATCATGTTGGCTCCAAAATGCCACCAGAATAACTAGAACAAATACTTTTCTTGATTACGAAGAAAAGTAATCTACATTTTTCAAGATTCCCCCTCAGCCAACCAATCTTTACCTATTAAAGTCAGAGTTTAAATTATTCTATATTTTTTTGTAAATTAAGCATACAATCTGATTGATTTATCCACCAGTCTGACCAATAACCCTAAGCTTGATGACTACTGCCCGGCCCAGTTATAGTTATGATGACTACTAATAAGGTGTCATGACCAGTGATTTAAAAAGTACCAGACGCCAAAAGACGCCAAGGTCTAAAATCGCCCGAGGCGCTAGGTGCTTGTCCGAGCGAAACGAAATGCTAAAATATAAAAATATATAATATAATTAATAAATATAATTATTTAAATAAAAATATATTATTAAATTAAGAAAATCTAAGGTACAAAATCACAATGTCACATTACTAAAAAGTCTCAAAAACTAAAACAATAAAATTTTACATCAAAGTCATTCATCATAATCAATATTATAGTCATTTTCATATAAATCATCTTTATTCAATTCATCCTCTTCGTGTTGTCCTTCCTCTTCATCAAAATATGTTTCATTCTTAATGTCTTCAACAATAGCAAAAACCGAGCTTGATGCTTTTGCACTCATTTTTCTCTTTGCCATCTATCTTATATATGTTTATAATTCTTCAGCACCTGAAACTCTTGCCACATCTCCTCATGTCAATATATCATCTTCAAATACAAGCTCATCTTTGATATCTTACAAGTTGGCACTCATTTCTCCCACCAACCACTCATTTGAATCATCAATATCTTGTAATGAAATTGGATCAATTGTATTCCGCAAATTATGACGAGTTTTCAAAGCTTGATTATACTTTATGTAAACAAGATCATGTAATCGCTGATGTTCCAATCGATTCCTAATCTACCATATCATATAATTTAAAAATATATTAATATATCTATCTAAATAATTAAATTAATTGAAACAAAAATATTTATTGATTCTTACATGCTCAAAGACAATCCAGTTTTGCTCATAACCCAAAGCACTACATGTCAAACTAAGTACTTTGATAGCAAATTATTGTAAGTTTGGGGTAGAATTTTCAAATAGACTCCACCATTCACTTGCAAAATTTATGTTAATATTAGCAATAACATAATAACATATTATAAATGAAATTAATTATCTCAAATTATTAATACCTGGAGGCGCAGTTGTCCTGGATCGAACTACCATTGAAATTCCAAAAAGACCTTGAGCATTTTTAAACAGAGATAATTCACGAATAATCTTATCTTGCACCTCGAGGCTTGGAACTAATCTTGCAATGCACCGATATAACCCATCCAAAACTTTTACATCAAACACAACAGATTTAATCTTATAAAAGAATTCAGAATTCAAATAATATCCTGTTGCATGTAAGGGACAATGAAGTTGACAATTCCATCTTTCATCAATGATTGTAAAAAATTTCTCATATTTTTCTTCATTTTCATTAAAAGACTTTTTAATTGTCTCATTTGCTCTATCCATAGCCTCATAAATATATCTCATTCCAGGCTAATTTTTATTATCCATCAATCGAAGGACTCGAACAAGAGGGCCCATTACCTTTAATATATAAACCACATGATTCCAAAAAGATGACATTAAGATGATATCAGTAGTCCTCTTGCCTTTTGTTTCTTTTGCCCATTTGCTTGTCACCCATTTCTCAGAAGTAAACATATTTATCAGATTATGTTTTGAACGATGCACACTCTGTAATGTCAAGAATGAAGTAGCAAATCGGGTGACACCATATCTCACTAATTCTTTATTGCTTATGAATTCTCTCATCATATTCAAAGCCCCAATATGATTATAAAGAAATCTAACAATAAAAATTACCCTTTCTAAAGTTTTCTTGATGTGTGAGATCTTTCCAATATCCTCCAACATTAAATCAATACAATGTGCCGTACATAGAGTCTAATATAAGTATTGTCTTTTAATTTCAAGTAATTTACCTGAGACAAAGGATAACAAAAATGATAAGACTTACGAGTTTAATACATTTAATTGAAGATAAAATAATAAAAATTTAAAAAATTCAAAAGATGAATATTACCAGCTAATACATAATTGCTTCCATTGTCGGTTATAACTTGAACGATATTTTGTTCTCCAATTTCTTCCACAAACTTGTCAAGTAAATCATATATCTTATTTTTAGATTTTACAAAAGATGAAGTATCTATTGACTTCACAAACAAAATCCCTAAAGAATAGTTAACCATAAAATTAATTATACTCTTGAGTCTACTGTCAGTCCAAGCATCTGACATAATAGAGTAACCATGTGTTGCCCATGATTCTTTATGACTCTTTAATAAGTCACTTGTATAATTCAATTTTTTTTGTAACAATGGAACTCACATCTCATAATAACTTGGAGATTTTAATCCCGCACCATATCTTCCAATAGCTTCAATCATTTCCTTAAAACTGTCTAAACGAGTAGTACTAAGAGGAAGACCAACATGATAGAAGAAGCGAGCAATGTGCTGAATTATTCTTCCTCTTATTTCTTTATCACAAGCATCACTTATATTTGTTTGTCTAAATTTTGAGCCTCCTGCTTGCCCTTGTTGCTTCTGTGATCCTTGAAATAATATATATATCGATCGGTCCTTTTTTAGCCTTCTTAGTACTCACAACTTTTTTTTTATGTCGTATACTTTTTTCCCACTTAGGTTAATACTCATAGAATAATCTTCTTCGTCCCTGAGATGTTCAACATCATCTTATAGTAAATTCCCGTAAGATTCATTCTTTTGTATCTTCTTTTCATTCATATAACTTAGCAACTCTTCTTTTACCTCAAGTGGACACTTTTTGCAAGCTGTTGTATTCTTGAAATTTCCTACTAGATGTTGAATACCACCTTTAGTAATCTTATCGTAGAACATACAGGTCACTGCATTAGGATTTTTCGGATCCTTTAAATAATTGTACTTCCATGCAGGATCTTTTTTTGATGTCATTGTAGAATCAATTGAGTTGCTATGTACACTTGTCATTTATCCTAAAACCTAACAATAATTTCAAATAAATAAAAATTAATAGTATTAAAATCAAAATAATATATTATTAATTTAATAAATAAAAATATTGTTATTAATATACAGTTAGCAGTATACTATAAATATACCGTTAATAGTATACTATCAAAGCAAGAACTGAGAAGGAAGACCGAGCCTGCCGAGGCAATGGCAGCGGTAGCAGGCGACAGCGGCAGCAGACACCAACGACAGCAGCACCAGAGACTAAAATCATGAGGGTTAGGGTTGGGGAAATCAAGGAAGTCGCGAGAGGGAGGCTGATATCGGTGATTTAGTTGGTTCAATCGAACAAACTAAATCACCGGAGACCGAACCAAACCTAAAATTCTGGTAAAGTCACCTGGTTTAACTCGGACGCTCGCCCGAAGCGCCCGACACCTGGGCTCGGGCGAGCGCCCAGGCGACGCCTTTGAAGCGCATCGCCTGGAAGTGAAACGAGGCGCTCGGACCTCGCCTCGCCTCGCCCGAGCGCCTTTTGTAATCTCTACTCATGACTATGTGAGGAATAAGTTGGACCAACTATAGCAAATTGTGGTTGGTAGAAGTTGAAAATTGATGGTTGACTAGAGAGGCCAAATGTATGCTTTGTTGACTAAGCTAGCAGTTTAAAGAAAAATATACAACAACAGTTGGTGGAAGCAGCAATTACAGCCAAAGTATGGCAAGTTTTGCCAGCATGGTTTCCCAATGACTCGAGTACTAAACCATAAGAATTTGTGAGACACTGTGAGGGATGCGTATGTGATGCTTCTTCGTGAGCACAAATGAAGCACGGGGCGCACAGCAAAGAAATGAGACCAAACATATATTATTCAATTACACAATCTTTTAATCATGAGCTTAAGTTATCATTGGTGTTCACCATATCAAACAAGAAACCAATTTACCAAAAGGAAACTTCAATGTTGGTCCAACATTTCTTACAATGATTCTTTTCAGTTCAGTGTTGATAGTTAGGAAAGTGTTGCAGTAATTTGACAATCAAATTCAATTGAATTTATTGATCATGCATAAGATGTGAGGATGGCTAATAAACAGCAGTCAACAATTCTTCTAATTACATAAGAACACACTTGTTTTACCTTTGGAAGTTCTTACCAAGAACAGTCATGATGTCAATTGTTGCTGTCCAGACAAATGCTGCAGAGCTTGACAGACCAGAAGCTACATGAGAGTACTGCAAATAATATTAACCACGCTAGAGCACAGATACAACCATTGAAGACAAAACTATGACACTTCAGATAAAAGTTGACGAGGAATGGCACCTGCAGGAGTAAAACCACCAATAAGGCCGATTGGTAGGCTAATATCTGCTAACTTTGACCTAGCAAGTTCATGAATCCCTTTGTACCTGCAAGATATATCTCGTCAAGGAATTGAACCAAGTCCTAAAGTAACATTGACAAAACCAAAGCATCACCATGTAGTTTTATGAAGATGAAATATGGATGGTGCACAAAAACTGTAGCAAAGATTTGGAATGTGTGCACATGTGATGAAACAAATAATTGATGCCAGCTAAATCTCATCCAATAGACCATTCGACCAAAATGCAAGATGCAATTGACATCCATGATCCAACATCATAACATAACCAGATTTGTACAAGCCTCGTACCACCTACTTGGGACTGGTTGTGAATCCTAACAGTTGATTACATACATGCAGAAATGTATCTGTGAACTTACAGCTTAGTATACTGTTCTATCGTTGGATATTTCCATCAAGTATCCTTTTATATCCACTTGCAACATCATATAGTGGTACAAGATTAGAGTCAAACAACCATACATAGAGGATCCTATGCATTATTGCACATATGCCAAGTTGTACAACAAAAATACAGTGTACCAAAACTGATGGACCATAATGCAAAACTTCAAGGACAACATAACAAGATGATGCTTGCAAGTTCAAATAAAATGGCATCACCTTTGGATGGACCATAACGGACATGAATCAAACTGAATAGATGGAAAGAATCATAAACTGTTGACTGCTTCCTCCATTAGCAACCCACATATAAGACAACTTCCTATGAACTCCCAAAGTTCAGTTGCCATCAAGAAACCAAAGTGATCTTATCAAATTTACCTTTAAAGAAAAATTATTGACCCTTACCTGAACTCACAATATTTGCAACATGTTTTTGCATATCTGCAACAGATTAACCACTAATGGTCAAGCACTGAAGTCAAACAGATAGCATACTGCAAGCAAAAGAAGAGGTAAAGAGTTTCTCAATGTATAAGGGATGATTGCTCAGCCTCAAATGGAAAACACAAACCTTATCCTTGCAAAATAGTTGGTAAATACTTCACTTGAATTCATTCAGATACTTCACCTGCATACATTATCATGCAATGAAAAATTCCTATTATGTTTATTATATAAATTAGAAAATTAGTATGAAAAGCTGCACTAGAAAAACCATAGTCCAAGCAACTTAAAGCTTGGACCACATTTGCAAATATTAACCTCAAATATATCAATGCCAGGAGCCAGCAAAGAAGATATAAGCAAAAGACAGCGAGAAAACTGCTACTGAAAGATGATAATGCCACAAATATGGTGACAAGTGCAAGAATGGAGAGAAATATAGTAATAGGATTGATGATCTTGCATTTCATTGGAGGAAGAAGGAAAAGAATGAAACAGGAGACTGGCAAATGTCTGGATCTCAGTTCTCATGCTAAGGCTGTATTAACTTGACTCCTTTCATTCAGAAAGACTGAAGCGAAAAATATGAAATTGTTCCCCATAAGGGAAGCTAGCAAAAGGTTAAAAAAAATAATTTAACCAAAGGTGTAGAAGATACTAACATGATTGTCAATGATGATTACCCAAAGGGATGAACGCCGACCAAGAGAATTACCTAAGCTAAACAAAGTATCAGGTCCTAGAACCTCTAAGAAAAGATAAAGACAAGAAGGAACCACTAGGATGAGGCACTGTTGATAAGAAGTTTTAGAACATTATAGTAAATAAGCAAGACCTCCAAAGCCTCAAAACCAGCAGTCTATCCTATGACTATGTTATAAGCAATACAAACATCAAACTAGGAATCCATTAAAGCAAATCCCTAGCATTCTAAGCAAAATTGACATCTTATGTCAGACAGGTACAAAATGTATGTTCTTCTGTTGAAATACATACCATCTTGGCATCTATTTATAGATTAAAAATCATGATTTGCCTTATCGGTTCGTACCGGTGTACCGATTAGCCATTGGTATGGTACGTATCGAGTTATACAAAGTCATACCAATCATACCAACACATGGTACATGGGGACATACCAATGTACCACCCATACCGGTCCCCTATCGGACTGGTACATACCGCCCATATCGAGCGGTACACCATGGTACAATGAACCTTGCTGAAAATAACATAGTTTTTCTATAAGCAAAGTTGTCCATTCCAGAATTCAGGATTCTCAAATTCTACAATAATATCATAATCTTTCCAACATTGTCAGAGAGGCAAGTCATTACATCTAAACCTGCATATTGGTTTTTCTTAGTTTAACCAGAACAGAGATAAATTTACAAGAGAAACAGATTGCTTAAATGCATGGCAAAGTCAACCATTGATGCCTTCAGATATATACTTCAAATCTGACAAAACAACCATACTCTCAATATTTGTTCAAGAAGCAAATCATGAACCATGAAAACTATATGCAGCTTTATTTTGATACTCGTCTGGATGATGCAATAAACCAAAGATATTAGTGATGATGGAATTGAAGGCGAACAATCAATTCAAGAGAGTTCAGTGCACAAAGCACGTTGATGAGTGAGATCAATTTTTTAGTGCATACAAAACAACCAAAATATGTTGATATAAGTTCAAAATACATGTTCAATCTTACCAAGATGGCCACTGATTTTTTCCAAAATATGTTGAAAAGTATACCTATAGCAATGGACAAAATGATTAGAACTACTGGTTTCTTTGCAGCTGTGCTGCTTATAAAAGCCACACTCACTCTAGTATTTGTGCAGCATACAAATACGAGAGAGAATTTCTTAAAAGGGTGCTACAGAACTCATCCAAAAACTGTAAAAGAAAAACTGAAGAACAGCTCCCTTAGCTCCTGGAAGCAACACATCCAACACAAATCTATGGTCAACATTTTGCTTAAACTGATTCCGAGGGCAGTCGCATACGGCAACACAAATCATCCATCAGCTATCACAAGGAATAACAAAAATTTTCATAGTTATCAGTATTTTAGACCACAAATAAACATCAACTCAATTACACTATTGTTTTTTAGGCCGAATTTCAATTAGGTGCCTAATGTCATTTTGTTTCCAAAGGAATTCCTAAATTCAATTTATGCTTTCAAACAAATCCTACCATACATGTACTCAAAGACCTTGACAGAAGGCTAATCTGGTTGTGTGATAGGATTATACTTGCCAACTCTGGTGAAAACATCTGTGTGAAACATTTTCAACAGACCCTATATATTTTAGAAATAAAAGGGCACATCACAATTGCTGTTATATGTGAAGTGTGAACTACAATGAGCTTATTGTAACTACATCAGCCTTCTGTCAAGGTCTATGAGGGAAAGTTGACTGATGGACTGAATTAAAACATTAACTGAAATTTAACGAATCAGTTGAGATTAAATTGATGACTTAGCTAGGTGCCAACTTCATCCCCAGAAACTGCAACTCCTGATGTCTTTTGGATAGGTACCACACCAACTGATGTTTTGTATGAACTGTCTATGATTTAATACTACTTCCATAAAATATCAGGAATTAATTGAAGTTTAAAAGCCCAATTGAAATTTGCTCCAAAGTTCGAGGATCAGTAGTGTAGGTTACCTACAGATACGTAAGATACAATACTATTCTCTCTGAAGTACAAAATACATCCCACCTGGCGTTACTTATAAACCCAACAAACCAATAACAAATCTCCAAACACAAAGATATCAAAATTTTTGAAGGCAAACCATGACCAAAGAAAAAAGACATTACAAGTTGATCAATTTTATCCTTATCAATGACATTACTTGATAAACTTGAATATGGGGTTCTCCTATAAACTCTTACAACCTAAGAGCCCTGAGGCTTTGGTCATGTTACAAAGGAAATGCTCCTCTGAGTTTTTCTTGTAGCATTAAAATCCAAATTCCTGTTCAGTTCTCTTAGATATATACAGGCATTTATTCTGTTGACCATTCCGAAATTTACACTATTGACTAACTTTACAAAATAATCACCAAACATGGCCTGATCATAGATTGTGTAAGTATGAATTTCAGGGCATGGCAAAGACAAATAATGTCCCAGAAGTTTTAATGCACATGTTCCTTGCTTTGCTGTAAGCAATCCAGGAGTCAACCCTAGAATGAAAATGAATGTGCATGTGCGTGTCATATGAACTTGTACATTTCAGCTAATCCATATAGGTCATATAGATACTAACATTGGATGTAAGTATAAACAAGAACAAAAAATAGAAGCATATAATCTATAATAAATTAGAGAAAGAAAATTCCTGTCGTAGTACAATAATTTCTTCAGGGAGGAGGATGCCATATATCAACATTATGTAGGTTCAAACTATGTAAAAAATAAAAGGTCAAATGCCCATGAGATAGCCGAGGGTAAAGTGCTTATGATGCTATGTCACTGGTGTTTACCTCAAGAAAGGGTCTAAATACCAGGTGTCCCACTAACTATGACCCGATATTTACCAATTAAACGAAGGACCAACACATGGGCCAGGCGACCTCCATATCATTTTGCATTTCTCTACAATATTATATTTTGGTATTCTAAGTGGTTATTTTAAACTGTCAATAAGTTCAAGATGGGAAAATAAGTTCAAGATGGGAAAATAATTGAAAACAACAGGGACGACACCATTACCGCTGCTACAACCTCCACGTCCTCTCTTTTTTCTGCTCTTAACCTCCACCTACATCGTCATAGCCTTGGATCCACATCCTGCCATCACCACCGCTACCTCCGCTGTGTAGTCATCACTGCCATTTCAAACGATGCAGGCCAGTTCAAGCGTTTTTTAATTAAAAAGCCCCCTTCTCTCAATCACTACACCAAACTCTGCATCCCTCACTCATGCCTGCACCTGTGCCCTAGGCCACCCTTCGCCAACCCAAAGGTTAATACTCCTACGCCTCCTCTTCGTCTTCTTAGTCCTCTCTTACTCTCCTCCTCTTTTGCCTCCTCTCCCTTCTGTCACGCACTTAGCTAGAATTGCCTAAGTGATGAAGCACCCTTGCGGCAAGCTACAAACTTAGCTGGAGTTGCCTAAGTCAAGAATCACCTTTGCGCCCACTTCAATCGGACTTCGCTTGGATTGCCTAAGTCTTGAGGCGCCCTTGCGACATATGCGTCCGCAAAGGGTCAGTCGAACTGCAACCTCGTGCAGGTCCCGTAGGACCTGTAAAAAGAGAAGTTGATTAGTTTTGAAACGAGCGGCGAAAAAGTCATGACATCTCACGAAGAGGAAAGCTTTACAAGCAATTGAGCGAGCACTTGGAGTGCAGGAAAACAGAGAAAAAGAGGAGGAAAACAATGACTTTAGAAGGGTGAATGAGCAGTTGCAAGTCCGCAAACAACTACTCCCCGGGTGCCGGGCACGAAGGCAAGTTTCCGTCAAGTTGACGTGCAAACTTGTGAAAGTATTCAACGCCCGACTATATACCGAAGCCCCATCCAGCCCTGTGCCACCCGGGTGGTTCCAAAAGGCTGAGATGGCTGACGTTTCGCGCGTGGCTGCGGGCTGCAGATATCAGCCCGCGACATGCGAAAACGAAGCCATTTTGGTGGTTTTTGGGCAGATGCAGTGAGCGGTCATTCTACAGCACTGCAACCGTGAAGAACAAATATCCCATTCCGCAATGAGCGGGATGGGATATTTGTTCTTCACGGTCACCTTGTTAAGGGCTCAATAATCGACGCATAGTCGGAGACTCTCGTATTTTTTCTTCTGGAAGAGAACTGGAGCTCCGAATGGTGCTTTGGAACTGCGGATGAGACCACCGCTTAGCAGTTCATCTAACTGCTTTCTGAGCTCTGCCAACTCAGGAGGGGGCATGCGGTATGGTGGTCTCGCCGAGGCTTCACTCCGGCTCCACTGTACGATGATCCACGCCTTTGCATGGTAGCAGAGTTTTCGGCAACTCAGGTGGCATAACATCTGTGAACTCCTTCAGGACGTTCTCCACCGCAGCAGGTTCTTTAATGGCCTCCCCGTCAAGTGGTTCTAGCTTCATAGCAGCCACGAAGGTTAACTCTCCTTTGCATACCCCTTTCTTCAGTTGCAATGCCGATAGTTGGTGGGGGTCCTTATTTTCTCCCCGAGAGACAGGAATCACACAGGGGTTGTCGCCTCCCATCAGACATAAGGAGTTTAGGAACGACATTGGCACTAACTTCGCGGCATGCATGAACTCCATTCCGAGAATCACTTGGAAGTCGTCCAATGGCACTGCCATTATGTTTGTGCTCCCGCTCCAAGATCCGATCTTGATAGGGACTCCCTTTGCTAGCCCGGAGATCCGCTTGGCCTCCGAGTTCACCGCCTTTATTCGACTTGGATTCTTCTCCAAGGTCAGCCCAAGTCGCCTTGCTTCTCGGTCGGCAATAAAGTTGTGGGTAGCACTCGTGTCCACCATTGCCCGGGTGGTTTGGCCATTGAGCCTGATGTCCACATACATCAGCTCACTGCTTCCTATTTTTTGTTGCTTCGGCTTTGTGTTCTCCCCCACTTGACCCCGCAATGCATTCAACAAACGCATCGCACCCATTCGGGGTCCTTGCGACTTCTCATCGTCGCTACCGGATTCGGAGCTACTCGAACTGAGAGCAACTACATTGCCCTTGTCTGGCTTGGAGGGGTTGATGGAAGCCGACAAGGCATTGAGTACCTGTTTTTGTGGGCACTCCCACACCCTATGTGGCCCTCCGCACTAGAAGCATCTGCCAGGTCTTGAGGCTTTGCCGTTTGAGTTCGACCCCTTATGGAAACTCTTCTTCCTTTGCTCGCCCCCAAGTTCTTTCCCAGGAGGATGCTTTGGATGGCGATTTCCTGTAGACTGTTTCTTCTTCCTCAGGTCCTCTGAAGAAATAAAGTCGGTGAGCCTTTCTGCGGCTGCAATTGCTTCGATCACATCAGTGACATTCCGTCGATGAAGTTCCTGTTGACCCCATGGCTTCAGGCCGTCAAGAAAGCCGAATACTTATCTTTTCGAGACATGTCTTGAATGTCCAAAGATCGGTCTGAAAATTGCTTCACATAGTCCCGAATGAAAGTCGTTTGGTGGAGTTGTCTCAACTTCCTCCTTGCGATTTAACTCGTGTTCTCGGGCAGGAATTGAGTTCTCAACTCACGCTTCAAGTCGTCCTATGTGTCCACTCGGCACCGACCTTGTTGAATCTCTTCCCAACGGGTTCTCCACCAAAACTTTGCATCTCCGTTCAGATACATGGTCGCTATCGAAACTTTGGTGTCCTCAGAGTCTGGCCTCGTAGCTCGGAAGTACTGTTCCATATCAAACAGAAAATTCTCGAGCTCCTTCACATCTCCAGCACCCCCATAACAATGTGGGTCAGGCGCTCTGAAGCTTTGTGTCGGCGCAACGCGGGTGTTGCTTCCCGCATTTAGCACCCTTGTGAGCACTGTCACTTTGGAAGTGAGTTCCACCACCATTTCTTGCAGATGTTGTACGGAGTCCTTGGTGTCATCCATTATTCAGTCGACTAAGGCTTCAACCTTGTCGATCCGGGATTCGACTTCCTCTTGCAAGCTCTCTACCCCAAGAAGCCTATGTTGGCCTTGGTAGAGTTCCTCCAAGCTGGCTTCAAGAACATCCAAGCGGGTTTCTATCGCTATGATCCTTTCTCTATGGCTCATTTTCCCGGTCGACGCTCCAGATTGTGCCTCCTCCGCTCGCGACGAGTAGCCAACTTCTCGCTCATCATGTCCACTACCCCACTCTTCCTGAGCGGCACCAGCAGTGAGGGAGCGAGTTTGCACATGCAGCCCACCTGCGACTGCTTGGGGCAATAATCCGGCTTGCCCCGTCTTGCTCGATTCGCCGCGATGTTTCGCCATGGCGAGATTACGAAGTTTCTTCGCTGCTTACTCAAATTGCTTGCCTGCTCTGATATCACAATGTCACGCACTTAGCTAGAATTGCCTAAGTGGTGAGGCACCCTTGCGGCAAGCCACAGACTTAGCTAGAGTTGCCTAAGTCAAGAATCACCTTTGCGCCCACTTCAATCGGACTTAGCTTGGATTACCTAAGTCTTGAGACGCCCTTGCGACATATGCGTCCGCAAAGGATTAGCCGAACTGCAACCTCGTGCAAGTCCCGTAGGACCTATAAAAAGAGAAGTTGGTTAGTTTTGAAACGAGCGACGGACAAGTCCCGACGTCTCACAAGGAGGGAAGCTTTACAAGCAATTGAGCGAGCACTTGGAGTGTAGGAAAACAGAGAAAGAGGGGAGAAAAACAAGGACTTTAGAAGGGTGAATGAGCAGCTGCAAGTCCGCAAACAACTACTCCCCGGGTGCCGAGCGCGAAGGCAAGTTTCCATCAAGTTGACGTGCAAACTTGTGAAAGTGTTCAACACCCGACTATATACCGAAGCCCCATCTAGCCCTGTGCCACCCGAGTGGTTCCAAGGGGCTGAGATGGCTAACGTTTCGCGCGTGGCTGTGGGTTACAGAAATCAGCCCACGGCACGCGAAAACGGAGCCATTTTGGGGGTTTTTGGGCAGATGCAGCGAGCGTCGTTCTGCAATGCTGCAACCTGTTGTTTCTTACAAGTTTACATGGGAAACACACCAAAAGTATGGCAAAACAGGCTGCTAAGGATATGTACAAACATGGGTAAGCGACGAACGGTACGTTAAACGAAGTTACTGCAAGTGTGCGATGACCGTTCGTGACACTTCGGTAGTAGCATATATCTTTGTACCATGTGCTAGTACATCAGTAGGAACAAGACCCGTACCAGTTTGGCCAATGACCAATGTGGATCCAACACTAGAGATTTTAAACCATGGTCACTATCACCCCCTTCAATAGCACGCACAGCCATCTTCTCAGCTTCCTCCAACCTTCTCATTCTCTTCCTCTTCTCCTAGCATCCTCTCTTCTCTCCGTCATTCTCTTTGATCTGTGCCAACCAATAAGGGACCATACCATGCATAAGCATGCCCCCATACAAGGATGATAAGACCCCTTAGGGTTTTATCATGGAAAAGGCGAAAGAAGCGGAAGAAGTGGGGAAAATAAGGGATAAAGATCACTTCGAGAGGACCGACCTCCTTGATCACTTCGAGGGGATCGACCTCCTTGGGTTTAGTCAAACGACCGAATACTTCTCTTCTCCTTTCTGAAAGAAATAATTACATCCCATTTATAGAGTTCCGCCAAGAGTTTCCCCAAGGACATGGACTCTTATTAACCAACTCTGTAACTGACTACTAACCGACTAACAAATCTCTATCATTAACCAACTCCGTAACTGACTTCTAACCGAATTAGTAACCGACTCTCTACTAGACAACTCCATAACATTATCCAAAATATTATCCAAAGCTTAGAAAATAAAAGTTTCGTAACAGTTCCGCCCTCGTCAAATCAGCCTTGTCCTCAAGGCTGAGCGGCATCAAATTCGGCACAGGTATCTACGGCGTGTCACAACTCGCAGATCAAGTAAGTATGACCTCCACTTTTTGATGGTGTGAGCAATAGGTCGGACATTAGTTGGTGCTTTTCCAGGTATTATTGGAATCTGATTATCATGATGTCGAAGAGGTGGGAGTCCTTGTGGTTCTGCAAATACATCTGCAAACTCTTTAAGCAATGATTCAATACTTTCGGTTGGAATGTGCCCTGTTATTTCTTGGTTTATGCACTGTAATGGTACCAGGAAACTAGTGTGTGTCTCCCGAAGAACCTTCTCCATCCGATGTTTAGTGACAGTAGTAATTTTACTTCCGTGCCGGCCCTTTAGAATCACCTGCTTTCCATTAACAAAAAACTTCATTATTAGTTTAGAAAAGTTCCAGGAAACATCACCCAATGTTGATAGCCATTCGATTCCTAGCACCACTTCATAGTCTTCTAAGGGAAGTAAAAAGAAATCCATGAGCAACTCTTGACCCTGCATAGTAAGCTTTATCTTTGAGCACTTGCTATTACAGGTTAGAATCCATCCATCAGCAACCTTTACTTCAAATTTATCACAGACGTCGATGTGGTAGGATAATCGGGTGGCGATCTTTCTGTCCATAAAATTGTTGGTGCTACCCGTGTCAATCAAGACAGTGACAGGCTGATGTTTCAAGGTTCCTGCAACTTGCATTGTTTGTGGGTTAGAGTAGCCGGCCAATGCATACACTGTGTATGTAATAGGGTCAATATCTTCATCAGTTTCTATACTTCCCTGGTTGGAATCTAACTCTTCTGCTTCGAATTCCTCCTCGATTGGCTCAATCCTTAGGAGTTTTCTTTGTCTGCAACGATGCTCTTTACTCCATCTTTCATCACAATACGAACACAACCCTTTTGCTGATCTTTCCATGAGCTTTTCTCGAGCGTTAAGGTTGTGGCTGGGAATAGATAGGGCTGGTGGCATGCTGATCATTTGTTTGTTGTCACTTCTATTTTGACGATATTCAATATTGATTTTTTCCTCCTGTATGCGTGCAAATGAAATTGCAGCTATCATAGTGCGAGGTTGTCGCACCTTAACTTCACATCTGATCTCCGGAGTAAGCCCTTCAATAAAGGTACCCACTAATTGTCGCTCAGACCAATCTCTAGCTTGATTCGACAATCGCTCGAATCTGTCTTGATATTCTAATACTGTAAAAGTCTGACGAATTTTTGCAAGTTGCCCATCTACATTTTCGTACTCTGAAGGCCCAAATCGAATAAGAAGTCCCCTCTTGAATTGCTCCCATGAGGAAACTCCGTGGCAGGTTTCATACCAGTCATACCACTGAATTGCCTCACCGTCTAACTGGATTGAGGCTATTTCCACTTTAGACTCCTCCGGGGTTCTGTGGAAACGAAAGTATTTCTCTACCCTCAAAATCCAACTGGTTGGGTCTCCATCTTCCCATTTTGGAAATTCTACCTAAAACGTGGGTGGCTGCAGTCATATTCTCGGTGCACCCTTCCTGTATCTCTTGATCTGTTTAACGTGAAGTTTGAACTTCCATCTTGTTGTAATTTGTCAAAATTTCCCAATAGGCTTCTTTTAAACTCATTAAAGGTCTCCTGCAGTCGGTTGTCAATTCGGGTTTCTAATGCTTCCATTTGATTCCCAATTCGAATTTCTAATGCCTCCATTTGGGAATCCATTTGGTTCCTAATTCGAAATTCTAATGCCTCCATTTGAGCTTTCACTGGTTTGTCGGTGGTCATTGCGTACGATTGTAGATCGGTAATTCCCAATTCTTGTTTCTGATGTCTAGTCAAGGGCATCTGTGCTGTTGCGATGGCAAGCGGGAGCGACAGCGGAGATGGTTAGGCCGCGGCGGTTGCTCTTGAGGCTAGCAGCGAAGAGGGCAGCGACGATGGCGGTCGTGGCCGAGAAGCAAAGTTGAAGCTGCGGCGATTGCTACTAAGGCTGGCAGCAAAGAGGGCAGCGACGATGGTCGCTCCCGCGAAGCAGGGGCGGCGGCAGAGATGGGTTCGCCGAAAGGATGAACGCAGAAGTGCGTGACCGCTGAGGAAGTCACGACCGAGGAGTAGTGGCGACAGCAGTTGTTGGCCGAGAGGGCAGCAACGACGGTGGAGAGGGACAGCGGCAAGGTTGATGCGAAGTTGCAACAAAAACGACAAGGATCGTCGCTCTGATACCAAATGATAAGACCCCTTAGGGTTTTATCGTGGAAAAGGCGAAAGAAGCAGAAGAAGTGGGGAAAATAAGGGATATAGATCGCTTCGAGGGGATCGGCCTCCTTGATCACTTCGAGGGGATCGACCTCCTTGGGTTTAGTCAAAAGACTGAATACCTCTCTTCCCATGAAAGAAATAATTACATCCCATTTATAGAGTTCCGCCAAGAGTTTCCCCAAGGACTTGGACTCTTATTAACCAACTCCGTAACTGACTAACAAATCTCTATCATTAACCAACTCCGTAACTGACTTCTAACCGAATTAGTAACCGACTCTCTACTAGACAACTCCATAACATTATCCAAAATATTATCCAAAGCTTAGAAAATAAAAGGTTCGTAACAGATCAGCAAAAGGGTTGTGTTCTTTTTTTTTTTTGGAGGTCGATCCCCTCGAAGTGATCAAGGAGGCCGATCCCCTCGAAGCGATCTTTATCCCTTTTCCCTCGCTTCTTCCATTTCTCCTCCGTTCCTTTCGCTTTTTCCACGATAAAACCCTAAGGGGTCTTAACATTTGGTATCAGAGCGACGATCCTTGGCGTTTTCGCTGCAACTTCGCATCAACCTTGCTGCTGCCCCTCTCCTCCGTCGTCGCTGCCCACTCGGCCAACAACTGCTGTCGCCACTACTCCTCGGCCGTGACTCCCTCAGCGGTCACGCACCTCTGCGTTCGTCCTTTCGGCGAACCCATCTCCGCCGCCGCCCCTGCTTCGTGGGAGCGACCATCGTCGCTGCCCGCCTCAACAAGACTACGCTACCCTCTTCGCTGCCAGCCTTAGTAGCAACCGTCGTAGCTCCAACCTTGCTTCTCGGTCGCGACCGCCATCGTCGTTGCCCTCTTCGCTGTCGGCCTCAAGAGCAACCGTCGCGGCCCAACCATCGCCGTTGTTACTTCCGCTTGTCGTTGCAACAGCACGGATGCCTTGACTAGACATCAGAAACAAGAATTGAGAATTACCGATCTACAATCGTACGCAATGACCACCGACGAACCAGTGAAAGCTCAAATGGAGGCATTAGAATCTTGAATTGGGGATCAAATGGAGGCATTAGAATTTCGAATTGGGAACCAAATGGATTCCCAAATGGAGGCATTAGAAATTCGAATTGGGAATCAAATGGAAGCATTAGAAACCCGAATTGACAACCGACTGCAGGAGACCTTTAATGAGTTTAAAAGAAGCCTATTGGGAAATTTTGACAAATTACAACAAGATGAAAGTTCAAACTTCACGTTAAGCAGATCAAGAGATACAGGAAGGGTGCACCGAGAATATGACTGCAGCCACCCACGTTTTAAGGTAGAATTTCCAAAATGGGAAGATGGAGACCCAACCAGTTGAATTTTGAGGGCAGAGAAATACTTTCGTTTCCACAGAACCCCGGAGGAGTCTAAAGTGGAAATAGCCTCAATCCAGTTAGACGGTGAGGCAATTTAGTGGTATGACTGGTATGAAACCTGCCACGGAGTTTCCTCATGGGAGCAATTCAAGAGGGGACTTCTTATTCGATTTGGGCCTTCAGAGTACGAAAATGCAGATGGACAACTTGCAAAAATTCGTCAGACTTCTACAGTATTAGAATATCAAGGCAGATTCGAGCGATTGTCGAATCAAGCTAGAGATTGGTCTGAGCGACAATTAGTGGGTACCTTTATTGAAGGGCTTACTCCGAAGATCATATGTGAAGTTAAGGCGCGACAACCTCGCACTATGATAGCTGCAATTTCATTTGCACGCGTACAGGAGAAAAAAATCAATATGGAATATCATCAAAATAGAAGTGACAACAAACAAATGATCAGCGTGCCACCAGCACTATCTATTCCCAGCCACAACCTTAACACTCGAGAAGAGCTCAAGGAGAAGAAGTATTCAGTCCTTTGGCTAAACTAAGGAGGTCGATCCCCTCGAAGTGATCAAGGTTGTTGGCCGGGAGGGCAACGACGACGGAGGAGAGGGGCAACGACAAGGTTGATGCGAAGTTGCAGCGAAAACGCCAAGGATCGTCGATCTGATACCAAATGTTAAAGCTCTGATACCAAATGTTAAGACCCCTTAGGGTTTTATCGTGGAAAAAGCGAAAGGAACGAAGGAGAAACGGAAAAAGCGGGGGAAAAAGGATAAAGATCGCTTCGAGGGGATCGGCCTCCTTAATCACTTCGAGGGGATCGACCTCCTTAGTTTAGCCAAAGGACTGAATACTTCTTCTCTTTTTTTGAAAGAAATAATTACATCCCATTTATAGAGTTCCGCCAAGAGTTTCCCCAAGGACTTGGACTCTTATTAACCAACTCCGTAACTGACTACTAACCGACTAACAAATCTCTATCATTAACCAACTCCGTAACTGACTTCTAACCGAATTAGTAACCGACTCTCTACTAGACAACTCCATAACATTATCCAAAATATTATCCAAAGCTTAGAAAATAAAAGGTCTGTAACAGTTCCGCCCTCGTCAAATCAGTCTTGTCCTCAAGGCTGAGCGGCATCAAATTCGGCACAAGGTATCTGCGGCGTGTCACAACTCGCCGATCAAGTATGACCTCCACTTTTTAATGGTGTGAGCAATAGGTCGGACATTAGTTGGTGCTTTCCCAGGTATTAGTGCGAGGTTGTCGCGCCTTAACTTCACATCTGATCTCCGGAGTAAGCCCTTCAATAAAGGTACCCACTAATTGTCGCTCAGACCAATCTCTAGCTTGATTCGACAATCGCTCGAATCTGCCTTGATATTCTAATACGGTAGAAGTCTGACGAATTTTTGCAAGTTGTCCATCTACATTTTCGTACTCTGAAGGCCCAAATCGAATAAGAAGTCCCCTCTTGAATTGCTCCCATGAGGAAACTCCGTGGCAGGTTTCATACCAGTCATACCACTGAATTGCCTCACCGTCTAACTGGATTGAGCTATTTCCACTTTAGACTCCTCCGGGTTCTCAGTGAAAACGAAAGTATTTCTCTGCCCTCAAAATCCAACTGGTTGGGTCTCCATCTTCCCATTTTGGAAATTCTACCTTAAAACGTGGGTGGCTGCAGTCATATTCTCGGTGCACCCTTCCTGTATCTCTTGATCTGTTTAACGTGGAGTTTGAACTTCCATCTTGTTGTAATTTGCCAAAATTTCTCAATAGGCTTCTTTTAAACTCATTAAAGGTCTCCTGTAGTCGGTTGTCAATTCGGGTTTCTAATGCTTCCATTTGATTCCCAATTCGAATTTCTAATGCCTCTATTTGGGAATCCATTTGGTTCCCAATTCAAAATTCTAATGCCTCCATTTGATCCCCAATTCAAGATTCTAATGCCTCCATTTGAGCTTTCACTGGTTTGTCGGTGGTCATTGCGTACGATTGTAGATCGGTAATTCCCAATTCTTGTTTCTGATGTCTAGTCAAGGGCATCTGTGCTGTTGCGACGGCAAGCGGGAGCGACAGTGGAGATGGTTGGGCCGCGGCGGTTGCTCTTGAGGCCGACAGCGAAGAGGGCAATGACGATGGCGGTCGCGACCGAGAAGCAAGGTTGGAGCTACGACGGTTGCTACTAAGGCTGGCAGCGAAGAGGGTAGCGTAGTCCTGTTGAGGCGGGCAGCGAAGAGGGCAGCGACGATGGTCGCTCCCGCGAGTAGGGGCAGCAGCGGAGATGGGTTCGCCGAAAGGACGAACGCAGAAGTGCGTGACCGCTGACGAAGTCACGGCCGAGGAGTAGTGGCGATAGCAGTTGTTGGCCGAGAGGGCAGCAACGACGGTGGAGAGGGACAGCGGCAAGGTTGATGCGAAGTTGCAGCGAAAACGCCAAGGATCGTCGCTCTAATACCAAATGATAAGACCCCTTAGGGTTTTATCGTGGAAAAGGCGAAAGAAGTAGAAGAAGTGGGGAAAATAAGGGATAAAGATCGCTTCGAGGGGATCGGCCTCCTTGATCACTTCGAGGGGATCGACCTCCTTGGGTTTAGTCAAAAGACTGAATACTTCTCTTCTCATTTCGAAAAGAAATAATTACATCCCATTTATAGAGTTCCGCCAAGAGTTTCCCCAAGGACTTAGACTCTTATTAACCAACTCCGTAACTGACTACTAACCGACTAACAAATCTCTATCATTAACCAACTCCGTAACTGACTTCTAACCGAATTAGTAACCGACTCTCTACTAGACAACTCCATAACATTATCCAAAATATTATTCAAAGCTTAGAAAATAAAAGGTTCGTAACACAGGACTGACTGGACAAGGGTCTCAGATCTGAATTTGAAACGTTAACCTCAAGTAGTGATTTCCTTGATCACCTGATATGAAGCATGTACACAATGACATGATATAGACGAGCCAGCAGAGCAAAACTAGTAAAAGACATGACAAAACATGGACATAGCCATTAACACAGATTTTACACGTTATTATTTTTTATACAAGTTAAACAAAACCAATTATATACAAAATTTATAGAAGGCACAACAACAATTTATATGGTTAGCAAATTTCACCAAAAAAAACTTCCAATGCGTATATGAAACTTTGCATTAAGTCCACATCCTAGTCTATGAACATTTTATTGTGTTGAAGACTTTTATAGATTGATATAAACATCCTACATACATGCAAAACATAAAGAAAATATGAGTCATACAAGAGTCCTAATATGTTTTGAAGTATTTGAAACATGTCGAGAGGTATCTGACAAGTCTCAGAATGGCATAGCAAGTATTTTGAATTGTTCATGCTTCATGGATCACCTACAAACTAGTTGGTCACACTGTCACAGACTCACACTATATTATATACTGAACAAACACTAAATCTAACTATGAATCAAGATAGCACAGTTGGTTCAATAAATATCAAACAGACAAGAAAATAAAAGGTTTACATCTAGGACAATTTGTTTAAAATCATCAATGTGAAACTACAGCTTTTTATATCACAAAAAAATAAAAACAGCTGCCCCACAATGTGAAACATATCAAAACTTAAGTGTTTAATTACTAGAGAAATAATGTAATTATTTAATGCATTTCAAATCATACAAACACAAAACTTAGCTAAGCCGTACCGGTTCAGGTAAGATATATTTTATAATTTTCTGGCTTTGCTTCATCCACCTTAAAATGTAGTGTTATTCCTTTTCCTTTGCCCATAAAGGAAAGGATTCCTACCACATTTAGAAAATCAGGAAAAAAAATAAGGAAATATAGAAAACTGATATTGGTTTCTGTTTCCTGTAAATCATAAACTGCTCAAGAGTGTTCAGCAATCACAAGGAAAAGAACTCTTTCTTCAAGCCCTCTTAACTAAGAAGGATCAAACAAAAAAGTACTCATTCTCAGAAAGTCCATCAATTTGACCACAAGGCACTTTTGGTAGCACACACTCACACAGTAAATTCACAGTCACTTTTACTCAAAGGAAACTGAACTTCAAATTTTCTAGTAAAGAAAAGCAGCTAAACATGAAGTCCAAACTCAAGAAACTATAGAACTTGTTAAGGCCTATCCATGTCAAATGCCAAAATGGGAAAGATTTACAAAAACAATCTACAGTTGTCAATTTACAAATTACAACCCCTCAAAGTGTGGTAGTATATTAAAAAAACCCAACAGTTAAATCTTAGATTTTACAGATATACTCTGCAAACTGATGTTCATTAATAAGAATCTATCTTAGTTCACCAAAGTATATGCATCTAAGAAAATAACAGAATCACAAGCATAAGGACAAGACAAAGCATGCACTTGGTGAAATAGCGGTAAATCTATAGTTGCACTGCATGTGAGACTATGTGAAGAGTACATCAACGGGCACTTGAAAAAGGCACACGACAATCTAAGCTCATCTAGCTGCAAACTCAAAACCATCAAAACAAATCCCACTTGTTTCTAATGTATTATGCTGCATAGCATCATCGACATTCACATCTTGTGTTTGTTTGGTCCAAGGAGCACCATGAAACATATTCTCCATTTCAGCAATGAATCGGTCAAGCCCATGTTCAAGAATTTCAAGGGCTTCTTTTGACAGTGCACTTTTTACCGCAACAGATACTGCTTTGTGGCATATGCGACTGTATCGTGAGATCAATGACTCTTGGGCACTGGAATCGGCTGCCAAAAGAGGTCCACTGGCTAATGTCCCATCTTTTGCATACTTCGTCCATCTCTTCAAAATGTACTGAGGAGGGAGATAGAGAATGTTATTATTGTTAAGAACTTTTAACGCATGCATACACAAGATGCCCATTGATTCAAATTTTTTACAGCTACATTTAATTGTAATATTGGATGGATTAAACTCAACAAGCCCAGTGCATTTTTGAGGAATAGAAACTCTAAAAGTATAAACTGTCCCATCCATAGCAATAGTTTCACATAGGCAAGCAAGTTGGCTCTTGTACTCGTATTCAAAATCCACATATATTGTCCTTGTATATGATTCTGCTGCTTCAGCTAGAACAGGTATATCGACCAACAAAACAGGTTTAGTTTGTCTAGATTCATAATCTTCAAAAAGTTCCTTTTCACGTAGTTGAACTAATGCCTTGAAATATTGTGCAATAAATTTGGGCAGAGGCAGTTTCCTGTAGAAATGAATCTTGAAGAGATTGTCCATGTCTTCAGCCCATTGTTTCGTTGTCATGGTAGCACAAAATGAATTAAGGAAAGCAAGAGCCCATTTTTCTGTGGCTTCATATAGGTCCTTCAACCATGCACTATTTCCAAGACAATGTTTAGCAATCAAGTTATCCCATAATTTACATAAAATTTCTTCAGAACTACTTCCAAATATGCAATCCTCAAAATCTTTTTGGAAGTTGGATTCACGATTGGACAGACCATGAAAATGCTTTGGAACATTTTGAAGTATGTGCCATAAACAAAGTCGATGACATGTATCAGGAAAAGTCATTGAAATCGCTTTTGACATTTCAGCACAGCGATCTGTAAAGATTGTCTTTGGCTGTCTACCAGACATAGCAGCCCTAAAAGTTCTAAATAACCAAATGAATGATTCTATAGATTCATCCAACAGCAATGCAGCACCAAATATAACAATTTGCTTATGATGATTTACGCCAATAAATGGTGCAAATGGTATGTCAAACCTGCTCGTTCGATAGGTTGTGTCAAACAAGACTGAATCACCAAAGTAGGAATAATCATTTATTGACCGTGCATCTGCCCAGAAGAAGTTGGTCATGCGTTCCTTTTCATCTATTTGTACCGCATAAAAAAATGATGGATCTTCAGACTGTTTATTTTTCAGAATATCTAAAAGGAACTGTGCATCTCCCTTTTCAAGATCCCTTAGCCTTGTAGCACTCAAACAGCTATTTTGGTTCTTCACAAGCAATTCTCCATCTCCCATACTCTGTACCTCCTCTGACTGAGAATCATACATCAGAGAAGGTTTTACCCCATAATAGTAATCTGCTTCAGTAAAGATTGCACGTTCAACAGGCAATTTCTTTCTATGTGACCGCAACATGTGAATCTTATTTGGGCTTGCAAGCAGATGATTGTGCTCTTCAATGAGCTTATTTACTACCCATACATTACTACGATTCACTTTGAACTCAATACGAGCCAAACATTTTGTTCTCTCCAGCGGACGTGGTTTCTTAGTTACATGAGTGCGATGCTCTTGACGAGTACCTTCATTGCTACAGACATAGTGCCTATCTCGTATGCTATTATCTCTTCTTCGGGAAAGATGCCCCTTGCGCACACTGAATCCCTTTCTCTTGGCATACGAATTATAGAATTCGTATGCTTCCTCTTCTGAATGAAAAACCATACCAACCTTAGGTTCTAACTGTAAATTTTCAGTTGCCTCAGAAGCAACTTTCACTAATTCATCCACATTGCCAGTATTTAAAGATCCATCCAAACAAGTTATACTTCCTGATGCATCCCTGTCATCAACATTTCCCACCGAACTATTGATGTTACTGGAAATTTCCACTGCTCCAACAAGGCCATTGTCATTTTCTACTGGTCCACTAGTCATACTGGCTTTTCTCAGTGATTCATCCATTTCATTGGTACCTTCTCCAGACACATCAGCAGCCACAGCCACACTTCCTTCTAGTGATATATTTATGGCCTTGGTGCTCCCAACAGATGCATCCACTGTTTTGATATTTTCTAGGGACCCATCCATGGTGGTTTTCTTTTCTACAGTTCCATCATTATAAGACTCAGTAATAGTTGACTATGCTTTCAAGAAAGAATACTCATCATAACAATATACCTTTAAAGCAGGTGTTCTGTCTACAACTTCTTCAACTTTATCTTTACTGTAGATGTGTCCCTTATGACTCCCAGGAAAAAATAGCTACCCTTGTCTGAAATTGCATCAGTAGAAACCAAGCAAAGGTCAGTGGCATAATTAAGAATTCAAATTAAGCAGCTAAAGGAAACAAGTTGGTACAGTAACTGTAGCCTCAGGCTTGAAAGTTGCAGCATTTTTGTAGGTCACTTAATTAGCAAAACAAGCATTAATAAAAATCATATTTATGGCAAGGGCAATGTGATTTGAAGAATCATCAAATGATTTTTTGTAAAAATCACATATAAAAAAAAATCTACAAAAAAATTAGGCAAACAAAAGGTAGAAAAGTTGTTGAACATTCACAACTACAACTAACAATTTAACAGCAAAGCAATTCTGTCAAAATCAAGGTTCATATTTTCATGTATCAGTAATATACCAATCACATCTCGAACCAGTACTGTATCTGTCCATACCAGTACTGAGTTTCAAAAAAAAAAAAAAACTTCAAAAAGTTGAAAAAAAAAAGTGTCCAGTACAGAGCCTATACACCCTGTACCAGGTGGAACTGAATCTATAACAAGCGTACAAAGTGGTACCGCACGATATAAGTCTAGTATGGACATACTGACCAGTTTGCATTGGTTGACCTATCAGACTAATAAATACCATATGTACCAAACCGTACTAGATGTATTGTGAATCTTGGTCAAAAGCAGGGTTTGTTGTACCGATATGTACCGCTAGGTATGGGCGGTACATATCGGTATGACATGATATCGATACATGGAACGCCCTCTAATGAGCAGTTCCGACCACTTGACCACGTATCGGGCAATATAGGATCTATAGACTCTATACCAAGTGGTAACGATCAAAATCCGACTGTTACCAATCTATACTGATCGGTACGCTTGGATTTTGGCCATTACCAACCTGTACCAGGTGGTAACGGTCAAAATCTGACCGTTATCAATCAAGGGCTAAGATTATCCTATTTCAAATTATCAATTTGACCGTTTGAGGCTTAGAAAAGGGTTTTTAAACCCTTTCCTCTTTGCACTTTCAACTTATTTCACTCTCTTAAACTCTTTTTAATTCGTATCTTTATATTATTCTCATATTTTCACTCTCTTAAACTCAACAAAATCACGATCTGTAGATTAGATCAAATTTAGGAAGATTAAGAAAAAGAACACTCTAATTAAGAGGTATGTATTCTCTTTCTAGAGGAAGAACACTCTAATTTATGGATTGGATCATCGTATTCACAGTCATCGTATTATGGAGAATCTTATAACCATCAATAGTACGGTAACAGTTGGTCATACTTCTCCAAGCAACAATACAAAGATCGATTTTACGATACGAAGCAACAGATGCATAATGAAAGTAAAAGTTCTGACATTCTTTATGCTCCACACCAACACATGCCACATCCATCCTTGCCTCAAGAGCTACCTCGAACACATGTGATTCACGACAATCAGACTACGACCATCACCACATTGATACACCAATGACATATGGTGTATCAATACACTATGTCGTGAGATCAATTTCAGGATTAGGTCTGACAAACATATTATATTGATATACAAATACATAGAATCATAGACCCCGATCCACTGCCCGTGGAGTCCTGTCATTCTTTTCGATGATAGAACTCGATTACTTAATTCATTTGAATATTGAAGTTTATGTTGTATAAAAAATAATCTAACAATTTAAATAATTTTTTTGTAGATAATTCAATATTAATGGAAGGACGATCTGGAGCATACTACAAAGCTACTCCTCAAAAGCTCAAAAAAGATATGTGACACTATTCTTTCCTAATTTACATTATTTTTGTTAAAATTATACTAAATTTATATTTATTTCTAACTTAAAAATTATAATCTAACTCTTTTTCTATTTTTAGGTTTTTTAGAGGTTTTTTTTTATGATTTTGGGTGTACCATCGGTACACCCCCAGCATACCATCAGTATGCCTTGGTACGTATCATACCGAGTAGGGCTCAGTACACCAGTATAGACCGAAATTGCAATCCTTGGTCAAAAGACTTAAAACCTCCATTCAAGATTTGTTAAAACAAAATTTAACCACATATTCCATCATGATGGACATGGACATTCACATAAAATCAAGAATCAGTTACATCACAAATACAAGGTCAGATTAGTACATGGAGGAAAAGGACTTAAGAAAAGGAAGAAAATAGACTTTAGATGAAGTGTAAAACATTTGATTTCAAATAATAGCTACATCTCTGCTGTAGCAAAATGGTCATTCTCTTCTTTTAATTTTCTCTTTCTTAAAAAGTGAATGAGGATTAGACATGCATTTGAACCACTAAAGCTGCAACAAATACTAAGTTTGGTCATGCATATCATCCACCAAGTCAATGGGCTTACAAAAGAATTGAATAATGGGTGCGTTTTTGGGATCAATTATGCTTACCAATTTATAGTCCTTTATCTGGAAGGTATATTAAGTCTTTATATGTAGTCAGCTAACTAGTCAAATACATGATAGAAATGCCAGCAAGTGACTTCTTTTTTACTTGTCGATTGAAGAATATAACTTTTCTTGTAATAAAGTGCACCAGCAAATTATGCAAGAGGAACCGCACAACTTGCATAACTGTGACTTGAGATCATGTCATGTATATATCATGTGGCAGTACGTCATTACATACTAGAATCATACTAGTCAGACCAAGGACCAGTACAATTCACATGGCTGACATTTTGAAACATGCCTGTTACCATTAAAAATTTGAGCAAACCAAACTCTGTATTGAAAATAAATTAATAAAACATGATCTTAAATGTCCTCTAGGGACAAAAAGGATCTAAGGGCTGAGAAATTGTTAAGGAGCAAATTGGACCAAACACTTAAAATGATTTTGAACAGTTTGATTCTTGATCCGAAGGCAGTGAAGACCAGTATATTATTTAGGGAAGTAAATGTCTCTAGTTCTAGCATGACAAATATGCAATCCTAATTGGACAGGATTTTAAGAATCTAACAGTTGGGTCAATAGTAGAGAAGACGAGGACCAGCTTATAGATGGGTTTCACAAGTCAAAGCAGGGGAAGAAAAGGAGGGTGGTATCATAGCAGGTAAGACATGATTGCCTACATTTAAGTGGAGACGCTAGCCCCACTCGGCAATGTAAAAGATAGTGTATACATTCATTTCTTATCCAGGAGCATCATATTAACCAACTTATAGGTTCTTATGTCTGTACCTAAAAATATGTATATGATGACAATTATGTACATACAAAAGCAATTAGCAAGCACGGATAGTTGCAGATATTGATATTTGAAACAGACTAAAACAAAAAACATGTATATCATGATAACGAACACCACTTTCCAAGTCAGAACAAAAGCAAAAAGTTAACAAGTTCAGAGTCCACTTTCACAACTGATCAATTTGGCTTGATGTAAATTTGTGGCATGAGATAACACACCATTCATTTCATGACAGAACCTTCCCATACTTCAGAGAACATAGAAATTAAGTTCAGGCACTCCACACACAGTTCATGACAATCTATATCAACACATTTGATACAAATAAAACCTGTTCACAATTTATGGTTACACAATATATGCATTCGGTTCAACAACCATCACATATTAACTTGTGTCTTGTTCCTGGACAATCCAGATCAACTTATCAGACATGCATAACCTTGTTCCTAGATCACAACAATCCATCAGCAAATTTGACACAATCAGAACCTGCTAATGGTTGAAAATAATCCAAATTCCATAAAAAACACTGAACACATATCATGAAAAAAAAAAAACCAATAACTTGAGCGATTGAAAAAACAATTATGATCCAACAAGATGCATGTGCATCATACAGCAACCACCATGGTTTAAGAAGGAGAACTGATATATATATATATATATATATATATATATATATAATGAGAATCCAATATAACACGACATTTATGAAAAAGGAATCTATGTTTCAATATGATGCAATACGTACGGCATCATCTAAACAAAAATCAGCTGACCAAGACAAAGACAAGATGTTGATAATTTGACCACAATTCAAAAGCAGAAAAAATATTTGGCTTCTCATGTATTATACACAGTAACCATATATATAATCACTAATTCTGCACGAGGAAGATGTTTAGAACAATCATGCGGCGATTACATGACGGGAAAGAAACTTGGTTTTGGTATCAATAGATCGTCGTCACGATTTAAAACCAATCATCAATAACTAAAGCATGATTTCAGCACCGAAATTGTGCATCCCACACAAAACCTAATACTCACTTCGAAAGAACAATCACTAAATTTATCAAAATTATAAATAGCACGAGGCCAGGGACGAGGAAGGGTTTCAGGAAACGGCTGCAATAGGTCGGGGAAGAGGAATGTTTCGCGGAACGGCTGCAAGAGGCGCGAGAGGAGTAAGGGTTTCGGGGGACGGCTGCTAGAGGTCGGGTTAGAGGAGGGGTTTCGGGTGACTTCTTGCAGCAGGTGACAATTGAAAGACGCCGAAACGAGAAAGCGTTTCCCGGAGCTTCGCACAGCTCGCAGAGCAGCGGAGACGAGAAGGGAGCGGGGAATGGAGGGAGGAGGGAGAATACCTGGCTTGGTGGGGAATGGCGACGTCACGGCGGTCCTCTTGGAAGACGGTTCGGTTAAGTACCCGTTAGGGCCGGAATCGGACTGCTACGACCCAATTCCTGCGGTCTGCCCACTGCTCGAACCGGATCTAGGTTGGACCGCTTGGACCCAATTCCGGCGGCTCACCCGCAACCGGATCCGGGTGAAATCGGCCTGTTACGACCCAATGCCCGCGGCTCACGCACTTTCCCCGAACCCGATCCTATCTAGTTAGAACCGAATCATCGTCCTGGTTCCAGAACCGACGGTTCCGATTTTGTCAAATTTAGAACCAAAACCGAATAGTTATTGATGATTTTAGAACCAATAGTTTCGAATCGGAGCCATCTATTTAAATTCTTTTTATTTTTTTCCCAAAATATTCCTTCGACTATCAGTTTATTAACTTGTTAAAAAGGATAAATACATTATTTGGAAAGAATTTGATCATTTAGAGAATTTTTTTATTTTTTTTTATCCAAGTCGAAAGAACCATCGGATCGAACCTACTGAAATCTTGTCATTGAAAATTGCACACGTACATCGGTTGTGCATACACACACACTGCACAGCATGTAATTTTCCAGCCTCGGATCTGCCTTCAAATGAAGTTAGCGGCTGCAAGAAAGGTCAAAGTTCTTTTGATCAGTGCTACCATCGAAGATCTAAAAATGCAACATACCAGCACTGTTTTCTTATTTTCTTTGTGTGGGTGCTAAGAGATGAAGGCAGATACAAAAAGTAGTCTTCTTTGTAGAGCTATAGAAACAGTCACAAACAAGAAAGACAATCCCTACAAACTTTCAAGCTCAAAACACAACTCAGCAAAATATTACAGGTTTCTATATAGCCTCACAAAACCTTGGTTTTTCCTCATTTTATCGATAGGTGAAACCTGAATCCTGTTGTCTATCAAACAAAAGAACCTCAGATCGTAGGCATGAAGCGAAAATTTCCGAGATCATAAAATCGTACGATGATTGATCAGAATACCATGCAGCTAGCTACACTCATCTTGGAGTCTGCGGCCAATAGCTAATCCCGTGACAGAACAAAAGTGTTCTTCTAGAGACATAAAGCTTGATGCGCTGTTCGCAGCTGGTTCGAAAATGTCGCCTAACAGTTCATTCAGGCTTGTTCCTGTCCTTTGATCTCACTTTTGCAGCACTTTGCATGGTATCGCCGGGTGGTGCAGGCCGCTGAATCTGAGACTGGGTGATGTACTGCCTCTGCAAATCTTTAAAGCTTTCTATGAGTTCATGGAAAGTCGGTCTATGTTTTGGTTCACTGTTAAGGGAGAGGAAAAAAAAAAAAGAAAAATGAGACGGTTAGTGGCGGCTAATTAAGAAAAATGCAAGAGAAATTGTATTCAAGATATTAATGGGCGAAAAAACAACCTGCGCCAACAACTCTCGATTATGAATGCCCATTGTGGATCCAAATCTTTCGGGAGATCCAACCTCTGATTCAAGAATCCAACAGCTGCGATGACCTGGATCGAGAAAAACTGAAGTGTGAAAGAAATTCAATTCCAATTTCGAGGCAAACTTGTTAAAAACGGTGAAATAATCAACCAAACAAGCATCTCCCGGTGTCAATGTTTGATGGCATGATATGAATGACCGAGACTATTAACAACCGGGGAAATCGTATGACACTACACAAAAGCAATCAGACCAAAATGAATCTGTTCTATGTTTCCACTATCAACCAAGAACATGTGTTTGGATGACAATAGAACACGGACTTTCCTGAATTAGAATAATAATTTATGATAAACATGCAATGGACTAAAATAACCTTAAATTCATTTTGATAGCAAAAATGAAGATGTGGTTCATCCAGTAATTACACTGGTTATCCTAGTTTAGCTTTCATACATTGAACATTCATTAAAAAGCAATAGAAAAGTTATATGTCATGATCATACATCACGATCAAAGGTATGAAGAACTTCTATAATAATGTAGACTGTCAACAAACGGAAGCTACTACAATGTAATAATAACCTGCATTGAGTTGAGATTACACCAGGGAACTTCCTCAGTGACAAGTTCCCACAAGATCACTCCGTAGCTGTACACATCCGACCTATTTTTTCACAGACCAAAAATAAAAGATCACTGAAGCAGCATGTTGATTACCAAAATAAAATATATGCTGAAGTCAAATTAACATCTAAACTTACTTCTCATCTGAAGGTTCGTTTCGAAGGACTTCTGGAGCCATCCATTGAGGCTAAAAACCAGGAACATATGTCAGCATCATGAAGACAATAATAACTAAATGCACAGAAACCATCATCAGCAGGAATGCATTATAAGCTTTGTCAGCAACATCAATACCGTTCCTCTCCCAGTTTTGGTGGTCAAGAAAGTCTCATACTTCAAACGCGAAAGACCAAAATCACCAACCTGTTTTCCATAAGCAAGTTAATAGAGGATAAGGTGCTTCTGTTTAGGTGAGAGAAACCAATGATATATGCAAGGTAAAACGCCAACCTTAACGGTCCAATTCTTATCGACCAACAAATTTGATGACTTTAAATCACGGTGGATGATAGGAGGATTGCAATGATGAAGATAATTCATCCCTCTTGCCTGTCAAAAAGTAAGACTTTTAATGATGAGCCAAACTCATCTGCAACATGTGGAAATGAACAATTTCTACAAAAAACAGCAGATTTAAATATCTTGCTAACAGACAAATAACTTTATCAGAAATCAAATAGAATATACATCTGGACTTGGATGCAAGAATTTTTCTACACAAGTGCTATTGAAATTTCTGAGGAATATGCATGCATTACATTCATTTTTAAGGTTATATGCACAAAAAGCCACAACATAATTTAACAAGTAAATGCTGAGATCATCTTTTATCATCCTTATAGCTCTTATGAGCCAAACAAACCGACGAAGCAGCTATTCTTGCCTTTGATATTCACTTGGGGGTATGACCCAAGCCCGCCAACTCCTATCTTCTCTACGACCTTTGTTAGAACTCAGAAGACAAACACCTTCTCCAGCCCCATAGTACAAACACCTCCCATAATGACATTATAATTCCAAGAAACATATGGTTTCTCCTGGTGCTTAAAACATAGCCATTCACCAAAACACTCCTTAGAGCTTGTTCTTACTTTTACAATCTTTCAGCTCCCCAACTCTGCCACCTATTTTCTCCCTCTAGCTTGTTCCTTCTGCTCCATCCTGTCCTCACTACCCACCATCAGTCTGGAGGGGCCCACCATCTACCAAAATGTTTCCCTAAATTTCCCAACTCCCATGCTGTCTGAGAAATCCAAAGTAAGGACTGATTGGGGAATTTCCTTGTTTTTTGATTGAATTCAGAAACAAATTAAAATAGTTAACCATATGGATCTGGATGCTGCATCATTTACTGGATCTGAAATGACACCTATACCACCCTTTATAATGTCCATATGCATGCATATAGTTAATTGTGGTGCCTGTGATATCTTGCATTGTTTAATGTGAATACAATTAGACTTAAACAGGGATACAAAGTTTAAACATGTACATCTTCAAATAAGGAACTACGCTTACAATATCTAGAGCCATGAGAATGCGCCGTCTCCAGTCCAACTTTGTAGTATTTCTTTGCAGTAAACGGAACAAACTTCCACTGCATTTAAAATGGAAGAAAAATGTAAGATTGGATGCCGATTAATATGTTTATTCCAATATTATGTCTCTGTCTAAAGTAATGAACATCTGAAAAGATTAAAAAATGTAAATCACAATCCTGTGTAGATAAAAATGGGACTAGATGACTAGGGCTGATAGTTGTATCCAATTGTTGAATTTCCTAATATGTAGTAACAGACTAAACTAATGACACTATCATCAACTTAAAAACTATTATATGTGCCTTTACGAATTTCAGCTACAGCATATGATATAGGATTGTGTTTCACTACAACCTGACACTGAAGAAAGCTTTTTTATTTTTGAGCTTGAGGCAATTATGATATCGCTGCCAAGTTCACGGCCAAACAATTATTGCAAAAGTCAGGAAATGACAAAAACACACATATATACAAAGTTATAAACACCAACTACAATCATGATCATCAACAAATAAAATTCTAATTATCGACTTTACAGGGGTTTTGTTCTGTTCTTGGCATGATATGACCGAGAAACCCCATGTGCTGACCAAAACTGGCCTGGTCATACAACAGAATAGTTAACACTGGCATGACTCAACAAAACCCCCTGGTGCCATACTACAATCTCACAACAATGCCACCACTTGGTGTAGGCCGACTTTCTGTGGATTGGGAGCTCTGCATTGAATAACTTGCTACTAGAAATTTGAGGTAAGATCATTTGGTTTCCTGATTATAAAGGACAGACATCATGTTGCCTAATTTCCTTTATATGTAAGATCATACTATGAATATTAGAATTGAATTCCTGTTATGAAAAAGCTGGAATACATGCAAAGTTTTTGGTAAAAGAAGCTAACATTCACAAAAAAATAATGTTTACACTGTTTTTGTTCAACTTTAGAAAGAAAAAGTGAGTACTAACCGTGGAAGAAATTCTGTTACAATACAAAGACGATGTGGAGAAGTAACCGCACCCATAAAAAGCAGTATATTTGGATGCCGTAGCTTCTTCATAAGTGACACCTTAAAAAACAAAGCATCATTTGGATTGCAATGGGAAAGGGAGACATTCATCACCAGATTCGGAGAACCACAATGGACCATAAAGTTAATAGCACCATGCCAAACATATGAATAGTAAATGCAGCAGATATTTGGGGATCTAAAATACAATCTGGAAAAGGATTCCTTAATTCATTTCAACATCGAGACATTTTTAGATTGTGTGCTATTAAGTTAGAGCAACCGATGACTAAAAAATTATAAAGTTTTCTTATCTTTCCAAGTTTTCATCTTACAACATACCCCCAAAAAAGAAAAAGAAAAAAAAAGTTTCAACATACTACCTCTTGTCTAAAGGAAAGCATCACTTCATCAGAAAGTTCCTGCATTGAGAATAATTTAACTGCCACATCCTGCAAGAAGCACGGTACATAATTTCAATCCATAACAAGAGGCACATAGCAGTTTGAAGTTTTGAACATCATAACTATTAACGCTATGTCCAAGTCATCATTTAATGAAAGACCTACTTAAGAAGTTTAAAGGTTCATACTCAAAAATAAAAAAGAAAAACATATGCTTGACTTTGAACATACTGTTCAATAGTACCTTCTTGGGGAAGGACGAATTATATAAAACATGCCAGAGGCTACTAAGCTGGGAATTCGCAAATCTTTCATCTTTGTGCAACTTGCTGGCCACTTGATTTCTATTACTAAATTGGTGTGGATACATCATGAACACTCAGATAATGTGTATAGATGTTATCCACTTAATTAATGTTGAAATATATATTGACCACCAAAAAAATCCCTATAACCAACAGCATTAGGAAAATTTCAAATGTCTAGAAACTATCTTTTCAGCAGCTTATAGAGATCAACAAGTTAAAATCTTGACTTATCAAAGAGAAAAATGCATGGTTGATTGAGATGAAAGGATACAATTATTCTAGTTTGTTTTCTTGAGAAAAAGCATATCGCATAATACATTGAATATCAGAAGAACTTGGTTCTAAAAAAACATGAGTTCCTAACCTGAAAAGACAATGCCCTAAGCATTCCAAAACATGGTACTCCCCTTGAAAGAAAGTCATTAGGTTATTGAAGCAAAATTAACACTCAGCCAATCAGATAGGAATCATGTCTTTTAACCAAAAACAGTTCATAAAGACCCATAGACATGGAATAATATGTATATCACTTATAATACCCGTCTCTAACTTGAAACATTTGTTATGTGTCTAACTCATCATTCCCGAGCATCAAATCAACAGCAGTATGCACAAAACATCAACATGGTTGAAAAACAAAGGACAGAGAAAGTTCAACTGCATCTAGAGAACTCGCAAACAATTTATTTAGAGGAAACTTATTGAAAAAAAAAAAAAAAGAAGCAATGCTAGAAACCTATTTTTAGAATTGGCTTATATGAAAGTACAGGAGAAACTTACTGAGCCATACCACTGAGCATGATATACAGTTCCACAAGAACCTGCAGAAACAGAGGATGTTTACAGTGAGAAGCAGTAACAGACAACGCTGATGACAGAATTATTCTCTTAACTAAATCAGTTCTATTGGTTCGATCATTCAGCAACAACACAATTTAGGCAATAAATAGATTATTAATTTTAACAGATGTGGGCGTTAAAATAATTACTTGGTAGCAAACATCCACCAAAAAGATGATTATTGCATGAGGACATTCAACCGAGGAATGTTGCAGAATTTTGTTTTTATCTTTTAGCATAAGACACATCCTAAAGAGGTAAGACCAGACAATCACTACTTTTGTTTGTGATGAACAACCAAACTTCATCATTACAAGTCTCAACTCATTACAAAAATAGGAATCCTTTAAAGGGGTAATATGAGATTCAAGTTTCAAACACTGTGAGTAGAAGAGTGCCAGAATCAAATTTCTAACAAGTTAAGCTCTGTCATTAGCAAAAAAGTCAAACTCTGGCATTCATCAATAACAATCAGATAAGACTTGGAATTGGAAGATGACGAGACTGTACTGGTCTAATAGGCACACGGTCGGAGAAAGAAAGGAGATCAACAAGGAACCATAGGAAGTATGCTTCTATGAATATAAGCCCCTTAAAACCCTCTCGAAACAGTAAGGAAGCATATTTCTATAAATATAAGCCCTTTAAATCAATGATTCTATGAATATATGCCCCTTAGATCTATGTTTCTATGAATATAAGCCCCTTAGATCCCTCTCTATTTTTGGAGCAATATAGTTATACTCCACAAAATAATTATTGAACAAAGATGAAGACATTCAAAGTTCAAATGGTCTATCTAGCTCAAATTCCTAAACTTCATTGCTAGTTTCTGCAAATTTATTTTTTTTGGGTGGACAACTTGATATTCATCTCATGGAAAAAACAATAATAGAAATGGAACAAAACACAGGACAGATTTTTTTATATTATAAGATAGGACTTTCCCCGAGACTAAATTATGCAATCATGGTTCCAAACAGTTTATAAACTGTACAAGAACCCTTTATCATGTAATAAATTTGTATCAAACAACAGATGTTCTTAAAGTTGAAACTAGATCTATTAACATAAAAATAATTTGAAAGGCCAGATTAAGAAATTCATTTTTAAATAAGTTCTAAATCTATATGAAATACCAGGAAACTGAGGCCTCCTTTACTAGCCAAGGGCAGCTTGATTTATATATAGAACAAGCAGCACATTGTTAATTGTCCAACTCTCTTATAGAAGCACAACAAACAGGTCATAAATAAATGTCTTGGCATTATGAATATACAACACTAGCATAATATGTCAGGCGATGTCTCCTACTATATGTCTTATCCTATGCAATGCACTAATTTTAACAGCTCAAGCAAATAATGTTCAAATAGCAAACAATCAGGATTTAAGTTTGGAATATCAGCAATAGCTGTACGAAACATCTTGTCATTTCGCTGCATAATCACAGGACAACTAGAACATGATGCACAAGCCTTACAAACTCATGGAGCACCTGATAACATAGATTTAAGACAAGACATTGTGTTTTATAAATGCTAGTAATTATTTCTACAAAATTCCTGCAACTGTGGCATAAAGGTGCTGGTGAAAAAAAGCCTTCAAAACATTCAGAGCAGCATATAATTGTTTAAGATACATGGGACAATAAGCAATGGATTTAGTCTGACTGCTGCCAATTGTCTAAGCGATACCTAGCAGCCAAAAGAATGAAGATACAAAAGAAGCTGGAATTGGAATTTGATGATTCAATTGTTCTTATCAGCATGTTTGCATTAGAGTTTAGAACAACTTCTGAAGCAAATATAATCATGTTATTGAAAGAAGACGATGATTACCTTGTCCTATATGTTCTCCAATTTTAAGGTCTTCCCATAAGATCTCATAATCTAAGCAGTCAGTATCCATATCCACTTTCTGAACAGTGCTGCTGCCAGTGCTCCCACAGCTGCTGACACTACTTAAGCTCGCATTATGAGAGGAACAAGATCCAGAAGCCTCATTATTGCCTCTCAGGTTGATTTCAGTCAATTGATTTTCTGTTCTTGTACCAGATTCAGATGCCCTTTGAAGATTGTAGTCATTTTCTTGATTATCATGCAACCATGGCCAGACAAAGAGATTCTTTGCATCATTACCATCTTGCTCATGCACTTTCCAAGGCCATGATATCCCCTTTTTGGCAAATAATGCTTCTGTCTTACTGATGATCTTGTGAATGCCTGTTTTTCCTTCATCTTCATCATTATTTACTTTGGTTGTTTTGGCAGGAGATTTTTCCTCCACTACAGCAGAGACCTCTGTTCTAGGTGTGCTAACTCCACTTGAAGCACCATCCTCCTTATGGTCTGAGGAAAGTGCATCGTGATCAGAAGACTGACTATCTCTGGTTCCAATTTCACGTTCCAAATTGGTTTCACCTGCCCTTATTCGAGAACGAACTTTGCAAGTAACTTTAGAGGCCTGTTTCATTTATTTTAAAAATAAAAAAGATTAAACTAGAAAAAAATTAATAATATATGCCGGACTCTATAATGAAGAATGATCCCAAGTGATCCTATGACATATGATGTCTATTGAACTATTTTGTTCATGAAATTACAACGTTTTACACTCACCAGATTTGTAATTTTGGATGCAATAGAAACTTGGAAGGGTTGCTGATCCGAACCAAGCTTATTTATTAAATTTATTCTTGGCCGACCTGCATTGCCGCAGACAGATGCTCGCGGCTTGATAGAGATTGGAGGGGATCCCACATCCTGAAAGGACCTTGAATCACTAGAAACACAAATTATGCCAACCAAACTATCATCATCATCATAAAAGGGGGTGTTGGTGGCAATAGCTAGAAAACGTTCTCCGGACTTGTTCTTCACAGGAAACTTCCCTGTCCAGCTCTCCCCCATGGTTGTACGGTGAACCATGTTACTAGCAATGCTGAAATCACACACATCAACAAGCAGTTCAATTGCATCCCGACCAAGAGCTTCAGACGAAGAATAACCATAAAGACTTTCTGCTGATCGATTCCTACAAAAATAGATAAGATAATCTTTGAAGAAGACCCTTTACGGATTCCTAGCTTAACATTTCAAAGACAAAAGGATCACACACTTGTGTGTTGATCAAAACACAAACTTAACAGCAAAATATTTGTAGCAAAGCACAGCATAAGTTGCAAAATACTAGAAACATTTTAAATGCCACAAGAAGAATATGCAGGCATCATTCATGATATAGAATGGCCAAAATAATTGTTCCACCATGGAATATGAAATGACAAAGAAAAGTTTCAATTAGAATGACAACATCAGATCCATGTTTGAAAATTTTAATATCACAAAAATGCCATTTTTCCATGTAACTCTCCACAAACACAAAAATCATGTATACCCTTGTTATAACACCCCCAAGCTTAATCTCACTTCCCATGGGTAAAGATATAAATTAACCTATAAGGACTTGATAGATGTACTATCATTAATTTGGTCTTAATCATTTTAAATCAATGGTTCAGACTCAGCAAGGTTAATGAGGCACTTATCCTATTGGACCATATCGTGACGCTTGCAAACCTCAAGAAACCCTTACATGTCCCTGATTTTAAATCCTGATTGATGCCAATACCAGATTTTATTCACAACTCAATCTAAGATAGATGGGCCTTGATGTGATCTAATCCGGTCTATTATCTGCTGCATGTCTCATAAGGTTTGCAGGGTATATTTGCTATTTTTTAGTGGTACATAGAATATCAGGGTGCTTTGCAGCTATACCCCAGAAAATTTCCCGTTCCAGCCTATAAATTCACCACCACCAGAGGACAAGCAGAAGATAGAACAGGCCGGGGTAGAAAGAAGAGGAGCATGTGAGGTTGCAGATTCTAACAAGCGTGCAATACAGGTATCGACAACCTTAGTCTGTGAGAAACTATCACACTTGACACCGATTGGCAAAGGATTTAAAGCTGCAAGCAGCAGTTTCCATTCTTTTCTTCTCTAAGACTCCATGCATATTATTTTCCTCATCAGCTATTTCTCCAACTGAACTAGACAATGTGGAAATCACACATGAATGAAATGTTCAGTAACCGAAGTTGTATGTCATAAGTAGACACACAAGGCATATGCTGATTGTTCCACCACGATCATGGCAGAAGACAACATATTCGATTCTAGTAAAGCTACTGATATTGATCAAATAATCCCAGCATATCAGGTGAAAACTAGGCATAGTGCTTTTTACAGTTGCTTGAACAGTCCCATACACTGGTGGATCTTGAACACTACCTCTCCTTGCTACCAATTATAATTGCAATTTAATAGAACATCATAGGCTAAATGATACTTTTTAAGTACCCGCAACAAGGAACAATATGAAACTTGATTGATCTAGGTTGGATAAAGAGCAGGAAGAGGAGATCAAAGAGTTCATAGAGGAAAGCACGAATGCACAGCTCACCAATAAATTATCCTGCCCTCGAGATCGAATATATGAACCGACTGCCCCATCGACTGCAAAATGTTCAGGTACTGCCTTTCCGAGAGAACCATACCAGCCGGACGGTCACTGGAGCCGCTCGTCCCCCGGATCTCTCGCTGCAGGGTCGACGAGTGCCCCGAGGAGCTCGATCCCTTCTCCCAGGCGGGCGCGGCCTCCTCGAGACCTCCACTGTTCCGCCTCTGAACCAGTACCGTCGTCCGCTCCGGCAACACGGACACGGAGCGGGACCGGCCGCGGTCCGACCGGCGCCCGCCGCCGCCGTCCACATGCATCATCTTCGACATCTCATGCTTCAACCGGGCATGCACCGCCTCCAGCTCCTGGATCTTCTTCAGCAGCTCTTCTGCCGGGGCTTCCATGCCCCAAAAGCGACTCCTTTTCGCTTCAAAAAAGGAAGTGGAAGCGACAACGGTGGCAAGGGTGAGCGAGGGCGAGTGTTCATCGGCTGCTCTTGACTCTCGTAGGCGGTGGAGAGTGGGTCTTCTGCTCCAAGATGGCTCCTTTTCTTCTGCTCTCCATTTTCTCTTCTTAGAAGGGTAATCGCCTGCTCTTTCCTTTCTATAATCTCAACTCTTTCCTTAGCTTGTAAGTTTGCTGCCGCTAGGAATGCATGTTCAGGGGGGCTGCCCCCTTTGCTGAGTTCCAAAAGCCACATTTTTCCCCCTTAACTCATCTTGCCTTTCTATGTATGCCAGTTCATGGCCCAATCTTTTCCGTGTCAGCAACTGGAGTTGGAGGCAAGCGAGCTCGTCGCGTGGTTGTGTTGTTCTTATCCGCTAAAATGCCGGCCTGGATACTTCCGACGCAGCGTTTCAATCTTGGGAATCTAAACATTGTTATTGTTGCGATTTCCCACGACCCCCCTTCTTTGGCCTTGTCGGCGCTCGCTTCCAGTTCTTTCGACTGCCTCTTGGAGTCAATGTTGCTGCTCCAGTTCTCACTTTCATGCTTGTCATTTCCCTCGAAAGAGAGCAATCTTAACACCACGAATCTTCCATCACGACCTTATCTTCCTTAGGATTTGGTCCGCCACCAACCTCATCCTCGGGGTTGTGTTTTGCTTGCAAGCATGTCGGCTTCTGGCTCACCTTTCGTTCGACTCATAGAGAATCAATAAGCTTTGTGAAGCTTCACATGGCTGCATCTTCTTCTGTGATTCAGCTGCATTCCTTCCACACACACAGAAGAAAAGAAACTCCAATTATCCGCCTCTCATATTTGTTGTTGATGGAAGATCAACTGATCAAGGATAAAAAAATTGTAATGATTGCATCAGCCTCACTCGTGCTCATAAATGCTTCAGTAGATCATCAGCATCAACATCAACATCAACATCAACATCAACATCAGCATCAATGTGTCAGGAAAATTGATTGCAGGGAAGCAGCCATCCACGGAAGACGACGACTGCAAAGGTGCAGATAGTGAGGCATCTAATTGCTGATCCTTCAGAGCAATTGCCCTAAAAAATACCAAGTCATAAGACCTTAATATTTCTTCCAAAGATGCTCTTGCTTGCTCATCCCGGGACAGACTAAATGTCACATACAAATACGTACAGATCATAATAGATTGGTTTCTCTCTCCTAAAATAGATTATGGATCAAATTCTTTGAAAAAATATTTTTTTATTATTTCTGATAGATCATCTTTTTATTTTATTCTCACATAACATTCCTCTTAATCATCTTTTTATCATTTTACCTTTCGGTTTTCAACATCATTATAATTATTTTTAATCTTGTCATGAATATCTGTTTTCGTTACATTATAGGCTATTATAGTCATCTTTCGAGAATCATCTTTATGGAGATATTATCACTTTATTAATCTTTACTTTGTACCATCATAATAACTATTCCCAATGATATATTTTCTATTCGTACCTTCACAAGTGTGATAGGAGAGGAAGATCTCAAGGACCTCCTTCTTATTTGTCTTCATCTTGTTAACCTTTGTAAGCTCCATAAGATCGTCTTCACCTTGTTAAGAAGTCAAATTTCTTTTTTGTTTATGATTTTATCATTTAATATATTTTTTCTTTGTTCATCTTAAATGTTGAAATCATATACGAGGAATAAATAATTAAGTCTTATAATGAGATGGAGGCCCATTTAACTTTAGGCACAACAAGATCATATGGTGGAAGTGATCACTATAAAACAAAGACGATGATTGATGATGCTTATCCTAAAAAAGACTAATATTATTTTTTAAAAAATAAAAAAAATTTAAAAAAGAAAGTGTAGACTTATCGAGGAATATGCCTAACAAGTACTTGTTTGAATATATAAAAAATACAAAAAAAATCGTAGTAACATTGAGAATGGGAATTGTGACGGCAAGGCTGCGAAGTTTCGCATGAAATGTCATTTTTTTTGGGTAATTACAAAAATCCACCTTACACGGTGCACGACGGAGGGGCTTTTCCTGTAGAAAAATAAAAAAAATCGATCAAAAATTAGAAAAAGGGGCACAAACCATTTTTATTCGGTCTATATGATCGATGACGCCCAAAGTCGTGGATAGCCCCCGAAATAGGCAAACTCCAACTTCGGCACGCAAAACCTTTGCTCCCCCCTGCAAGCCGTCCATCCTTGATCAGACGGTCTACGAACCCGAAAGTACTGCGCACTTCAAAGCCCTTCTTCCTCGCCTCCACGGGTTCAACGTGGTGCCGCACCTTCCACCGTCTGCGGATGAGCCGAGGACGAGAGAGAGAGAGAGAGAGAGAGGGAGAGACTAACAGTGGATTTTGCTTTTGACACGAAACCCTAGAACCCCCTTGGCTCTCGACAGGCGAGGCTGCATGAGTAGGAGGGGAGAGGACGGTCGCGGCGTCAGACGAAGGTTCTTGAAGCACCAATGGCGCCGTTCATCGTCTCCTCCCCTTGGACGCCGCCGCTGCCTCCTCCCGGCTGCGGAGTTTCTTCTCTCATCCGGGGTTCTGCGAAGCCGAACCCCCGCCGATGCGTTGGCCACCTTCGACGGTTGAGGCTGAGGCCCTCCGGCTGCCCCATTCGCAGGTGATTCATTCGGGTCTCCGATGGGTAGCATATTTATGGAATTGGTTAAGTTGCTTCTGTAGGAGATAGTTGTAGCGGAAAATTGAGCTTAGATCGCACTGGAAGCTTGGATTATCTCGGATGAAATCCTTGGAGATCCGTAGTTTTAGCTCGCAGCAGACCCGCTGTTTCTGGGTCAATTAGGCTTCTTCGTGACAAGGTGAACGTGCTGTTAGTATCGTATTAAGTTGGATTAAACATCCATACAGCAGATTGTCTGTCGTGCGTTATGGATTCAATCGAGGTTTTACTAGTTATTGGAAGACCTTGATCATAATTTAATTGATTTATGGGAATTTTATTGCGACATCTGTGTTTGTTGTAGAACAATGTCTTTTGACAATCTCCAACAGTAAGCATTTTGGCCTCTGTGGTTAGTGACACGGAGATGATGAAGTCAATGAGCACGATGGTTTTTGAACCACAATAAATGGACAATCTTGGGGAATAAGGGAAATGATACATGGATATTCTACTAGCAGTGTAGGGTCTTATGGTGGAGTGTAAAGTTCTTACATTCCTGATGCTCATGAAATAAGGAAGGTTCTTATTGATTTTAGTTCAATTACTAGTGTTTGTAACTGTAGATGAGCTAAAGTACTACTTAAATAGCTATGGACATGACTGCAGAAATTTTGGAAGTGGAAATAATTCAAAATTTGATTGTGATATATCTCTCCAGAAAATAGAGGATGTTCTGGTGGTTGGTGAATTACCTCGCAACATAAACAGAGCATAGTTGCATAGTTGCATAGTTGATGTCATGTACCTAATCTCCTTGGTATTTAGATGAACAGGATCCAACACACACACACACACACATATATATATATATATATATATATATATATATATATATATATATATATTTCTGAATTCATGTTCCATGCACATATGGGAAGATTAAAAGCATATCATACAAAGACTTTGTGAGCATCATTATATTCTGATTTATTAACCAATGGATCTGATGAACATTGGAAATATTGTATCAGGTTGGATGTATTCACTTCAAAATGCTTTGCTACAAACACTGATGTTGATGGTGACAATGTAGCAGCTGAGAATACGGTTGCAGAAAATCCTAGGCCTCTTTCATCCAGTTGCTCGATATCAGTTCATCTCAAATCTGATATTCTTGATTCTATACCTTTAGATTTGTCGAGCAAAAAGACAGATGCAAACCACATCTTCACAAACCTACATGTATAGTCTCTCTCTCTCTCTCTCTCTCTCTCTCTCTCTCTCTCTCTCTCTCATTCAGTCTCTGTGTGTGTCTATCTGTACATCTGCTTACATCAATTACATGTTGTAAAGCCCTGGCACTGTTTGATTATGCTTTTGGGTTATTCATCTTCAGTATTTATTGGCTTGAAACTTTTGGAACCTCACTTTCAGGTTTTATCCAAAAGAGAGCAAGATGCTTTAGCAGCTACTCCAACACATCCTGCAAGTTTATATGGTAGGTTCAATCTTCAATTAAAGAGCAAAATGCTAAATGTCATTTCTTTCATGATAGGATAGAATTTGCAGTTTTGCACCCTTTATATCCATCTTTATCTGAGAACAGTATGTACAGATTATGTTATTTTTTGTTGCAATCAATAATCTCATTGTTGGTAAAGATCCATTTGTTGGTATTTTTATATTGGAGTCAAATTTTAAATCTATGCTATGTTGACATGTAGTTTTTAAATGATCCTACAGGATTTAATTTAAAGTAGAAACTGGAATATGTGTGAACTTTTATATTCTAAAAGGCAAAGTCTGATTACATCATAGTGTTTGTTACAGACCTATATTGAGGAGACAACTGCTACTATCAATCTAACACAAGTTGAACAGTTCCACTAGAAAATCATAAAATTACTGAACCTTCCCTCTGTTCACAACATCCCATTTTGGTAACCAATTGGCAAGATGGTTTCCTTCTCTCAAAATGTGTGTGATCTTAACATGAGCAAACTCTTTTAGGGACAGATGTGTTTTGAAGCTAAACACATTTAGTCATGTCAATCCTCTCCTCTGAACTCCATCAAATTTGACCATTGGAAAACGCTCTTCAGGGGAAGGTCACCAGGAGAAAATAGAAGAATTCTGATGTTCTGATACTTTCCAAGTTGTTCCATTTTCCTTCAGGTATTGACTTAATATCGAAATATTCTTTAGCATGACTGCATGCGTAGCAGCAAGAGAGCGTGCCTGATCAAGGGAAATAAACTTTCTTCCATATATTAGAACATTGTTTGCTCTTCAAATACCTCGAAGAAGACATGCAGAGGCCCTCTTTGTTTGACATGAAGCAAAACAATGAGCAAGTATTTATATCCATGGCACTAAAAGGCACACCATGGATACTCATGAACCTTTTGATAGTGCTCAGCAAATGGCAATTGAACTGTGGGATAAAGTGCGACCTACTGGTTGCTCCTCACTTACATCTTAGGCTAAAACCATTCACATTCAGCCAAGTAGGTGAAATGTATTTCCATGTTAGGAACCTCTCCCAACAAGCCTTCCAAATAAATGATCTTGTATGGTTAACTTATTTATATCCATTTCAAAGGTAAGGAACCCTCCACCTAAGCACTCAAGGAAACAAACTGCTACATTTAAGTCTCTGCCACACTTTTGCATGTTATGCATACTGCAGCCTGATCTATCGAAATATCATGCATAGTCAGAGGTATGTTGAAAATCCTCATATATTTTGGATGAGCCAACCTTGTTAATGCAGTAAGTTCACCAACTTCCAATCAGAGAAATGAGCTAGGTTCTTGTGATAAAGAATTCAAAATCAAACATATAATTGACTCCCAGTCCCAGATATTCCTTATCACTGGAGTGTTTGGTAACCGAGGGTGTCCTGGTTTATCTGCCTTTCCAGTATCAAATTGAAATACAAGGAGAATCACTGTCACACCCAAACATAATGATAGGGCTGCCAAGATTCTTTGCTTTTATGCTTGGCTGATACATATCTGTTCCAGACACTAAGGATCAAATACAAGTTTTGCAGACAGCATTTCTCATCAGTTTAAGCTGTGAAATTCAGAGTCCCTCAAAATCCTTTTGCAAAGTAAGAACTTCCCAGATTCGAAAAATTAGACCATTAAAATTTTCCCTTCCACAAGAGATAACCTTCGTGCTTCTTTCCAAGTTCATAGGAGATTATTTGGAGAAAAACAGGATGCCGAGGATGCCAAAAAATGATAAGAATATAATATTCAGGCAGTAAATTTGTTGTTGGACTTATTACCTCAACTCTGAAAATCCAGAAGGCCTTTTTACCTGAAACAGGCACTTCCAAGGTTATTCCAATCATCTAATTAGATAAAGGCCAACATCTGAGCTAATTTTCTTAGCTTAGCTGATGAGCCAGTTGGAACCCATCTCCTTTAATATGACCTTCCCTCTTGTAGCTCTCTATTTATCAACCTAGTAGTGATTGGATTCCCAGTGAACAAATAAAATAAATACAGGATTTTAATGATGGAGACATGTTTTGAGCGTGACATTGTGTGGAGGAAATACACTCCAAAAACCAGTGACTTAGAACATTACCCCATATCACTTAGTATCTTATTAGAGAGCCTGAATGCTTCCTATCATAAGCTATCTCCATGTCAAGATTTTCCAAGTACATTATTTTTTAAACACTAGCATGCTTCAGAGAATGAAGAACCTGAAGTGCTAAAAAGCTATAATCACTTGTACACATTTCAGAAATAAATGCTCTATGTTTAATTGAGACCATCTTAGGAGGAACAGGTGTATCATGGTAGCCAATCATTTTGTAGAAATTGTTGCACAAGTTGATAGCCTATTAATTTTTGGCTTGGATGTATTTTCAATCTTTAGAAATAGTAATCAGCTTTGAATGAACATTCCCATACTCATGGCATATGTGGCATATGAATATTAGTGAATAAGCATTTAACGCCAGAACATATCTTACTCTTAATGTTAGGTCAAAAAGCCTTGTGAAACAAACCTTTGCAAAACACTCGGTGTTTGGATAAGGTGAGAATCTTGTAAACCTAGATCAAGCCATCACAAGATGTCTGAGACTTCAATATTACATAACACATGCTACAGAAGTAAGTTCTTGAAAACTACAATGCCATTAACTCATCTACAAAACAAAACCCTCAATAAGAATAGTCCAAATAGTAGTGATTCAGTTTCAGAGAATATGTATAAGTTAAGTTATTGGATAAAGGAATATGTGATTCATGTAGTAAGCCGATATCTCTAGTATATGCAGTCTGTCTAGGCAAATATTAAAAGAAATTGCAATGCAGTCATTGAATTTTGTCTTTGAATTGAGCAACATGATTCTTTATGCAACTAACCAAAAGAACATAATATTTTTATGTTGCCAGCAATTTTGTCAGCATTGATATTAAGATTTAGTTGTTTATGACTCTAAAAGTGCAGTTCTATATGGTATCTCCTTGGTGGGAAATTTAGTCGAACAACTCTGGAACTTCGTTTGGCCTGCTGCTGTTGCAATTGTTCATCCGAGTCTGCTGCCTGTGGCTGTTGTGGGTTTCTTCACAAAGGTACTGAAAATTTTGACCTTTTCTTGAATATTCAAAGAAGGTTGTAACTGACACATTTCATCATACACAGCTTGCCATTTTCGTTGGGGGCCCATTGGTTGGTAAACTTATGGATTGTTTCCCTAGAGTTCCTGCATATCATAGCCTAAATGTTATCCAGGTATTTAGGTGTCCTTTTTACCTTTGTTATGCTTTAGATCTTCTCCTTTGGCTAGTAATTAGTTTGAGCCAGGGAAGTTTTCCTTTGAACTTTATGGTTCCTTGTTTTTAAACTTTTTGTCAATGATCTTATTATGTCAGACAGCTGCTCAGTTGTTATCAGCTAGTATGATCATATATGCACTAAATAATACCATAATGCAAAGCTCTACATCTTCTATAATTCTCCAACCTTGGTTCATGGTACTCGTTGTGGCTGGGGCAATTGAAAGGCTTGCAGGCTTAGCATTGGGGGTCACGATGGAGCGTGATTGGGTTGTTTTGGTAATATGGATGACTTACACTTGTTGATTTAACAAAATTGTGAAAATCATATAAGCTAAATTTCTTCTTTGTTTCCCCTGTTTTACTTCTCTGGAAGTTAGCAGGCAGAAACAGGCCAGTTGCACTTGCCCAAGCAAATTCTGTACTTAGTCGAGTTGATCTTCTTTGTGAGGTAAAGATTTCTACTGTCATGTAAAATCAAAGATTCCAATTCTACAAAATTTTCATGATTTTTTTTGTCTCATATATAGACTGTCTGCAGATAGCTGGTGCTTCACTCTTCGGCATTTTGTTGTCAAAGTACAATCCAGTGACATGCTTAAAACTTGCTTGTGGTTTAACAATATCTGTGCAACCTATTCTGGTAAGTTTTTTGTATCCTTTTATGCTTGTATTAATTGCTGATTAGAATCCATTCTTTCACTCATTTTGTGTTTATTTTGCAGGTTATCTTGGGTCATGTTATCAATTCACTTTCCAGTGGTGTTCTTGACTGCTCAAGATCTGGCGTTAAACCCGTTGGTTCATCTTCTTTGTTTGATGCCAGGAAGATCGGTTGGACTACTCATACTCTATGACAACTATTTCTCATATCTCAAAGGTTATATTTATGGATATGTCTAACACTTAGAAAATATGCAGTTGAAAATGGACTAGATGCGTTTGGACATGGCTGGAAGGAATATAAGCATCAGCCTGTGCTTCCTGCAAGTTTGGCATATGTGCTTCTTTACTTCAATATTGCTTTAGCACCTGGTGCCATAATGACTGCATTCCTAGTACATCATGGTAAATATGACTCTCTATTAAGAACCCTACACTTCTGGTGGAGATCCAACTTTCACATGTTTTTTGAACCCAACATTTTTTTACACAATTAGATTCTTATATGTTATTTAGTCTTAGTTTTAAATTATTATTGTCTGAATTCTATCACTAATCACTATTATATAACACATCTGTGTCTAGAATAGACATTCTGTTAATTAACAATGTAAGATCTGAAAGTAGGAACCACTGCTACATTCACAAACAATAGCCTCCTAAAAGGGCCTGGTAAATCATTATAAGCTACACTAACCAGACATTGACATAGAAATAAATCGGTTTTGCTGCATCTGGGTGCTAGCTTTTGGAGGTTATGGTTGTACTTGTCATTAATATGACCAGAGAATTTGTATTCATTCAGAAGCTGTAAACAGCCTCTGTATTTGCACTCACTTGAATGAATGTGACCCATGAAGCAAGGATTGAAATTTCGAATGATACTGCCCGTACTTGGCGGTACATACTGGTTCGCCAGCAGATTGATACACGGACCGTTCGCTACCGGGTGGTACTATCGATTGGGGCTGTTTTCGCTCCGCTATCGTTTGGAGGTGACCAAGAGAGAAGAAAGAAGAGGGGTGACCGAGGGAGAAGGGGAAAGAAGAGGGAGAAGGGGAAGAAAGATAAGGGAAAAGAAGAGGAAAACCGGAGATTAGCGCTGCTCTCCCTCCTTGTTTGTTGGCGACTTCTCATCCGCGCGGGGAGAAGAATCATTAGCGTCGTGGGGAGAAGAGAGGCGATGCCTCGGCGAAAACGGTTTTTTTTTTAATTTTACGTTGCAGATTTTTTTTTTTCCTACGACGTTGCCTCGGCGATGTTGCTCCGCGTGGGGTGAAGAGAGGTGACATTGCAGATTTTTTTTTCCTTTTTTATGCAACGTCACATAAAACTTTATATATATATATATATATATATATATATATATATATATATACACACACACACACGAGCAGTATATCGAAATATACTGCTCGGTATATAGTATCGTACTGTACCGAACGCATCTCGAAACTCTGGTACAGTATGAAATTTCGATCCTTGCCATGAAGTAAGAACGTCTATGATGGTTGAGTTGAATCTCTTATTCAGATGCAAAAATATTGTCACAACAACAAAGATAGTGTCCGAACTATTTGGGTTCTGCCACACCTTTTGGTGAATGCATCTGCCTCCACAAGTCTGCTGACAAGGTTGCAAATAAAGTCCTTGCCTGAGGGTCTAGAGAAGCTATTAGGAATGCAATAACTTTTCTAAATAAAGTTCGCCTTATTTTCTTCAAATGACAATGACATAAGGGTTTATGTTCTCATTCATGTAGTTGAAGATGTCTAAAAACTCCCAATGGTCACAAGCAGTGATGATCATGACCAAGGAGCCTCCTCCTGGCTACTAATAAAGTTACTTTTATCTATAGATAGGTTATTGTTTCTTTGTCTCTTGATGAAGTCAGCTTTTGTGTGTTCATGTATTATCCACCAAATGAATCTATTGACTCATCTCCTCTCTGAAAGACTCTTAATACCTACTAAAATTTAATCTGGGTATGAAATCCTACTCTTATTGTTCATAACAAAAAAAACTTTAAGTTGGAAGACATAGGGAAGTTTCACATGGTTCAAGTTTGCCAACTATAGAAGCGATCAGTCTCTAACAATGATTGAGAGGGAGAGAGAGAGGGGCATGGAGGAGGTGGAGCTGAAGGTTGAGGACTGGTGTCGTGTTGTGTGGCAAAGGAGGTAGTGACCTGAGCAAACAGCAAAAGGCGAAGAACCAGCAGCACAAACAGAAGAGAGAAGAAGAAAAGGTTTAAAGGTATGGCAGGTTGCCAACCAATACAGCTCGATATCAATCATCTTATTACCTGGTAAGCTTGGCTTTGGACCATAGAGGCCCAATCTGTACATTGGTCAGCCATTTGACCAGTTAAGAGCCAGTCCAAATCTAATGGTATGGTTGAAACATTAATCCTTGGTGTTGAAACCATTCGGAGGCTAAAAGCCCTCTATGGTTGCACCTATGAGATAGTCTGACTAGAGAACATTAATATGGCTGCGGTCTTAAGTCACCTTCTCTTGAGGTTAGCAAAATTAATAACTTGAAATGGAATTACTAAATCACCTACTTGGGGATAAAGTTGGATTTTTTTTTCCAGATGTTTGGATACCAAATGCAGGAATTTATGGTTGTCCTATTGACATTCATTGGGATTTTTTTTTCCAAATGTTTGGATGCCAAATGCAGGAGTTTATGGTTGTGTTATAGGCATTCATTGGGATGATTGCTGAGCCATCTATGACTGCAAATTGTCTGGATACCAAACACAGGAATCTTTTGGTTCTGCTATAGACATTCATTGGGATGATTGCTGAGCCTGTTTGTGGTTGAAAACATATTTGGAGGGATACTGAGATAAGGAGGCCATTTATAAGCTACATTTTATTACCAAGGGATAAAGCTGATTTGCTGACTGGAAGTTAACTATTGGTGTTGATAGTTGCAATCACTGAGATGAATGCCTATGATGGCCATCTACTCATGGTTAATCATATGAACTTGCTGAAAACAACCTTTTTAAGTCTGTAAAATGATGCTTCTCTTATTTAGAAGATTGAAATGCTATGGTAAGTTATGGCCTACACTTTAAGATAGTCAATTTTGCTGTATTTGGAAGCCCCTGAGAGCTAGGAATTGTCATTGCAAGGCATTATCTACTGAGATTCACTTTGGGATAATGTTGCTCTTGAATTTAGTAGTAACTGTCAGGCAGATAATTGTGACTGAGAGTCAATCATGCTTGCTCAATTGAATGTAAGGATACATAATAGACGAGTTGGGTCAGATCTGTTTGCTGTTTAAATCGCAGTTTTGAGAAACTTTTTCTTGGCATGAGACAAACCGCCTCACCATGGATGAAGGCTTCACCATGCAACTAACTGAATGGATCCTAACTTGAAGGTCAAGCTAAGTGATCTGTATATTAAGATTGTTGTGGCTCCCTTTTTTTTTTTTTTTTTTTTTTGGTTTTCTTGCATCAGCATTGGTTACACATATTCTACTCAGTCATTAAGCCCTTGTTCTTGCTACTGTGACTGATTTTTGGTTTTGTTGAGAACTTAAGATATAGCAACTTCTAAGCTTATATGGCTGGGTTTTTGGTCGGATATTTTAATTATATGCATTTACCACAGTTGCATCCATTGTTTTTGCAGGTATAAATCCATCAATTATTGGTGGATTCAGTGGATTATGCTCTATCATGGGTTTTGCTGCGACGTTCATGTCTGCAAGTCTAGTAAGACAGCTCGGCATATTAAAGGTTGCAATTTCTTCTATGGTATTTTAATTGCTTTACAAACTCTTTTCTGGGAACACCATCTAAAATGTATCTTTTATACCAGGCAGGAGCTGCTGGATTGATATTTCAGGCATTTTTGCTCACATTAGCTGTTTCTGTGTATTGGGCCGGTTCTATTACTCAGCAAGCTAGACTACTAATTTTTCTCTCCTTGATTGTAAGCATCATAGTATCGTTACCCTTGATAACTCGTAAACTTACATAGCGTGATGATATGGTTCTGCCATGTTTGTTTTTTGTTCAGTTAGATTCAACCTTTTGCAGGGAACAAGGATTTTACTGCATGGTGTTTTTTTTATCTTTGTTTTCAACAGGTAGTGTCACGATTGGGCCATATGTCATATGATGTTGTGGGGACACAGATTCTTCAAACAGGAGTTCCTGCTGCTAAAGCAAATTTGATAGGGATAACAGAAGTTTCAATGGCCAGCCTAGCTGAACTTCTGATGTTTGGTGTAGCAATAATTGCAAATGATGTTTCACATTTTGGTTTTCTGGCTACACTATCGGTGTCCTCGGTTGCAGTGGCTGCCTTGATTTTTTGCTGGTGGTTAGCTAATCCAACAGATGGTCAGAAAAAGCTCTTCAAGTTTGATGCTCCACTTTGACACATGTGAGTTCTCCGTCACATTTTTGTATCTTAACTTCATTGAGCATTGTTCTCTTTTTCTTGTGTGGCTCTATCTTTTCCTACTGGTTAAATATGGATTGAAGATTCTCCGAATGCAGATTGTAGCAGAGTTATGTTGGAGTCTGCAAGGCAGCAAGCTTTCTTCCTGCCTCTGATCTCCAGTCTGGCATTTCATTCAGCTGGGAATGAAATGGCTGGGCATAAATTTGGCTCTGGAGCTCGTAGACAAACATCATCCAAACACTTCCAATAGCTGAAAATACACAAGCCTAAATGCTGCTTCACATTCTACTGAGTAACGACTACCTATTTGAGTTCTTGAGATTAAACTTAACCATGTGTTTGTTCAATGATTTCGATCTTTGATTTCATAGAGTTTTTTTCTTTTGAAAATAATTTACACATTTTGTTATCACAGTTGGCCATGTATATATAACAGAATGAGTAAAGTTTTTCGTGACCAATAAATACGCAACATGTCTCACTCTCCGTGGAAATTGGAGCAGTTTGACCAAAGATTCGCTAGAATATATGCTATGTTAACATGTGGAAGCAGAAAACAGAACAGAAAAAAAAAAAAAAATTCAAGTAGTGATCTTGTTTGCAAGTTGTCTTGATATCAGAAATACTATAACAAGCCACATACCTGTGCACTTGATTAATTTTGTGGAAAGGGATCCAGACTTTGTCCTGTGTAAATTCTCAGTATGATATTTAAACTTTGAATTGTTTCTTGCTGTGGGGCTCTTTCTTGGTTAAACTACTTTTTCTCTTGAGCTGTTCTATGCTAGAAACTATTGGAGGATTTCATATCTTCACAAACTGTAAGCTATTTCATTGTCTGATAAATTTGGATAATGTTGACATGATATTTTTTTCTGTGACTTGAATAACCAATGTGAATAACGCTGCTACAATTTTATTCTTGTAAATAAGAAAAAAGGATTTCTAGGAGCAATTGTTGATTTAAGTGCAGTGCTGACATAATTTTATTTTTACGAATAAAAGAGATTACATTTTTATTCAAAAATAATGTAGCACAATGTTATCCTATGGGTTCTCCTAAGGCATAATGTTATCGATATTACCCACAAATGAAGAGAAATTGGATAAGTAACCTGGCTTCCATCGAGCTATCCCTCTTGGGCGACGAAAGCTGTTTGCTCTGTGGCAAGCAACGCCCTTTTCTGTTATTTACACGCGGATGTCCGATGTTCGTCAACCAATCTTCCTATATAGGCGCAAAAAAAAGGGGTATCTTTATCATCGCCACATTGGTTATTTGGGCCGCCTCCTCGTTTCTTTGCTATCACGGCTCTCTTTCGTCGCTTCGAGGGGTGAGGGCGGCGGCAGATCGGCGCGGTTCTCGCCCTGCAGCGGTGGGATGGCGACCATCTCATCCTCGTCAACGTCCAGAAGGAGGGCCACTACGAAGAGGGCGCGATACAAATGCAGGAGACGACCGGATCTCGTATGGATCACATTATCCCCAAGTTCTTTTCCCCCCATCATTTCGCGCCCCTCTTTTTTCCTCTTGGTTTCATTGGTTCCATCTGTGCTAGTCACGAGAAATCTTTTCATTTTAACCCCGCCTCGGTGTTGACCCGATTGGGATAAATCGAGGATAGCCTTAGTTGCGCTGCATCGAAGAAACCCCAGTTGGAACGAATTGTTGGATCGGGTGCTTAGAGAATGATGGTTGAATTGGAAAATCATGTTGTACTTTCAAGAAAATTGGCCAAATTATAATGGGCTAAGAGATTCAGAACTGAAAACCCTCAGGTGCTACTAAAGTGTTTGAATTGTTTGCATTTTAGCCTTTTCTAGATTCTGCCTCTAGGAGTTTCCTTCCGTGCGGTTCATTTCTCGTGATTGTTATCACGCTTTCATTCTATGGTGTCGGCCATAACCCTCTGCCTGTTTCGGCAAGTACTCAAATCTCTGTATTTTGTTGGCGTTAAATGAAGAGTTGGTTCTAAATGCTCAAAGGTTAGTGACACTGATGAGATTATATTTAGTTTCATCGGTTGGAGAATTGGTGAATGCTTAATAAAAGATCGAATGTGACTCCTCTCCCATATGTGCCGATGTAGGACTGCTTTCTGTCATGCGGAACCTACACTAGAGCAGACAATTTTTCAGGGCTAATTTTCAGAGAAATAATGATTTGTGTGGAACTTATCAAATGACATCTACCGTGAGCCACGAGGAATTGTCCATGGGGAGAAGTGTCATTGCTTCTAGGTGGACCTCGCGTGGTTTTGCTTAAAAAGGGTAGACCTAGGAAATGAATTACATTTGGTCTTCTATTAGGTCTTGGTTCTGCAACTCTCCTAGAACTGAATATGGTTTCATTACACAAAGCTTTAGACACTAAACTCTCGGCTTGATGCTAAAGCAAATCAAAATGTTTTTTTATCATATATTTGTCTTCAATATTTTTTTTCTTTTGTGTAAATTTGTGAGCTGTCTAGTTGAAGTTAGCAATCTTGGATCAACAAAAATTCAAGAAAACCAACTTTTTTGAAAATTAAAACTCTTTACAATTTTGATTCACTGATTTTGAGATGGCGAAATAAATGCACACAGAATCTTTACCCTGTATACATATCCATATTTTTGGAGGGTTCTCAAGCATTTTTGTTCTTTTAATTCACCTTGGTGCACATTTTCTTTCACTCGGTTCATTGTTTACGTACTGAACGAGGAAAAGGTTGTGACATACTAAGCATATATCGAAAATGATTGTCTCAGGCTAATGGATCTCACTTTCCAATTTGCTTTAACTTTTTTCATATCTTTATAACTTTTGAAGTTGAACACATAGTATAAAATATATGGTACTGGCTGTGGCAGTAATCTCACTACTAATCCAAATAAATCTTTAGCTGGTTCGGTAATGGTTTTATTTGGCTCTGCAGAAGCATTTGTCCGCACTAACAGAGTCATCGGAGCCTGGTACCCCAAAGAAATATGGGGTGAAGCCTGATGCTGAAAACTTGGGACATACTCAGCACTCTTTCCAGGCACAAGGAGGTGATCTATTTCTGAGTTTTTCTCAAACCTGTTAATAGAAAGATGATTCTTTGCTAAAAGTTAAGAGACTTACTGCTTGTAACTTTTCAGATTGTTATTGTGATGAAGATCCACTGCAGAGATGCTGGTGAAAAGATATATGAAGCTATTGATAGTATTCCTCTAAGCTGTTTGGTCACTGGGAATAGAGGGTTTGACAGGATCAAGAGGTCAACAAGATGTCCTTTTGCTACTACCATTTTGTTTGTCCAAGTGGTTAGTGAGTATGACAACTGTCCATTTACTGAATCATTTGAGAGTTACGAGTAATCCTCCTTTTTTTTTTTCTGTCCTCAGGGTGCTTTTGGGTAGCGTAACTACTTGGTGAATAATGCTACTTGCCCAGTCACAGTTGCAAGGAATGCTGATCCGGAAAGTTAAACTCATCTGTTTTGATCTTCTGCTGCGACCTTGCCGGTTCCCGTTGGGTGCATATTTCATGCAGAGCTCAAGATCACCTTCCCCCAAATAAGAAGCTTGGTTGTTCACTTAAACTTGTTTGACAAGGTTGTACTTGTAAGTTACGATGTATATATACTAATTTCCCATTGACCACAGTTCTGCTATGTTCATTTCTATTGTTGCATGTTAAATCTCTTCCTCCCTCATTGTTCGAATCCCATGTTTATAGAACTTCTTATACAGGTATATATGCTTGTTATTGGTGGCCAATGTGTGAGATGCGGAACATGAAGATTCATGCTGAGCATGTGAGCTTAATTTCTATGCCATGTTCTATTTCCTTGTTTCATCAGTGTTCTGCTCAATCTTGCAGCATAAGATTCTGTAGTTTCCTCATTGCATGTTCTGTGCCAAATGTCGAACTCCCATGTTTTATTTCGTTCCAAATGTTTCTTATGTCTACAATATTTTTTCCCCATGTTTCATACTTTATCAGGGAATTCACTTTGACCAACATATAAGAATATTTTCCTGCCATTAGCTCCATGTCTTGCTTGTAAGGGTGAACCATGTCATCGAGCTCAGACCGAGCAAATGTATTGCGGTCTCTGAGAGAAATTGGGCCTTTATCTTTCATACCGAGGATTATAATTCCCTTCTTATATTTCCTAACATTCTTTAAATTAGATCAAAATATTTTCTAAATCAGATCTAATACATCAATTTTTTTTTCTATTTGATTACAATTGGGGTTTAAATAGTTAATTACATATTACCTCGTATAATTAGCTATCTTCGATATCTCGGTTCATACTCTTTTACAAGTTATATTAAAATCCCTACACGTATGAAAATGAAATATTTAATTTTATTTCTTCTCACATAATCGATTCTATTGCACATGTTCGGTTATAAATCGAAGTGAGACAGAATCAACATGTGCTCAATGATAAGTCTTACGGTATTTTTGTTAGTAAAATCGATGATGTAAAAAAAATGAGGTTAAATATTTAATTTTTATAAATATAAAGATTTTAATATAATTTTTAAAATTATAAGTATCGAAATATTAAAGATAATTATTATAAAAAATGTTATGTAATTAATTTGGGTTTAAACTAAGTAGATTGAGACCCCCTAAGAGATGTGTTCTATCCTCCAACATTACATCCCAAATCTATATGACCCTGCAGGGTGGGTTCCATTACAATGTTTTGGATGTTTTCTTTGACAGATGTCTATTTTTAACCCCCAAAAAAAGCCCCTTTTGTTTTCAGGGATAATTATATTTATATTATTTAGATATACTAAATCAAGTAAACAAAGTGCAAGGAAAAAGGAGAGCTGGTCAAAAGCGTAAGTAGGGAAGAGGAAGAAGCGGGGCCCATAGGCCAGGAGTCCATTTCGAGACCCCTCGTACCCACCAACGGCTCCCAGTCACCGTGCGGACCCTGTTTCCGTGGACGACCAACTGCTCCTCCATCCGATCTCGTTCATCCCCTCCAGTTCTTATTCCTTCTCCGCCCCCTCCCCCAACACTGCTCTCCATTCTTCCTTCAGCAGCTCCTCACGATGAAGCCAGCACTGACGCTTCTCCTCCCTCTCTCCCTCCTCCTCGTTGCCTTCCCCCGCCCTGCAACCGCCCTCTGCGTCCCTCGCAACTCTTCCAACCCGATCAACCTCGCGGCCCTCCCGCCACCTTCCTCCACCTCAAGCCCCGCGACGCTCTCACCAGCCCTGGAATCGCCTTCACCGGCCTCAAAGCCGTCACAGCTGCCGCCCTCCACTACCACCCCAACCCCTGCGACACCCTCACCACCCTTGAAATCGTCGTCACAGCCGTCGCAGCTGACACCCTCACTACCTGCCTTTTCGCGGCCCGATGCCGCGGTCTCCACCCAATTATCCGCCCACCTCCCGCTTCCTAGCCTGCTCCCCTTCACCGGCGCCGTCAGCGCGCTGTGCAGCCACACGGACTACCCCGACTTGTGCGCCTCGTCGATCCAGCCCCTCCCGCACCCGCCCGGCCTCGACGGCCCCGCCGCCCTCCTGAGGCTACAGCTGCAGGCATGCCGGGCGCAGGCGGAGAAGGCGCGGGCGCACATCGCGGCACTCTTCAGTCTCCCCGGCACCAAGGCGCGGGATGAGAGCAGCCTCCAGGACTGCGACGACAACTACGACGACGTGCTCGACAACCTGGACGAAGCCGCGGCTGCCTTGGTGTCCAAGGACAAGGCTACGCTCAAAACCATGCTCAGCGCCCTCGTCACCGACTTCTCCACGTGCGACGACGGGTTCGCGGAGACGGCCAAGGTCTCGCCGCTGGCGGCCATCGACGAGAGGCTCACCAAGTTGGCAAGCAATTGCCTGGCGATCGCTGCCTTGGTCTGAGCCGACCGCTCTGCTTCGAAGTCTTCTTCCTGCTCGTTCTCGTCAGTGGATGCGTGCGCACGCGAAGTCCCATTAGTTCCGAGTAGTGCATGGAGAAGAGCTGAGCCCCGATGAAGAAGATGAAGCCTCTTCTTCGCTGTTGTAATTGCGTCGTGGGCTTTTGTTGCTCTCGTTTCATGAGGGCTACCTGCAGATGGTAACATGTTTTGTCACAATACAATTGTAGGGTGATCTAAAGAGTGAGTAATTATACGTATACAATATTTTTATTTTCTCCATTAAACGAATATCTATATTTTTTTAAAAAACTTTTTTAGTAATGACATGAGAACGTAAAAGTCTATACCTTATTGTCATCTAGTCGACAACTTATGATCTTATGATTTTTTTAGATTCAATGCTATATGATCACATACACGATTTTAAATACAAAGATCTCATATACTCATTCTCAAAAATCTAAATTTTTATAACACTTTTATATTCACATAAACTCAATACTTATCAAATCCTCCCCATATAAATTAAGTATCAAAAGTAAATTAAATATCAAAAGGACTAAGCAAGTATGTCAAAAGAGTCTCGCCTCTTCATCCAATATTACTCCACTCGTAATCAAATGACGGATAGGACATAGATGAATATGTATATATATATATATATATATGTGAGAGATAAATTTTTTTAAAATTATTAAAAGAAAGTCTCTAAGCTTGAAATTTTTTTATATAGCATGAGATAACGCTTTTTTTTCATCAAAATAATAATTTTACCTTTATTCACTATCATCATCTATCTTGTCAACCACTTTTCATTGTCCTATCATCACTCTCTCTTAATTATTTACACATCCGTATACGGAATATATGTACTTACCCCTCTAAATACGTGAGCTCATCAATTATCCTTTGAACGCACAATGGTGGAGACAATGTAAGGAAAAATAGACTTATATGCTTGTATGGATAAAATGATATTTTCATGTAACTATAAGCGTTCTATGAAAATTTTTTAAAGTCGAAATAATGTACTATGAAAAATTTTTAAGCCTTTACATATACATATACATAAAACGAGACGTATTAATCGGGTTAACTGAGTTTACATTTAGGTACAATGCTTGCTCCCCAAAACACACACACACAAATAAATAAATATATAAATAAATAAATATATATATATATATATATATATATATATATATATATATATATATATATATATATATATATATATATATATATATATGACTTTAATCGGGTTTCGGATCCGGGACGGGTTAACTGATAGGAATAGAGCGGGATGGATTAAACGGATCAGCTTGGGCCGGGTCGGGACGAAAGGAGCCGGTCTACACTCGGCCCTCGCTGACTGGGCGGCTCTCCCTTCGCCAAACAATAACAATGGCAGAAAGAGTTGGACGCCCGACCACAGCCGCGGAGGAGAAGTGGCTACGGACGTTGTTTTCCCGATGGACGAAAAGGCGAAGAGGACACGAGAGCTGCTCGCTAGCTTCTACTCCACCGACCCCTCCGCCGGCGGTGGCGCTGGCGTCGGCTCCGCCGCCTCACCCCGGAAGATGGCCTCCCCCGACTCCATCAATTCCCCCTCCTTCGATCCCGACGTCTACATGAGCCTCCTGGTACCGGATCCTTCTTCCGCTTCTCCTCTCACTCTCTCTTTGGGTTCTTTGGCTCCTCATCCTGTCTGGATCTGATGTCGCGAACGTATCAAAAATCTTGGGCTCTTATTACGGTATTTGAGTTGTTTGACTCGTATTCCTTTCTGGATCTAATGGCGCTGTAATGCTGTGGAATCCTTTGATTTCTCGTAGATTTCCTCGAGAATTTTGAACTCTCCCGTACGAATTTAGGTTCTTTGACTCGTATTCCTTTCGGGATCTACTGACGTCGTAATACTTCGGAACCATTCGATTTATTGTAGATTTTCCATCGAAGTCGTTACGGATGCTGGAATTGTAATTGATGTATGGCTTATGGTAGTGGTGTCGGAGCCGCCTCCACCCTGAAAAGATCCCTCCCTAAACTCCATGAACTCCTTCGATCCCAGCAGTTACATGAGCCTTAGGTACCGGATCTCTCCACCTTTGCGGGATTACGGTCTACTTCTCGTCCTCTGGATCTAATGGCGTCATTATACTTTGGAACACCAGATTTCCCGTCTTGGAACCGTGATAATGTTGTGGATCCGAATTCTTTTACGGGATTCAAAAGATCTTCATACAGATTCTTGCCCTCATGTTAGCGAGGGCAAATTGTCAGTGACCTCTCCTAAGGAGTTCTATTAGGTCTCTTGTTGGTCCTAAGAGTATTCCTTCGAGATGTTCTGAACCACCATGCTGTTCTTAGAGTCGATATGTTCATCATGGAGCGTTTGGTCTTGACTTTTCAGCTAATACATCGTGACTCTTTAAACAAGCCGCTTTTGTCACATCGTGAAGAAAACCGACACAACCTCTTTTCTGTTTTTGCATTTGGAAAGGCCACTTAATCTTGCCCATGTTAAGATATGCATAGACTGGGACAGACGAGAAGTTTACAAACTATCAAAAGACAGACAGCTTCGAGTTTGCTCTTTTTATAAACATCAGAACAGAACTTTTTTTATTTCCATTTTGTAACACTTTATGTTTGAGTCAATTAATTATTCACATTTTGCGTGAAGAGTGATATTGTTGGTCTAAGGTTGAGCATGAATGCGGGTTTTTCAAGTTTTAGGTTCTTTGAGGTATATGATATCACTCAAGTTAGATAATCCCAAAAGATTTCCTAAGCAACTGGATTATCGATGAAAGATCTTGCTGTTGAAATGCTTTTGATGGAATAAACTAATTGCTATGATTTCAATGATGGAATAAACTAATAGTTAGTCCATCAACTGATTTCAATGAACAGACTATGATTTTGGTGCCATTCATAGGATGCTTTTAAGTAAGAGAAGCATTGTGTATTAGTTAGTCCATCAACTAAGAGTGTTGCTGCATACTATTGTTTGATATGTTAGTAGGGCAAGAGTGTTTTATCATAATCCAGGATGATTTATCAGATTGGTGACTGTTTCTGATATTCAACACATACTCTTTGTGGGTCCTTAGAAATGCAAGTGATAGGATTTTGTGTATAAAAGCTTAACACAAGATTGAGCTTGCAGATATTTATATATAATATATATCGCTGTCATACTGCAGGAGAAGTAAAATGCAAAGCTAAAATTAAAGGTTTCAAATATAATCTAATGGACAATTTGCTTAGATCATGATCCGTGTGCCTTCTATACGAAATAATTTCCCTAATAATGTCCCTAGTAATGTTGACATCTTAGAAAATGTGCACGGTGTGAAAAAAATTGCAAGAGAAGAATGGGGGAAGAAAGTCCACGAAACAATAGAAAACAACAAATCCAGCCATCAGGGGATGTGGGCACATGAATGACACTATAAAAGGAAAGAGAAAGAGAACCATGGAATGAGGTCAAACCAGGTGAAGTGACAAGTAATTTTTCTCTCCCTAACTGACACAAGGTCATGCATGTAAGCAAGTATTACTGGATTGGTAAGAGGATAACCCGAATCATGATATTCTCAACATTGATGGCATTTTCTTTTGTCATAAAGCTCAGTGTGGTCTAAATCCTCAGATTCAGGAATTCAATTGTTCACCTTTTCAAGAGATATGGTAAAGCTTGTCTCATCATGTATGTAGACTCAATTTAAAATGTGATGGCCACTACAAGTGAATATAAGTTGATTGCTACATACTTAGGTGTTATGTTTAACAAAAGGATGAAATTGTGTAGGCAATCAGCTATAGTTTAGTGGAAACTGGTGTTGCATGATTTGAGTTGAACAAGTATATGTGGTCTATGGTGGAGGAATCATGTTGGAGGAATGTGATTAAATTCAACACTTACACTCTTGATGACAGAGATAAATTGATTTGTTGTGCAAAATGCAACACCACTGTTGTAACTTCATTCACTAGTTGCATAATGATGCTGATTTGGTCGTACTTAAATTTTGCAATATGATATCATATGATGAATGACTTCTATGATTTCCTTTGTGCTTTCTGTAGGTTCAAAAGTTAAACTTGGAGGGACTTCTTCAGAAGCATGTTGAGATGGCAGCTGAAATCAAGAATCTTGATACTGATCTGCAAATGTTAGTTTATGAGAATTATAACAAATTCATTAATGCCACTGACACTATAAAAAGGTAATGTTACTCATTCGCTTACCATAATCTTGGTGTTACTGTTAGATGGAGTAACTATGTGTCCATTTCTTATATTTTTTGCTGAGATGGCTTATTTAAGTTTTATCCTTCCATGAGAATCTTGTTAAGCACACCTGCAATGCTTTTTTATTGAATTGTGGTCTGCCTAAGAGGACAAAATTGAAGCACCCAACTGAAAAATGAAAGCTTATACCAAGCTTCTAGTTGGTGCCTAAGCAAAAATTTCGTGGTTATGGTTGTCCATTTGCTAGTTAAAGGTAAAATTTTATTTCTTTGAAGACTGAATAGAGGTGCAGTCATACAAATTGTAAACTATTTTGAAGGTTACTGATGCTAGTTCAAAATTTAGAGGGTGTATGTGTAACATCTTTTTGGGGCATAAAGAATATTGATTGATCGTATGGTTTCCTTACCCAATTTATGCAACTTGTGTTCTAATCCAAACAATATTAGTAATATTCATCACATAAAACACATGCAAACAATTGTGGGCCAAGCTAGTTTTGGCATAAATTTGTATTTACCTATTAATGAGAGTTTACAGAAGGTGAAGAAGGAATCTGAGTGTATATCGGTGTGCCTACAAATGTAGTTTTATGCCAGCTCAATATTTAAGTGTTAATAGTTGTGGCCAAACATACAGGATCTGAAAAATGAAAAAAAGAAAAATAAAGAAAAAGAAGAAAGAGGAAAAAAAAAAACATGCAGGATCTAAATCACAACTGCACTTTGGAAGTCCGGTTCTGATGCCCCCCTTTTGTTGACAAGTTGTCTTCACATAGAATCTTTTGTGGCTTCTTGTAGTTTTAGCAGACTTCTGAAGTCAAATTGATTTGGATATTGCATCAACTTTACCATTGTCTGTTTCACCTTTCTCGTATATTTTATTTTCTTTACATCATTTATTGGTTTCTGAAGCAACACAAATAGGAAGCTTGATCAGTCTCATATTTTGTGGGTTTACCATTGTTGTTTTTGTGTTGTTACTCCTATATATAAATTACTGTGCATTTGGAAACAATAATGCTGCACACTAGCTTACTAAAGTTACTTGTAGAATGAAAAATAACATTGTTGGCATGGAGGCAAATATGGAGCAACTCCTTGCTAAGGTATGCCTTTGTTGAGATTTGGGCTGAACGATGACTTTCCATTTCTCCAAAAGAGCTGATTTATGCCTTTCGCTGCAGATTACGTCGGTTCAATCCAAGAGTGATTTGGTGAATACATCTCTTTTTGAGAAGAGGGAACATATAGAGAAATTGCACCGTACTCGGAATCTTCTTAGAAAAGTTCAAGTATGTTTTTGAAGCTATAACTTTTACTAGTAGTTTGAAATTAGTATTCTTGGCTTGGAACTAGAAGTTCTTAAGTGTATTGGCTATATAAAATTTTCTTGCACTTGATGATTTCATGTTTGAGTGGTTAAGGTGTTAAGCAATAAAAGTATTCAATGATATGTCTTCCTTGATGTATTTTTTTTGCTAACCAACTTACGCTCTATGGATACTGTAAATTCGATGAATCTCTTTGCCTTTTCTTTGTACCATCTTTTGCTTTAAAAGGTTTCTGATAATGGTCATACAATTTATTTCATCATTACTGACTTATTAAAATCTGTAGCTTTCCTTAGTATATCTGCATAAATTCTTTGGCCTCTTTTTAACTTGTGTGTAGTTCATAATAGTAAACCAAGCGAGAATTATGTTTTTTTGGTGTATATCATCTCTTTCTTTATAATTGTTCCATCATTCCATGTTGACAAAAAAAGTGATGAATTATGTATAGTTGATGAATTGCTTTTATTGTTTGAGGCTTTGAGTTTTGCTTATGGTAACATAGAGTGCTTAGGTTACAGATATCTACATATAGAAAATGAGATTAGCTTGTGCAAGTATCTTACTGGTGCATGAACACATCCATAGCTTTAATATTTGTAATTCATAATTGACCTGCTTGAAGTGTTTGAGAACATGCTCATGTATGTTTGTTTTCTATAATTGCAGTTCATTTATGATCTTCCAACTCGACTTGCAAAATGTATCAAGGCAGAAGCTTATGCAGATGCAGTGAGGTTTTTCATTGGATCTAAGCCTATTTTTGAGGTAGAATTTAATCTTTCAATTAATTCATATCATTTACTGTTTACTAATATTGCTTTATTTATTATCATTAACTTTGGTTCATATTGTTTATGGTTGATGTTGTTGCAATTGTCTCTGGTTTACCAGGCATATGGGGATTCATCCTTCCAAGATTGTAAGAGAGCATCTGAAGAGGCAATAGATTTGGTTATTAAGAACCTTGAGGTAACTCTATGGACTTTATGTTTACATTGTTAAACTGAATTAATATACAGATCTATCAAGAGAGTCGAGACCGTTTTCTTTTAGTACCATTCATCTATATTTTCTATGTGAAATATTGTGCAACCAAGGTCTGTCCCCCTCTCAAATTGGAATCTGAATTTTTCAGTGAGGAAACGACAATAGTGTGTAAAGGCTCAGTATCATTAACTAACTGAAAATGACCAATCATTTCACTGATAACAGAAGAAAAATCACGTCATTGAGTGTACTGGAGCATTGTTTGCGGATGGTCTATTGCTGTAGCTTTCTGTAACTTAACCTTTTTCTTCCAATTCTCTGTCACATAATTTCCTAGAGAACAACAGATTTAAGGGAAAATAAGTAGTTAAAAGCTAAGGCCTGGTTTGCACCACTTAATTGGTTATTCATCATTTTTTCTCCCTCCTTTGGGTTAATTGCGTGTACCTATACTGGCTAATCCAAGCTAAAATGATGGTCTGTAATTGTTTAAAAACCACACATCATGTCTGTAATTTTGATACCAGGAGTTCTTTATGAGTAGGTGGTACGTTTCACTAAGGTATCAAGCTGCTTCTTCACTAGTGTTGCTTTGAATCCAATGTTCCACATTTCTTTCGAGGTTAGACAAACAAAAAATGTGCACAATATGACTAAGAGACCTCTAGAGCTTGGTATCCAATTTATCATCAAAGGTATATCTTCCTAGTGGTGTGCTCTACCTTTATAATCTTGTCATTTGATTCTCCTTAACTCTTTTTTTTGTGCTTATACATACAAATTAGTCCATAAGAGATCTATAGATGCACTGGTAAAATGAGATGAATTGACAAGCATTAAAGGTGTGAATCAAGTTACAGTAAGATCACCCTGGAACTAGTTCAACCGGGCTTGATGGTTGGAAAAGATCCATCTGATTGTTCATTGTTGTATGTTTACTGATTGAAGGGATGATGCTAAAGACCAATCTTGTTTTTTGTTTTTCATCAGATTCTGCCCTATTTGGTGGATGATATTTTTCCACAAATCTTTTTAAACTTCATTTTGTTTCTAGGGTAAATACAAATTGTAAGATAAACTGTTGTTTTGTCATGTAACGTTTGTCGAGCTTTTAAATTTCAAAATATTCTCTTCCTTTATAATCAGTATTCAAAGTTTATATACAGCATAAATATTGCTATGGAAAACATTAACAACCTATAGTTCCTGACATTTTGGAAAACTACAGAAAATCACTTTATAATCTGCTGGTTGTCAAATGTTATGTGCCAGCATGAATTAAAAAATTGTGATTTTTTTTTTCAATCTACATGCAATAGTTGTTTTGTGAATTTGAATTAAAGATAGGTTAAAAAGTTTTCAGTGAGAGCAAGTATTTTTGCTCTTTCCTGTAAAGGTCTCTAAATAATCATTTTTGATGCTAATGCAAGTTTATCACCTGAGGCTATGAACATAATACATCGGAATGGTTATGCTGCTAGTAGAAGCTAACTGTTTAATTGGGTTCATGTTTAGCATCCATAACTTCTTGACTGCTTATGTATTGCACTTATGAAGGATGAAAAAAGCTTGAGAAAGCTTTAATGTCATGGGAACTTGCATTGTTTATAAGTATTGACATTTTAATTTCTGAGGCGCATGAATTTTTCTGGGTCTATGTGCAATTCTGTGTTTAGAATGGCAATGATGATTTCTGTGCAACTCTTCTTTCAAAGTATAAGGTCTGTCTTCCCTGTGCTTAGGCATACTTGGTCTTTGCTTTTCTCGCAAGTGTCAGTATATTAAACAAAAGATCTTCCAACGAAGGATGTTAGTGGGTTCATATTGGAAACCTTAAGCTAATAAAAAAGCATTCTGTCTTTTGTACCACTGCATCAATTTAACTGGAGATTTTTTTTTTCACAAGGTACCTACCTACATAATTAGACAACTAGTCTATAGGGTTTTTCAATCTGTATATGGGAAATTGAAGTTTAGAAGTTTTGGAATTTTGCCTACAAAATTTGCACACGTATCATTTATTACTTGCTTTTGAGGGAATGCCCTTCATCAATTGCTTAGATTACTTGTTATCAAGCAATCTCATTTTTTTAATTCAACCTCTTCTTTGCCTACTGACTCTTGTGTTGCTTTTTGACTCGTTTTAAAATTATCTTTTTTGTCAGTATCTCTGGATTCAATGTTTTGATTTGCAAGACACGGAGTCATAGTGATGCATGCTAACAGTCTTTGATCTTCATAAAGAATTTGTGTTGCAATTTTCATAAGATATTTTTGGATTCGTGAATTTTGAAGACAAGTAATTTCAGGCAAAAATATACTCGGATTCTGAGCCTATTGAAGCAAGAGCTGAAGCCGTGGTGCTTCTAAAGCAGCTGAACTTCCCTGTTGGTATTTCTCCCTTTTTCTTACCTGTTTTCAAGTGTTATTTCTTTCCTTTTTGTCAAGTTATGCTATTGCCTTTTGGTTTTCATTCATGATTGATCTGTTCATTGTATCTATGATTACATATGTCCCCATAGGAGTTGGTCTTGAGTGGATCACAGAACTTGTGGTTTTTTTCCTTTTACATTTTCATGGAGGAACCTGGGTTGGTCACAGAATAAGATGCACTTAATGCTTTATGTATTGGTTGATTATATGTTGTATACTGTTATAAATTGGCTAACTGAGCTCTCTATTTTCGTAGTATAACAACATCCTGATAATATAGCAGCTAATCTGTTTATTATTGTTTCTCATTATTTTAGTGTCATTCTACCAGCTTTTAGATATATTTTGGCTAAGGATTGGCATCCCATGTACAAAGGTTTTTATGACTCTGTTCATGTGTGGGTCATGATATACCTTTCCGATAGGATACTGATATGAGCATGGCATGATGCTCATGTCACAACATGTGCCATGCTGATTGGTGTCGGACATGCCAACCCCTGGCAACAAAACAAAAGAGTGATATAAAAAGAAAATGTGATGAATAATGGTCAGATTTGTGTTACTTGAAAAACTTACCAGAGCAGAAGCATGAACCCTGCTGTCCTATGAAGTATGAATAAAGGCCATCAACATTTACCGCAAGCTCATCTCTAATAACAAATATATGACACAAATTCGGATTTACCAAGGGTTTTCTTTTGTCACAAGCAGTTTGAAATCATAATCCATTATACTCTTGATTCTCTAAGTGCGTAGTCTGAAATGTATGAGTAAAATCAATGCTTGAAGAAATAAGAACTAGAAATCTAGGAGTTTAAGATGAATGGAAACTACTTATATCAAATTAGTTTATCTTATGTTTAATTTTTGACTCTTATAGTCTTATGTTGTTTTTTGTATCAGGAATCCACTATATGCAATCCTTTTTCTATTACATTTTGCAACTATAGCATGTTGAATAAAGTTGTTGAGATAGGAACAATGAGGTGAATGTGTTGAGTTATTAGGAAAGATAGAAAAAGAAATGTTTTCATTCATGACAATCATGTATATCTTCGATAGAGGATGAAGAGGGAGAAACGTCTTAGGTGTAATGAACATGTGCTAGTGAGATAGTGGGAGATAAATACTATCGGTGGTACTAGGAGATAGAGGGAGACATGAGAAACTTTTCTAAAAACTATAAATAAAGATTTAAATGCTCTTAGTTTAATTAACGATATTGTCTTTTACAAAAGTCAATGGGCATATCTTTTCAAAGATACAATAACCTGCCCCAAATAGTTGGGACATTGAAACTTGTTGTTGGTGTAGTACCTCGGATAAAAGAGATCATAAATGTGGATATTTGGAGTTGTTGGAATGATGAGCCCTCCCCCTCCCCCCTCACCCCCCAGTAATGAATGAATATGTAATGTCTTTTTTCTTAGCACAAGGTGTTCACATGCTTTAGATTCTTTATCCTCAGAACAGTGTTTATTCTATGTTTACCTGGATCTGTGGTTGATATCATCTTAGCGTAAATAATGCATAATTATCATCTTAAAAGTGCAGTAGATGATCTGAATTCAATTTTGATTGCCAACAATTTTGTTGCATCTTGCCAGGTGGATAGCTTAAAGACAAAGCTACTTGAGAAATTAGAGGACTATCTCATGACACTTCAGGATGAACATAAGGAGACAGGGGCTTCAGCATTGGACACCTTGGAGACTAGTGAACCATCTGATATAGGAAAATTATCAGACACAATACTTTCTTTAAAAACACCAACAGGCACACACATGGTAGCTTCCATCTGTTATTCTTCTTCTATTGAAATTTGTCTCGTTTTTTAATTTTTGTTTCGTAGAACTGGTATTGGTTCCTTGAATTGGTATTATGCAGCGGCACATCTATGTTTCTTTTGTTTCTTTCAGAGTAACTAGTGCAGTTGTTATACAGATCTGGCGCTCGTGCCTTCCTGGAATTCCCCATTGAGGATTGTATTTTGGAAGATCTTTCCCTTTACATTTGGGATGTGATATATTGTCGAAGGTTACCTATTCATTAGAAACATTGGCTAAGAATTATATCATTTCAGATTCTCCTAGAAAAATGTTAATAAAGATGAATGATTCATCATTGTTAAGAAGGTGTAGATCAGATCTTCCAAAAAACATGGAAATATCCGGTACTGTGGATTCCCAGTTTTTTGGCTTTGGTTAGTTAGTTAGTTATACTAAATTAAATGATCTCAGGGCTGCAGAAATTGAGTTTTAGAGACCATCAGTTTTGAGCTATGTTTAATACATATTTATACAACATGAATTCAGTGAGTTCTTGATTTTAACTTAAAAATGTAATATAAACATAGGTGTCCGCAAGTGTTTGTGAGCTTGTATTTTCTCATTTGTTGATCTGATGGAGCTTACTAAAATCTTCATAACTCTTCTTTACTTTTTTCTGATTAATGAAAATTTTAATTAATATACTTTTGGCATTAACTGTTAGTTCCAATGGGTTATGATAAGAAAGGGTAGTTGGTATTGTTGTCGTTGAATTTTCTCATCTTACTAGTTGTTTAGTTATCTGAACTAGTTGAGTTTGGTACATGTTACGGTGTTTTCAGTTTTTGAATTAATCGCCTCAACAAGGTTTTCACAAAGCTGGAAGGTGTGTTCACAATTATTTTTGCTTTAGAGGGATCATGTACAAAATTTTAGTGACTTGTAGTGGATAGAAGGCTGCTCTAGCGTGGGTTGCCTTCTTTGTGCAAAGAACTTACTGTGTTTGCTTGTAACTCCATTTTCCACATATGACCACTAGATTCTTGTTATCCTTGTTGAAGTATTTGAAGTATGGTGATTGCCTTGTCATTCAAGTTATTAGTTATTTTCTTGTTTGTTATCAGTTGTGTTCAGGTGATGACAATCTTTGTTCTTTTATACAACCTTCTTTACCTAGGTGTCTGTTGGTGAGATCTCAAAGATTATCCGTGCCTATCTTATTATATTTCCTGATTCTGAAAGACGACTCATTGAACTTATACAGGAGTTGTTTACCAAGTAAGTTTTTAGTTCTGTGATTGATAAATTGAGTCTTATTTTTAAATGTGTTTGTATTTTGTTTCTCAGCCTAAATAATTTTGAGAAGCTTTTGAAGTCATTTGTACTTATGACTCATTCATTGTTGTACTTGAAGGCGTTATGGAATTATTGAACGACGAGTAAAAGAAAGGATGACATCTGCAGATATACTGAAAATGATACGTAAGGACCTTAGCTATGAATTTATGCTGTATGTGGATCACCATTATTCTGATGTTCTTTGAATTTTGTTGTTAATTTGCTTTTAAAATGCAGCCGCATATCTTTTCTAAATTTCAGTAACACTCTTCACTTGATAAGCATTTACATGTGTGCATCCTGATGTTAACCTATATATATTTAAATTTCTTTTGGCAAGAGATAGGTCTAACCAGCGTCTGCAATACCGTATCGTACCGGAGTTTCGACACTTCTCTGGTACAATATGGTACCGAATACTGAATGGTATGTTTTGGCATACCGCTCGATATATATATTTATAATTATAAATATTATATATAAATAAATATTAGTCAACGGGCGACGTTGTCGAGAGAAGTAAAAAAAAAAATTTCTATTAAAAAAAACAAAAACTGACGTCGCTCATGCGCCTCGGCAACGTCGCCCAAGCATCGGGCGCCATGTCCATATCAAAAAAATAAAAAAATAATTTTTTTATTAAAAAATAAAAAAATTGTATTGACCGGTAGCGGACGGTCCGTATACCGGTATCCTGTTGGACCGGTACATACCGCCCGTACCGGGCGGTATTATTCGGTATTGCAGACCATGGGTCTAACACAATAATATTATCTCATTCACTATCGGGACTTTGATTTACAATTTTTATGTGTCCAGGGACATCATATCTGATAATGTTTCTACTTAAATCTGGATGACACAACCCATCCAGGTCTTGATGGGTTGCAATCTTCTGGATATTTAAGATGCCTTCTCATATTGGTGAACTATAACCTATGTCACACACTACAACCAATCTGAGTTGCTTCAACTATCATTACCTATTTGTGCCACAAATTAATTGTTTCAATCTCTTTTGATGCCAAACATTTTGTAATATTTACCAATTCAACAGTTGTAGTCAGTGACAAATATCTTAACTCTTAGGTTTCTATAATGGCTTGTGACCATTAACATGCTGATTCCTAATGGAACATCCACCATGTAAAATAGATAAATTTTCATTTCTAAAGCTGTTCATACTTTGTCTTGTGTAGATTGTTCTATAGTGGGATAAACGATTTTGCAGCTTGTAAGACTTATATATTTCCTACTTAATATTCCATTAACATAATGCAGGAGTTATTTGGGAAGATGTGACACTGATGGATGAAGTATTGGCTGAGGCTGCTCTTCCTGCTTTTTCTTTAGAGGTTTTTCTTTTCCTCTTTAATAATTTTGACATGAATATTGATCACTACTATGTTGTGCCTTAAACATTTTCAAAAAATTGTGCTTCTGCTCACAGAAACAGAAAATTTACTATATTTATTTTGTCATATCAATACATAAGTTGATCTTGCATACATTTCTGTTTGTTTATAAAAGTTCATAAAATTTCAAGTTGAAAAGTTTAATCCGTCATGCACTAAGAACAGTAGAAGAACTATACTAATTTGTTGAAACCAATTCAGTTTGGTATATTTTAAGAGACTAATTATCTCGAGTCTAAACATTTGAATTTTTCATCATTTAGGAGCATCGCTGTGTATTGTTATCTATTTTTGTTGAGGATAATAGGACTTAGATTAATAATTATAAAACATATGCCAAGGTTTGTAGTTCTTGGGGCACTGGAATGAAACACTGTGTTTAAACTGTGCCATATTGAACAAAACATTGCTGTATTTAAGCTTGTGCCACATGGCACTGCCTTTTGTGGCAACATCACAAAACATGTAAAGAAATAATTAAAAGAAAATGTAAATTTATGGATATAAACTTTATAAGAATAGTTAAAATGAAAACAAAAACAAAAACTTGGGTAAAACAACTGTACTTGCATCGTATCATTCCAGTGAGTCCAAAACTGGTTCTCATTTGAGACATGCATCTTAGGTTAGTTGATCAGTTGTTTCCAGTGTATTTGCCCTTCCAGAGGTCTTTTAAAATAAGCTCAGATCATGCATATAGCACATGATGTGTGATGTTTTGGTCTTACTGATAGAGAGCCAAAAGACATGGGTGGGCTATAACAATGACTTTAATATTTCTCTATATTGTGGGACAGAGGAAAGGAACATCAAAAGGAACTCAAGAAGTTGCTCTTATAATGCTTAGATCACTCCTTAGCTCTGGTGGCGTGAAATTTGGTCGCCTCTAGTATTTGCTGTGAGAGTTTGAAATTGAAGCCTTATGGTTTATTTATCAAATTATTTTTAAAAGCATGATTAATATCCTTAGATACATTGTAGGTTCGTTGAAATGTTTTTGTTTTTCATGATAGTTTAGTTTGTGATGTTCCTCTGCATGATTCACATCCTTGGATACATTGTAGGTTACCTTGAAATGTTTTTCTTCTTCATGATAGTTTAGTTTGTGATATTCCTCTGCTTATGGATCTTATTCAACTTTATTTTAGGCTGCTAGGAGTATCATCAGACAATTTATCTCGACTTCCTTCTCCCATCTTCTTCTTGACGTTTCAGGTGATACTCTTGCTGCTAACGTTGATCCTTTGTAATTTGTGAAAGCATCTTTGTTGACATGACATTGTGAGAAACTTTCAACTTGAGGAAATATTACTTGCTCACCTTTGCACTTAGTACATGGTACTAACATATATATGCAATGGGAATAAGGAGCACTTCTGATGTCGTGTCTGGAAGAAATATTTAGACTTCTGATTCAGAATTAAGAAATATGACTCCAGCCACTGAGGGGGAATTCAAAGTCATGAAACAATGGAATATGTGAATTGATAATAGATTGCCTAATAATCTCTTGACTGCATTTCTTATCAACTTTCAAGTATCAACTATTTATTACAAGAACTTAATATGTCAAGTATAAAGTGGTAAGAGTTTCCTTGATAATTAACTGCTAGTCTTATTAACTTTTAACTGTCACAAACAAATAAATATGCCAATTTCTGTAGATTTAACTCGAGCCAAGTCTGGAAGCGACTAGTAAGTTTGTTATTCTGTCTATTATAAGTGTTTATCTAGCAGTAATAAAGCCAATGCATAGTTTTCTCTGTAGATCTGAATGTGGATATACAAATATCAATGTTGTTCAGAATTAGATTTATAGGCTGTTGATTTACAGGTTATATGGCCTAAAACATGTGGCCAAAATGGTGTAGAAGAAGTCAAACATAAGAAGGTTATGTGGAAAGAAAGCAAGTTACATCTGCAAGAGAGGACTTTGTGTTAATATGAGATGAGAATTTCTTTCCTAGTAGCATATGATTATAGATCCACAGTTTTCTCTATTCTGGTATCATGTCTATGATTTAACTCTAAGATAGTGGGGTTATTTCATTATAATTCATATGTACTTTTGGAGACATTTGATTTTATTTTCTGCTTTAATATTTCTACCATTATAGACACAGTGCAACCTTATTCTCTCTTTATTCAGTTGTATAAACAGTATATAATGAAGTCATTCATTTTCAGTGCTTATATCCTTGATAGCGAAAGTGCTTTCACAACAATCATCTGGATTTGAATATGTTGTGAATATTAGTGAAGACTTATAGGAAAACACTTTTTTTCTTAATTTGGCAGAAGCACTTACCAAAAGCCAACCTATGCCAAAGAAAGGGTCGGAAGAGTCTTCATTGCAAAATGCATTGGAAGGCAGCAAAAAGGTTGTGATACAGGGCAGTTTGGATCTCTTATTGGTAAGGCTTGTAGTTCAGTGAGATGATTATTAAATTTTATCTTCATCTAAGGATGTGAACTGCATAATAATAGTTTCTCTTTTGTTTGGTACAAAGATGCAGAGTTGAATTAGAATTTGACTAATTCTCATACCAGTGCACTGAATGAAATTGTACATTTGAGGATTATACTGTTTCTTTAAATGACAATTCATGTTTTGAAAAATTAGATTTATGTAAATTGAATATCAATTGTTTGTTCTTGTCTTATTAACCTTCTGCTGGAATGTAATTCTTGATTGTTTTTAGACAAATTACGAGTCATTTCTTTGACGTATGATAGATTACCTCTCTTTGTAAATTATACTTTTTTATGGAGTATGTCTCTTATTTGAATTATGGCGATGATTAAATTCTGCTATTTACATGATTAGCCTGTTTTGCATCTCTCTCGGTGAAATTCTGAGGAAGGTTCCGTGTCTTAGAAAGTACAAATTAATGCTCTTTGGACGCATTATAATGCTTATGAAGAACTAACATGTCTGTACTATTTACAAGAACTTATTTGCATGAGTTGGCATCTGAAAGGTGTCTAGACTTAGTAGCATATGCAAGAAGTGATAAGTGGTCAATCAACAAGCAAACCGGTTGCAATTATGAACAAAGATAAGAGGGGATCATGTGATGATGGATCTTTTATTTCTTGGCCTATGCTATGATGTTTTTATGATACCAGCTAATAAAGGAACCCATTATTTTTTTTCCCTGAGAACATGACATGAAACTGAAAAGTATAAATCAAAGATGTAGAGGATGCATAATGCTAGCTAAGATTGATTGCATATGTTTGTATTCTGATGTTTTACCATATCTGTCTTCACTGCATCTTTTTCTTTTTCTCGCTGTGTATTGGTGTTTGAATGTGAAGAGGGGAAAAGTGGAACCTTCACTGACAAATATAACTGATTGCACAGCTGGTTATCATCAGCTTCATGTTGATGCTTTTTACCATTGAAGTGCTCTTTGTATTAGTCTTGAGAGATCATTTCATCTTTTGATGCATTTCATTATTGTCAATCCATAATGGTCAACATTTTTACAATTATTAAAAGGTCAATGTTATTTACATTGTCTTACCAGATGCCCTCTATAAACGACTTTATTGTTCTCTTCATTTATTAATAAAGTATTCTAGTCTGCTTGAGGTAGCTTTGTTCGTCATTTGAAGGTCATTTTGCTCAAGTGCCTGCGATGCATGAAGGATTGTTCAGTAGGCTTTAGCCTTACTAAGAAGCCAAAGTATAGGCAACATTCTGGAGTGCAAAAGTTATCTATTTTATCTTATAAGCTGGTTCATCATCATTAGTGGTACTTATGTAGTTTTTATTATAGATCTTGGTATGAACCTAGGCCAATGGCTTTATATTTCCAATATGGACAACATAATAAATATTTAAAATTGCTGATAAGTACAAACTCTTAAAATGCAAAGACAGAAGAAATTGCTGCTTTGGGTTATTTGATTTAATATTCTTGGAGATAATGCAGTATGATTGGATCTTGACTAACATAGGATATTATTCATCTTTAATAGGATCAATTTTTTGAAAAATTAGCTACATCTCTATGGACATTATTTTCTTGTTGGTAATACAAGATTTTCTCATTGATGGAAAGAAAACCCTTGGGGCTCTTCGTATATATATCATAAAAAAACTTCCTCTGGATTGAAGTAGTTTTTGTTGGATTACCAACCGTGGGTTCCCGTAGATGACATCAGGCACCAAAAATATGGACTGACGATTTGAGTTGTCTGATGTATGGTATATTTGCTTTGACCAAATCCAGTGGGCCACATAGTTTTGTCCCATAAATGTTCCTCATTTGAGAGGGGATCAACCCTTGTTTAACCTTCTTCAAGACTCCTTGATATGTGATGTTTAGTCCCCTTCCTTATTTGTACCGTGACAAATTAGCATATTTTAATTTAGTTTTGTTAAATTTGTTTGGTGTGTTTTTACTGATTGGTGTAATTATGTAATTATGCAATCCATTAAATGCAGGAATTCCGTCAGCTTCTTGATGATAATTTGGAGTTGCTAGCAAAGCTGAGAGACCTAATAGTTGATTGGGTGCAAGAAGGTTTCCAAGGATTCTTTCAGAAACTCGATGAGCGGTTTCTTGCGCTTTGTGGAAAAGGTTATATTGCAAATCCAGATTCAAGTGTAATAGATGCAATGCAAGTGGACAAAGTGCAGACAGGACTTGTTCTTGTGCTGGCTCAACTTTCTGTCTTCATAGAGCAGATTGCAATACCCAGAATTATGGAGGTATAGCTAATGCCTTATCTTTTATTTTCTGTACTACATGCTTTGAATGACAAAATTCTACTGTATGTTGTCTTAATTATGGCTAGTTTTATAGCAGTCAAGTGATATTATAATTCTTTATAATATACTTGCTAGGAAATAGCTGCTTCCTTTTCTGGAGGTGGTGCCCGTGGCTATGAGCATGGACCAGCTTTTGTACCTGGTGAGATCTGCAGAATATTCCGTTCAGCTGGTGAAAGGTTCTTGCTTCTTGTAAGAATTTCTCTCTATTCATTGCTCTGGTTATCCAATGAGAGTATTGAATTAAGCATGCAGCATATAGTGAATTTGTTAAATCTATGCCATTGACAAAATTGAGACCATAATATTGTGTTAAACTGAGAAAAACAGTATATAACTGTGTTGCTTCATAGACAAGGAGGTATTTTCTGATTGCTGCTTCAGTTGCAATATATTGACCATGTAGCCTATTAATGTATTGCAAAAGTAATGCATGCCGATTACTCTGCTGAACCAAGATGTGATCTCTGTAAGGTTGTTCTTACAGTTTAAATTGTTACTTTGTCTAGATTATTAAACTTAATGAGATTGAAATTGACCCATTTTTTTGAGTTCAGATTGTCATTATGAAGACTCTGTTGACTGGAATAATCAAGGAAATCATACATTCTATTTTATGATATAGCCAACGTTCAAAAATTTGGGGTATCATCTCTTCTAGATTAAGATATAGGTTGACTAATTGAACTCAACACAATAAGCCTTTCTCACTGTCCTTTTTATCCTTTACTGCATTTGAGTACTGATTACTTTAATTTGTGATGCAACAACATCTGCATACTGATCTTGATAATAATACCATGTAGTAGCTTAACCCATTGCCATGCTTATGTACCGCTCATGATACATTTTTTTCTTTATCTGATCTGCAGTTTATTGTGTATAGACCAGCAAAAGTACATGAATCTTTATGATGCTACAATAAGCACGGATAACAGATGTGATTAGTGCTTTTGCTGTGTTCTAGGACAAAATACTGCAGCTAAAATGGCATTGAACTGCAGAAACAGTGGATTTGCTTCAGTATTGCATTCTCATGGAGATAGCAGGCGGTAGATGGAAAAAGAAATATCTTCTTGTGGCTCAGATTTGCCAATGCCTTTCAGGGATGGCACAGTACCATGTTTTTCTGATCATAACATCCCTGTCCCTGCTAGTACAAGCCAAAAGATTGTCTAGCCATGTTTTGGCATGGCTCAGCAGTGCACTTGCCAGCTTATCTAACTTAGACCTACTATGGCTCAAGGTTAATCAGGACCTAGCTTATGGCCTTTTGCCAAAACCCAGTGAACTTAGACTAACCAAAGCTGTTGGTTGAACATTTGTTTGTATTAGTTGCATCTCATTAATTATGATTTAAACTTCAGTTGTGTGTGTGTGTGTGTATTGGAAGTTCACTGGTGTTAAAGTTTCAACATAGAAATGAGTAAGGCTATGAAACTGTGGTTTTTGTTGATATACAGATAGTTGACTATGAACGAACTAAACTGTTTGAGTGGAGTAAGCTACTTTTTGTGGCTTGCAAGATAGACTTGGTAACTACAGCGACCATGTGCTATACATTGGAAAGTTAAAGTGGTTTCCATTTCTGTAGGAAATTAGTGAGATCATTTTTTGTCTCAATATGACTAGTGAGGCTGTGTAGGTTCATGGTAAATATTCAGTTAACAGGGTTAAATAGCATAATTTAACCACTTCCTTAGATGCTTTATGCCATGGTAACTTGCTAGATGTTGAAAATGAAGATGGAAAAATAAGTTTATTCTTTCATTAAAAAGGAATGTTACTTGTGTTGCATGTTTGTACACAAGGCAGAATGGTATGTATCGAGGCGAATTTTCTTGTTATTTTTGTTCTGTTGTTATACATGAGAGAAATCTTTTCTAATATCTTACTAAATGAATGAAGTCAATGGATCAAGGATTGCAATTTTGGTCTGTACCGGTGTATCAAGCCCGACTCAGTATGGTATGTATCGAGGCATATTGACAGTTTGCTAGGGCGTACCGACGATACACTCAAAATCATAAAAAAAATTCAAAAATATCTAAAAATAAAAAAGTTAGATTAGGGTTTTTAAGTTAGAAATAAATATAAATTTAGTATAATTTTAACAAAAATAATGTAAATTAGGAAATAATAGTACCATATATCTTTTTCGGGCCTTGAGGAGTAGCTTTGTGGTATGTTAGGGATCATCCTTCCGTTAATATTAAATTATCTACAAAGAAATTATTTGGATTATTAGATTATTTTTTATACAACTTAAACTTTAGGATTCAAATGAATTAAGTAATCAATCGATAGATATACTTGGTTCTACCACAAAAAAGAACGACGGGACTCCACGAGCGATGGATTGGGGTCCTTGATCCTATGTATTATATATATACACAGGTGTATATATATGTATATATGTATATAATATGTTATATACATATATATATATATATACACATATGTATATATATGTATATAATATGTGTATATATATATACATACATACATATATATATATATATATATATATATATATGTATGTATGCATATATATATATATATGTATGTATGTATATATATATATATGTATGTATATATATATATATGATTTATTTGTCAGACCCAATTCTGAAATTGATCCCACGACATAGTGTATTGATACATTATTTGCCATTGGTACATCAATATGGTGATGATCGTAGTTTGATCATCGTGAATCACATGTGTCTGAGGCGGCCCCTAAGGCAAGGACGAATGGTGGCATATAGTGGTGTAGAGCATAGAGAATGTTAGAACTTCTACTTTTACTATTGATCTGTTGCTTCGTATCATAAGATCGATCCTCGTAGTGTTGCTCGAAGAAGTATGACTAGCTATCACCATTTGCTGTTAGCCGTAAGATTCCCCATAATACGACGGTTATGAATACGATGAGCTTTGTTTTGTGTCTATGTCATATAGGTTCTATCGTATATGCTTAAAATCATCCACTAGCTTCCCCTTCCTGTTTCGTGTATAAACTTGAATTGAGTTGAAAGAGGGGGGAAGAAAGGGTTTAAAAACCCTTTTCTAGGCCTCAAACGGTCAAATTAATCGTTTGAAATAGAGCAATATCAGCCCTTGATCGGTAACGGTCGAAATCCGATCGTTACCGCCTGGTATAGATCTCGTATCATCTAATACTGGGTCAAGTGATTGGTACGGCCCTGTAGAGGGCGGTCCACGTACTGGTATCTTGTCGGACCGGTACGTACCGCCCGGCATCGGTACAACAAACCCTGCAATGGACTGACCTTGCTATGACTATGAGGGTTCTGTTATGATCAATTTGATTGGGTATGATTATAGCGATTATTTTGATGCATTTACAATATCCAAAGAGATTATTGTTTTCTTTTTATTGTGAAAGAGTTGGTTTCTTTTACCTACCTGTTTTATGGTATTGAAATCTCTCTATGGTCACAGCTAATTAGTTTCTTTTTTGCAGTATATAAATATGAAAACCCAAAAGATATCTATCCTTCTGAAAAAGAGGTTCACTACACCTAACTGGATCAAGGTGAATGTTGGGTTGATGGCTAGTTTGGCTTCATTGTCTTACTTAAATACACTTTTCCACTTGATGTTTATTCTGAATATTTTGACAGCACAAGGAACCACGAGAAGTTCACATGTTTGTTGACCTTCTGCTTCAAGAGGTCTGTTAGCTTTCTATGTGATCCATTTCTTCAGTTTTTTTGTTCTGTGCAATTTTCTGTAGACTTTCTATATGTGCAGATTGATCTAACCATCAAACTGGTGAAGATATTTCATTTGAAGTTGCTTTTAAGTATCTGATGTTTCTGTGAGATTTTGTACTGCTGGAACATGGTTTAAGTTACTGTCTCTGAAGGATAATTGATGTTCTTGCAAACAGTTGTCATAGAATAGGGTTTACCTATTTGTTTATGATAGCAACAGAAGATAGATTAATTTTGGGTTGCAAATGTCTGTCTTTTTCATAGCCTTAATGATGCTTGCAACGGGAGCCGTGGGATGTACAAAAGAAATTGTTTATCAAACTATTACTGGAGGCTTGCTGATACAAAACTGAGCTCCTTGATTAAGACACTACTTTTTAAAGATGCATTCATCGCTATTCTTTCTTTGTATTCAGATGGAGAGGATAGAGGGTAAATTTTATAATCCAAATTGGCATTTTGTTTACACTCCAAAGTTGACATTAAGAAGATACGTGCTTCCTACAGTTCATAATTTTTTTTGATGTGGGTTGAGTTGCCAGACCACCTACAAGTAATTTAAATATAATATTTTAGTCATTCTAGTTTTATATGCTAGTTCTAGTTTTTCTTTTAAATAAAAAGGGATATATATATATATATATACATATTAAGAGGAAATAATTGGTGTTAACATGCTAAAAAATACATGAGCATACACATGTATTTAGAATAGTTGAGGGATGTCAATTACCCTTGTCCATGTGAAATTGTGATCTGCATGGGATTAGTGGATCTGAGGCCACAGGCTCCTACAACTTGTGATTTCAGGTATATCAGCAATCATATGTTTGATGACTTCATTGAACCGAAGAGCCCCCTGAATTCCATATTATTTTTCTTCACCACATGCATAGAAACACTTCACAAAGCTATGACAGGTTGCACTGTTTTTGTGACATCTGGAGATGCTGAATGCAGTTTTTGTTGTTAATGAAGTCTGTTGGAGCTATGTTTAAGTATTGGTTATCGTGTTAGTATTTGTTAAATCTTCTTGGAAAGGCTTCATGGTTATCATGGGGCAAGGTCAATTTCTTTTTAATGTTTTAACAGCCCATCGACATGAGTCCTGTTATATTTTTAACAAGGATTGACTTAACAAGTCTCTATTTCCTTGCAGTTGGAAGCTGTAGGAATCGAAGTCCGACAGATCTTACCTCAAGGACTGGTTCGGCGGCATCGCCATTCTGACAGTACAGGGAGTACTAATTCTTCTCGTAGCAACCCAACACGTGAAGATAAGTTAACCCGAACAAATACACAGCGAGTGAGAAGCCAATTTTTAGAAAGTCATCTTGCCAAGTTATTTGAACAAAAGATGGAGATATTTACTAAAGTTCAGTACACACAGGTGAGAGCCGGTTGAAACTTTGTAACATAGCTAGACTTCATTAGTGTTCAAGAGTCGTGTATTTAGGTTGGCTATGATGGTAATCAAGTAGGTGATAATTGTTTATGTTCCAACATTTTCTTTAAAAAAAGTAGTATAATAAGGTGGTTATCTAAAAACTGCAATAACTATATACTGTCAAGAATGAACTACTTGTAATTAATCATTCTTTCCTTCAATGTAATGAAACTGACTGAGGTACTAAAGAAGAAGTCAAGTATTCGGCCAGCAATGGTTGATGCTCGTTGATATAGAAGTTTGGTAGTTCTAATATTGTGAGGCTTTAGTTAGTGTCATACTGTTTTCTCAGTTGGCCTTTAGTAGCTATTCTTAATTGGAAGGTTAGTAATAAATAATAAGAGACTTCAGAATTTCTATATATGGGCTTTAACTCTTTTTAGCAATTGCGAGCTATAAAATCATGGCCAGTATCTGTAACATAGTATCGCTGGATAGTAAATTGTCTATTCTAGTGAACCGTAATGCACCTAATACATTGATAATTTGCAGGAGTCAGTTATATCGACCATAATAAAATTTTGCCTGAAGAGCTTACAAGAGTTTGTGCGACTCCAAACATTCAATCGCAGTGGATTTCAGCAGATTCAGTTGGATATTGAATTTCTGAAGAATCCACTGAAAGAGTTTGTAGACGATGATGCAGCAATCGATTTCCTGCTAAAAGAGGTAAGCACATGTCATCGGTGCATAAGACTCTTGTCATTTAAGATATTTGAAAGTTTCATGGTGGCTTGTCTTTTCTGCAAGTTAATCAATATTCATTTAGTGCAGAAGATGCACTTTATTTGTCTTCCTATCATGGTATACCAAAGAATTGAAATTTTAAATATGTTGATGTCCTGCCCTTTCAGGAAGTATCTAGATAGTGCGTCATTGTGTTGATGGATTCTTTCCATTTTGGATGAATCTGTAATACTGGTGTTATGGGATTGAGATTAATTTATTTGATATGTTAGCGTTGTAGTGGATCCATAACAACACTGTGTTCAGGTCTGATATTGTGAGTAATCCTAGGTCATAGTGTCAATTTAACTAGTTTGCTGAATCACTAGTAAGATATGAGCTTCGCATCCAAAAACCAGTTCCACGGTGTTCCGGCATAACTCGCAAGGGATTTACGTTTTTGTTATTTAAGAAACCTTAAGGGGGATTATAGTAAATTACACTGCAGTTGCTCCTTCAATGTACTACTTAACCTTGAAAAGTTAAAAGAACCTATCTATGTTCCTTCTAAGGTTTCACAAACTTTCATAAATATGACTCTCATTTGGTGTCCGAGTTGTCTTATGATTCTTGCCTAATTATGACAAACTCATGATAGTCACTTTAACTCCTACATTTGTGTTTAAATGATCCAGCATTGACCAAGAAAATACGACATTTATATCTTCTGTTATTGATTAATTTCTGAAATTTTGTGTTGCAGGTGATTGGTGCTGCTCATGAAAGGTGCCTTGACCCAATTCCCCTCGAGGCTCCCATTTTAGACAAACTCATAAGCACAAAGATATCCAAGAGCAGGGAGGAGAGCCAAAGTTCCTCTTTGGCGTAGAAAATGGAGAACTTTGGAGAATATATCTCCAATTCTGTTTTAAGTTTAATGCGTAATTTTCTCACCTTTGGTCAATTCATTTGAAGCTTAGGGGGTAGAATTTTTGGATCATGCTTAGATGGTATAATGTAGGTTCTTTATCAGGTTGTACATAGTGTTTAGACCTCCAGATGACACATCAGGTTCACCAGCACAAACAGTAGAATTATATTTCTTATCTTCTCCCTCTTAGCAGCTATGCAGTCATCAGAAAGTTCAAAATCCAAAACTATGAAAAGAATCAGAAAAGTTTTTGGGAAACTGAACACTAATCATCTTCGTCGGCCACCAGCAGTAATAGTACATCAGTTTCGTGTTCTGCAAGTTTTTCATGATATGAAAATGGTGCTCCTTGGCCCAAAAGACCTCCAATCTTGGCTTAGACTTACCTTAGTAGTGATAGCATCATCTGGTGCATGGTTCTCTGGAACATACGGGAACCTGAATTGTCAAAGGAACAAAACATTGATTGTTATTTTTTTCCCCGTTGCCTTGCAGGATACAATAAGCTGACAAAGCCCAAGGAGCTTTTTGTTTGTTCTGAGAGAAGGCTTTGACTAGCACAACTCCACAGAAGATCCATTGCCAGCGTTCTTCATGTCATGTCTTGGTATCTTCTTACTTCATCGTGGGCGGCCAGATTCCTGAGCTTGTAAGAGGAGAATGTTATGTAATTTGATTGGCTTTCCTTTTGCAGGGAAGCAGCCCCTACTTGGTACTCGAACTCTCAAGACAATGCTTTTGTCCATAGTTTGATGAACAGTTGTTTTGGATAGCTCTTTTATGTATGTAGTAGATTTCTGTTATAGTTACTACTAACGTTGATCTAAGATTAATCTCCGATATTATTAACATTGATTATTGTGGCTTCTAGGCGCAAACCTGGTGAGAATTTGGCTTCATGTGCATGACTTGTATATATCCATCCTATCATGAAAACGGTGTGGTGCTCATTTATTACCGGCATAGTTCTCTGCAAGAGGCCCCTTATTACAAACATTGCGCGGTAAGCCAGTGGGAAAAAGAGGTCATAACATGTTTTGGTCCTTCCAGTTCGAGTCCTTGAAAGGAATGCAGTCACCTGTCCTAACGATGCCTTTCAAACCTTCAAACTGTCATGCACATTTTTATCCATTAGAGTGAAGTTTTCCTTTCATTTTGTTCTATTTCGGGTTTTGATGTTTAGCACCCTAAAAACAGCAGCTGGATGTACATTATAATTGTGTATACAACAGGTTGCAATCAATAAATTAATTTGGTTATTTAATCGATTTTAGAATAATTATCGATCAATTTTGTTATCAATAATTCTTTTCACACGAGGGTAGTACATAATTCTACTCATCTCTTCTCGAAAGCTGAAACGACGGACGTGACTCTGTCCAGAAATCAATGTAACGGCTGTTACATTCGAACTCGTTATAAACACGCGTCACACTCTCCGCCTCTGCTTCTTCAAAAGGCGGGGCTCAGGTCCCGCCCTCGGACGAGCCAGCGGATGTCTCTAGCAGCGTCTGCCTGCTCCTCTGCGTCGAAAGCCATGGGACCGATGCGACGGACGTCGACTCTGGTGCTCATAACTGCGGCGGCGATCGACGAGATCGGGTTTGCTCTTCTTCGGTGGTTTTTGGCGTCGAGGGTCGAGGTATCGAGCGATTCGGAGGAGAGCCATGGGTTTTCTGGAAAATCTCTTCGGGGAAGAGGGGGCGGGGAATGGATTGGACCGCGCCTCCGTCGCTGCCCGGTGTGCGGAAATCCATAGGATGTCGCTCCTTCTGGTGATTCTGATCCTTTTGAAAAACTTCGAACTTCAATTTAAAATTTCGGATTATATTCCCTCTTATATATTTCTTCTTTATTATTTTCGTTTCTTCTTTACTTTTCTGTTATTTGGTTCTGCAAACTTTGCTGCTTTAACACAAAGATCTAACCTGTTTCCTTTTTCGATTGTTGGTTTTGCTTATGTTGAAGGTTAAATTGCATGAAATATACTCCATCGTAGATTTTTCTCCTTATGAATGAGCTCATCCAAAAACTTCGGAGCAAGCCATATGGTTGTGGTCATACAGGAGTCTTATGATAAATCATAGCGTCCTCACTTTATACCAGTTCTGATTTTCTGATTCTTATCTGCTATGACGTCCCAGTCATCTACTGTTTCTTGTTCTTCGCTAAAAGGCTTCGCTTTTAGTAATACTAGATGTGATGCCCCAGTTAGTTTCGCATTGGAATCTGTTGTTAGTAACATCGGCATCCGAGACTACGCTGTTAATAACTGGTGGACCGAGCTGCCTTCCAAGGAAATGATTATGACTCACCTGTGCTATACCTTCCTTATAAGCTCAGATGTGCTTCTACAAGTAACCAGAGCATGCCATTTCGTGCCATGGGTTATATGAGTCTGATAATAGTAATTTGGTCTGAAGTATATTGCACCACGACTTAGAGACTCATTGTATCGTGGTTATCAGATTGGCTTATGTATTGGATTGAATTGTGAAAATAAGCCGGATTCAACATTTCTCTATTGAGAAAGATCTTCTTCCATTTATGGCCTTGGTTTTGATCTTGAAATTGCCAATCAAGTTTGAAGCATGATGGTCATAGATCACGTGGTGGAGTCGTTGAAGTGTGAAGTAGAAAATCCAAGTGCCAACATGCCTCGCTTTGAATGCACAAGGACAATTATGTTGTGTTCTATGGATCAGATTTTTTGCTACTCTTGTTAGTGTGCTTCTCTTGGTTGCATAATAGTTTTCGCACTCACTCCTTATTGCCAATCGTGCTACATTTTCTTTTTCGTTTGTTCTTTCATTGTAAGATTTGTAAGGATTATCTTCAGTAAATATGTGATTTGACTGGGCAAACTTTTACTATCAGGGGCAACATCTTTTCTGTTTACCAAGTACAAGCATCTTGGTATTTTCATGGTGTTTTGTGGTGTTGGTTTCTTTCGCTTCCTCGGATCAGTTGAAGGCTTCAAGAAAGACAGTGAACCCTGTACTTACTGCGAAGGGAAACTTTGCAAGCCAGCCTTGTCAAATGCTGTTTTCGGTACAGTATCCTTCCTGATCGGAGCACTTCTTTTTATTCTGGTTTTCTTGGAATGAAGATTGTGACACTGGCTAATGCTAGGACAACTTTGGAAGCCAGAAAAGGTGTTGGAATGGCTATTGTTAGAGCTTTTAGGTCTGATGCTGTGATGGGTTTTCTTAAAGCTGCCAATGGTCTGTTTGTTCTCTACATTTCTATCATTCTTGTTGGCCTAAACTGTGGAGATGATTGGGAAGGCCTCTATGAGTCAATGACAGGCTATGATCTTGGTGGTTCTTTAATGCCACTTTTTGGAAGAGTTGGAGGAGGTATATGTACACAAAAGCACCAGACGGTGGTGCTTTTCTTGTTGGAAAAGTAGAAAGTCATATACTTGAAGATTGCCAAGGAATCCTGTGGTAATTTGTTTTTAAAGAGACTGTTATTTATCCAAGTCGCTCATGTCAACTTTCATATGGTTGTCATCCTTATATTAATGTGGATTTTATGAAATCATGCAAATAATTGCATGTCAGTGATAATGAGGAAGATACTGCTGGAATGGGTTCTGATCTTTTTGCATCTTATGCTGAATCCTCTTGTGCAGGATTATCTATTGCCTCAATATCTTCCTTTGGTATCAATCATGATATGTCAGCAATGTTGTATCCTTTCCTTATGAACTCACTGGGTATTGTTGTTTGTATGGTGCCTACCCTCCTTGCTGCTGAATCTTATGATGTTAAAACTGTGCCTGATGTTCAACCTTCACTGAAGTGGCAACTTCTCATTTCAACTGTTCTCCTGACTTTAGCAATTGCTTTTGTTAGTTTTGATGTTCTACCTTCCAATTTCACTCTGTTTAACTTTAGAAACAAGAAGAACGTTAAAAATTGGTGAGTATATATTTTCTTACTGCATGTTTCTTGGTGGATTGCCTCTCTAATGTCCTCCAGGTTTCGGAATTAAAATCTATGTTCTTTTTATGGCATATCTGGTTCCTTTTCTTTTGTGTCACATTGGGGTTGTGGGCAGGGCTTGCCATTGGGCACACTACAGAGTACTACAAGAGCAGTGCATATTGGTAATACCCTTGTGAAAATGTTGTTTTTAAGATTTGTAACACTTCTGTATCCATCTCAAATAGATAGTTTTCTTCCCCTCATTGTGACTGCAGAGGGCATGTTCATTAGCGCTATGATGCTTGACGACTGAAATTTGTTGAATCTTGCAGTCCTGTGCAAGATGTTGCAAAGTCTTGTAGAACATGTGTGGCAACTAATGTTTTATTTAGACTAGCTTTGGGATAAAACCTGTGATCATTCCCATATTTGCTGTTGCAATAACTATCTATCTTAAGCTCCAGCTTGGCTGGTATGTATGGTATTGCTCTTGCTGCCTCAGGAATGCTTGGCACTATAGCCACTTATATGGCAAATGATAATGCTGCCAGAATTGCTGAGATGACTGGAATGGTCTGCAAACTCTGTGAGATAACTGATGCTTTAGATGCTTCTGGTGACACGACTGCTGCTATAGGCAAGGTATGTTGGCAGTTGTTCACATAGTGTAGTGTACATTATAAAGAATGGGTCACGGCAACATGGTCAAAAAAAGAAGAGGAGAACTATGAGTGCTTGATTATTTGTGATTATGCCTTTTATAAGTTCATCATTTGAGGTACTTAAGTACATCATTAGGGAGCCAACATAGATTTTCCTCATCATTGGTTTTCTTTTCCTTCTTGAAGAGAATCTGGATCTGAATTCTTGTGGAGGTGGCGTCCGAGTATATTTGACCCAGAAAATACTGTGTTATTCTTGAAAAACACACTATTCTTGGCAAGTGTTTAGCTGTACTGCCTTATTCCTTGCTCTTCTTGCAGCATATCTTTCCGATTGTTAAGGTACATCTGAATCTAATTCCATTTAAACAATGAAGTATGGGCATACTTTTTCCTTTCTCCCACCTTCTTGTTGGGTTTCCTGTGCACTTAATTCAGTTAACATGGGTGTTTTTTAATCATTAATTTGGACTTGTGCAATATGACACGCTAATGTCTGTGTTGGGGGTTTGCTTGCTATTGGATGATGAACAGCTCTCGTCTCCGTTACTTTATTTGGTGCATTCATAAGCAGGGCCAGAATCATGGCTGTTAATGTGTTAAGTCCAATAGTTTTTATTGGATTAATTGTGAAGCTATGCTGCCTCATTGCTTTTCTGCCATGGCCATGACAGGTGTTGGTAAAGCGGCCTTGAAGATGGTTGAAGACTCAATGGCACTTTAATACAAATCCTGAACTCATAGATGAAAGGACAAAGCCATAGTATGCGACCTCCAGTGTCAAGATGACAAGATGTCCACAGATGCCTCATCGAAGGAGATGATTCCACCTGATGCTCTTGTTATTCTCACTCCTCTGGTTGTTGGGAACTTCTTTGGGGTGCATACTTGCTCTTCTTGCTGGCTCACTGGTTCCTGCCGTGCAGGTACGCTATACCTGTATCTTTAGAGCTTTTTGCTGCACTTGTCTTAATTATCCATTGTCAAGTGTCCTACTCTTCATATTTCTTCTGTCGAGCTCATAGATATTGGATTCGATCCCTCTGTAGGTTGCTATCTCATCTTCGAACACAGGTGGGGCTTAATTAGGATAATGCAAAGAAATACATGGAGGTAAGTTAAGTTCAAAATGGAAAATGCTCTTTAGCAAACTGTGATCCACAGAGTCCATCTGATTCATCATATTGGTGTGGTGTTAATCTTTTGTTAAATCTATCACCTCCTTTCATGGCTTTGGGAACATATCAAAGACATAATGATAATAATATTGGATTTTAGAGATCAAGTTTAATGGAGTCCATCTGTCTTGTTATCTTCCGATGCAGTCAGTATATATGTATCAATCTGATGGGTAATTAGCCATCAGTTGTTGAATCCAAGACACACATGTCAAACTCAATCTTTGTGGGTAGTCTCTGTGCAGGTTGGTGCTTGTGAGCATGCCAGGTCACCAGGGCCAAATCTTCCCAAAGCCGGTTGAGATCCTCTTAAGGACACATCTTGACCATCTCTCAACACTTGATCAAGCTGATGGCTATTGAGTCACTAATGTTCGCCCCCTTCTTTGCAGCTCATGGTGGATTGCTTCCCAAGCTGCTCTGGTATTTGTATTCTTTGTCATCACCTCAAGTAGATCTTACCATGGAGAGAGATGGCTGGAGTCTGTCTGCATTTGTGTCAGTAAACATGATCAAACTTTTCATACTGCTGAACATTTCCCGCCAAAGTGACCAAATGATACACTGCTATTTATTGTCAGCTGATCGGCCCGGTGAATGGTTTATCTCGTCCTCTAAACTATGCTTTTCAAATCAAGGAGGCTGTGTGTGGGCTTGACCATGTTTCATCTGGGAACAAAGTGAGCTCGTTACTCCAAATGCATGCTATCAGATGCACCCAAGAATGTGGCAGAGAAAAGAAAAGAGAAAGAAGCTCTCAGCCATTTGCATCGATCTCAAATGACGTGGAATCATACTGGCAACTGAAACGACACTCGCCGGGGAGAAAGAGAGAATAAAAGAAATAGCAGGACATCATAGAGTTGCTGGAATAGGATTAACGATCAGTGTCTATTGTGTCACTACAGAATTAAGAAAGATTGTGATGCCCCAGGTGGGTGGGAACTATATGCAAAGGAGCACTACCATTTGATGGCAAAGCACACTACATTTGGGGCAGTAGGATTGCCACACTTGACATCAGTTTGGCAGATGATTGATGCCACTGAAGATATATCTCACAGAAAGTTTCTTATAATACGTGTACCAAGATTAAAGAAGGAATGAGAGAAGAATGTAAAGGGAGCACCAAAGGATTAAACAAGAGCCAGAACAATGTTGGAGTTCCTTTTCACTACAATAAAAAAGGTGTAGTGATATGCTTGTATACAAAACCACTCGTTGGATTCCTAGTATAAACTGAAATTTCAAAGGAGATGCCTCTTCATCAAATTCATGTGTTACACCTTATCATTCCACAACAAACTGGCATTTTGAAACCAGGACTAGAATTGGCTATGCTGGCATTTATATGAAGACTATCATGAAGAGTTGTTTAGCTCATGGATTCTAAGTCCTCAGAATATTCAGATAGGAATATAATATCTTTGAGTGCTCTTTGATTGCCAAACACTGTGATGGAATACAATGAAAAGTGAAGATCACATTTGTTATTGTTATGGGAGCCATGCATGAAAGCACAAAAGAGATGATAGGCATCAACTTGGTCATCTCTTTATTCACGGGTCATGATTTCTTCGAACTCAACATGCTTATCTCCTAAGCCAATGTGATCATAATGTTCAACAAGTGTTAGCTCACAAAGGTATCTTTATTAAAGTTGATGCATCTGTCAATATATACTTGTGTTTAACAAGTGTTGAGTGTCTTTATTAAAGTAGATGCATCTGTTATGTACCAGCCATCATGCTTACAATGCAAGCTTTGGTTTAATTCCCTGCCTAATATTTAACGTAGATGTGAACATTATGGTAAGCTCATGATGATTAAAGCTTTGTTTATTAGCTAATGGTGCTTACTTTTTTTTTTTTTTTGTGTAGATCACTAATGTTTTCTATATCTCTTGAATTTTCACAATTAAGTCGTTCCATCGATTGTATTGGATAACTATATTGCACAATTAAGTCTCATCCAATCATAAAACATCCTACTATGACCAGGCAATCGAATCCGATCATGAGACATCATAATGATACAATCAAATCTGCTCATCGAGTATTCTACTACAGTGGTGTGACTAAATATAGTTACACAACGAGAGATATAATCGACAACTTAACGAATAAGACATCATCTCCCGACCCCTTTCAAGTGTCAAAACATGAGGGAGACAAATCACATGAAAAGTTTGAAACATAAGCATTCTAATAATATATCACACTCATCCGATCATCGTGTCAATCGGGCCACGACCAATAGTCAACATATATAGTTACACAACGAAATATGATCGATAGTCTACTAAATGAGATATCGCCTTTCTACCATTTTTAAGTGTCAAAACACAATGGAGGCAAATGATATAAGAAGTTTAGCTATTTTAGTTACACATCACACCTATCTAATCGATGTGTCAATCGACCCTTTAGCCTATGGGAACGATGACTCGATACTGATGGGATGGTTTAGCATGCTAAAATGACAATTGGTGGCACTGACATTAATATGAGTCATTACTTCTTGACAGCAATGCGTGATGTTTCGACATATAATCCCATGATCCAATAATAATTGAATGAGTGATATAATGGTTCTCAATATTAATTGTTACCTTGATTTAGCAGTTATCTCGATATATTATAAAAGGCTCTCAAATGCATGCTTGAAACTTTTTAAGAAATTGTAGCTTTCACGATTTCTAAGAAATTGTAGCTTTTGCTACTTTGAACTTCGAAAGACTTTTGTCATGTGCCCAACACAATGTAATTTTTACGGATTCATCTATCGAAATTATCATCTTCTCAACACCTCTTCTTGTGATGAAGTGTGGAACTAGATCTCGGTTGGATTCGAATCTTCTTCACGTATCGGACAACCTATACCTAACTCATCAAGTATTAAGAAATTTTTTTTTGATCAGATTATTAGTAATCCTAAAAACTTAAAAATATAATGTATTTATAAACTTTAAAATTATAATCATAATTTAACTTGCAAAATTCTTTCCTTCCCTCTTCTTGCATTCCGCAGTCGTGTGGCATGCGGTTTGCCTCGTTAAGTAGGCTAATCTCATTCTCATATACTATCTATCTATCATCTTCTTTCTCGTTCTTTACCGATGAAACCAAATTGTATAAACTGTATGGAATGTGTGCACAAAAGGCTAAGAGCAAAAGATTCTTATCTCTTGTTTTATTTATCTAACTTCAGGAATAAGCACCTAAACTTTTATCATGTGTTGTCGTAATTTTACTCGCTTATTGATACCTAAATGAAGTGACCTTTACTCTCCGTTTTTGGCCTAAGGAATGATGCCACTTCCTATATCGTCGAGATAGCATTAGCACATTGTAATATTTATTTTCTTCATTACAATGTCTATGTAGGGATTTAAAGTGGGAGATGAGATCCCTAAGCCTTTATTACCACATGACATTCATTATCTTTGTGTCAGCATATCATTGATGGAATAAACATAAATCCATCATGCTTATGGATTCGATGATAACAATATTCGCATCTCTCCCTCACAACTTTACATCAACAAATCTTTATCGTATTTTTAGCACGACTTCTAAATAAATCTACAAAGAATTTACTTTTACTTTTATATTATTTTTATCAGAGTATTCTTGTGATTAATGCATTGTTACGTAATTTACAGGTCTCATATTTGTGCCCGTATAAATGTGATTTATAAAGGCTTATTCTTAAGCCAAATATTTAACTTATTTTTTAAGAATAAGAATAATATATACAAATCTAGAAACAATCCAAATTTCTTATTTCTTTAGTAATGAAAGGAAAATACAAAGAAATTTATTTCCAAGTCAAATAGTAAAATTGGAAACCGTGGGGTTTCTCTTTCCCTCCCAAACCCGCACGCTGTGAGTGGGGCTCTGCGGGAAACCGCCTTTAAATAGCCCTCGGCCGGTCAGCCTCTGCCTCCCATCTCTGGTGTTCGACGTCGTCGGGGAAAGGGAAGATGGCGAAGCTGGGAGAGGCCTTGACGGAGGTGCTGATACCCCTCGCGGCGGTGATCGGCATCGGCTTCGCGGTGCTGCAGTGGATCCTGGTGTCCCGAATCAGGCTCTCGAGCGGGCCGGTGGAGAAGAACGGGCGCCCCGAGAACCTTGTGGGGGGAGAGCCGGAGGAGGAGGAGGAGGAGGGCGTCGATGGCCCGGCCTCCGTCACCAAGTGCGCGGAGATCCAGAGTGCCATCTCCATTGGTGGGTGTGCTTCCTCTTCCTCTTCCTCTTCTCTTTGGTGCCCTTTCCTTCAAAAAAGCTTCCACGTTCGACTGCAAGTTGTAATTTTTCTGTGGCTCTCTCTCTCTCTCTCTCTCTCTCTCTCTCTCTCTGTATATATAAAGCTCAATTTTCTGGTGATGACTCTGAACTCTGACTGTTTTTAGTCTGATATTGCATGGAATGGTTGATCATGCGAAGATTATGGTGCTCAATTTGATTGATTTGGCCTTCTACGGATGTCTACGAACTTAGTCTTTCTCTTCCTCTTAGTCTTTCTGTTCTTCTTGAGCTTTCTCTTGTTTGTACCAAAGTGTTACGCTGCTGCATTCCCTGGGTGTCTCATTCATGGAACATTAGTGGTCATCTCTGTTCTTGGATCTTTTACCATTTAGGACTTCCTCTCATCGCATGGTGTTTCTCTATTTAGCATAATTAAATATTTGTATTGCATAATCATCATCAAAAAATTGTTTTCTGATTCCGAGGGGGAAAAAAAGCTTCCTTTTTTGTTATCTTCTTCACTTTATCTCTGCTCTGATACTATGTGTTACGATGACATCAATCTGCTGGATCTCAACAACATGGCTCGAAATACTTGAGCTCGAACTAGTGACACTGTTCTTTCAGGGGCCACATCGTTCCTCATCACCGAGTACAAGTATCTTGCAGTTTTCATGGTGATCTTTGGTGTGATCATCTTTCTCTTCCTTGGATCAGTAAAAGGCTTCAGCAAAGACAGCCAACCTTGCACCTACAGCAAGGACAGAATGTGCAAGCCGGCCCTGGCAAATGCTGCTTTCAGCACGCTGGCTTTCCTGCTCGGCTCGCTCACCTCCGTTCTCTCTGGTTTTCTTGGCATGAAGATTGCAACCTATGCTAACGCCAGAACAACTGTGGAAGCAAGAAAAGGAGTTGGAAGAGCTTTCATCGCGGCTTTCAGGTCTGGTGCTGTCATGGGCTTTCTTCTTGCTGCCAATGGCCTACTCGTTCTGTACATATCCATCAATTTGTTCAAGATATACTACGGAGATGATTGGGAAGGTCTGTACGAGTCCATCACAGGTTATGGCCTCGGTGGTTCCTCAATGGCCCTCTTTGGCAGAGTTGGAGGTGGTATATACACCAAAGCCGCCGACGTCGGTGCTGATCTCGTCGGCAAAGTCGAAAGAAACATCCCTGAAGATGACCCACGCAACCCGGCGGTAATCTCCCACGCATCAAATATGTCTTCCTCGGCCTAAATTTAGTGCAGTTTTGATCGGTTTCTCTGCGAAAAGTGCAGGTCATCGCCGACAACGTCGGAGACAATGTTGGAGATATCGCCGGAATGGGCTCGGACTTGTTCGGATCATACGCTGAATCTTCCTGTGCTGCGTTGTTCGTGGGCTCGATCTCTTCGTTTGGAATCAACCATGACTTCTCGGCCATGTCTTATCCTCTGCTGATAAGTTCCATGGGGATCATCGTTTGCTTGTTCACCACCTTGGTTGCCACTGACTTCTTCGAGATCAAAAGCGTCAAACAGATCGAACCTTCCTTGAAGTGGCAACTAGTGATCTCCACGGTCCTCATGACCGGGGGAATCGCCATCGTCAGCTTTGTTGCCCTGCCGTCCAAATTCACTCTCTTCAACTTCGGAGAGGACAAGACCGTCAAGAACTGGTAAGCGTCTTTGGGGATTCTCATCATGTCTGTCCGACCTCGAGAGCTCAACCGTGCACCACTGTTCTTACATGATGACAGGCACCTCTTCTTCTGTGTTTCCGTCGGGTTGTGGGCGGGGCTCATCATCGGCTACGTCACCGAGTACTTCACGAGTAACGCCTACAGGTGAGGAGGCATTTCACCCTGGCCATCACCCGTGACACCATGCTTCGCACTAAAGCTCGTCGAACCTTTGCAGGCCAGTTCAAGCTGTTGCAGATTCCTGTAGAACGGGTGCAGCCACTAATGTCATATTTGGACTGGCTCTCGGATACAAATCAGTCATCGTTCCAATATTTGCCATAGCCATAGCCATTTACGTCAGCTTCAGCCTGGCTTCCATGTACGGGATTGCTGTCGCAGCTCTGGGAATGCTTAGTACGATAGCCACCGGCCTTTCCATCGATGCTTACGGACCCATAAGCGACAACGCCGGTGGGATCGCCGAGATGGCCGGAATGAGTCGCAAGATCCGCGAAAGGACTGATGCTTTGGACTCTGCAGGCAACACCACCGCTGCCATCGGCAAGGTTCCTCTTTTACACCAGGAATAGTAGGAAACAGAGTGTTGATGCGCTTCCTTTGTTTGACATCGCCGATGTTTACGCATCAGGGGTTCGCTATCGGATCGGCAGCTCTGGTCTCCCTGGCCTTGTTTGGAGCCTTCGTGAGCAGAGCAGGCATCGACTTCGTCAACGTGCTGTCTCCCAAGGTTTTCATCGGATTGATGGTGGGAGCCATGCTTCCGTACTGGTTCTCTGCCATGACCATGAGGAGCGTCGGCAGCGCGGCGCTGAAGATGGTGGAGGAGGTCCGGCGGCAATTCAACACCATTCCTGGCCTCATGGAAGGCACCACCAAGCCGGACTACGCGACCTGCGTCAAGATCTCCACGGACGCGTCGCTGAGGAAGATGATCCCGCCGGGCGCTCTCGTCATGCTCACCCCCCTGATCGCCGGCACGTTCTTTGGGGTGGAAACTCTCGCCGGGGTCCTCGCCGGTGCGCTGGTTTCCGGTGTGCAGGTACGGTGCCAAGATCGTCATCTTCTTCTTGCCTGTTTCAGCTGCCATGTCGCATTCCCAACAGTGTTCCCATCCATGTAGGTCGCTATCTCCGCTTCCAACACCGGTGGTGCATGGGACAACGCAAAGAAGTACATCGAGGTAGATCGATCTTGAATCTCCCATTGCAATCTGTTCTTGTGTTTGATGCGTGGGCTCGACGACAGGCAGGTGTTTCCGAGCACGCCAAGGCACTGGGTCCCAAGGGGTCGGACCCGCACAAGGCCGCGGTGGTCGGAGACACCATAGGGGACCCGCTGAAGGACACGTCGGGGCCCTCCCTCAACATCTTGGTGAAGCTCATGGCGGTGGAGTCGCTGGTGCTCGCTCCCTTCTTTGCCGCCCATGGCGGACTGCTCTTCAAGTGGTTCCGGTAGAAGAACGCGTGCGTGGGTTGGTGGCAAACGAGGAGGAGAGCTTGTTGTGTTCCATTAAAGGCTTCGAGAACGGGAGGACTCCTGTGGCAATCGCCTTCTCTTTCTTTCGCTCGCCGTTGTTGGTGTTGTTGTGGTCTTTATGTTGAACCCGAATCAATACAATGCTAATAGCATTGACGGCTTCACTTTTTAATATCTTGTTTAGGAGCTTGTTCTTCTTTTTTTTTTTGGTGTTTTATTCTAAATAAAGATATATTTATGTCAGACGTAAATCCTGATTTAAAATATAATAATAATATATTAATCAATTCGGATAAAGATAACTCCGATAAAGACGGAGCTCGTCCTTTGCTATTATTTGGATTTCGATAAAGAATTGACCAACGGTTTACACGTAGTCATCATATGTTAATTCAGCTACATATACCAAGATTTAAAATAAAAAATATAATAATAAATGCACTTCTCTTTATTAATGGTAAGAAACATAATTTTATCATTTTTATGACGTAATTTTAAACTCTATTCCCTTACTTTATGAAAAAAAATATAAATATTTTTTTCATCATTCAAGATATAAAAATATATCTTAAATAGAAAAATGAGGAAAGACTCATTTCTTTTGAAATAATTAAAATTATATTTAGGGACATTGATTATTAACTTGAACATCAGAGAGGTCGAATCAAAAAATCTTTTCTCTTATTGATTTTAATGTAGGTGATATCTCGAAAGTTCGTTATCTCATATCCATCTTGAAGTCATATTGGAGTTATCTCAAAATTATCACGAATCTATCTCAGATTCACTTCAAATCTATCTGAAATATACCTCGGAAGAATAAAGTTTTCTCTTTTGAGATATCTTGAATATTTTTGTATATATGGGCTTGAATATTTTTGTATACATGGGTTTGAATCATATTGGATTGATTAAGACGTTAATAATATTTTTTTAATAAAAAAATAAAAGAACTTAAATAAAAATGATAAAAAAGAAAAAAATCGTGCAGTTGGTCGTGTTGTCCGTTTAATACAGCGAAACGAAACGATGCGCGGACGGGTCGATCCCTCACCAAACACCCCCACTGCGCAAATGACCGTATAAATATGCCATTTAATTGCCGTGCGACAACAACCTTCTTCGGTCCTCCAATTCGAAGCTGTTTCCTCTTTCTCTCCCTTCCTCATCGCTGTAGGTAGGGTTTCGCTTCGTCCCATCGAGGAGATTCCAGGTGGATTCCGGCGAGATCGTTCGTTGATTCCATCGATCCGGTCGTCCATCTCGTCGGACCCCGCCGCCGCGATGTTCCTGGTGGATTGGTTCTACGGGGTCCTTGCTTCCTTGGGCCTGTGGCAGAAGGAGGCCAAGATCTTGTTCTTGGGGCTTGACAATGCCGGAAAGACCACGCTGCTTCATATGCTCAAGGACGAGGTCCACCCTCGTTATTGTTCTCCTTTGTTGGGTTTCCTTTTGGATGCTTCATCTGTCTGGCTTATTTTGGTCGTTGGATATGGTTGTTTGAATGCAGAGACTAGTTCAGCACCAGCCGACTCAGTATCCGACATCGGAGGAGCTGAGCATCGGAAAGATCAAGTTCAAGGCTTTTGATTTGGGGGGCCATCAGATCGCACGACGTGTCTGGAAGGATTACTACGCAAAGGTCTGCCATTTTTCCGCTACCTGCTTGTTAGAATTGGTCTTCTTGGTTATGATTGTGTTCTAATCTCAGATATCTTTTACATTCAGCTCCTTAAATTGTTTGGCAACCGGGTTCACTTAATAGGCAATTGACTCTTTTCCAATTAGACTAGACCAAGTTTAAAACCAAAACCAAGCGGCTAATCCTTATTAATCTAGTTGACCTACCCAATTAGTCTCCCAAGTGCTGATTAACATGAAAATGCCATCCAATGGATGACATCAGCCTATGTTCCAACAACAAGTGCTGGAATCTAATTTACAGAATCATTATATGACTTGTAGTAGCCATCTTTGGGGCTATTGGAATATCACTGGTTTGCAGGGCTGCCAGATCTGATCTGTTCGTCAATGCCAGTAAGCAAGAATAATCAGTATATTCACAGATGAAATACCATAAAACTTGAATTCTAGCACTGCTCTGCACGCTAATAGTCACCTTCAGTTCAGAGAATACATGAATCATCATCGAAGGGTTTCTTCATCCATTACGGGTTGTAGCTTGTGGACTTCGTTTACTTTGAACTATTTGACCTTCTTATAGGCAGTCTCCTACCTGTTCTACTTGGTGTGGCACTATCATATAATTGGTTGTTACATTCTTCGGTTATTCTCTTTCCTTATTGTCTACGAACGTATATCTTGAGTTTTAAAATAGTGTTATCAGAAATGGACCATCCCAGTTGATGACATCATAAAGCCAAGATCCAGATTGTGCGACTCATCTCATTGTGGCCATTGCTCATTGTTGCTGGAAAAAAATTAAAATTATCATGGAGGGTTGCTATTTGATTTACTTCATTGAGCTGTTTTTTCATGGCAGATAGACTTCAAGAATGTCATGCATATGACCTTCATGAATGATCTCAAGTGGACCATGGTCAAACATAGTAATCCAACTAAGGCTATCCCCTCATACAATGTAACCAGAAAAGTCTTGTACCATGTTCGGTGACCCAAAGAACAACCATGTTGATCAAGTACTTAAGACAAAATGGTGAAAACTAGACCAAACCACTCGTTCATTTCTCTTTGAGAATGCCAATCCATAGCATCTCTTTACCAATGCCCATTAGCTTTGTCTTTGCACATCCATTTGGGATACAACAATCTAGATCAGTATTACTGAAAAAGAATGAGGGAATACATTCAAGGAGGAGCGAATGTCAAGAAGAGAAAGAAAAAAAGAGCAAGTGGAGAAAGGAAGGAAGAAAGAAGAAAGACAAAAAAGCAAAAAGATGAAAGGACAATTTTGTCTTTTTATTTTTTATTTTTTGTCTCTTTCTAAACCTGTGATGTAACCATTGACCCACTGATTTTACTGTGACTAAACACTTAGGGCTTGATTGGGTCGGCTTTGTTGACACTAGGAAAATGTATATTTGTGCTTGATGTCCCAAATCCAAAACATCAAAATTTTGTTGTCGTGTATCAATTTGCTAATCTATTGAAGCCAACTAAACATGCTGCTTGCATTGCATTTCTATTGTAGCTAATACTACAAAAACGGGCAGCTCAGTAAGAGAGGCTCGCACCAACTGGAACTGTAGGATAGAACCTCACCACCGCATCCCTATTGTTGGCATTGCAGCCATTATTAAATTACTGAACTATTACAGACCTCGTTCCCCGTTGTGTTTGTCAGCAACTCTAGCTAATTTCCTTTTTGACAGTTATACAAAATATTTACCGGTGGTAGAGTGTGAAAAATTTTGTAAACTTTCCAAGAAATCGTTCATTGTTTATCTAAACTGATATAGCTTTGGGATATTATTCACTGATAGACTACATGCTACATTTCTTCTGATGATCTTGATTAAATGTAGTGAGTGCATGCCTTGTAGATTTTGTGACACCGTATCCATCTGTATGGTAGATGTGATCTTTTACTCTTTTAATATGCTGGGTGTGGCTATCGTGTAAATAGGTGGACGCGGTGGTATACCTAGTGGACGCATACGACAAGGAGCGGTTTGCAGAGTCAAAGAAGGAACTAGATGCACTTTTATCTGATGATGCCCTGGCCAATGTCCCATTCCTCATTTTGGGGAACAAGATTGACATCCCATATGCAGCATCGGAGGATGAGTTGCGCTACCATCTGGGTCTGAACAACTTCACAACCGGCAAGGGCAAGGTGAATCTTAACGACTCCAATGTCCGTCCCCTCGAGGTGTTCATGTGCAGTATTGTGCGTAAGATGGGCTATGGTGAGGGCTTCAAGTGGCTTTCGCAATACATTAAGTAGGGCTGAGCCTTTGGTGCCATCTGGCCTAAACTCAAAAAACTTTTGCTGATCCATGGTCCTTGGTGGTTGTTGGCATGATGAACGAGATGACACATTGTGCTTTCTCATTGGGCCTGAGACTCACTCTTCTTTTTTGGACCACGGAAATCATGCTTGTAGTGTTAACATCCGGTTTGAGTTTGGAAGTGGATCGAGGCTGTGCTGCTTCCATCCAGATATCTATTTGTTTCACCTAGTAAGCACTCATAGAAACAGGAATTAGCGGTTTCAGTTGTGTGCTGCTTCCATCCAAGTATTTATTTGCTTCACTCAGGATTCATGTTTCACAGAGCACATCGTTTCATATGGCATGATCTTGTGCTCGCTGTACGAGCTTGTGATTCATGTTGATGCTATCATACCGAGTTGCTACATCTCTTTGGTGACTGAAAGAATTCAAAGGTTCGGGAATGGGTCCTCTGTTCCTTCCTCACTACACGGATGTACGTTGCCTACTTCAGCAGACTAATATTTGCGACTGGCGCTGCTCCGTAGGTTTGTTGCAATTCGGTCCTTGAAGGTGACGAATTTGGCTGTCGAAGAACGGGTGCAGTTATCCCATCGAACCTTTGTGGAAGTCACACTGTGTATGAGATGGTGGCATCGATGTCTGGTTTGGTCAATGAGGTTTGACTTCTTCGTTTTCTATGTATGTTCAGCTTCCCTGCTCTGTTTTGCTTGTTTAGCTGCCGTCGATCTCGCGTTTCCCGCGTACATTTGTCCAACAGTTCAGAGTCGCCGTTGTTGATCGATCTAAAAAATGCATGTTGTTGTTCGACATTATTCACCCAATTACGACTTTCCATCAGCTCGAATCTCAACACCTCGTCTGCGAGCGTTGAAAAGTCAAAATTGATCGTTAAACGTTCCTCTTCGAATTATTATTGGCAGTCGTGCGGCAAATATTCCTCGAAGCCATAATCTACCATACATCGCACAATCACCGATACATTCAACTGTGACTGTCAGTCAGCACACCATCTAACAGATTAAATGCCGTTGGCCATTATTATTTATATTCTTTTAATATATGGGGCCAGGATATAACCAAAATACCTATAATGCCCTCAATTTCCAGAAGCAAGACGACTAGAATCCCATGCATCACAGGGGTATGATTGGAAAATAAGGTACTAACCTCACACGTTCCCACCTACTTCTCCGATGCATCAGCCTGCGTTCATTCATTCGTCCAGGGCTGCTCCGGGCGATACTCACCGTCGTCGTCGTCGTCTTCTTCTTCCTCAGCCACCCACCGGCTCGCCCACCGAAACCTTAACCTTAGATTTCTATCCTTCTCTCTCGCGTTCTCGCCCGGCGCTCCGATGGCGTGGTCGACCCGCTTCCTCACGGCGGTGGCGTTCCTCGCGGTCGGCGTCGTCTTCGCGCCGGACGTCCTCGGATCGGGGTCGGAATCCCCCGCGGCCGCCGTCTCCGCCGCGAAGCTGTGCCACCTCCTCGCCTTCGCCACCGCCTGGGGTGCTGCCCTCTGGGTCACCTTCATCGGCGGCATCATCATGTTCAAGTAACCCCTATTCTCTCCCCCAAAACTTTGGTAATCGTTGCTATCGTCGTACTAGAATCGATTCAGGCATAGAGGTAAAGGTTCATTTGCTGGTCATAGCTAGAATTTCGCAAAGTGTAGAAATCTTGCAGATATTTGCCGAGGCATCAATTCGGCAATCTCCAGCGCAAGATGTTCCCGGCGTACTTCATGGTGGTGTCCGTGTGCGCGGCGGTTTCGGTGGCAGCGTTTGCCTACCTCCATCCGTGGAGGGCAGCCTCATCCATCGAAAGGTATCAGCTTGGGTTTCTGCTCTCTGCGCTCGGCTTCGACCTCTCCAACCTCCTCGTCTTCACGCCAATGACCATCGAGGTGATTCAGTCAACTCATCCAAGCTCTTGAAATCTATAGGCTCACTTAGAAATCCATAATTGTTGTGATCTTTATCAAAGTAGTAAGAAAAGATACAATAGCTATTACCTTTGACCAGTAATATTGCACTTAGTATAGCTCAATGTTATCATTGATTCTCGTCTGCATATAGAGGAGGTATGACTGCATACATTGATCCTTCCCGAACCAACGCAAGTCTCACGAATTGGGTTCATCCCCTTTATGTAGTTCTTCTTGTGATATGACGATCATGAGTAAGTTTAAGACATCGTGTCATGGGTTTCTTATTTTAACTGCTTAGATCACCTTAAAATGCATTATTAGCTAAAAATGTCCTAACTGTTAAAATTGTGATTGGATTCGAAAAGGCAAATCTTTGAACTAGTACAAGTTTATTTGGCAAATTTCTATAGCTTGGGTTATATATTATGTTTGTTTAGCAAGTAGGAGAAAAAGTTCCATTGCATCCTTGTCTCTTTTCCTTCAAAATTTTGAAGGAGGGCAAAAGAACAAAAAATTCGTATGTTGTTCTTTCGTGAGTATGCACAACCCCCAGTATCTTCCCTAATTCTATTAAACCTCCTTGGAGTTGACCATGAATGGCTAGATCTTCTTGGAGTCGATCTAAAGAAATATAAATTTTCGAGGGGGATATAAGCAAATACTTCTTTTAAGGCTATTCATGCAAAAATAAACTTAGGGGGGCATATATATAGAATACTAAATATGTTGGATAGCATGCTTACAAAAATACACGTAAAGACCCATACTTATAGTGGATATACATGCAAAAAAAAAAAAAAAAAAAAAAACTTTCGTATATTAGAACATGTCTCTTTTACAGTATGTGATTCGATCATTTTGTTGTGATCCATAAAAACCTGAATCTAGTCTGTACTTTATGTGGAGTCGAGTTGGGATTTGGGTTTAGGTTCAAGTATTTCGAGATTGCAAACTATTTGCGAAGAATCAGTAGAGTACTTGACAAGTCTAAGCATCACTCTGCACCTCCTCGGAGAATTTTGACATAGTCCAAAATATTTTATAATTGATGTCTCATTTTGTTCGATGTAAAGTTACTCATACATTTCGTGAAGGATTTGGTGTTGCTAATCGGTTGACTGCTTTTGCTAGAAACAACAAAGATTTCTTGCTAATTGGTTAACTTTTTGTTTGTTCTGATGCGAACAGTCTTGTATCTTCTCATTGTAGTTAGTAAGGGCTAATTTTCTTTGCAAAAAATTATGTAACTAAAGAAATTGTGATGCTCATAAAAAAAAAAGTTAATTAATTTTTGTACTCTGCATCTTCGTATTGGAGCAGATGATGAAGAAGAGGCACAAGATCGAGAGAGACCTGAACATTGGCCAGGAAGTTGGAGGGGCAAAGAATAAGGAAGCCGCAAAGACCAACCCGCAACTCGCTGCGATGAACAAGAAATTCGGTATGATCCACGGCTTGTCTTCGCTTGCCAACATCATGGCATTCGGCAGCCTCGCGATGCATTCGTGGTATCTAGCAGGGAAGCTTCACTTCTGAACGAAGGCGACGCTGGCGCCGTCCGAGAGTTTCTCCTATCTGCTCACCCATGTTGCTTAGATGGTCTTGAATTATATAAAATGTGGGGATTTCTTTTACCTTCTAATGGCTTGTACACTTATTCGGCAGTGTGTCGATGATGGCCACTGTTATAATGGATCGAAAGAAGACTCTTGTTGTGTTCGCCTTGGAGTTGTTGTACTGCCAGTGAAGAAACATGAAGCCATAGCGTGATCATTTGTGCTTTAGAGTAAGTAGTGCAAGCTCAGAGTAAGTAAAACAGGTAGCTTTTGACACAGTTGGAGCTAAAATTTTGATGCATAGCCTGTCTCCTCTCTTTCTTGGTAATATAACACAATATTGGCTCATCACAAATTCATAGCAGCATCATAACAATGTGAAGAACCTTCAGTTTTTTTTCACACCGAAATTGAACTTTTTTGGTTGCTGATTAATATGCTGAAAAATGTTTTAGAGAACAGTAAAATGAATGTAAATTTAAATCAAGGTTATGCAATTGGATGTCGTAGACCGGGCGCTAAACAACTAATGAATTTGAACGCTAAGAGAGTTCACTCGATTTCCTTACCTTGCTCAGAAAAGCTCTCTCCGGAGCTCTTCCCTTCTTAAGCATTTCAAATCGTTCTTGAGCCTGTAAAAAGAAGAAAACACTTTTGAGTATCAGAATGATAACCAAAAAAAAAATCAAGAAGTACAGATAAAAGGTTGCAGCATGAGAGTTGAACCAATCATTTTATATCAGCACAAGAAGTTAATAGTGAAAACTGCGATCAAGCTGCATAACGAAGAAAATAACATACAGAATGCTTCAGACACTGCACCTGCTGTTTCTAACGAACCATTTTTCTTCTGATCACATATCATACAGCATAGATCAATGAAGCTTTACAGGTAAATAAACATGGGTTTTACGAAGTATAATTCAGATTAATCCTTTCAATATAATTGATTATGTTGTTAAATGACCATAAATATTCAATTCTTTTTGTTCTTACAACAACTGACATTAAAATACCTGTTGAAGAGTTGCCCTCTCCACCCGCATAGACATGCCTAGAGCTCTCTGATCTGAATAGAATCAAGACCAATGATATTAATGCGACTTACAAGATATAACTCGTCCAACAATTGCAACAAAAAAAAAAAAATTGCATGAGACACCCACGCTTCTTCCCATTGATGTGGTCCAGGTAATTGGCAGAGTCTTTTGCAACACATTCACAGACTGAACAGTAGCATCCAGCCTGAAAAATACAAATTCATAGACTGAATGTTGACTCCATTACTAACCTATAAATTGAAAGAGTCCCTTCAAAAGTACAAAGCTCACATTTATAACATCTGTGTTACCATGACTCGTGAGAAAAATTTTCACTAGAAAAGTGGATTCCTGATTTCATTGCCTTCATGTGTTATCTTATTTTGCAGGAAATAATATTTTAGCTGGTAAAATCATGATGGACATGACGTACCAAATCTTAATTGATGTGGGACACAGAAATAAGACAGCCTTGAAATGGGCGGCATACCAGTCCTCTGCCATCCGGTCCAGATCAATAATCACAACGACCACCCATGATATAACAGTGGCAAGCATTTCTGCGGCAATATAAATATAAAAAAGCTGCCAATACATGGACTAAACCAATGCGATAAAAGACTGGCTAAATTAATAAATTTCAAATTAACCTATGATAAATTTTAAATTGACCTAATAATATCATAACCATGGGATAATTACATATTATCCCATGTACTTGGACCTTTTAGCATCATGGATCCTGTACTTTCAAAATTTATATTGAGATTCCCATAATTATGAAAGTGAGACAATTAATTCATCCTATTTTTCCTAATGGTGATTGCATGATATAATCTGGCATTGTGATGTGCAGCAGCAGAACTCCTGTTCACCAGGAGAGCTGCTATTGATGATTGCCTGAGCATGCTCTCTGCTTGGCCAAAAAAACTCTTCAACAGTCTCACTGAGAACACCCAACACAACAAGAACTGGGTTAAAACCTATGGAACAGAGGATCTTTGCATATGAACTTAAAACTTTCAGAATTTTCCTTGGATTTCTTTTCCTTCAATCTATCTACTTTTACTTTCTGAGTTGCCACCAAAACCACATCAGATCCAATTAGCTACCTTACTGGTCAATTTTTCTAGCTACATAGATTCACATAAATCCTAAGATACACAGATGCACCGGAGATGGATCGAAACATGGTGGTGCCTATGGCAATGCCCTCGTCAGAGTGGGATGTATTGACGTAGACAAAGGAGTGCCCAAGGTCCTCATGGACAGGCTCCGATGCCACAACGGCTGCAGCTACAACAGCGCTGATAAGGCGGCCATCACCGTAGAAGCAGTTGCCTTGTCGTCTTTGAAATTACCTTTTTGCCCATCCATTTCGCATCAATCTAACACATGATGTTGCGTGCTGTATCTTTCATTAGGGCAGCCAACTGCGTTAAGGAAAATATGATGAATTGTTTCAGTTTTATAACTACGGGGATTCCAACGTAAATTTTTAAAGTACAAGGATCGTGATGTTGAGAGGATCTAAGTACAAGAGATAATATGTAATTAGTCTCATAATCACTATATGGACAGGCTTCGATGCCACAATGGCTGCAGCAACAACAGCGCTAATAAGGCAGCCATCACCGTAGAAGCAGTCGCCTTGTCGTCTTTGAAATTACCTTTTTACCCATCCATTTTGCATCAATTTAGCACATGATGTCACGTGCTATATCTTCCATTAGGGCAGCCGACTGCGTTAAGGAAAATAGGATAAATTGTTTCACTTTTATAATTATGGGGATTTCAACGTAATTTTTAAAGTACAGGGACCGCGATGTTGAGAGGGTTCAAGCACACAAGGTCATATGTAATTAGCCTCATAATCACTAATATGAACCCTTAAGGCACCACCGCACATCTCCCATTCCTTGGTAAGGAAACCTGCATCATCCATCCATATCCTTGGGATAATAATAAGCATATAACCCATTGGCCAATTCATTTTTGTCAATATTTTCTGTTTCAGCAACACTTACCAGTTAAGAGCACAAATATGAGAGGTCTATCCTCATTATTGTTCTATAACTCAAGCAAAATACTTGGCTGATCTAACCTATGACTCAAGTTTTAGACACACTTTTCCAGATCAGACACAAATATAATTTCTCATTAAAAAAGAAAAGAAAAAGTTCTGCCTTCTAACATCAAAATTGTGCAATCAGCTAAAAGAAGGCCATGGATTCCTTAGAAAGCAAAGCTGCCATGAAGACCATCCCCTAAGGTTAAGTAGATCCAAAACAGTTCCTCAACAGCTAAAGTATGACATAGAACATACCTGTCGGCTTAGTGGTGCAGTGGGGGTAACAACCTGCAAAAAGAAAAGAATGTAACCCATGAGAAACAAGTAATCATATATCAAATTTTAATATATTTGAACCATCTAAGCAATCAAGAACCATTCTACCAATTTATATTAATTATATCAACGCTAGCAATAAGTCAAATAAATAAATCATGAATGCTTGGCCATGAGTATTCTGTAAATAATTTAGCTTGGGATACAAAAATAGCGATAGCAACAAGAATAATGTATTTATTTGAAAATAATAGGACAAATGATGTTAAGGGAGCTCTTCAGATAATCAACATGGGTAAAGAGTACTCGTAATCGTAACCCTATTGGAGTATGGAGAAATTTATTGAGATAAAGGGATGGTTTCTTTATATTTTTCAATATTGAAGATACTCAAAGATTGTTTAACAATTGAAGAAGTTCTTTGATATTATTATAGGAGTAATGGTTGGAGAAGTTCTTTGATATCCAACTCCTCCCCCGGACTCCTGCACCACAAGACCCATCTCTATCAACAACTATGCATATTTCAAACCACAGACCTAAAGCTAAAGAAGAATTTCATTCAGCAAGATAGCAAACAGTGGAAAGGAAATGATGAACCAGTAAGTGCAACCTGAAAAGATGGAAAAATAGTAGCAGTTTGTTTCTGTGGGAAATTAAAAATCCATCTCTATCAAGTTCAAACCAATATTGCCATGGAATCAAATTCAAGTCCAGCTAAAAAAGAAAGTGAAATAGTGGAGGGTAAAATGAAAGTTTCATGGTCATTAATTGATGAGCTCCAATTTATCGCGAAGGCTCAATTCGTGGAATAGAGAACACCTATAATAATGAGGATGGCGATTTGAACGTGTCTGAAAATTACAAAGTTTTAAAGATTACTTCATAGCAAAAATGCGGCTTAAAGGTTTTTACATTCACAGTGAATCCTGTTGGTTAAAGAGGTAAGAGATGAAAGGAGTAAAAATATGCAACATTGACATTGATGGCTACACTATCCCCTATACGATAAACAAGAAGTTGCATGTCTTCAGAGCAGCAGAGAATATCAAAAGAAGAATAAAAACTCATACAGTTGAGTATCCTTTGTAACACAAATTTAAATATAAATATATAAGTATGAGCATTTATTGTTTAACAATCATAAATTTCTAACAAAAAAGGATTATCCTACGCAACTAAACTTTGCTATGACAAAAACCTGAGTTTTCCCCAAGCGGGATTCGAGGTCAACTTCATAGTTCCTGTGCTTCAAGGGTTTCCTTTGAACAGGAGGAGCTTTTTTCTGAGATTTTAAGCAACAAATTAGGGCATGAGCAACTACAAAAAGTCATTGATATAAAGCAAAGAATCAATCTGGAAGATCTGCACATTCTATAACTTACCTTTGGATTTGAATTTGGACTCCTCATCCTTGTTACAGAAAAAAACATAAGAAGGATCGAATGAGCATGCTAACTAGTTTAATATAAGCTTAATAAATATATCATTGGACAGTGCAGTCACCTCTTGCCGTTCTCGTTCTCGCGCTCTCTGAAGAAACTCTTCACGGTCCCATTTCCTACGAAAAGTGTTGTCTACTCCGACAGCCTATGCATACAACAAGTAGCAAACATGCAAATTGCAACTTAACAGCACTTTCAAAATAATGCAACTTCCCAAAATCGAACTCAGGTTAGTGCGAGGTTGAGCCATTTAGAATCTGTTGTCAAGACGGCTCTTTCAGCAAGGGAAGCAACAAAAGCTCCTCTACCTTCAGTTCCAATATCAACAATGACAGAAAGAACAAAGAGAGAGATCAACAATCAATCGAAGGGCAAAGATTCCACACAGTTAATCCAAACCTTGACGATCGCATAGCACTAAAGACCGCAATCGAGCAAAGATTTTGACCTAATTATGGAACGACCACGGATTTCTTATCGGAAAGATTAGAAGGGGATCACAACCAGGGGTCCTCGCGACCAAACTGTGCCGTAGGTTCGCCGGCGATGGAACTCGTAGCAGTGATGGTGGATCGAACGCGCGGACTCGACGGAAACTGAGTAAAGAATTACTAAATTATTATAATTAATATAGTAGTTATCAAAAATAACCAATTCGGGCGTTTGGTCTAGTGGTATGATTCTCGCTTCGGGTGCGAGAGGTCGCGAGTTCGATTCTCGCAACGCCCCATTTAAAAAATTTGTGTTCTTTTGATGGTTGATCGAACATTACATCATTAACCGATTCTTCGTGACTTCTATAAAAAGTCGATTGGCTGATTCAATAGCCGGTTCAATTAATATCTCGTACAAAATTTTATCACTCTTTATTTTTCAGTGTCCGGTTCGATTAATAATTCGACCGGTTCAGGGTCCATCCAATGGCATGTGCAGATCTTCCAGACTATCACAAACAATATAAATAGAGTTGATTCCATTAACAACTCGACCGATAAAGGAATGATCTAATAGTCGGTTTGATCAGTAAATCGATCAGTTTAGGTTGGAGTCGGGCTCAAAAAGCGACTTCTTCACGATTTAAGCAGAAGGCACGATGAGCAAAGCCCATAAATATCCCTCCGTTGTTGGAAGGGGCGATAGAGGAGGACGAGAAGAGCTCGAGGGTTCCTTCGGAGCTCGATTTGACGATCGTTAGACCTTTCATGAGGGTGATCGACATTAACACCAGGACCCAGAGAGTGCAGATCGAGGGTTCCTTTTCAAAAATATGTGTTCTTTTGATGGTTGAACGAACCTTACATCATTCTTTTCTAATATAATTGTTGATTGGCTAGTTCGATTAGTAACTCGACCACTTCAAGGTCCATCATTGATTGGTTCGATTCTTCGTGACTTCTATAAAAGAGTCGATTGGCTGATTCAATAGTCGGCTCAATTAATACCTCGTCCAGAATTTTATCACTCTTTATTTTTCAGTGTCCGGTTCGATTAATAATTCGACCGGTTCAGGGTCCATCCAATGGCATGTGCAGATCTTCCAAACTATCACAAACAATATAAATGGAGTTGATTCCATTAACAACTCGACCGATAAAGGAATGATCTAATAGTCGGTTTGATTAGTAAATCGATCGGTTTAGGTTGGAGTTGGGCTCAGAGAGCGACTCCTTCACGATTTAAGCAGAAGGCACGATGAGCAGAGCCCATAAATATCCTTCCGTTGTTGGAAGGGGCGATAGAGGAGGACGAGAAGAGCTCGAGGGTTCCTTCGGAGCTCGATTTGATGATCGTTAGACCTTTCATGAGGGTGATCGACATCAACACCAGGACCCAGAGAGTGCAGATCGAGGGTTCCTTTTCAAAAATATGTGTTCTTTTGATGGTTGATCGAACCTAACATCATTCTTTTCTAATATAATTGTTGATTGGTCGGTTCGATTAGTAACTCGACCACTTCAAGGTCCATCATTGATCGATTCGATTCTTCATGACTTCTATAAAAGAGTCGATTGGCTGATTCAATAGCCGGTTCAATTAATACCTCATCCAGAATTTTATCACTCTTTATTTTTCAGTGTCCAGTTCGATTAATAATTCGACCGGTTCAGGGTCCATCCAATGGCATGTGCAGATCTTCCAAACTATCACAAACAATATAAATGGAGTTGATTCCATTAACAACTCGACCGATAAAGGAGTGATCGAATAGTCGGTTTGATTAGTAAATCGATCGGTTTAGGTTGGAGACAGGCTCAGAGAGCGACTCCTTCACGATTTAAGCTAAAGGCACGATGAGCAGAGCCCATAAATATCCCTCCATTGTTGGAAGGGGCGATAGAGGAGGACGAGAAGAGCTCGAGGGTTCCTTCGGAGCTCGATTTGATGATCATTAGGCCTTTCATGAGGGTGATCGACATCAACACCAGGACCCAGAGAGTGCAGATCGAGGGTTCCATTTCAAAAATGTGTTCTTTTGATGGTTGATCGAACCTTACATCATTCTTTTCTAATATAATTATTGATTGGCTGGTTCGATTAGTAACTCAACCACTTCAAGGTCCATCATTGATCGGTTCGATTCTTCGTGACTTCTATAAAAGAGTCGATTGGCTAATTCAATAGCCGGTTCAATTAATACCTCGTTTAGAATTTTATCACTCTTTATTTTTCAGTGTCCAGTTCGATTAATAATTCGACCGGTTCAGGGTCCATCCAATGGCATGTGCAGATCTTCCAAACTATCACAAACAATATAAATGGAGTTGATTCCATTAACAACTCGACCGATACAGGAGTGATCTAATAGTCGGTTTGATTAGTAAATCGATCGGTTTAGGTTGGAGTCGGGCTCAGAGAGCGACTCCTTCACGATTTAAGCAGAAGGCACGATGAGCAGAGCCCATAAATATCCCTCCGTTGTTGGAAGGGGCGATAGAGGAGGACGAGAAGAGCTCGAGGGTTCCTTCGGAGCTCGATTTGACGATCGTTAGGCCTTTCATGAGGGTGATCGACATCAACACCAGGACCCAGAGAGTGCAGATCGAGGGTTCCTTTTCAAAAATATGTGTTCTTTTGATGGTTGATCGAACCTTACATCATTCTTTTCTAATATAATTGTTGATTGGCTGGTTCGATTAGTAACTCAACCACTTCAAGGTCCATCATTGACCGGTTCGATTCTTCGTGACTTCTATAAAAGAGTCGATTGGCTGATTCAATAGCCGGTTCAATTAATACCTCGTTTAGAATTTTATCACTCTTTATTTTTCAGTGTCCGGTTCGATTAATAATTCGACCGGTTCAGGGTCCATCCAATGGCATGTGTATATCTTCCAAACTATCACAAACAATATAAATGGAGTTGATTCCATTAACAACTCGACCGATAAAGGAATGATCTAATAATCGGTTTGATTAGTAAATCGATCGGTTTAGGTTGGATTTGGGCTCAGAGAGCGACTCCTTCACGATTTAAGCAGAAGGCACGATGAGCAGAGTCCATAAATATCCCTCTGTTGTTGGAAGGGGCGATAGAGGAGGACGAGAAGAGCTCGAGGGTTCCTTCGGAGCTCGATTTGATGATCGTTAGACCTTTCATGAGGGTGATCGACATCAACACCAGGACCCAGAGAGTGCAGATCGAGGGTTCCTTTTCAAAAATATGTGTTCTTTTGATGGTTGATCGAACCTTACATCATTCTTTTCTAATATAATTGTTGATTGGTCGGTTCGATTAGTAACTCGACCACTTCAAGGTCCATCATTGATCGATTCGATTCTTCGTGACTTCTATAAAAGAGTCGATTGGCTGATTCAATAGCCGGTTCAATTAATACCTCGTCTAGAATTTTATCACTCTTTATTTTTCAGTGTCCAGTTCGATTAATAATTCGACCGGTTCAGGGTCCATCCAATGGCATGTGCAAATCTTCCAAACTATCACAAACAATATAAATGGAGTTGATTCCATTAACAACTCGACCGATAAAGGAGTGATCTAATAGTCGATTTGATTAGTAAATCGATCGGTTTAGGTTGGAGTTGGGCTCAGAGAGCGACTCCTTCACGATTTAAGCAGAAGGCACGATGAGCAGAGCCCATAAATATCCTTCCGTTGTTGGAAGGGGCGATAGAGGAGGACGAGAAGAGCTTGAGGGTTCCTTCGGAGCTCGATTTGACGATCGTTAGGCCTTTCATGAGGGTGATCAACATCAACACCATGACCCAGAGAGTGCAGATCGAGGGTTCCTTTTCAAAAGTATGTGTTCTTTTGATGGTTGATCGAACCTTACATCATTCTTTTCTAATAATTATTGATTGGCCGGTTCGATTAGTAACTCGACCACTTCAAGGTCCATCATTGACCGGTTCGATTCTTCGTGACTTCTATAAATGAGTCGATTGGCTGATTCAATAGCCGGTTCAATTAATACCTCGTCTAGAATTTTATCACTCTTTATTTTTCAGTGTCCGGTTCGATTAATAATTCGACCGGTTCAGTGTCCATCCGATCGGTTTAGGTTGGAGTCGGGCTCAAAGAGCGACTCCTTCACGATTTAAGCAGAAGGCACGATGAGCAGAGCCCATAAATATCCTTCCGTTGTTGGAAGGGGCGATAGAGGAGGACGAGAAGAGCTCGAGGGTTCCTTCGGAGCTCGATTTGATGATCGTTAGGCCTTTCATGAGGGTGATCGACATCAACACCAGGATCCAGAGAGTGCAGATCGAGGGTTCCTTTTCAAAAATATGTATTCTTTTGATGGTTGATCGAACCTTACATCATTCTTTTCTAATATAATTGTTGATTGGCCGGTTCGATTAGTAACTCGACCACTTCAAGGTCCATCATTGCCGGTTCAATTAATACCTCGTCTAGAATTTTATCACTCTTTATTTTTCAGTGTCCGGTTCGATTAATAATTTGACCGGTTCAGGGTCCATCCAATGGCATGTGCAGATCTTTCAGACTATCACAAACAATATAAATGGAGTTGATTCCATTAATAACTCGACCGATAAAGGAATGATCTAATAGTCGGTTTGATTAGTAAATTGATCGGTTTAGGTTGGAGTCGGGCTCAGAGAGCGACTCCTTCATGATTTAAGCAGAAGGCACGATGAGCAGAGCCCATAAATATCCCTCCGTTGTTGGAAGGGGCGATAGAGGAGGACGAGAAGAGCTCGAGGGTTCCTTCGGAGCTCGATTTGACGATCGTTAGGCCTTTCATGAGGGTGATCGACATCAACACCAAGACCCAGAGAGTGCAGATCGAGGGTTCCTTTTCAAAAATATGTGTTCTTTTGATGGTTGATCGAACCTTACATCATTCTTTTCTAATATAATTGTTGATTGGCCGGTTCAATTAATAACTTGACCACTTCAAGGTCCATCATTGACCGGTTCGATTCTTCGTGACTTCTATAAAAGAGTCGGTTGGCTGATTCAATAGCCGATTCAATTAATACCTCATCCAGAATTTTATCACTCTTTATTTTTCAGTGTCCGGTTTGATTAATAATTCGACCGGTTCAGGGTCCATCCAATGACATGTGCAGATCTTCCAAACTATCACAAACAATATAAATGGAGCCGATTCCATTAACAACTCGACTGATGAAGGATTGTTAGGGATTGAGCGACACTAAGAGAAGGGGGGGGTGAATTAGTGCAGCGGTAAAGAATGATAGATTTTTCAGTGATTAAAACAAGTTTGGAAACTTCGTACGAATTAATGCAACGTTTCGTTTGAACCCGGAGAGATTGCGTTTTAACTTTAAAGTATACAAAAAAAGATAAAGATGAAGTTGAGTAAATAAGGCAGCAAATGAAGATGGTTTGCAGTAAAGTAAGTTGTGAGAAAGTAAATGTAAACTGATTTATAGTGGTTCGGTCATCTGACCTACATCCACTTCCGAAGCCTTCTCCGATGAGGCTCCCAACTTCCACTAGCAAATCCTTTTGAAGGAGAAGGACCAAACACCCCTCTTACAACCCTTTTACAAGAAATTCACACTCTTATAGATTTTTCAAAGAGAAAGAAGGAGGTGAACACAAGCTATTGAAAACTAGACTTTCCCAAGTCTTTTGCTCAATTTCTAACTCTCTAAGGGTTCCACTTTCAGCTGAGAAAAGGGGGGTATTTATAGATTCAAAGAGGATTCAAATTTGAGCTCCAAATTTGAATTCTCTTTGTGTTTCCCGGTGCCAGCGATGCTATCGCCTGTTAGAGGCGGTGCCACCGCCTGTCAGTCGTCAGACTGATAGTGCATAAGCGGTACCACCGCCCAAGGCAAGCGGTGCTACACACTTATCTTCCGGCACCGCTTGCCTTACTCGTTCTTGGCTGGTTCCGACAACACTCCCAACGAATCTTCGGACTTCCGTCGAACTCTCAAACTCCCAACGATCTATCACACTTATCTTCCGGCACTTTGTTTCGCTTTATGTCTTCATCGTCATCGTAGTTAATCCTGCACATAAACAACAAACACTCTACTTCGATCTAGACAGTTATTACAACGTGAATTGACATTCAGTTGCCCGGCACGTCATTGGTTGGCACTTCGTCCAATCCTTCGGCACATCGTCCTCTCTTGCGGTCCATTGCCCAATCGGTGGTTGACCTCCGCAACCATGATATCCTTAGTACAACATGCTCTTCTAGGCCCGATGCCAGACGTACGAAGCCTTCCACCGATTGTCGACTGAACCTCCGGCTCGACATCCAATATCCAGACGTGATCACCTCCGGCGTAATGTTAATTCCTCCAACGTCAATTGTCTAATCTTGATCGATAGTAGACCTGCATAACTCAAAACGTAGTTAGACCATAAATCACAATCAATTAGTTTCATCATCAAAATTCGAGATTCAACAATCTCCCCCTTTTTGATGATGACAACTAATTGATGACTAACGAAGTTAACCATAACTCCCCGAAGTTGAACCAAACTCCCCCTATCAATATGCCATTGATAGAAACACTTGGATTATCTCAAATCCAAGCAACATTTATCACAGAATATGAGAATACATAAAACCATCATGCAAATATATAAAATCTTCAATTCAATGCATGAAGTCATCAATCTACTTCTCTCCCTATGTCATCAACAAAAAGGAGAAGTAATCATCATAGCTAGTTTAAAAGATATGTAAATTTTACAATACACTAGCTATTAATCACATCATACAATATTACTTTAAGACATTCAATCATAGTAAGTTTTTAAAGATGTCCAAGCATAGCAATACAACACTTGCTTCTTGTGCAAATTTACACTTTGCTTTTCTTGAATTTGCAAGATAGCAACCGTTGCTCCCCCTTTGTCATTGATAAATAGAAGTGAAGTACAAATAGTCTTTTACATCAATGCTTTAATCATGACAGAATAACAAATTTATAACATGAATTTTCAGCATATTAAGTCATGAATTCAAGGGAGTCAAAAATCATGATATGAGAGAAAAAGATGATAAGCAAGCAATCAATAATGATAAGCAAGCTAACATACTTTACGACACGCAAGTTAGCTTCCTTTCAATTCTTCTCTTTTATAACTAAGTTTCACCTTTTCTTCCTCTTGAATGAGCTAGCAAATTTTTCATTTAAGGTGCAAGTGAACAATAAACTTTCTCCCCCTTTATCAATGTCAAAAAGAAAGGGAGGATCAAATATGATGATATAAACATTTCACATAATTTTGCATAAAAAAGTTTACATCAATCTAATGGATCAAGTCATGATTTGTGATTCATCATAAAAGATATCAAGAAGAACACAATTTCTTTTATTTCAATATTCAAATCATGACAAGTGATACATATCAAAATTCTACATGAATATTTCAATCATCAAATCATTAATATGAATTTAACAAGCTAGCTCCCCCTTAGTTTTTGTTAAAATGAAGTGGAGGACTCAATGGCTAAAAATTTCAATTTCATCCACTTTTCATATCAATATAAATTTGCATCAAAATATACATTAGTTATCATGTCATGAAGGATATCAATATGAAAATTCAACAAGGATCAAAACCAAAAGATATCATTCATGATTAATAACTTTCTTTTTAGCAAGATCAAAATTCACATTTATCAATTTTCAATTCAAGATAAATGTCATACAACCAAGAATCATGATATATAAAAGCACATCAATATCAAGGATCAAATCATGATTCATTGATTCATCATAAGTCAAATTTCTTTTATATCAATTCTTCAATTGCCACATAAGGCATACAAGCCAAAGAATTCTTGTCATTTTAATATCATGCAAGATATGATGTTAAGGCTCATGATTGATTTGAAAAGATATAGCACAAAGAGCAACTTCATTCATGCATAGGAATTCTCATCAAAATTACATTTCATGAGAAGTTTCAAGTATCAAATATCAAGTACATGAATTCATTCAAGTATCAATTTTTGAGATATCAAGACTTGGATTATATTCCTCTTTAGTTAATGGTAAAAGGAAGCAATCATAGAGGAAAATATTTTGATTCGCAAAGATATCTCAAGTCAAGAATTCAAAGTCATGATTTCAAGAGATCAAGAGATTCACATAAATGAGTTCATTAATCTTTGATTAGATTGAAAATTTAACACTTCATCAAAATCTCATTCATAATTCAAGTGATTCACAAAATATCATAATGAATTCATCATTTGTCTTTTATGAAAAATCAAAAACTTTAGAGATAGAAAGATGTTTAAGAAACATACATTTCTCTTTTAGTGATTTGCATTGATTTCATATGAACATGCCTTTGTCCTTTTTATGTCGAATAAAAATAAGCATAAATGTTCAAGACATAAAGGCTAAATCTCATAACACAAATTATCAAGCATGATTCATTTGGAAGGTTCTCCTTTTTAGTAAGTAAAAGAAATTATAGGAGAACTAAATGAATTAAGGGAGATAGAGCATGATTTATATTTAAAATGTATCTTATGTCATAAATACGAATCAAGCATTTTTCAAATATAAAATCATCCTCAAAAATCACATTCAATAAATTCATACATGACAAGCATATATTTATTGAAGAATCGAAAAGATAGAGGATTGCATTTCGTTCTTGTAAATTTCTATTCATATGATTTGCTTCTTATAAGTATGTTTTTGCCTTAAAATAAAATGTCAACATTCAAGATGGAAAGACAAATTTCGTCATAATGATTATTAAGTCAAATCACATTAAGTATGTGGTATTTTCTAAAAGATATGATTCAAAAGATTCACATGGATTCATCAAAATTGAAAGACAAACTTTATCATAAAAATTGTCAAGGCAAAAATATAACATATTATTCCAAGACATGAGATTCAATTCATCATGATAATGTGTTTCATTTTGAGTTGTTTATTTTATATAAGTGTACTCATGTTTCAAAAGATGAGTATCAAATTTTAAAACTGAAACATGAATTTGTCATCAAGATATAACAATTTCAAGTCCTCATGATATCATAAAATTATTAAGCATTATAACAACCTTTTAACATTTTCATTTTATCATTATCAATGATGATTTCATAAGGTATGTTCAAATATTTATACGGAAGCCATCATTGTATAAATTCAAAATAGAAGTTTATCATTAAACCCATCAAGATTAAATGTATCAAAATCTTTCATTCAAAATTTTTAATAAGAGTAACATAAATTGATTACATGTGAGCATGTATCAACAATTCAAGGCAAGACGTAAGTTTCGTTATAAAAACCGTTAAGACCAAACACATCATAAATAAAACATCATGATTAAAATATTTTTAACTTTTTTGTTTTATTTTATATGATTGATCTTATATAAACATGTTCAAAACTTTCATGTAAAAACGAAATCATCAATATGCTTGCTTCTATCTTTTGATCATATTTGGTGTGCAAGCATTATCTTGAAACATGCTATTAATTTTTTGTATAAAAAATCATGCATCTTGTTTGAAATCAAAAGCAATATAAAATCATCAAGATTCATGAATTTATCATGATCATATGTATGGAGCATTTTCATTATCAAGCAAGATTTCACATAAGCATGTCCAAAAACTTTTTGCATAAAAGATATATATCAAATTTAAAGCCAAAAAGTGATATAAAAATCATCAAGATTCATGGATTCATTATAAATATATTATTTCAAAATATGAGATTTCAAGTCATCAAGTATGATACAATCATTAAGCATGTTTTCATGATACATCATCAAAGTCATTTTAATTCTTTCTTTCATTTGTTATAACAAGATGATCAATGCTCGAACTTTTGCTAAAATCATACATCATTTTAAAAATCTAAAAAATAATTTTCGTTATGAAAACCATTAAGTCCAAATATAACACAAGGTAACATCAAAACCACATTTCTTTCATTTTGAAAATTTGTGGGTTAGGATTTTTAGTTTTGCAAATGATTTCATGAAGATATGCATCATATAAAAACTTCATCATAAAAAGGATTAAGACATATTAATCCAAGATAGATGTTTTTAAATCAACATTACTTCAAATCCTCATTGCATGAAAATGAAGTACACAATCATGGATTAACCCTATTAAACATAATCATGATAATTAACTTTTATGTTAAACCATGCATCAAAATATGATATGGAAATCATAAACTAAGCAATCATCATTCATTCAAAGTTTTGAATCATAACATGCACGAAACTTTAACAATATAGTTTTTCATGATCATTTTTATAATTTTTCAAATATGCTAAAAGGAAATCATAGCATAATTTTTTTAAAATAATTTGTTTTAACTTCCAAAAACATAAGAAAAGAAAATTCCTACTAACTAAGTTAAGCATTCATGGAAAGCATCATGTAATTTCAAAATAAGGTAAAAGCAACTTGGGTGAGTTTCTTACCTCATTGTCGAAAATTGTCAAAGCCCATTTCGCCTCTTCTTTACTTGATTCTTCTTTGCAAGCCTTCTTCTTCTTTGGCCTCTTCCTCCGTTCAAGTTCATTATCTATTTTAGATTTTTGTTTAATGAACTTATTAAGATTTGGTGTTCGAAGTTCAAAGTTCTCATTGTCCTCATCACTTGAGTCATCACTCAAGTGGTATTTCATAGTCTGAAGTGTCAAATCCTTCCTATTCTTTGGAAGGTGGTCCATGTGTTTATCGAGTTCATTGTGTTCCAAGAAAGCCATTTCATAGGTCATTAAAGACCCAATGAGTTCTTCAAGAGATAAGTCATTTAAATTTTTAGCTTATTGTATTGCTGTTACTTTTAGATCCCACTCTTTTGGAAGGGATCTTAAAATCTTGTTTACTAAATCAAAACTTGAAAAAGATTTACCAAGACTTTTCAAACTATTGACGACATCCGTGAAACGGGTGTACATATCGCCGATAGTTTCGCTTGGTGTCATTCGGAAGAGCTCAAAATCATGCAATAAGAGATTTACTTTCGAGTCTTTAACTCTACTAGTTCCCTCGCGCTTGATTTCAAGAGTTCACCAAATGTTAAAAGCTGTTTCGCATGTAGAAATCCGATTGAACTCATTTTTGTCTAAAGCACAAAATAAAGCATTCATAGCCTTTGCATTTTAAGAAAACGATCTTTTCTCCAAATCCGACCATTCGTTCGTCGGTTTAGAGGAAAGTTGAAATCCATTTTCAACGATGTTCCATAAGTTTAAATCGAGAGAAATCAAGAAAACTCTCATTCAAGTTTTTCAATATGTGTAGTTTGAACCGTTAAAGAACGGTGGATGAAAAACCGAAAAGCCCTCTTGAAAGCCATGAAGAGCCATTTCTTACGGATGTAAATCCGAATGAGAAATAACGTGGCTCTGATACCAATTATTAGGGATCGAGCAACACTAAGAGGGGGTTGAATTAGTGCAGCGATAAAGAATGATAGATTTTTCAGCGATTAAAACAGGTTTGGAAACTTCGTATGAATGAATGCAATATTTCGTTTGAACCCGGAGAGATTGCATTTTAACTTTAAAGCATACGTAAGAAGATGAAGATGAAGTTGAGTAAATAAGGCAGCAAATGAAGATAGTTTGCAGCAAAGTAAGTTGCGAGAAAGTAAATGCAAACCGAATTATAGTGGTTCGGTCATCCGACCTACATCCACTTCCGAAGCCTTCTTCGATGAGGCTCCCAACTTCCACTAGCAAATCCTTTTGAAGGAGAAGGACCAAACACCCCTCTTACAACCCTTTCATAAGAAGTTCACACTCTTACAGATTTTTCAAAGAGAAAGAAGGAGGTGAACACAAGCTATTGAAAACTAGACTTTCCCAAGCCTTTTACTCAATTTCTAACTCTCTAAGGGTTCCACTTTTAGCTGAGAAAAGAGGGGTATTTACAGATTCAAAGAGGATTCAAATTTGAGCTCCAAATTTGAATTCTCTTTGAGTTTCCCGGTGCCAGCGGTGCTATCGCCTGTTAGAGGCGGTGCCACCGCTTGTCAATCGTCAGACTGACAGTGCACAGGAGGTACCACCGCCCAAGGCAGGTGGTGCTATTGTCTGTGCCTTCAGGCGCTGGGCGGTACTACCGCCCAGCACTCGGCTGTTGGGTGGTGCCACCGCCAGCACTTTCATTGGCGGGGTGGTGCCACCGCCCGACTGGAGGTGCCACCGCCCAAAGACATGTTTTCAACCACTGGTTTGGGCCAAAAACTCGGCCCAAACTGGTCCAAAACAGCCCCAAATGGGCCTTAACTTGGTTTATATGATTAACACCTCGTCCTAAACTAAATTACATACTAACTATGAATTTAAAGAGATTTTCTAAGCTATTACAAAGTCTGACAAGTCAAAGACTTCTTCCGGCGAGCTTTCGACAAACTTCCGACGGTCTTCCGACGAACCCTCGGAAACCATTTCGCGGACTCCCAGCAAGCTCCCGGACTTCACAATGATCTTGGCGAGTTGCACCAAGCTTCTTTGGCAAGCTCCGATCATTCTTGGCAAGCTCCATGAACTTCCGACGAACCTTCCGGCGAACTTTCGAAAACCCTTCGGCAAGCTCCCTACTCGTTCTCGGTTGGTTCCGGCAACACTCCCAACGAATCTTCAGACTTCTGTCGAACTCTCGAACTCCCAACGATCTATCACACTTGTCTTCGGGCATTTTATTTCGCTTTATGTCTTCATCATCATCGTAGTTAATCCTGCACACAAACAACAAACACTCTACTTCGATCTAGACAGTTATTATAATATGAATTGACATTTAGTTGCCTAGCACGTCATTGGTTGGCGCTTCATCCGATCCTTCGGCACATCGTCCTCTCTTGCGGTCTGTTGCCCAATCAACGGTTGACCTTCGTAACCCTGATATCCTTGGCGCAACACGCTCTTCTAGGCCCGATGCCCAACGCACGAAGCCTTCCACCGATTGTCGACCGAACCTTCAGCTCGACATCCAATATCCAGACGTGATCACCTTCGACGCAACGTCAATTCCACCAGTGTCAACTGTCTAATCCTGATCGATAGCAGACCTGCGTAACTCAAAACGCAGTTAGACCATAAATCATAATCAATTAGTTTCATCATCAAAATTCAAGATTCAACAGGGATGATCTAATAGTCGGTTTGATTAGTAAATCGACCGGTTTAGGTTAGAGTCGGGCTCAGAGAGCGGCTCCTTCGTGATTTAAGTGGAAGGCGGAATGAGCAGAGCCCATAAATATCCCTCCGTCATTGGAAGGGACGATAGAGGAGGACGAGAAGAGCTTGAGGGTTCCTTCGAAGCTCGATTCGACGATCGTTAGGCATTTCGTGAGGGTGATCGACATCAACGCCGGGACCCACAGAGTGCAGATCGAGGGTTTCTTTTCAAAAATAAGCGTTCTTTTGGTGGTTGATCGAACCATACATCATTCTTTTCCAATATAATTGTTGATTGGTCGGTTCGATTAGTAACTTGACCGCTTCAAGGTCCATCATTGACTGGTTTGAATCTTCATGACTTCTATAAAAGAGTCGGTTGGTTGATTCAATAGTCGGTTCAATTAATACTTCGTCCAGAATTTTATCACTCTTTATTTTTTAGTGTCCGGTTCGATTAATAATTCGTCCGGTTCAGGGTCCATCCAATGGCATGTGCAGATCTTCCAAACTATCACAAACAATATAAATGGAGTTGATTCCATTAACAACTCGACCGATAAAGGGATGATCTAATAGTCAGTTTGATTAGTAAATCGACCGATTTAGGTTGGAGTCGAGCTCAGAGAGCAGCTCCTTTGCGATTTAAGCGAAAGGCGCGATGAGCAGAGCCCATAAATATCCCTCCGTCGTTGGAAGGGGCGATAGAGGAGGACGAGAAGAGCTCGAGGGTTCCTTTGGAGCTCGATTCGACGATCGTTAGGCCTTTCGTGAGGGCGATCGACATCAACACCAGGACCCAGAGAGTGCAGATCAAGGGTTCCTTTTCAAAAACATGAGTTCTTTTGATGGTTGATCGAACCTTACATCATTCTTTTCTAATATAATTGTTGATTGGCCGGTTCAATTAGTAACTCGACCACTTCAAGGTCCATCATTAACCGGTTCGATTCTTCGTGAGTTCTATAAAAGAGTCGGTTGGCTGATTCAATAGCCGGTTCAATTAATACCTCGTCCAGAATTTTATCACTATTTATTTTTCAGTGTCCGGTTCGATTAATAATTCGACCGGTTCATGGTCTATCCAATGGCATTTGCAGATCTTTCAAACTATCACAAACAATATAAATGCAGCCGATTCCATTAACAACTCAATCGATGAAGGGATGGTCTAATAGTCGGTTTGATTAGTAAATCGACCAGTTTAGATTGGAGTTGGGCTCAGAGAGCGGCTCCTTCATGATTTAAGCGGAAGGCGCGATGAGCAAAGCCCATAAATATCCCTCCGTCATTGGAAGGTGCGATAGAGGAGGACGAGAAGAGCTCGAGGGTTCCTTCGGAGCTCGATTCGACGATCGTTAGGCCTTTCGGGAGGGCGATCGACATCAACGCCAGGACCCAGAGAGTGCAGATCGAGGGTTCCTTTTCAAAAATATATGTTCTTTTGATGGATGATCGAACCTTACATCATTCTTTTCCAATATAATTGTTGATTGTCCGGTTCGATTAGTAACTCGATCGATTCAAGGTCCGTCATTGACCGGTTTGATTCTTCATGACTTCTATAAAAGAGTCGGTTGGCTGATTCAATAGCCGGTTCAATTAATACATCGTCTAGAATTTTATCACTCTTTATTTTTCAGTGTCTGGTTCGATTAATTATTCAACTGGTTCATGGTCCATCCAATGGCATGAGCAGATCTTCCAGACTATCACAAACAATATAAATGGCGTCGATTCCATTAACAACTCGACCGATGAAGGGATGATCTAATAGTCAGTTTGATTAGTAAATCGATCGGTTTAGGTTGGAGTCGGGCTGAGAGAGCGGCTCCTTCGTGATTTAAGCGGATGGCACGATGAGCAGAGCCCATAAATATCCGTCCGTCATTGGAAGGGACGATAGAGGAGGACGAGAAGAGCTCGAGGGTTCCTTCGGAGCTCGATTCGACGATCGTTAGGCCTTTCGTGAGGGTGATCAACATCAACGCCAAGACCAAGAGAGAGCAAATCAGGGGTTCCTTTTGAAAAATGTGTTATTTTGATGGTTGATCGAACCTTACATCATTCTTTTCCAATATAATTGTTGATTGACCGGTTCGATTAGTAACTCGACCGCTTCAAGGTCCATCATTGACTTGTTCGATTCTTCGTGACTTCAATAAAAGAGTCGGTTGGCTAATTCATTAGCCTGTTCAATTAATACCTCGTCTAGAATTTTATCACTCTTTATTTTTCAATGATCAGTTCGATTAATAATTCGACCGGTTTAGGGTCCATCCAATGGCATGTGCAGATCTTCCAGACTATCACAAACAATATAAATGGAGCCGATTCCATTAACAACTCGACCGATGAAGGGATGATCTAATAATTAGTTTGATTAGTAAATCAGCCGATTTAGATTGGAGCCAGGCTTAGAGAGCGACTCCTTCGTGATTTAAGCGGAAGGCGCAATAAGTAGAGCCCATAAAAATCCCTCTGTCGTTGGAAGGGGTGATTGAGGAGGATGAGAAGAGTTTGAGGGTTGCTTCTGAGCTCGATTCGACAATCGTTAGGCCTTTCGTGAGGGCGATCGACATCAACGCCAGGACCCAGCGAGTGCAGATCGAGGGTTCCTTTTCAAAAATGTGTTCTTTTGATGGTTGATCGAACCTTACATCATTCTTTTCCAATATAATTGTTGATTGGTCGGTTCGATTAGTAACTCGACCGCTTCAAGGTCCATCATTAACCGGTTCGATTCTTCTTGGCTTCTATAAAAGAGTCGGTTGGCTGATTCAATAGCCGGTTCAATTAATACCTCGTCCAGAATTTTATCACTCTTTATTTTTCAGTGTCCGGTTTGATTAATAATTCGACCGGTTCAAGGTCCATCCAATGGCATTTGCAGATCTTCCAGACTATCACAAACAATATAAATGCAGCTGATTCCATTAACAATTCAACCGATGAAGGGATGGTCTAATAGTCGGTTTGATTAGTAAATCGACCAGTTTAGATTGGAGTCGGGCTCAGAGAGCGGCTCCTTCATGATTTAAGCGGAAGGCGCGATGAGCAAAGCCCATAAATATCCCTCCGTCATTGGAAGGTGCGATAGAGGAGGACGAGAAGAGCTCGAGGGTTCCTTCGGAGCTCGATTCGACGATCATTAGGCCTTTCATGAGGGTGATCGACATCAATGCCAGGACCCAGAGAGTGCAGATCGAGGGTTCTTTTTCGAAAATATATGTTCTTTTGATGGTTGATCGAACCTTACATCATTCTTATCTAATATAATTGTTGATTGGCCAGTTTGATTAGTAACTCGATCGCTTCAAGGTCCATCATTGACCGGTTCGATTCTTCGTGACTTCTATAAAAGAGTCGGTTGGCTGATTCAATAGCTGGTTCAATTAATACATCGTCTAGAATTTTATCACTCTTTATTTTTCAGTGTCCGATTCGATTAATAATTCGATCGGTTCAGGGTCCATCCAATGGCATGTGCAGATCTTCCAGACTATCACAAATAATATAAATGGAACCGATTCCATTAACAACGTGACCGATGAAGGGATGGTCTAATAGTCGGCTTGATTAGTAAATCGACCGATTTAGATTTGAGTCGGGTTCAGAGAGCGGCTCCTTCATGATTTAAGCGGAAGGCGCGATGACCAGAGCCCATAAATATCCTTCCGTCGTTGGAAGGTGCGATAGAGGAGGACGAGAATAGATCGAGGGTTCCTTCAGAGCTCGATTCGACGATCGTTAGGCCTTTCGTGAGGGCGATCGACATTAACGCCAGGACCCAGAGAGTGCAGATCGAGAGTTCTTTTTCAAAAATATGTGTTCCTTTGATGGTTGATCGAACCTTACATCATTCTTTTCTAATATAATTGTTGATTGGCCGGTTTGATTAGTAACTCGACTGCTTGAAGGTCCATTATTGACTGGTTCGATTCTTCGTAACTTTTATAAAAGAGTCGGTTGGCTGATTCAATAGCCAGTTCAATTAATACATCATCTAGAATTTTATCACTCTTTATTTTTTAGTGTCCGGTTCGATTAATAATTCTATCAGTTTAGGGTCCATCCAATGGCATGTGTAGATCTTCCAGACTATCACAAACAATATAAATGGAGCCGATTCCATTAACAACTCGACCGATGAAGGGATGATCTAATAGTCGGTTTGATTAGTAAATCGATCGATTTAGGTTGGAGTCGGGCTCAGAGAGTAGCTCCTTCACGATTTAAGCAGAAGGCGTGATGAGTAGAGCCCATAAATATCCCTCCGTCGTTAGAAGGGGCGATAGAGGAGGACGAGAAGAGCTCGAGGGTTCCTTCAGAGCTCGATTCGATGATCGTTAGGCCTTTCATGAGAGTGATCGACATCAATGCCAGGACCCAGAGAGTCCAGATCGAGGGTTCCTTTTCAAAAATAAGTGTTCTTTCGATGGTTGATCGAATCTTACATAATTCTTTTCCAAAATAATTGTTGATTGGCCGGTTCGATTAGTAACTCGACCGCTTCAAGGTCCGTTATTGACCGGTTCAATTCTTCATGACTTCTATAAAAGAGTCGGTTGGCTGATTCACTAGCTGGTTCAATTAATACCTCGTCCATAATTTTATCACTCATTATATTTTCAGTGTCCGGTTCGATTAATAATTTGACTGATTTAGGGTCCATCCAATGGCTTGTGCAGATCTTCCAAACTATCACAAACAATATAAATGGATTCGATTCCATTAACAACTCGACCGACGAAGGGATGATCTAATAGTCGGTTTGATTAGTAAATCGATCGGTTTAGGTTGGAGTCAGGCTCAGAGAGCGGCTCCTTCACGATTTAAGCAGAAGGCGCGATGAGCAGAGCTCATAAATATCCCCCCATCGTTGGAAGGTGCGATAAAGGAGGACGAGAAGAGCTCGAGGGTTCCTTCGGAGCTCGATTCGACGATCGTTAGGCCTTTCGTGAGTGCGATCGACATCAATGCCAGGACCCAGAGAGTGCAGATCAAGGGTTCTTTTTCAAAAATATGTGTTCTTTTGATGGTTGATCGAACCTTACATTATTCTTTTCTAATATTATTGTTTATTGGCTGGTTCGATTAGTAACTCGACCGCTTCAAGGTCCATCATTGACCGGTTTGATTCTTCGTGACTTCTATAAAAGAGTCGGTTGGCTGATTCAATAGTCGGTTCAATTAATACCTCATCCAGAATTTTATCACTCTTTATTTTTTAGTGTCCGGTTCGATTAAAAATTCGACCGGTTCAGGGTCCATCCAATGGCATGTGCAGATCTTCCAGACTATCACAAACAATATATATGGAGCCGATTCCCTTAACAACTCGACCGATGATGGGATAATCTAATAGTCAGTTTGATTATTAAATCGACCGGTTCGGGCTCAGAGAGCGACTCCTTCACGATTTAAGCGGAAGGCACGATGAGTAGAGCCCATAATTATCCCTCCGTCGTTGGAAGGGGCGACAGAGGAGGACGAGAAGAGCTCGAGGGTTCCTTCAGAGCTCGATTCAACGATCGTTGGGCCTTTCGTGATGGCGATCAACTTCAACGCTAGGACCCAGAGAGTGCAGATCGAGAGTTCCTTTTCAAAAATATGTGTTCTTTTGATGGTTGATCGAACCTTACATCATTCTTTTCTAATATAATTGTTGATTGGCTGGTTCGATTAGTAACTCGATCGCTTCAAGGTCCATCATTGATCGATTCGATTCTTCGTGACTTCCATAAAAGAGTTGGTTGGCAAATTCAATAGTCGGTTCAATTAATACCTCGTCTAGAATTTTATCACTCTTTATTTTTCAGTGTCCGATTCGATTAATAATTCGACCGGTTCAGGGTCCATCCAATGGCATTTGCAGATCTTCCAGACTATCACAAATAATATATATGAAGCCGATTCCCTTAACAACTCGACCGATGAAGGGATGATCTAATAGTCGGTTTGATTATTAAATCGATCGGTTTAGGTTGGAGTCGGGTTCAGAGAGTGACTCCTTCGCGATTTAAGCGGAAGTCGCAACGAGCAGAGCCCATAAATATCCCTCTGTCGTTGGAAGGGGTGATAGAGGAGGACGAGAAGAGCTCGTGGGTTCCTTCGGAGCTCGATTCGATGATCGTTAGGCCTTTCACGAGGGTGATCAACATCAATGCCAGGACCCAAAGAGTGCAAATCGAGGGTTCCTTTTCAAAAATATATGTTCTTTTGATGGTTGATCGAACCTTACTTCTTTCTTTTCCAATATAATTGTTGATTGGCCGATTCGATTAGTAACTCGATCGCTTCAAGGTCCATCATTGACCGGTTCGATTCTTCGTTACTTCTATAAAAGAGTCGGTTGGCTGATTCAATAGCCAGTTCAATTAATACCTCATCTAGAATTTTATAACTCTTTATTTTTCAGTGTCTGGTTTGATTAATAATTTGACCGGTTCAGGGTCCATCCAATGGCATGTGCAGATCTTCCAGACTATCACAAACAATATAAATGGAGCCGATTCCCTTAACAACTCGATTAATGAAGGGATGATCTAATTATCTATTTAATTAGTAAATCGACCAGTTTAGGTTGGAGTCGGGCTCAGAGAGTGGCTACTTCACGATTTAAGCGAAAAGCGTGATGAGCAGAGCCCATAAATGTCCCTCCGTCGTTGGAAGGGGTGATAGAGGAGGACGAGAAGAGCTCGAGGGTTCCTTCGGAGCTCGATTCGATGATCGTTAGACTTTTTATGAGGGCGATCAACATCAACACTAGGACCCAGAGAGTGCAGATCGAGGGTTCCTTTTAAAAAATATATGTTCTTTTGATGGTTGATCGAACCTTACATCATTCTTTTCCAATATAATTGTTGATTGGCCGGTTCGATTAGTAACTCGACCGCTTCAAGGTCCATCATTGATTGGTTTGATTCTTTGTGACTTCTATAAAAGATTCGGTTGGCTGATTCAATAGCCAGTTCAATTAATACCTCATCTAGAATTTTATCACTCTTTATTTTTCAGTGTCCGGTTCGATTAATAATTCGACCGGTTCATGGTCCATCCAATGGCATGTGCAGATCTTCCAGACTATCACAAATAATATAAATGGAGCCGATTCCATTAACAACTCGACCGATGAAGGGATAATCTAACAGTCGGTTTGATTAGTAAATTGGTTGGTTTAGATTGGAGTCGGGCTCTGAGAGCGACTCCTTCACGATTTAAGTGGAAGGCATGATGAGTAGAGCCCATAAATATCCCTCTGTCGTTAGAAGGGGTGATAGACGAGGACGAGAAGAGTTCGAGGGTCACTTCGGAGCTCGATTCGATGATCGTTAGGCCTTTCGTAAGGGCGATCGACATCAACGCCAGGACCCAGAGAGTGTAGATCGAGGGTTCCTTTTAAAAAATATATGTTCTTTTGATGGTTGATCGAACCTTACATCATTCTTTTCCAATATAATTGTTGATTGGTCGGTTCGATTAGTAACTCGACCGCTTCAAGGTCCATCATTGATCGGTTCGATTCTTCTTGACTTCTATAAAAGAGTCGGTTGGGTGATTGAATAGCTGGTTCAATTAATACCTCACCCAGAATTTTATTACTCTTTATTTTTCAGTGTTCGGTTCGATTATTAATTCGACCGGTTCAGGGTCCATCCAATGGCATGTGTAGATCTTCCAGACTATCACAAACAATATAAATGGAGTTGATTCCCTTAACAACTCGACCGATGAAGGGATGATCTAATAGTCTGTTTGATTAGTAAATTGATCGATTTAGGTTGGAGTTGGGCTCAGAGAGCGGCTCCTTCACGATTTAAGCGGAAGGCGCGATGAGTAGAGCCCATAAATATCCCTCCATCGTTGGAAGGGGTGATAGAGGAGGACGAGGAGAGCTCATGGGTTCCTTGGGAGCTCGATTCGACGATCGTTAGTGTTGGTTTGGCAAGTCCCATAGTCCCATATCTAAAATTTCTATTCTGCTATCTCCTATTGATGCTATAAATAAGGGCCTAAACTTTGAAGCTACAAGCACCATAGGCACCACAAGAAAAGCCGCTTGGGATTTATTTTTATTAAGTCCATATTAAGTCAAATATTTTGGGCTTTTCTTGTTTAGTAGTTTCAGGTGCTTTATGGCCTAGGAATATTTTTCCTAAGGCATTTGTAATTATCCTTTTTATAGTAAGAGTTTTGCTCCTTTGTTCGTGGACGTAGGTCAATTGACCGAATCACGTAAATTTGGTGTCCTTGTCTCTTTTATCTTTCTGCTTTATTGTCTTTGTTGGGTTGCTAAAATTACCCTTTAATAAATTTCCTGGGGCTAGCTTTAACAAACTGGTATCAGGCTTGGTTTTGTGATCTTTTGGCAACAATGACAATAACAAAGATCGTTGTCGAGAAATTCGACAGAAATGTCAACTTCGGCATGTGGCAACTCAAGATGGAGGCCATTCTGGTTCAAGATAGAGTTGATTTGGCATTATAGGGAGCTGAGAAAATTTCAGGTCAGAGGAAGATTTTATAGGTATGGATAAGAAGGCACGATTTAGCATTATTCTAAATCTCTCTAACGAGGTGTTACGGGAGGTAGCTACGGAGACTACGGCTAAGAGCATGTGGGACAAGCTTAAAGCCTTATATATGAAGAGGACAGTGGAGGACCGTCTCTACTTAAAGCAGAGTTTATATATGGTTCGGATGACTGAAGGTATATCTATACTCTCACATCTTGTTAAATTTGATTCCTTAGTTATGGATTTGGAGAATATAGATACGAAAATTGATGATGAGGATAAGGCCTTGTTACTTTTGTGTTCTCTCCCCCAATCCTTTAAGTATTTCCGTGATACTATGATTTATGGAAAAGAAACAATTTCGTATCAGGAAATTAAATCTACATTAAAATCTAAAGAGCAGATGGGCAGGGATATCACTGGGAAAAGTAGTGAGAATCAGGCTTAGGGTCTGGTTGTCAGGGGTAGAACTGATAAAAGGAAATTTGACAGTAGTAGATCTAAATCTAGATCTAAATCTAGACATAGAAATCTGGAGTGCAGATATTGTCATAAAATAGGGCACATTAAGGCTGATTGCTTTAAATTGAAAAATAAATTAAAGCAAAAGGAAAAAATTGTTGAGAAAACTACTGAGTCCGCTGAAGCTAGTGTTGCAGCTGATGAGAATTTTGGAAATATTTTCTTTGCTACTGATGACAGGACAAGGTCTAAAAATGAATGGATTTTAGATTCGGGTTGTTCTTATCATATGTGTCTCAGTAGGGATTTGTTTTCCATATATGAATCTTATAATGATGGAATTATTTTGATGGATAATAATGTCACGTATGATGTTGTTGGTAGAGGCACAATCCGAATTAAAATGCATGATGGTATTATGAGGACGCTCACTAATGTTAGATATGTTCCTGATTTAAAAAAGAATCTCATCTCTTTAGGCACCATAGAGGCTCTTGGGTGTAAATACGCAGCTGAAGGTGGAGTTATGAAAGTTTTTAGAAATGCACTTGTTGTTATGAAAGCTTGTAGGTCTAGTAGCTTGTATATTTTGTAGGAAACTACTGTCATAGGCTCAGTTGTAGTCTCGTCATCATCATTGTCAGATTCTAACATCACCAAATTATGACATATGTGTTTGGGTCATATGAGCGAAAAAGGTTTGAGCATTATGAGCAAAATAGGTCTTCTTTGCGGACAGAGTACTGGGCCACTAGATTTTTATGAACACTGCATTTTTGAAAAGCAGAAAAGAGTCAGCTTCAATTCTCCGACAGTTCAAAAAACAAAAGGTACTCTTGACTATATTCATTCAGACCTTTGGGGTCCAGCTCGTGTTCAGTCTTAGGGTGGTGCCAGGTATATGTTGACTTTTCATTGACGATTATTCCAGAAAAGTTTGACTTTATTTTCAGAAGCATAAAAATGATATTTTTCTAACCTTTAAATAATGAAAGGTTTTGATTGAGAAGCAAACAGGTAAACAGATTAAGCGGCTTCGAATAGATAATGGCATAGAATTTTGTGAAGGTGACTGATGAATTTTGTAAAAATGAAGGAATTATTCGGCATCGCACTGTTAGGATGACACCTTAGTAAAATGGTGTGGCCGAACGTATGAACAGAACACTCTTAGAAAGAGCAAGGTGTATGATCTCAAATGCAGGGTTGACAAAGGACTTTTGGGCAGAGGCGATTAATATAGCATGTTACGTTGTCAACCATGCTCCTTCTGCAGCACTTAATTTTAAAACTCCGGAGGAAGTTTGGTCAGGTACTCCTGCTGATTACTCTAATTTTAAAATCTTTGGGTGTCCAGCATACATACATGTAAATGAAAGAAAATTAGAACCTCGAGCTAAAAAGTGTATTTTCTTTGGATATGCTTCTGGGGTGAAAGGATATAGATTATGGTGTCCTGATCCCAAATCCCCAAAATTTATAATCAGTAGAGATGTTACTTTTGATGAATTGTCTATGTTATCTTCCAAAGAAGAATCTACTAGTTGTACAAATGATAGTACGCAAAAGCAGGTGGAGCTTGAGATTGGTAGTTCTGATTCTCTTCAATCGAAGTCTTCTACTCAGAGAATGCCAGTAGATGGTCCTGAGTCTACTGACAAAGATGATTCAGAGGAAGAGCAATATTCTATAGTCAAAGATAGACCACGAAAAAATATTCGACCATCACAAAGATATACAAATTTGGTGGCATATGATTTGTCTGTTGCGGAAGAAACAGGTAGAGTTATTGAGCCTACTACCTATTCAGATGTAATTTCTTGTGATGATTTCGTTAAGTGGTTGATTATGATGCTTACGAAGCCTCTTCCAGTATATAAGTTCAAGCAGTGCTTGGACTTGGTTGGTATTCATTGTTGGTGATTGCCCATTTGGGCTTTTGTGAAGAAGGTGGAGCAAGTTCTGCTAAATTGTCAATGTTGAGACATGCCAAGGTGGAGATTTGTTGGTTTGGTAAGTCCCATAGTCCCACATCTGAAATTTATATTCTGCTATCTCCTATTGATGCTATAAATAAGGGCCTAAACATTGAAGCTACAAGCACCACAGGCACCATAAGAAAAGCCGCTTTGGATTTATTTTTATTAAGTCCATATTAAGTCAAATATTTTGGGCTTTTCTTGTTTAGTAGTTTCAGGTGCTTTATGGCCTAGGAATATTTTTTCTAAGGCATTTGTAATTGTCCATTTTATAGTAAATGTTTTGCTCCTCCTTCGTTCGTGAACGTAAGTTAATTGATCGAACGACGTAAATTCGGTGTCCCTGTCTCTTTTATCTTTCTGTTTTATTGTCTTTGTTGGGTTGGCAAATTTACCTTTTGATAAATTTCCTGGGGCTAGCTCTAACAGTTAGGCCTTTTGTGAGGGTGATCGACATCAACGCCAGGATCCAGAGAGTGCAGATCGAGGGTTCTTTTTCAAAAATATGTGTTCATTTGATGGTTGATCGAACCTTACATCATTCTTTTCTAATATAATTATTGATTGGCTGGTTCAATTAGTAACTCAACCGCTTCAAGGTCCATCATTGACCGGTTCGATTCTTCGTGACTTCTATAAAAGAGTCGATTGGCTGATTCAATAGTCGGTTCAATTAATACCTCGTCCAGAATTTTATCACTCTTTATTTTTCAGTGTCCGATTTGATTAATACTTCAATCGGTTCAGGGTCCATCCAATGGCATATGTAGATCTTCCAGACTATCACAAACAATATAAATGGAGTCGATTCCATTAACAACTCGACTGATGAAGGGATGATCTAATAGTCGGTTTGATTAGTAAATCGATCGGTTTAGGTTGGAGTCGGGCTCAGAGAGCGGCTCCTTTGCGATTTAAGCGGAAGGCGCGAAGACCAGAGCCCATAAATATCCCTCCGTCATTGGAAGGGGCGATAGAGGAGGACGAGAAGAGCTCGAGGGTTCCTTCGGAGCTCGATTCGACGATCGTTAGGCCTTTCGTGAGGGCGATCGACATCAACGCCAGGACCCAGATAGTGCAAATCGAGGGTTCCTTTTCAAAAATATGTGTTCTTTTGATGGTTGATCGAACCTTACATCATTATTTTCCAATATAATTATTGATTGGCCAGTTCGATTAGTAACTCGATCGCGTCAAGGCCCATCATTGACCGGTTCGATTCTTCTTGACTTCTATAAAAGAGTCGATTGCCTGATTCAATAGCTGGTTCAATTAATACCTCGTCCATAATTTTATTACTCTTTATTTTTTAGTATTCGGTTCGATTAATAATTCGACCGGTTCAGGGTCCATCCAATGGCATGTGCAGATCTTCCAGACTATCACAAACAATATAAATGGAGCCGATAACATTAACAACTCGACCGATGAAGGGATGGTCTAATAGTCGGTTTGATTAGTAAATCGATCGGTTTAGATTGGAGTCGGGCTCAGAGAGCGGCTCCTTCATGATTTAAGCGGAAGGCGCGATGAGCAAAGCACATAAATATCCCTCCGTCGTTCGAAGGGGCAATAGAGGAGGATGAGAAGAGCTCGAGGGTTCCTTCGGATCTCAATTCGATGATCGTTAGGCCTTTCGGGAGGGCGATCGACTTCAACGCCAGGACCTAGAGAGTGCAGATCGAGGGTTCCTTTTCAAAAATATATGTTCTTTTGATGGATGATCGAACCTTACATCATTCTTTTCCAATATAATTGTTGATTGGCCGATTCGATTAGTAACTCGATCGCTTCAAGGTCCATCATTGATCGGTTCGATTCTTCGTGACTTCTATAAAAGAGTCAATTGGCTGATTCAATAGCCGGTTCAATTAATACCTCGTCCAGAATTTTATCACTCTTTATTTTTCAATGTCCGGTTCGATTAATAATTCGGCCGGTTCTGGGTCCATCCAATGGCATGTGCAGATCTTCCAAACTATCACAAACAATATAAATGGAGCCGATTCCATTAATAACTCGACCGATGAAGGGATGATCTAATAGTCTGTTTGATTAGTAAATCGGCCAGTTTTGGTTGGAGTCGGGCTCAGAGAGCGGCTCCTTTGCAATTTAAGTGGAAGGCGCAATGAGCAGAGCCCATAAATATCCCTCCGTCGTTGGAAGGGGCGATAGAGGAGGACGAGAAGAGCTCGAGGGTTCCTTTGGAGCTCGATTCGACGATCGTTAGGCCTTTCATGAGGGCGATCGACATCAACGCCAGGACCTAGAGAGTGCAGATCGAGGGTTCCTGTTCAAATCTATGTGTTCTTTTGATGGTTGATCGAACCTTACATCATTCTTTTCTAATATAATTGTTGATTGGCATGTTCGATTAGTAACTCGACCGCTTCAAGGTCCGTCATTGACCAGTTCGATTCTTCATGACTTCTATAAAAGAGTCGGTTGGCTGATTCAATAGTCAGTTCAATTAATACCTCGTCATGAATTTTATCACTCTTTATTTTTCAGTGTCCGGTTCGATTAATAATTCGACCGGTTCAGGGTCCATCCAATGGCATGTGCAGATCTTCCAGACTATCACTAACAATATAAATGGAGTCAATTCCATTAACAACTCGAACGATGTAGGGATGATCTAATAGTCGGTTTGATTAGTAAATCGATCGGTTTAGGTTGGAGTCGGTCTAAGAGAGCGGCTCCTTCGTGATTTAAGCGGAAGGCGCGATGAGTAGAGCCCATAAATATCCCTCCATCGTTGGAAGGGGCGATAAAGGAGGACGAGAAGAGCTCGAGGGTTCTTTCGGAGCTCGATTCGATGATTGTTAGGCCTTTCGTAAGGGCGATCGACATTAACACCAGGACTCAGAGAGTGCAGATCGAGGGTTCTTTTTCAAAAATATGTGTTCTTTTTATGGTTGATTGAACCTTACATCATTCTTTTCAAATATAATTGTTGATTGGCCGGTTCGATTAGTAACTCGATCGCTTCAAGGTCCATCATTGACCGGTTTGATTCTTCGTGACTTCTATAAAAGAGTTGGTTGGTTGATTCAATAGCCGGTTCAATTAATATCTCGTCCAGAATTTTATCACTCTTTATTTTTCAGTGTCCGGTTCGATTAATAATTCGACCGATTCAGGGTCCATCCAATGGCATGTGCAGATCTTCCAAACTATCACAAACAATATAAATGGAGCCGATTCCCTTAACAACTCGACCGATGAAGGGATGATCTAATAGTCGGTTTGATTAGTAAATCGACCGATTTAGATTGGAGTCGGGCTCAGAGAGTGGCTCCTTCGCGATTTAAGCGGAAGGCGCGATGAGTAGAGCCCATAAATATCCCTCTGTCGTTGGAAGCGGCGATAGAGAAGGACGAGAAGAGCTCGATGGTTCCATCGGAGCTCGATTCGACGATCGTTAGGCTTTTAGTGAGGGTGATCGACATCAACGCCAGGACCCAGAGAGTGCAGATCTTGGGTTCCTTTTCAAAAATATGTGTTCTTTTGATGGTTGATCGAACTTTACATCTTTCTTTTCCAATATAATTGTTGATTGACCGGTTCGATTAGTAACTCGACCGCTTCAAGGTCCATCATTGACCGGTTCGATTCTTCGTGACTTCTATAAAAGAGTTGGTTGGCTGATTCAATAGCCGGTTCAATTAATACCTCGTCTAGAATTTTATCACTCTTTATTTTTCAGTGTCCGGTTCGATTAATAATTCGACCGGTTCAGGGTCCAACCAATGGCATGTGCAAATCTTCCAGACTATCACAAATAATATAAATGGAGTCGATTCCATTAACAACTCCACCGATGAAGGGATGATCTAATAGTCGGTTTGATTAGTAAATCGGTCGGTTTAGATTAGAGTCGGGCTCAGAGAGCGACTCCTTCGTGATTTAAACGGAAGGCACGATGAGTAGAGCCCATAAATATCCCTCCGTCGTTGGAAGGGGCGATAGAGGAGGACGAGAAGAGTTCGAGGGTTGATTCGGAGCTCGATTCGACGATAGTTAGGCCGTTTGTGAGGGCGATCGACATCAACGCCAGGACCCAGAGAGTGCAGATCGAGGGTTCCTTTTCAAAAATATGTATTATTTTGATGGTTGATCGAACCTTACATCATTCTTTTCCAATATAATTGTTGATTGGCCTGTTCGATTAGTAACTCGACTGCTTCAAGGTCCATTATTGACCGGTTCGATTCTTCGTGACTTCTATAAAAGAGTCGGTTGGCTAATTCAATAGTCGGTTCAATTAATACCTAGTCCAGAATTTTATCACTCTTTATTTTTCAGTGTTCGGTTCGATTAATAATTCGACCGGTTTAGGGTCCAACCAATGGCATGTGCAGATATTCCAGACTATTGCAAACAATATAAATGGAGCCGATTACATTAACAACTCGATCGATGAAGGGATGGTCTAATAGTCGATTTGATTAGTAAATCGACCTGTTTAGATTGGAGTTGGGCTCAGAGAGCAGCTCCTTCGTGATTTAAGCGGAAGGCGCGATGAGCAGAGCCTATAAATATCCCTCCGTCATTGGAAGGGGCGATAGAGGAGAAAGAGAAGAGCTCGAGGGTTCCTTCGGAGCTCGATTGGACGATCATTAGGCCTTTCGTGAGGGCCATCGACATCAACTCCAAGACCCAGAGAGTGCAGATCGAGGGTTCCTTTTCAAAAATATGTGTTCTTTTAATGGTTGATCGAACCTTGCATTATTCTTTTCCAATTTAATTGTTGATTGGCTGATTCGATTAGTAACTCGACCGCTTCAAGGTCTATCATTGATCGGTTCGATTCTTCGTGACTTCTATAAAAGAGTCGGTTGGCTGATTCAATAGCCGGTTTAATTAATACCTCGTCCAGAATTTTATCACTCTTTATTTTTTAGTGTCCGGTTTGATTAATAATTCGACCGGTTCAGGGTCCATCCAATGGCATGTGCAGATCTTCCAGACTATCACAAACAATATAAATGGAGCCGATAACATTAACAACTCGACCGATGAAGGGATGGTCTAATAGTCGGTTTGATTAGTAAATCGACCGGTTTAGATTGTAGTTGGGCTCAGAGAGCAGCTCCTTCGTGATTTAAGTGGAAAGCGCGATGAGCAGAGCCTATAAATATCCCTCCGTCGTTGGAAGGGGCGATAGAGGAGGACGAGAAGAGCTCGAGGGTTCCTTCGGAGCTTGATTTGACGATCATTAGGCCTTTCATGAGGGCGATCGACATCAACGCCAGGACCCAGAGAGTGCAGATCGAGGGTTCCTTTTCAAAAATATGTGTTCTTTTGATGGTTGATCGAACCTTGCATCATTCTTTTCCAATTTAATTGTTGATTGGCCGATTCGATTAGTAACTCGACCGCTTCAAGGTCTATCATTGATCGGTTCGATTCTTCGTGACTTCTATAAAAGAGTTAGTTGGCTGATTCAATAGTCAGTTCAATTAATACCTCGTCCAGAATTTTATCACTCTTTATTTTTCAGTGTTTGGTTCGATTAATAATTCGACCGGTTTAGGATCCATCCAATGGCATGTGCAGATCTTCCAGACTATTGCAAACAATATAAATGGAGCCGATTACATTAACAACTTGACCGATGAAGGGATGATCTAATAGTTGGTTTGATTAGTAAATCGACCAGTTTAGATTGGAGTCGGGCTCAGAGAGCGGCTCCTTTGCGATTTAAGCGGAAGGCGCGATGAGCAGAGCCCATAAATATCTTTCCGTCGTTGGAAGGGGCGATAAAGGAGGACGAGAAGAGCTCGAGGGTTCCTTTGGAGCTCGATTCGATGATCGTTAGGCCTTTCGTGAGGGCGATCGACATCAATGCTAGGACCTAGAGAGTGCAGATCGAGGGTTCCTTTTCAAAAATATGTATTCTTTTGATGGTTGATCGAACCTTACATCATTCTTTTCCAATATAATTATTGATTGGCCGGTTCGATTAGTAACTCGACTGCTTCAAGGTCCATCATTGACCGGTTCGATTCTTCGTGACTTCTATAAAAGAGTTGGTTGGCTGATTCAATAGCCGGTTCAATTAATACCTTGTCCAGAATTTTATCACTCTTTATTTTTCAGTGTCCAGTTCGATTAATAATTCGACCGGTTCAGGGTCCATCCAATGGCATGTGCAGATCTTCCAGATTATCACAAACAATATAAATGGATCCGATTCCATTAACAACTCGATCGAAGAAGGGATGATCTAATAGTCGGTTTGATTAGTAAATCGACCGGTTTAGATTGGAGTCGGGCTCAGAGAGCGGCTCCTTCGCGATTTAAGCGGAAGGCGTGATGAGCAGAGCCCATAAATATCCCTCCGTCGTTGGAAGGAGCGATAGAGGAGGACGAGAAGAGCTCGAGGGTTCCTTCAGAGCTCGATTCGATGATCGTTAGGCCTTTCGTGAGGGCGATCGACATCAACGCTAGGACCCAGAGAGTGCAGATCGCAATCGCATCTCCCCTCACCCTTCGACTACCGTATCGCGGGTAATCTCCTTAAGCAGGATCCCAGTTCTTATGTCCCTTTTTCTTGATCTTGAACGGTTTCTTATTCCGATGTCCCCAAATAGAAGCTGTTTGGTTTCCATGGGACTAGAGATGGCGGTGATGGTTCAATGTGAGTTTTCCTGTTGGATACGTGGGAAGGAGCCATCAAGGATCAACACCCTCTTTTCTCTCTCCTCCACCCTGATTTGAATCCTCCACCAGTCACAAATCAGGTAGTAACAAATCGGGATCAACATCCTAGTCTAATCCCCATAATGTTGCAGGTTAGAATCATAGCATTACTGAGAAGTGGCGAGTGGATCATGAAATGTTTGAGAAAATAGTGATGGAGAGGTCGCAAGTGGTGTGAACTTACTCTTGCGTGTTTACTTTAGCTTGTATACTTGCGTTCTTTATAGGTAAGCATTGTCATGAAGTCGGTATCATCATTCAAGACTTCTCTTACCAATATGAGCCGATCAACTATTAGAGGAACCCAAAATCGAGAAGTTCCCTTGAAATCTGTCGGAAAAGCTTATTATCTAGCTGTTGCCAAGCCTCTAAATCTTGGGCCAGAAGACAAGACAAACCAAATTTAGATGAGATTTCAAGTAGAGTTCATTGACTATCCTCAGACCTAGCATTGGCTCGAGTTCAGAATTATCTTGCAGACTAATGCTTTTTTTCTTTCACTAATATCTGGTGTTTAATGCTTTAACCTTATGGAACACAATTTCTTAACTCAAGTGCTTTCTTTAGGCTCGAATTTATAGGGAGGAGAAAAAAACTTATTGATCTGTACATCATACTCCTCAAAATGTCAAGGTAATATGTGCTGTCAAGTAGATACCACTTTGTTATATGCTCGTTTTATTTTCACTGAAGTTTACATGCAGCCATATGTATTTTATCTATCTCCATCCCCTTGTTTGGTGCCTGTTGCAGATATTTCTGTGCTATTTCTATCAGAACAGATGCTCAGAACTGTGGTTTATGACGATAATTCTCAAATTATCTTTATGGCTGCAGTCTGTTGTGTGAAACAACACTCAGATCATGACTATATGTAGGCCATACCAATTTCCATGCAGCTCAGGCACATGCTTTAGTTGTGCAGTATCTTGTATCTGGAGACCCATGCTTAGTTCATGTCATGGCATGTGTGGCACTTACCAGTTGGCGAGGGCGTAGCATGTCACCTTGGTTGATTAGGTTGACCTTAAAGGCACTTGTTTGCGTGGGGGAAAAATGCAGCCTTTTCAAGTCAATGGCTGCTCTTTCCTGATATAATGAGCTAACTAATATGTCCAACATAATCTCGTCTGTGACTAGTTATTGATAAATGATGTCCAGCGAATACTATGTTCTCAGGAAAGTGTTTGATTTTATAAAGACCAAGATAAGTGGAATGTCTGGAACTCAATCTGAATGTTGAACCACATGGACTGGTAATATATTAAATGTCAGATTTCTTTGACATGGAAATGCGTTTATAATATGGCTATATGGCTCGATGACGTATTTTATTTCTGTTATTATTATTTTTTATTTGGCCTGAGTGGTATTTCTTCGCTCTCTTCTTTTGAGATGTCTCCGGAGAGGAACCAAGGAGGTTATCCTGCAAGATCTTCGCATTGTGAGTTTTTATAGGAGGGATTAGTTCCTATAAAGTAGAAGACCAGAGGTCACAAGCTTCACAAAATGTTAGGAGTTTAATCTGGGAGGATTTCTAAGATGTAGGCTTCAGTTAGGTAAGGGAGAATTATGTTCCTGTAGCATTCTTTAGGGCTTGATTGATCGTCAAAACACCTTTAGAGATTCTACAGGAGGGCAGGGTAGTGTGGTTCATTGATCTCTAAAGTCGGCAGCAAGTACCTTCCCAAGCAGTGAGTAGGTTGTCCAGCAGTCTGCTTCTAGTGCTTGCCAAATACAATTATGCTGTCACAACCGTTGCACTGCGAGAACTGTTGAAAGCTTTTGCAATTCAAGCAGCGATGTAGCAACTTAGATATGCTTTGTCATTGTTCATCTATCAAGAAAATTCAAGGAAGGTTGACGAGAATTATTGGTGAGGAAATATAATGCCTAATTATGATGCCATTCCATTTCATCTGCATTAAGGGTATTCATTCTTTTCAAACTAGACTTGCTTCATGTTATCTATTGATCACCGTACTCATTGATAATACCAGGTCTATTTTAGTTAGTTCATGTTAAAGTGGTTATTTTCAAGTTGAACCAAACTAATTATCAACTTTGTTTAATTCAACCTCGATTTATTACTGAATGAAATGTTGGGTTGCCTTTGCTTTTTAATTAATTTCTGCAAAAAAAAAAAAAAACATGTACATACTTTGTAAGCAATTAGAATTACTGAACGTAGTCTTTGCCATTAGCACAAACAAGATAATCTATTCTAGCTAATTAGACATTTGCCGTTTCATATCAATTATGCACTGGTTCCTGTTTTTTTTTTTCCTTTCTTTTCCTGATTCCTATTTTTTGATATGAATATTTTCTTAAATAGATAGCAAATTTTGTCATGGAATTCCTTACATACTTTGTAAGCAATAAATTTGTATTACTATAAATTTTGAAGTAATATTTTCTTAAATAGATCGTAAATTTTGTCATGAAAATCCTTACATAATTTTGTCATAGAGGACGAGCCTAGACACAATACTCAAGGTTACGTCTTTGTGATTTAGAATATTAGGGTTGGAGTAACAAAAATAATCTCTTTAAATATTTTTAAAATAAAATATTAAATATTTAAAAGTAAAGTTATATATATATATATATAAGCTCGTATTTGGAGTGTCTTATGCGTTGGATATATGTTTTTTTATATTTATATACCCAATCAGCCTATATAGACTATTTAGGTGTTGCTTGTCAGAAGGTTTTTGATTCAAGTTCCTTTTAGGTTTCCGCTTTAGTTGCATTTGGTTACGGATATACTTTCTATTTCAGGCAATATCGTAGGGATATGCGTTATCCTTTAGCTAATACAGCTGCCTTAGATCTTTGAATAAAATGAATGCAAGACTAATCGAATGCTTGATGAACATAGGTTCATCAAAGGAAGGAGATAGAAGGAAGTCTAGGGAATACTTAAGCAAAAAAAGTTGATGCCCAACAAGGGCCCACCTTTACCCTTTTAGGCACACGGGTTCACCACATACAGCTGGGTTCTGACGCCTCATTGGAATATGTTGGCCCACTTGGATCCCTATATTTCCCATTTGTTGGGAACTAGAGAAATTTTGGTATATCTTCTTTTGCGACGGACATTGTTCTCTCTCCATTTATTTTTACGTTCTGTTCTTATCCTCTCTTTTTTTTTTTCGTTTTCTACTGCTGCTTTCTTTTCCTTCTTTCGATTTCTGATTTGTTGTTATATTTAAGTGTGCATCGTTTTAGTGACGTGCCAACCTCAGCTTGCGCCTAAGCTGTAGGAGAACTTACACCTTGTTGTGCCTCGAATTTTTTTATATCATGTCTAGATGCTTCTTTTGGTAGGATTATAGTTGTAGGAATAGGCAGTGTTCCCTGGACATTATCAAGATTATTGTTTGCTTACAGCATTTGTTTGATGGGTCATGATATAACTTTCATCCTTGTAAATTGCTGCATGCTGCTTAATTGGTGCATGCAATTTGTGATGATTGGCATGGGGGCCATCCTGCCTCCCGTTCCATTATGTATCCGAATCATTTTGGCTTGGGATGCCATTCATGCAGCACTTAGAACTGAAATCGCGCTCTTATGATGCTATTGTAAATAAATGATTCTAAACAACATGGTTGATCAATGATCAAATCTCGTCCACTACAAGTAGCTTTCATCCAAGGGCAAGGCTACTGCAACACACTAACAATATTGCTGGTCTAGTATTAGCCTATTGCTGCCTATTATGTCCATGTGTATGCACCGTTTCAAGAGACTTGGCTAATATTCTCCATGCATGTGGTCCATGGCATCTCGGGGGCTTCACCAACAAAGCCTACCACCACAGCGTCTAAGAGGTTAAAAAAAGGAGTTCCATCTACAGTGATATGCATCCACTTTGCCTTTTGTCTTCTTTCTCGGGGCGTGTATGAAGGTGAAAAGAAAAAGAGGAGGGGACGAGTCTTTTTTTGGGTTCATAACAGCCCTGCCACTTGGTAGATTCCCGTTTTCACATGCACAACAGCACTTGGTGTTGGGATACATGAAAGCCCTCACCTGGCCTTCCCTTTGGTTTTCACGCTTCCAGCTCTAGCATCATAGGAACCAACTTCCTTTCTTTCTCTCACTGTGTGTGCGTATATATATATATATATATATATATATATATATATATATATATATATATATATATATATATATATATATATATATATATATATAATGCTGGAATACTACTCCATGACATCTTGCTTTCGCTGTTAGCCTGTAACTAATATTTAAGGCCACCTTCCCTGCTTCCCACGTGGTCCAAAGCCCTAATCTCAGCTGTGATGCCAAAGGAGTGTCTTAATTAACTGCCAGTGGCATTAAACTATTGTCCATTCTTAACTACGCATGTGGATGATAGAATGAAAAACTGTAGAGAGCTACTATTCCTAGATGCCGTGTGTCGTAACTGGGTGCAATTTAGGTATACCGTTAATCTAGCCTTTGCGATGACTCCAGATGCAGGTTGGGTTTGCACTAGCGATGGGAATCACCCAAACATTGAACCGAACCTAATCTAGCACCGACGGGCAATAAAGGACGGAGAATATGGATCAAGCTTACATAGTCTTGGGGATTGGACAAACTGCCTATTATGCATAGCATATCTCTTGACACAGGAACAGGATGTGTTGTTTTCTGATAAGATAGTAATGCCTATCAATCAATGGACGGTTATGTAGTCTTGACACCAACTGAGGCTGTACCAAGGGATGTGGACATGTGATGAACCAGCAACAGATGAATCACACTCACATCTCCATCCTTGAGTGCGTCCAAAAAGAACTGGAAGCTGTCTCACGCTCTTCGTTAGATAGGAGCAGCAAGCATGTGACTCGGTGGACGAAAGCAAGAGGCAATGAAGCAGATGCAATCGCAAACATGAACGAAACGCGAAACAAGAAAGCCTCGATCCCTCCGACACTAACAGAAATTTGATGTACTGTACAGAACTCGATTTGCTACTTGGGTAGTAATAATGCGGACGAGATGGAGCGGCTTACCTCGAGGGGACGGGATTGAAGGACCGGGCGAAGCCATTGATGGCGCCGTAGCTCTTGGAGCTGAACCACAGACACCCGAGGAGGCCCTGACGGTAGGGCAGGAAGGTTCGCCGCCTCATCTCCTCCGCCTGCGCCCGGTTCGTGGTGTAGTGCCGCTCATGAGGCGACGGCGCCGCCCTCCTCCGTCTCCTGATCCCATTCGCCGGTCTAGGCTGCGGCGCATCGCGCGGGGTTGGGGCCGCGGCTGGCGGCTTCGTCTCCGGGTTCGAGCTCACAGTGGGTTTCGGCCTGTCCTTGGACCCCGAGAAGGAGATCCCGTGCCAGAACTTGTCCTTTCCGTGGTCGCTCCCCTCGCTCTTGCTCCGGTGAAGGAGATCCTTGAGAAAGATCCACCGCTTCGAACTCCGTCCCGACGAGGAAGACGAGGACGTCGACGACGAAGATGAGGAGCGGGAGGACGCCGACACGGGCGGCGCCGGCGCCTCCTCCGCCTCGATCTGCGTCAGATCTGGGGGCTTCTCGAGATCCTTGCTCCTCTCCTCCCGATCTGTGCCCTGCAGCCGCCAACGGAACGGCAGGTTGCGAAGCGGGGAAAGCGATCTGGCCCTCCGATGTACGGACCGGCTCCGGAGCTTCAGGTCCCGCCCTCGGACGCCGATCTCCAGCCCCTCGCGGTTGTACCTCGCGCCATCCTTCTCGTCACCATCCTCCTCTTCGGCGAGATCTGGGAGCGGGGCGAGAGCTTGCGGGCGCTGGAGGTGGGAGGATAGCTTCATGGGGCGGATCTGGCCGTTAAGGAAGAGCTCGTCGGCGGAGGCCGCGGTGGAATGGGCGGGGAAGCGGGCGGAGAACTCGAACTCGAAGGAGAAGTCGGCGGAGGCGGGATCCGAGGGTGAGTCGGTGACGGAGTAGGGAGAGGAGGAGAGGACGTAGTGCATCGGGCTGGAGGGGGCGCTAAAGAAGAAGAGGCCACCGCCGCCGCCGCCGTAACCGCCGCGGCCGGGGCTAGAGGGGGCACTGGCGAAGGGGGTGGAGCAGGCGCTCTCGAACTCGTCGCCGTGGCCCTGGTTCGTGGGATCGAGGGAGCCATCGCGCTCGCCATTGCTAGGGTTTTCTGGTTCCATATCGCACAGAGGAGAGGAAACAGTCACGAGGAGGAAGAGAGGACGGACGGTATGCGTCTGCTTCTTCTCCGACACGCAATCATGGAGGAACGCGGGGACGGGAGCCTTTTAAAGTCCTCCATCAAACCCCTCAACATGCAAGATTGAAGTGCTTTCCCGTGAATGCCCCCCCCCCCCACGTCATCCAAACTCCGAAACTGCCACTGCCAACACTTCTTTGTTAGTAACGCTTAAATAAATCAACAACTTCTATTGCCGCCCTCGGATTCTCTCACTTGCCATAAGATTCGTGCGCATTCCTAAGCGACCGCATCGCGTATTGCGAATATTCTCGACCACACCAAATCCTTATTTTTCGCTTAAAGGTACATCAGGGAGGAAGTTGGCCGATTGGTGAGAAGGAGGACCAGTGCCAGCCAATCGCTCAGCCGCGGCATCTCGCCACGTGTCCAGGGATCACGTGATCGGTCCGGGAGCGGGACCAGCGGCCGTCCCTGGTCCGTCCGTCCGATCGCCAACGTACGGCTAATCTTCCCCGTATCTCACCGGCGACGACAGTTGCTCTCGAGTTGCGCCGAAGCTACGTAGGGCTTCTTCGTGGAGCCGACTCACGAGAGCGCTGGGACAATGTGGGTGCGATTACCGCAGGGGCGGGGTGGGCAGTTTCGGTAGAGACGATGTTTGGTGTCAGGGAACGTGGGGTGGTGGCCATTTTCCCAGGCCGTGCCAGGGGAGCATGATGCTGACCTTTTCGTGCTGTGCTGCCCTCGATGCAGCGCCTTCACTGTGTCGGTTAATGAACACACAACTACATGTTCTATATATTGTTGACGCCGTTTGACCCGAGCGACCGTCGCAAAGGTCGGCTACGTTTCGTTACGATCCGCCTGAAGCGGTCGTAGCAGCAGCGGAGTAGGGGAAGTAGGCGCAGCAGAGTGACAATGACGTGTTTGAACTATTGAATGAGTTAGGCAACATACATATAGATTTTGGTTGAGCTGCAAACATGGCACAGTAGTTAGACTAGTCGACTGATAAGACTGCCAGCCAATGGGAAGATGATAGTCGTCAAAGAAACAACCTACTGCAAGACGTCATAGGGTGAAGTGAGGAGAGAATAAGGTCCAATCAAGCGGGAAGGAGAATGATGGCGTCAGCTAGGGAGGGTCGCCTCGCTACGTCGCATGGGGAACTAGCGATTTGCATCGAGATTCGTGCATGCCTAAACCTTCCTGCTGTCCTTGATCGGACCTCTACCCGACCTACTAACGGACCGATTCTTTCCCAGACCCGCTACAGCCTACCAACCCAAAGGATCAACAGAAGGGGTATAATACCTAAACCGTCCTGCTATCCTTAATCAGACCTCTACCCGACCTACTAACGGATCGAGTCTCTCCCAAACCCGCCGAAGCCTACCAACCCAATGGATCAACAGAAGGGCAACAATGGCCCATCCGACCCACTGGGTCGAGGTAAAAACATGCAATACAGACAAATTGTTAACAGTAGAAGAACAAAATAGATGATGGCTTCTTTTTTCTTCTTCTTCTTCTTCTTCTTCTTTTTAATGTTTTTAATGTCAATAAACAGAAAAAATTAGTTATGATCGAGTTTATCTAATGCAGCTTAGAATAGTTTATATGGTTACAGAGTTCAGCATAAACACATAAGGTTTAAAGGTACCTCTTTCTGCAACCTCAAGTGACTGAAACTGACATTTTCTGCTGAAACACCTAAATGGACAATTGAAGAAACCTCAAATTCACCAAACTAGGTGTTTGTACTTTGTTTTATTTACTAATTCACCAAAACAGAATAATCCATACCTCTTCGAAATGATCTAATTCAGGTCTTAATTCTTCCTCGATGACGGCTGATGTCAGTTCGATCCCATGGGAATCTTGTAGATGGTCCTTTAAGCTACCAAGAACCTGAGACATTACAAGTGTTCAGCATATAAGTTGGGACATTCTGCAATTGCTACGTTATCTTGTATGAAAGAAACTACTGAAAATGACAAGATAATCTAGGAAGAGAACTTCACGGCAATCGTTAAAATGTCAGTGTGATAACTTTGAGTCTATTTTCTTTATCTGCAATCAAGAACCATATGCACAACATAAACTAAATCCAATGAAGAAACTTATGTACAATATAAACTATATCCAAGAACCATAAGAAAGCAAACATAAAGGAAATGTTTCTACTTAAACATAAAGCCAGTAACTCATCGTCTGAATAATTGGTCGTTTTGCTTATGCCTACCAAAAGATGGCTTCAAAACAAGAAAAGGTTACAAACCAAAGGCATTCTTAGTGATGATGGAACTCTTTGCACCAACGAGGAAATAAGAAAGCAAGTTCAACCAAGAAAGCATATCAGATGGAGTATGAACTAATAAAGGACATGACAGTCCAATGTTCACCATTTTGCCCAGACCGATATGAAATGGGTGACATGTACTAGTCTAAGCACTGACCGGTACACAGACCCACCCCGGTCCAGTCCACCATATAAAGGGAAGGTTTTCCCACTTCTCATGTGAGCGCCGCCTCTGCAGTGCTCGTGAGCATTGCCTTCGCCTCCATAGCGCTTGCGAGCATCGCCTCCGATGCTGCGATCGACGGTGACCTCCGCTTGCCACGACCTCACTACACCGCCATGTCTCAGGTAAGGCCTCTTCTCCTCGTCCTTTTCCTCCTTCTTCCTCCTCCTTTGCCGCTTCCTCTTATTTCCTCTTTCTTCCTCCTTCCTCCACCATCCCTTCCTCTTCTCCCTTTTTTCTTCCTCTCCGAATCACTAGTACTTATCGATGTACTGTGTATCGAGACACCAGTAAAGATTGGTGCATGCCGTGTCGTCAACCGGCCGACACGTCGGCTCGAACCGGTAAGGCGAACCTTGCATGGCACAATGTGTCAAGTGACATTCACAACGTGTAGTCTTCGGTTATACATGAATCCAAAAGCACAAGTGTAAATGCTTCTAGCTGACTAATATAGTTGGAGACATTGTGGATATATGTCAGCATTGTTGTCAGTCAAGATCACATTTTATAAAAAGGACACACATGCTATTTCTCTTTTCTGGTCAAGTTCCACAAAAGAAAGCTACACAATTAAATCATGCACAATACACTCAGTAAATGGCACGAAGTAAATATATGTTAGCGGTTAATGCGCACCATTTCAAAACCTTCTTCAGTAGGAAAAACTTCAAGTCTTTGGGAAGTCACACACTGACATTTTTGTAACCTCAGAGAAATTCGTGTGATTACACAAAGAACTCTAAATTTCTGCCTCATCTGAAAGTACGAAACAAATTAAGCATCAGCAATGAAGCATAAAAAGCATAATAATGGAGGCTTTTTAGAAAGGTTAGGGTGCTCATGTTTGTAATGTTGAAAACCTACAATTCAATGCTATTCTAAGCATGTCTAATTATCTAGAAGTATCTGACTGATCCCACAAACCTTTTGCCACAATGCTTAATCAGAAAATCCTTCTCACACAATAAATAATTAAATGTTTGCCTTTTGTAGTATGCAAAGAAGTCAAATGTAACTTGATGCATTATTTAGTCCTTAAGGACAATATCCGGCTTCAACATTGATTTGAATGGAGATGCACCAATCAATTAAAAGGTTCTGTAAAAGGTTCCTTAGGTACCAGTGACAGTATTCATCAGTGTTCCATCTCAAGTTGAACAGTTTCTGAAATCAAATGTAGCATATATGGCCAAAATCTGGCATGAAAAGCAGCATATGAACCACAGAATTAATGTTGTGACACAAAACAAATAGAAATATCATAAAAAATTATGTCAGCATCTCATTCTAGAAATAGCAACATTAGAAAACCACCAGAATTTGAGACCTAAAATTATCAGGATGAAAGAAGCCAGTTGAGGAGCTGGCATATCAATATCTTTGAACATCACTAGGAAAGATATTCTCCAGCAAACATAGAATTGTGGCATAGACACACGAGGAACCTGCAGTAAGCTTTCATTTCTCCAGGCCCACATGTACAAAAAATAGAGACATACAAGCAGGATATAGAAGCTGTGATCTGACAACTTTGAATGGCTACTATAGTGATCTAAGAAAGCAATATATGGCAATACCTCAGCTGAAAGTTCTTTTAAATGATCATTCTGGTATCTTGGAAACTTTTTCCTGTGAAATCTCACAAGTAGAGCAACAAGCTACAAGATTACAGTCAGGTAATAGCATTAAGGGCTATTGAAGAATTAAATAAACTGAAAAAGAAAAAGGGTCCAAAAGAAAGTACCTCTATCTCTTCAGAACTATAACCATGAAGATGCCCACAATTCTGTAGCACATATGAGAAATTTTAGGTGGCAGATTCCTCAAGTGTGAATTAAGAACTAATTTAGATAAAAGAAACCTCCTGTTCATGAAAGAATCATCAAAAGCAAAACAATAGTGAAAAGATGTTAGTTCAGCAGCATCACCAACCATTGAGGTTTTTTATGTTACGGGAAGGTTTGGAGTTAACTTTACATAAATACTGTGAAAGATGTCAGCATATATATGATTGCTTAATGGTAGGTTCCTTGCTCCATAGCTCCAATTATCCTAACTAAACTGAGCAAGATAGAGGCTTCTCATCTTTGCCACAACTTTTTTTCATCTGAATACCTTAGATCAACCAGGGTCCCAAGTTAGGTCAACCAACAGATCAGCAGAGATGGAATATTGATGTAACCCAGGTTGAAATTCTATTAGATGAGGATCTACATGACAGCTACCAGCAAGCTATCATAGCTAAGAATAGCCTTGCCAAAAGAGACTGTTGCACATCCAACATGCATCTGACATGTATACAACTTACCATGACAAACAACATGCTGACCTGGTACAAAGTTATACTAATCCTGGTTGAGATGGATATGGAAACTGAATAACTATTTTAGATCAATGTGTATTTTATTAGCAGTTACCTGAACTTCTAAAACATCATGGGCAACAATTGTAATTCACTTTGATAAAGTTTGCATTCACAGCAATCTTATCTCCACATTATTTTCTGTGCTTCTCCCCAATATAAGTACCATGGAAGATGACATATATACATACTCTAGAGCATACAACCACTCATTGTCAAAACACTTGTTGCAAAACCCTGATCTAATTAGTCCTACATCGTCTCTGGGCTAGACCATGATTAGGACATGAGTTACAACTAGACCTCCTTGTTGGAAGAAATGGTCCCCATGGTTCTGGTTCATGTTTGGATGAGTATGGTATCAGATTACAATACCCTAATTAATTAGTCCAACATTGGTCATAGGCTAGGCTTTGATTAGTACATGAGTTACAACTCATCCCTCTCTTAGAGTACTCCTTTTGGAAGCACCGCCCACCGAGTTTTGGGCTCCAGTTGTAAAACTTATTTAGTGAAGATTTTATCAATTGCTTTTAAACCTTGCCATGCCACGTCTACCATATCCTCACAGTCATGCTGCATCAGTGACTGGTCAAAGTTTGTTCCCAAGAAGATTAAATCTTCTTTTAATATTTTTAGACTATAGTAAGCATATGACGGAATTGGTCCCTTATCAATCTTTTTATAATGTTTATCAGCATGCCTTAAAAAAATGAATTAGAGTATATGAATACAAGTCTGAGTACTATAAGATATTTGCAGGTACTCAAGTTATATATCTTTCTAAGTTCAAAGCAAGGCCATTCATAAATTTAATCACCTATGATCCTACCAGCCATGCTAAATGGAAACTTTCTGTCACATGAAACCAGAAATTTATACATGGAAGCATGTATAGTGTAAGATTCTAAATGATGCACCACCTAATTTATTAATTACTATTATTGTCAGATTTGCAAGCTGCTCAGAACTTGGCTAACTTTGCAAGTCTACTAGATTGAGTTGACTTTCAAATCCAGTTGGATTTTTCGGATTTACGGTCCTAATATGTCCTTTGTTTGAATAGAACAAATTCATCCAGTCCTTGTGTAGAATGAAAAAGGCTCAAAAGATATTCTGTACCTCTAGTTAGCTCAGTAAGAAGCCAACAGAACAAGGTTGAGTCCCTTTAGCTCTGCAAGCCTTTACAAAAGCATATTAAGAAGCAAATTGTTTTGTTCCCACATTTTCTGTGATATTTTGACAAAGAAATGCTAACTATCTTAAGTTCAAGTTCCAAAGTATGATTTTAAGCAACAAAATAACACCATTATGTGTTGTTAACTCACTAACATAGGACAGGAACTTATAAGAGAAAATGAGGCCTTAAGGAAAGTACCTTGATTATCTTGTACGAACGTTTGTGGTATCCTTTCATGCCCATTAATAATCCTATATTCTGAAGCAATAAAGCTGCTTCTATATACTCAAAATCTTTTTCATGCAAACGTGCATTGCCATCAGTGAGCTCATCCGATCTTCTAATGCCATCAAAAAGTTCCTATTATATGGCATAAAAACCACAAGCATGCAGATTATTGCCTTCAAAATCACAGTGACTATATAAATTATTGCATTAGACCAACTATCAGCTAAGGGATGATACCTTGGCGATGCCAACACAATGTACAGCAGATTTCATCCTGTTGTCCCCATCGAATCTCGTGGCTAGGGTTACCACTGACCGCCATCGAGCATTCATACTAATATCATAGTCCATCCGATCATTTGTGAGCATCTCAGAAATGACCCCTTCGCTGAGAGCATACCCAGAGACCTCAATGTTGTCAATTCCAAGAGTCTCAAAGATCTCCAATAACAGCACGGCACCCGCAACTATAAACTCTCTTCTCCTCTTTCGAAATCCCAATCTTTTTGCTCTCTCTACCTCACTAGGATTCGGACTAGTAAGCTTTTCAACAAGAAGCCCCAATTCATCTCTACTGAACCTCCACTCCCTTCCAAAGTCTCTGCTCATAGATTCATCAAAGCCATCAAGAAATATCGACCTTTCGATCGAACGGATTGTTCCCGATGAACCGACAGCAATCTCAAACCCTAGTTCCTTGACCTTGTCCGCCAATGGCGATTGGTTGAGAACAGACCGGATGTAGCTGCGGAGATCTCCAAAGTTTCCATGTCTCTCATGGAATTCGGTCAAGGAAACGTGTCCGAGATCAAGAGAGGTAGCGTAGAGGACTTTGCCCTTGTTCCCCACCACGAATTCGGTGGAACCCCCACCGATATCGACGACGAGAATGGTTCTATGGAAGAGGGGAAGGAACTGGAGGACGCCGAGGTAGACGAGCCGGGCCTCCTCCTCACCGGAGAGGACGTCGACCTGGTAGCCAAGCTCGGCGCTGACGGCGGTAAGGAGGTCGTCGCGGTTGGGGGCGGAGCGGAGCGCGGCGGTGGCGACGACACGGGCGAGGCGGACGTCGAGGGCGCGGAGGGCGAGGGAGAAGGAGCGGAGGGCGGCGACGGCACGTAGGCCGGCATCGGGGGCAACGGAGCCATCGGCGGCGCGGCCGCGACCGAGGACGACGGGCTCCTTGAGGCGGGCGAGGGCGAGGAGGTGGCCGCGGGGGAGGACACGAGCCACCAGGAGCTTAAAGGAGTTTGTGCCCATGTCGATGGCAGCGACGAGGGTTTGCTGCGGCGGCGGCAGCGGAGGGCCCTCCATCGGCGGCGGTTATCGAACGAGATTGGAGGCACCGGCGCGTCAGTTGGTTATCATACCGATCGGCAACTCTTGTTGACCACGTGGCAGCCTTCCAATGGTGAGCTGAGTGGGTCGCCACAAGCGAACCCAAACCTGCTCATGTTTGGCTGGCCGACTAATGATTCACGGACCAAATCAAGTTCATATACGAAATTAGGTGGTCCGATTCCATTAGAAATCTGACACTCTTTTTTCTTGACAAATGATATTCCAATATTCTTTATTTTTCCAGGAAAAAGACTTGAGTTTCAATATTCTTTTTTCCCAGGAAAAAAGACTTAAGATTCCAATATTCTTTGAAAGATTTTGTAGGCTGCAAATCTACGGATGTACACAAATCACATGAAAAGAACCTCAAAAGATGTGAGATATAAAATGGATAATTTTTTCAAAAGAAACTTTAATTTTTCTTTACTTTTTTTTTTTCACAGAGCATTCTTTTTTGTTTTATTTTCGTAAAACGCTTCTTATTTTCCAAAAGATAAGATGACATTCAACTCCCTCATGGTTATCTTCATCCCATTGTGATTATCTTTCGTCTCAGTATTTATCTCTTATTAGAGGTACCTCTATCCCATCGTGATGTTTTGTCACTTTCACCTCCCATCATCACCCCCTCTATCTATCCTTGTGGAGATTGCTAAGGCCTTCAAGCACGCTCTTGACCTCGTTCATAGTTGTCATCGTATCAACTTCCTTGGTCGTGTCATTGCTTTGCCAACGGTTTCCCCCCTCACCAACGCCGCACCCATCCTACTTTGCCAACGCTGACGTGTCGCTTCCCCCTCACATTGCTATTCCTCCACCCTTTATGATGCCAAGAGATCAAGATCACGTATCATCGTTTAACACTCAAGTGCCATCTGGACGTGATTGCCATTAGTCACCAGGGTGCCTCTGCAAACAAGTTCGTGTGAGTCCACATCACCTATGACACCCTCTTCCCCGCTAGCGTCGACCTCATCTTGGAGTAGTGTGGCATTGTCAAAGAGGGCAGCATGGACCTACATGAACTCGTCCATGGAGGGGAGGTGCCCTTGCAGTTAGTGGCAACCATGTCTGGATGGCACTCGAGCACCAAACAATGATCCACGATCTTGATCTCTTAACTGTTAGCGCTAGGGGGAAGACACCAAGGGTATCGTAAAAAGAGGAGAAATGTGAGGGGAAAACCATGTTGGGGATGGTGTTGGCAACGGTGAAGTAGTGACATGATGTAACAAAAAAAGGTTAAGAGAGGTAAGTAGGGTGGAGACGATCACAATGGGGTCAAAACGATGAACGACAAACAACCACGATGTGGCGAAGGCCAAAAGTAAATCGACAAAATGGTTAGAAAGGGACGTTATGCATTAATAAAGTAAGAAAAGAGAACGCTCTAAAAAATTTAATAAAAGCTTATTAACATTTTTGAAGAATTTACCAATCTAAAATTGGATTGAATTCTAACAAAAACTCCAAAGCAAATCAAGCATAAACTACGAGCCACAGAGATAGAATTGTCAAAGGATGCCTGTCAGAATCATCCACCAACATACATCACAATCCTGTTAAAAGATATAATAAATCCAAGATGCAGACACAACCCCAAAGTCTAGTATAATTTGCAAAAATTATTTTCTAATAATTAATTTTTTTTCCTATGATATAGTTTACATGCGTCCATGTGCCGTTCCAAAAGAAACATACTAATTTGTGGGATAGAAACAACAAGATACATTGAGCAAAATCAATGTGCTATGGGTGTTTTTGAGTCCCAGATTGGAACAGAGACTCAGATTGATGCACATTAAATTAGAAAGAGACATCGATGTTAATATAAGATCACCTCCTAAATGTGTTGGAGTGGGAGAGAAAGAATCGGTAGTCGGGATGATCGACTTGCAGATCGCGAAGCCAGTCGTCCGCAGCCTGCAATAGTGAGCTTGCTAGATCCCGCCCTTGCAGACCAGTGGATGTCCAAATAGACCCCCTGAACTTATACGAGGCCAGTCCAAAGGCAGGCAAACACAAATTCACAGGCCGGTCATTGGAGCTCTTGCCGTTCCGACTCATACAAGAGCGAAGAACCTCTGAAGGTGGACTGGCATTATCTGTCAGAAATGAGCAAACACTATTAGAAGGGGGGAAAAAAGAAAACCCATAGCACTTGCAGTAGCATCTCTATGCAAATTTTTTCAATTTAGCAATGTAATAATGGAAGCGCTTGATGGACGGACTGACATATCCCCTCGACTGCTAATACATTATTGTTAATTACAGTTTCCAAAATTCTACTACTAAGAGATGGGATACAGCATATGGAAGAAAAATATGATAGAGAAGCCTCTAACCAATAATTATGACAGCCTCTAATTATGAGTCCCGACATTCTTTAAATCTTGAAAGAAAAATATGATGCTACCAAAACACTTGTAATACATGCCATTTCTTGAAAAAAAACATTAATCAAACAGAGACAACATAATGCAAGGAAGATATGTTCAAGTTATCTTAATCCAATGCCAAGAAAAGTTAATCTTATTCCAAGCTATGAACAACATGAATGTATCCATATAGATCAATATATCTTTTCATTTATTTGGCATACAAAAGTTGTAATAGTGACTCTGATGGTGTGTCCTAACTCCTAACATCCTTAATGACTGTTTACCTACTGCTAGCAACAGTAATGAACTGTAGCCCAATCCTGCACAATTTCAGGGGATGGTTCTTAACATATTATATGAAGTTCTATTGGCACCAAGGTTTAATAAATAAAAAAGTGCATTCATGTATAGTCCTTTATACCAAACAAGTCAAATAACTTGAAATACTTCAAAAAGAAATCAGTCCTCCATATACCAACTTCAGATTTGAGTGTTCATATGACTCTCTCTCTCTCTCTCTCGCTCTCTCTCTCTCTCTCAGATGCTATATGGTTCTCCAATTTAATCTCTTTGATAAATGTGAAACAAAGATGTGCTTCTACTTGTGCAAATGCATTAAGTAGCTATCAGATGCTTACCGCTAGGAGTAGCCAGTAAGTGGAATGTCAAAAAGCAAGCATCTAAGTCCTTTAATGTGGGTCCTGTTGGTATCCTATATATTGGATACCTGCAGCATAAACATCATAAAAAGAAATAATTAGTATTTTATTGGAAGGAGGTTAATGAAACAGAGAAAAGAAACATCTCCAAGCATGTAGCTGCAACAAAAATTGGCAGTTGAAGAAACATGATTAACAGTGATCCCAAAATTCACTGAAACAATACCAGGCAACGGACATCCAGCTTAATGGAAGCATATCACAGCTCTTGTATGTTTTCAGGTCAGGAAATTTATTTGCAAGAACTGATATCTACACCCACATATCAGCAAAAAAGAATAAATATTTGATTTATATGATATTTCAAAATGTTCACTAAAGAAGACCAAACTTACCTTGTCAGCTAATGGTTCTCTTCCATAGGGTGTATCCTTCTCAAAGTACTCAAATATCGGAAGAGTTGGCTTGGGGCGAACCACAGTATTATCATTTACAAAGCCTCCTTGGCCAATGTGACTGGTAGTGCCCATGAATGAGCTTCTTTCTCTTGATTGGTTCTCTTCACTCCCACTGCTGCCCTCACTACTGGTATCCAGGTAACAATTCCCATCGCTTTCTTCAGCAGATCGCCTTACAAAAAGCAAAAGAGTCAACTAAAATCTACCATGACCATTTGACGAGATATTAGTGTTAAGTGGCAGAGCAATACCATGTAATATTTTACCGTCTAACGTTGGTATGATCTATAAACAAGAGAGATCTGTTTTATAGTACCGGAAACATGTAATAACCGAGCTCAGGGAATTGTAAAGTAAAAAATAGCTGTAACAAAAGCCTTGTAAAGGAAAAATAGAAATATTTTCTAAGTCTAATTCTTATGATTGTCTGCTCAAACAAAATAACATACATATATTAACTTCACAATTATCATAAGCACGCTTATGACCTAGTGGCTTGAAGTAGATCATTAAGCATTCATTCCTCTCTGATATGACATAAAAATCAGCTGCTAAATAACAAACCTAAGTACACAAATGAGGACAAGATAAAAGCATTATAATTGTTCTATGTAATTTAATAAAATAGCCAAAGTAAGCACCAGATTCTTATTCAACTATCTCAAGTAACTGAACTCAATTTTGGCTGCATTTTTTAATCCAGATTACAAATCTGACACTTCCCCGTATTCTTTCAGTGACAGATTCATTTCTTCAATCATGACTTATTTTGGTCACTAACATGAAAAGATTAACACACAAGTTTAACAAGTAACTTAATTTTTGGCTCCTGCCAAAAATAAAGATAATTACAAATCCTTCCTAACTAGTGTTGAACACAAATCCTTCCTAACTAATGTTCAACATTTTAAGGGTCATCCACATCTGAGAGACAATTGGAAGCTTCATCATGACAGAATATGCAAAACTTACCATACAAAGCCTAGGAGAACATTTACAACATACCTGAGAACATTTACATGTTTTGTTATCCCTAAGGAGATTATGACACTACAGAATTCTCTCTAATATCATTTTTTGTAGAATGACCAAAACACCAAAACCATGCAAGACAATGATAAGACCCCTTAGGGTTTTATCATGGAAAAGGCAAAAGAAGCGGAGGAGAAGCGGAAGAAGTGGGGGAAAAGGGGATAATGATCGCTTCGAGGGGATCGGCCTCCTTTGATCGCTTCGAGGGGATCGACCTCCTTAGTTTAGCCAAAAGACTAAATGATTCTTCATTGCCTTTCTCTTTGTCTGAAAGAAATAGTTACATCCGTTTTTATAAAGTCCCACATAGAGTCAGTCCCCCAGGACTTGAACTCTTATTAACCGACTCCTAACCGAATCAATAACCGACTCCCTACCAGATAACTCCATAACATTATCCAAAGCATTATCCAAAGCTTAGAAAGTAAAAGATTCGTAACAGTTCCGCCCTCGTAAAATCAACCTTGTCCTCAAGGCTGAGCGGCATCAAATTCGACACAAGGTATCTGTGGCGCATTATAACTTGTTGATCAAGTAAGTACGACCTCCACTTGATGGTGTGAGTAGCAGGTCGACCTTTTAGTGTAGTAGTCTTTAAAGTCTTTTGGAGAACCCTCTTCATCCAATGGCTGGTAGTAGTTGTGGCCTTACTTCTTTGTCTTCCATTTAGGATCACCATTTCAAAGTCTTCTAAGGGTAGCAAAAAGAAATCCCACAGCAGTTTTTGGCCCTATATAAATAATTTTATCTTTGAACATTTGCTGTCACAAGTCAAAGGTCGTCCATCAGCGATCTTTACTTCGAATTTGTCACAGTCTTCAATATGATAGGCTAATCGGTCAGCAACCTTACTGTCCATGAAATTGTTAGTGCTACCGGTATCAATCAAGACTATAATAGGTTGATGTTCTAAAATTCCTTCAGCTTTCATAGTTTGTGAGTTAAAATAGTCAGCTAATGCATGCACTGTATGTGTAATATGTTCAACATCTTTATCAAAATTCATACCTTGATTATCGAAGTCAACTTTGTCAGCTTCTGGTTCCTCTATAATTGGTTCAATCACCAGAGGTTGCTCTTGTTTACATTAGTGCTCCTTACTAGGTGGCTCGTTGATCATTTGTTTATAGTCACTTCTGTATCGATGATTTTCTCGGTTGATTTTTTCCTCATGTAGACGTGCAAATGAAATTGCAGCCATCATAGTGCGGGGCTGTCGAGCCTTAACTTCATATCTGATATCTAGATTAAGCCCTCGAATAAAGGTATCCACTAGCTGTCGTTCAGACCAATTTGTGGCTTGATTTGACAATCGTTGGAATCTGTCTTGATATTCTAACACTGTAGAAGTCTGACGAATTTTAACGAGCTGTCCATCTTGTTGAAACTTACTAAAGTTCTCCAGCAGGCTTCTTTTGAATTCGTTAAGGGTCTTCTGCAGTCGATTTTCAATTCTGATTTCAAATGCTTCAATTTGAACCTTAACTGAGTTATCAGTAGCCATTGCGTAAGATTATAGATCTGTAATTCAATACTATCGACGTGAAGCTGTCGAGGAAGTGGATGTTGAGGGCTACGTAAAAAGCTTGCTGCCTTGTTTCTGTCGCTGCGTGGGGTGAGAGCATCGGGGGCTGGATGGCAGCGACACCATGGGGAGTCACCGCGAGGAGGGGAAGCGGCGGCGTTCTGCGGTAGAGGATGCAAAGCAAGAGCGATTGGAAGGCAGCGCTGGGGTGCGACTGCGAAGGTTGCAGCGGATGTCGATTGCGGCTGTGACGATTGCTGCGGACGTCGATTGCGACTGCGACCCAAGGGGAGGTAGCGAGGAAGAAGAGCGCCGAAGCTGGAAGGCACCGGGGCTGCTCTGTTTCTGTCACACCGCACGCTGGCAGTGGTGGTTGAGGAAGCAGCAGCGGCGATGGTCGCTGGCAGCAGCGGCGGTGGAGAGGGGCAGTGGCTGCGGGCGGATGCCGAGGTCTTCTGCCCTTTTTCTCTCTTCTTTCTTTTTATCTTTTTTTTTTTTAACAAAGATGATGGCTGCGATGAAGATGATGCGAAATTGCAGCGAGAACGCCAAGGATCGCTGCTCTGATACCAAATGATAAAGCTCTGATACCAAATGATAAGACCCCTTAGGGTTTTATCGTGGAAAAGACGAAAGAAGCGAAGGAGAAGCGGAAGAAGTAGGGGAAAATGGGATAATGATCGCTTCGAGGGGATCGGCCTCCTTGATCGCTTCGAGGGGATCGGCCTCCTTTGATCACTTCGAGGGGATCGACCTCCTTAATTTAGCCAAAAGATTAAATGATTCTTCATTGTCTTTCTCCTTGTCTGAAAGAAATAGTTACATCCCTTTTTATAGAGTCCCATATAGAGTCCCCCAGGACTTGGACTCTTATTAACCGACTCCGTAACCGACTCCTAACCGAATCAGTAACTGACACCCTACTAGATAACTCTATAACATTATCCAAAGCATTATCCAAAGCTTAGAAAGTAAAAGATTCGTAACAGACAAAGAGCATTGTAAATTATCCATTGAATTGTGTGGTTCTTGCTGAAGGCACTGATAATATTAGGGGATTATGAAGATCCGTCCAATCTCAATACTGTAGAATGATCAAAGTAGCAAAAACAACGCAAGACCAAAAGAGCATTGTAAATTGCCCAGTGTCTGCTGCGATTCTTGCTTAAGGAACCGAGGACAATTCACTAACAATATAGCCTAGAGATCAAGCGGCCCAAACAAAACTTGAAGAAAGAAATGTGTCAATTATCTTACTACATGACCAACAATAGATGTGCCATTAATAGGCCAGAAATTATATTTATCATTATTATGATGAGTTGATGATCATTTGGGCTCCTGTGTAAGTGCCCATGCACTAAAAAAGCTTAAAAAACAATAGGTTACGCTTGCCTAGAGCATCACTTACCTTGGTGACCTGGATTCGTAAGTGTTTAAATATATGAATAAAAAAGATCTTAACAGAACAAAGCAAATCTGAAACCGAGAATCACTTATCATTTTGATAATTTTCAAATGTAATTTTGGCTAAGTAGCTCAAATGGCACCTGCAAAAGTGGAGGAACAGATCCTGCTTCACTTATACCCGAGAGTTAAAAATAAATCTACTCTGCATCACTTGGTAGTTAGGTTGAAACACAGACATCTAAGTTATTATACTTAATTAGAATTAATTCAAGTGCTATTTTAATTTAAACATAAGCACCATCTCCAAATCCATTTGAAGACAGAATGCCTAACATGGTCATGCAGCTCAACAATAAACTCAATAACCAATTATTTGAACTTTGTGGATACTTTTCATGCCATTTAGCTCCATTAAGAACAAGGTCATTGCCATTCTCTTTTCCACTATTTTTGACCAGGCCTTTTTTGGTTTTCCTATTCCTCCATTAGGATTACTAACCTAAATTGCTTCAAATTTGTTTACCATGAGACTTTAATGTTATCTAGACATGTCCAGATCACATTAGGCAATTTTCAAGTATTGTCCTTCAGTAACTTATTGTTGCTTTTTTATTTCTTCTTTGCACCATCAGTCATAACAACAAAAGGATTGTTCTAGAGAGGTGACTTTCTTCAAGTGGACATGACCCAAAATGATTAACCTATTACAAATCATAGACTATTTAGCTCTCCTATCAAAGTCCATCCTTTTATACTACACGGGACCATCGGATTAATATAATATAACCCACTAAAATCTCAATGTGTGCACCAGGACACAGCCCATTAATGCTCATGCATGTCCGTGTCTTTTCGGGTTGTTCATGAGTTGCCAAGTATGTAAAGGGCTGGTCAAAGGCTTAACAACCTCATTTGAGAAAATTTAGTGGCCGTGTAGGCTTGTACATAAAGTATGTATCATGTGAATACTTGTAACAGATTCGGTCTATAGTGGACCAATTTTATACCTTTGTTGTGTAACCGTTCTGAGCTTGTGATATCTATGGTTAGAATTTGCATTGGCTATAAAGTGTTTGTTGAAAGAGTAGCTTGTGGATCCCGTGTGAAGCGCTTTCTTTGTCCCGTCTTCTCTTTTGCAGGTCCTAAGGGATCGTAGGAGGTTTCGGGGAGGCTGACCTTTGCGGACGGACATGCATGGGTGCCGCACGACTTAGGGAAAACCAGCTAAGTTCGTGACAGTTGGTATCAGAGCGGGACAAGCACACATAGAAACACTTAGCATGCAAACGTGGGAGACCTAACAGGGGCTGCGTTGAGGACAACTAGCATGCGTGACCGTTTGGGGGAAACAGACATGGTGTTGTAGGAAAAGGAGTCGCTCAGAGGAGCGGGCATCCAAGAATGGCATTCAGAGGAATGGCCAACTCTTCGCGCAAGAGGCACCATGAGGATAAACAAGTTATGAAGAATTACGTAGCGCACAAAGGTTGAGATGGTTGAGTTCGAGCAGTGGCTCAACGTTAGCAACCAAACTTGACGGTGCTCGAGGCAAGCGGGGTGCTTAGTAAAGGATGAGACCATGCAAGGTGGAGTGGGCTGTTCAGCAATCGAAAGAGTCGTGCAAAGCTCACAGAGGTGAGACGAATTGCAAACTCAAGGAATTCGATACTCGTGCAAGGGCTCGTATGTGAACGACGGACTGTCCGTGGCTATCCCAAGGCGGCTGAAGGTCGACGCCATAGAGTATTGAAACTTTCTCTTCGGCATATGCAGGATACGTTCGTAAGAGGCTGAAGTATGCAGCAGGTTCAGCATGTTGCCAGACCCAGAGGGGTGCAGTGGGAGTTGTATTGGCGAAGAGTCGTAATCTAACAGGTGCGTTTGCGGAGGTAGAACAATGCACAGTTTGTTTTACAAGACGAAGTAGTCCAAGGGGATGGTGGTCTCCAAAACTTCCAGAGGGAAGGATGCGAAGAGAAAAGTTGCTCTAACGGGACAGATATCCAGGAGGGATAAGTCTCGGTTCTCCAGAGGGAGAATCATGTGTAACGAACCGCATCGATTGAGGAGTACCTCAAGACAAAGCTCAACGGACCAAGCAAGCGACGATGAGTCATCACATGATCTCGCAAGAGGCAATGCGTTGGTGGACGCATAACGAGATCAAGTGGGGGAGCAACCCAAGGCAAGTGAAGGCACATTTGAGCCAATACGAAGATCGAACTCAACATAGGGCTGACCCGTGGAATAGTCGGCACGAGGGCCACCATTAACTCAATGCAAATCAAGAAGCGGAACAACTTGGGGGTAACTTGGTTATGTACCCCAGCCGCATAAAGGGAGTTGGCATAGATGATGGTTGGAGCTTTCCTTAGACAGAGGTCAAGAACATGGACTCTTGCAGAGGTAGGAGCAGGATCATGTCGTTCCATGGGTTCCTTATTCTGATGGAGTAAACTTATCTTGCATGGTGCCAAGGACGGAGAGAGCTTCAGGGCACATACACTTTATCTCGATGAAACATTTGACAGAGGAACTAAGGCGACACAACTTGCAGAGGGGAAGTTGGTGTCAGAAGGCCTTAACACGGGGCAAGAGGACGCAGAGGCGGGCACTCTTGAAGAATATGTCATAGTGTTGCTGGTCAAGTTGCCATGAGGAAAGTGATGCGCAGCGGAGATTGTGCTGGTAGGGGCAGAGTCCCAGGATCCAGATAATGGTGCACCAATTTCAACGAAGTCAGGGGACTTCAAAGGAGCTGCTAGGCGATGGACTATCCTAGCACTATGCTTCGTCCGGGTGTGACCCGAGAGTGGGTGGACAAAGGTCGATTGCCAAAGGAGCGAACAGAATCGACGGTGGCAAAGGCCCTGCGATGTGTTGGCGGAGGCCACACATGGAAAGATCGCAGTTCGAGTTCATACCACAAGGATCAGAATACAAGGAGATGTCACCAGGAGGCGACATGGTGCAGCGGATGGTGATGGAATAGTTCGTGGCAATGCGACACACAGACGTTCCCGTGTGGGACAAGGTCATATGGAGGTATGATCGGGAGCACGACTGGGAGCTCTACTTCGGTGAGCAACACGACGACAAGAAGGGTTATGGATTCAAAGAGGGAATGCTATGGTACCGCAAAGGCGGGTCTTCTGTGCGTGCATCGAAGGTTGCATTGAATGAAAGCCTTGGGCATCAGCTTATGGGGGCTGTGCACCATTGAGGGAGAAGTTCAGATGCAAGTACCAGTGAGCCCCATGGGGGGGAGGGGGGGACTGGATCATGCAGAGGTATGATCGGAGCGACTAAAAAGTTGGACTGTTTCAGAGCTCACATTCGCTTAAGGGAGCCCGGCAAGTCAGAGGACAAGGCCGAGTAAGCAAACGTTGTGGCCAATGAAGCTAAGGAGAACAGAAGTGGTGCAAGCCCTACAACATGATGGCGGAGGCCATGCATGGGAGTTACAGTCTGTCTTTCCATCGACCAAGAGGAACTACTCAAAGAACACAAAGATGTTGAAGCAGGTGGTCGAAAAGGGGCGAGGAAGCAATGACGAGTCCAGAGAGACTTAGCTACCCAAAATCAAGCATCGGTTAGAATAAAGGTGGACTCAAAGGAGTGCCGCAGTGCCGCAGAGGCGGATCTACCGATCGCGAAAAAGGGACGCAGATGCGAGACAATGGACAGTAGGGCCATGGGCATGGCAGCGCCATGGTACCGCAAAGGCGGGACTTCCGTGGAGTCATCGATCCCTTGCTCTCATGGAGGGAGAACGCTTGGTCGTGAGAAGGGCCATGGAGGAGGAGAATGCAGAGGCAGACTCCAAGAACCAAGACAAGACAGAAGGGCAAAGGCCAAGGAGCTCCATAAGATCGGTGTCAATGGACTTCTCATCAAGATAGCTATAAGTGAAGGACTTCAAGTCGATGTAAGAGTGCATAACCAAGGAATAAAGCAGACAGTATGCGGTGCTGTACCTTTGCTACTCAGAGGAGTAGGCGGCAGAAATGATGGAGAAGGCGGTACAATCCCAAAGGCAACCAAATCTATCGGAGACTTGCTCTAAGTTAGAGTGATAACTTCTTGCATTCCAGAAGTTCAACGGCATTGGGAAGGTGAATCACAGTAGCTGACTCGGTGCAAGGATTGCAAACACTTCAAATGCTTCGGAAGTGTGAGCTAAGAGCAGGCGAAGTCTAGTAACTAGCTCGATGCACGAAGTACAATCTCGAGGAGGCGGGCGAAGTTAAGTAACCTTTGTCTTCTCAACTTTCAAGAGAATGGGCGAAACCGAGTACCCCGGTTCTCTTATTTATCCAGCAGAGGAGCTCTGCATAGAATCGAAGACCCTTCGAAGGAATCTAATGAAAGACAACGATGGTCAAATCCTCACCAATGGTGATCAGTGTTACTGAGAGTAGATTGTCCGCTTCATTTTCCATCATCTTGCCAATCGAAAGCGAAAGTGATGCAAACCTACTTGGACGAGACAACTAAGTGGAAGAAGATTCGATAGGCAAATTTTGTGGAGGAAGGACTTGAAAACTTCAAAGTTTGTAAGGCGATGCTCGTTAAAGCTCCAACAAGCATCCAACTAGCTCAAGCGACAAGAAGTATTTGAAGACTGACGCATATCAAGGATGATCTTTTTCCTTCATCTAAGGAATCTGCAAGAACCAACAAGGATCAACACAACTCTGCCGACCCCACACCAGAGTTAAAGTCATTAGCGAGTTGAAGCAGCGTGGCAGATTAAAGTTCGATGACTCAACAACAACAAGAAGGCGGTACCGGGAGCCGAGGGCGATCGCAAATAGGAGCGAAGATTGAAGATCCAGCAAAGGCAAGGAGTTGCAGCGTCAACAAAAGCTTTGACGAGGACATCAAAGGAATAAGTAGGGGAGCATGTCATGGACAAATTTTAGAAGGCTTGTCAAATGTAATGTTTATGCATGTCCATGTCTTTTTGGGTTGTTCATGAGTTGCCAAGTATGTAAAGGGCTGGCCAAAGATTTAACAACCCCATTTGAGTGAGTTTGATAGCTGTGTAAGCTTGCACATAAAGAATGTGTCATGTGAACACTTGTAATAGATTCGGCCTGTAGTGGACCAATTTTATACCTTTGTTGTGCAACCGTTCTGAGCTTGTGATATCCATGGTTGGAATTTGCATTGACTATAAAGTGTTTGCTGAAAGGGTTGCTTGTGGATCCCGTGTGAAGCGCTTTCTCTGTCCCGTCTTCTCTTTTGCAGGTCCTAAGGGATCATAGGAGGTTTCGGGGAGGCTGACCTTTGCGGACGGACATGCAAGGGTGCCGCACGACTTAAGCAAAACCAGCTAAGTTCGTGACAGTGTGGTGACAAGGGATGAACAAGATATCACACAAGAAATGCCATCTCAATCCATTACTGCGATGTTGACAGTGCTATCCCACAGAGAAGTTAGCTGGTATCATTTGTAAGGGTCTAAGAATAGTCCTAGTAATTGGTCTCTTAACTATCAATCCCACAAGAGGCAGATATAAGCAATCCTGGTGTTGCTTTCCAAAACAAGGTGTTAGTCTTGAATGAATCATGAATCATGTTTCCGTCTGAAGGTCACAAAACTATAATAAAACAATACCCAAATTCCTAATTATTGTATGCAAGCTATTTAGAAATCGGTTCAGCACATACTATCTCCTTTATGTTTATGACAGGAACATGCATGGACCATTTATAGAGGCTAGACATGTAATATGCGAACATCACAGAATGTGCAAGCATAGTGCACCACTCCAGTGCCAATGCAGTGGCATATTATTGGCACCTTAATTCTTGGTGATCTCAGAAGGCATCACAAAAACACTCATTTGTAGTAACACCACAAAACTTTACCTCATTAGGTCACTCAAAAGCCCTTGTAACTAAACATGGCATACTCGAGGAAATAATAAAATATTTAAATGAACAATGAATTTTATAACAATTAAGTCATAAGAAAGGATTATAGACCTGAGTTACTGCTGGCCTACCTCAATTAGTAAATCAATAGATGACGCTTAGTATAAAAATAGTATATACATCCATAAAATCATCAGAGACATACATAAACAACTATAAACAACCTCTTACCAAGAAGCCCAATAAATAAAAGCCAAAATTTAAAAAGATGCGCCCACCATCTATAGGTAGATTTGGACTCCATAATAATGAAAATCCATTTCCCATCAGGGGAACAACTTTGGCGAACACATTTAAAATAACAAGAAACATGACCAAATCACAATAAACCAGCGTGGGAAATCCAATCCAACTAGGGTAAGTAGGGTTTATGAACTGCTAAGCTACTTGCTTAGCTAAACAGCTGGCATATATTTTTGTGCAAGTTGCTCCATAGGATCAGAAACAATATGATATAGCAAATATAACAGCTTTTCACCTAGTTATTCAAACATTAGGCTTCAAAAAATTGTGATATATCCTTTTTCACATATTTACATTTTTTCTACTATAATCATCACTTCCCAAACAATAGTATGAAAGGGAAACAAAACCAAAAATGAATCATTTGATGCAATAAGAAGTCTCCTTTTAAGAAAAAATATACCATAGTTACATGAATACAAGCCTTTTCTAATTCTCACCAGAATAAGAGAATGCAGACTGACAAGAAAGAGCTGGCTTACAATAAGAAGTTATGTCTGGTCTTTCTAAATTCCATAAGAAAAAAATAGGCAAGACACAGAGTTCCCAGATGTCTTGCCTATTTGTTGAAAGACTCCACTCCTTGAAATGTCTGGTCTCGAGGTGTCTTTGCCACAACTATGTCTAATTATCGACAGTATAGTTGCCAAGAATTACAGTTCACATCCACAACAAACAAAGAGAAGGAATGCAGGTCCGAAAACAAGTTATCATAAGTCTGCTTGAATAGACACAGGTGCCAGTGGTTAGAAACATCAAATCATTAAGGAGTACCCTATTGCAAACAAAAAGAAACCCTTAACATTGTTTCACCATGGACTATAGCAGCCGTAAGCACACAGGCATTGATTATAACCTCCCTTGTCATGGAAATTTGCACTTTGCTCTCAGCTCAGTGCAAAATTGTTGCAAAATCATTATCTTTGCTTATAATTAAACAACTAAACAGTATAGATACTAACCCAAACTTCCAAATTATGAGAAAACAGCACCAAGCTTTTTTATAGGGCATAGTAGTTAGTAGATCCATACCCCGAACTTGATGTGGCCGCAGAGGTATCCACATACAGCTGAATGGCGGAGAGGAACGGCACATAGTATTGAACAACAGTATCACTCCCGTCCAGCACCAATGGCACCCCCGCCCCGTAGGCACTCCACTCCTTGAAAGACTCCCAAAGATCTCCGAGGCAAAAGTAGGGCTGATATTTCACCTTGCCGCCATTCCTCCATCGCCTCGAACTAGCCTGTCAGTGGTCAAGAACTCAGAATAACTCATCCGAACCAATTAATATGCGGGATCGACAGAAGCGACAGAAACAAGAAAGATGGCTCCTTTCGACCTAAACCTACTTCCGAACCTTGGAGAAGTACCGGGCGGGTACGACGGGTGTGGTGGACTCGAGCAACCGGTTAAGGTTTCCAACCGAAGACGGCGGTAGCGGTGGCGGGGTAGGAGAAGCAGAAGGTGAGGGAGAAGTCGACGAAGAGACAGAGCGTTTCGAGGAGGCATCATCCCGCTCAAATCTTTCCTTGGCCACCATGAGGTCGGCCGCGGCCTCCGTCGTCGCCACCGGGGACGGCCGGGTCCTCAGCCTCGCCTCGTCCTTCTGCTGCTGCTGCTGCTGCTGCTTCTGCAGCTCGAGCTGCCTCCTGACTGCCGGAGGGCTGTAGAAGCGGTCGACGCCGCTGACGCGAGCCGACGAGGAACCGCCGGAGCCGGCCATACCGGCGGGGCAAGGGAGAGAACCCGACGGGCTTTGGATCGAGGGGGAGCGTTCCGAAACCCTAAATTTGTCGGTGAAGGTCCCTCCCCAGTCCCCAATTCAACGTCGTCAACGGCGATCCGCTTTTGTTAGGGTGTTCAGTAAGGCGGCTTTAGGGCGGAGGGGAACGGCGGTGAGAAGTCGACTGTGGTACTCCGCCTCCCTGATCTGGCGTTTGCCCTATTTTATCTCTCCCTTTCGCCCTTTGCGCAGAGGTCCCGCCACCGTCGGTAATTCCCACCCTCAGTGGCAGGTCCCGCAGTCGACGTCTCATAGACGAAGGCAATATTGGTCGCTCATCTACGGACGAGCTCCTAAAATGCTTTATACGACAGGATTATGTCAGCCGCCCGATCTGTCCGCCGAATTGATCACACCCGTTCGTTTGACCCACGGGAACGGTGTGGTGATTTGGCATGCGAAAACTTGAGGTCGATCGCGGTGTCGCATATATTAAATATGCGTCCAATCGTAGAATTGGATTCGGAGGTATGTACGGATCATTTCATGTGCGCGTTAGGTTGACTCGATTCGATCAGAAGTCAATCAAGTCAAACGAGTTACCCAAAATAGCCTTCAGCGGAATACGAAATGACAAGAATATCCGAAGAATAAGCGCTGGGGATTCCGCAGGTGGATACGCAGGATATCCTTCGAGATTCGCCTCTCCGAGTGGATCGGACGGTTAATAAAGGCTTCCGTTTTTAAGGGTTGATGTTAGCTGGAAGTTTTTGTTTCTATAAACAAAAACAAATACAAGAAATAATAATGATGGGGCACGGTTGCATGGAAATCAATATCTCAAGTTTTCAGTTGTCCTATCGGTTTTTGTAAATTAAAAAAATTTAAATATTTTATCACACTGTCCCAACCCCTCATATTTGACTTTTACGAATGAATATTATATTATATAAAAGATAATATTTTTTTATTTGAATCTATGATCGAACGTAATAGGATTGTAACTCAAGTGCAACTCTTTAAAATATCAATTTGTGAATTGAATTGAGACTAATTTGATAAGATTAAGAGGAAGAATTTTCTAATCAAGTGGTATGTTTTTTATTTCTTTAGTTAAAGAGTAATTAAGATCTTTAATATTATGATTAGTGTGTTTAATATTGATTAATTCAAAATTAGAAACTTAATAGGCTAGATATTTATATTTCATGCATATTAAATATTAAAAGATATTTATGATGGTAAAATAAATTTAATTATATTTTATTTAAGTCATTTAATGTTACGATTAGTCATTTTAATAATGATTTAAATAAAATTTAATCGATTTTTGGTCAATTTAATATTTTTAATACCTATTAGGGTGTTTAACATGTTTATAATATTGTAAAAAAGTAATTAGTTAGTAATTAACTATGTTAATAATGTAATTAGTGTATCTAATGATGATTTCATCGTAATTTGAATATATTGGATCAAAATTACGCATCTACTTCTTTTATATGTTTCATATATTTATAATGGTAAAATAGGTTTAATTAGGTTTTATTAAAGTTATTTAATGCTATAATTACTCATTTTAATGATTATTTAATCAAAATTTGATCGATTTTAGGTTAATTTAATATCTTTAATACCTATTAGGGTCTTTCACATATTTATAGTATTGAAAGAAAAGTAATTAATGGGTAATTAACTATGTTAATTAGGTGATTCGTGTATCTAATGATGATTTTATTATAATTTGATATCAAAATTATGTATTTAATGTTTCTTGTATATATTTCGCATATTTATGATAGTAAAATAGGATTAGTTAGGTTTTATTAAAGTTATTTAATACTGCGTTTAGTGGTTTTTGATCGATATATGGTCAATTCAATATATTTATACTTTATAGCTTATTTGATTTAAATTTGGTAGGATCATTAAATCTATCTTTTTTAATGTCATGATCCTACCAAATTTAAATCAAATAAGCTATAAAGTATAAATATATTGAATTGACCATATATCGATCAAAAACCACTAAACGCAGTATTAAATATATGATGACGTTTAGGCTCATGTCAGAAAGATAGATGGGAACCGTTATCATTAGCAATGTATTTATTTTGACTACATTAGCAAGGGTGGAAGAATAACTAGGGTGAAGATGCATTTGGCCGACGGGTATCCTGATGTTACAAAATGCAAGAAGGTTTCGATGGAGATTCATAATTTTTTTCAAAATAAGCTACAAGCAAAGGAAGATGCATTAAAAAAGAATGCAAGAGTTGAAAAATATGACAGGGCTACATAAAAAGCAGTTTATGATCAATATGAGGGTTGCAACGATGAAGCCGATCCGGATCTCACATTTAGGATTTGTGCATCATTGGAGCATCAATATATGGTCGATGCAGTAATGAGGCATCGACGACCTAACTCACAATTGGAGCATGACAGTGGTAGTGGAATCTAGAGGTCGGCTAACATGAGGCACACAACTGCTCCTCCTAAGTTAGGTTGAACTAGAAGCATAAGGTATGGTGGACTTCGTGGTTTTATAAGAGATCTTGACAGGAAGTCTGCACCAGATATTGTTGATGTTGATTCGCAAGTCTATCTCCCACAAACAGTGAAATAGACATAGATTGATGATGCATACATAAAAGAAAAAAGCAGGATATTAGGAAGGTAATTTCAAAATGGTTCAACTTTCATAGGATTCTAGCTAATACAGCCCAAGGTCCATATTATTAGAGTATGATCTCCTCTATTCAAAAGTCTGGCACGGGGATCCAACCTCCAACACTGAAGGAGATTTACAATGTGTACTTAGATGAAGAGGTGACAGAACTAAAAGATTGGATCAAATCCTTCAAGAGGCAATGTGACGAATATAGGGTGACACTGATGTGTGACAGTTAGACAGGACCAATAAAAATGAGTATCATCAACTTTTTTATTTATTGGAATAAAAGAGTGGTTTTTTATTAGTTAATTAATGCTTTTGAAAAAAATCCAAGATGCAAACTACATTGAAAGTTTGATGGACACTATAGTAGAGGAGATCGGACCCTAGTATGTTGTCCAAATAATAACCGACAATGGAGTAAATTTCAAGAAAGTTGATTTATAATTAATAGAAAAAAATTATTTTGGACTCCATGTGTGGCTCACATTGCATAGATCTAATACTAAAGAATATTGGTGAGCTGGACGTGGTAAAGAATTGTATAGCTCGAGCACAATCAATTACAAAGTATATATATAATTATCATTGGGTCCATGCTTTAATACAAAAGTATATAAACGGTGAGATACTCTAACTTGGAATCACTCGATTTACTACCAATTATATTGCATTAAAGGCATAGCTTGAAGGCAATGGTTACCTCACAAGAGTGGTCTGATTCTAGATATTCGAGATTGAGCGATGGAAAGAAAATAGAAAAGTCCATTCTTTCCTCTAGATTTTGGGAGATAGAAATCATAAAAGGTGTGGAACCACTTTATATTATTCTCTGAAAGGTTGATATGGACAAGCATCCACAGATTCCGTATCTGAAATATATGCTGATTTCAGTAAGAGATGAGGTCAAGAAAGCATTCAAGGATGATTTTAAAGCCGACTAATATGTATGGATCATTGATAGTTGGACCGAAGTACATATGGATCAAGATATCCATAATGCAGCTAAATTCATATTCAAAATAAATTAATTTATTATTTTTATATAATAAAAAATTATATTAACAAAATTATGTTTTGTAGCGTATTATCTAAACCTGGTAATTCAATATCGGTATGCTCTCGGAACATAAAATGATTTACTAACAGTTCTACGAAATATTATATGTCAGCTCTTGCCAAACACTACCGATGCAGCTGATGCTCTTATGGAGGGTCGATTATTTCGAGAAATAATTGGTTCATTCTCTGATGTTATAGCAGTATCGTGTCATTACACTATGGATCCTGGTGAGGAAAAGTTACATATATTGATTATCAATTATCAATTATATTTGATGTTAATTATTTGTTATGCTAATAAAATCTTATTTATATTTTTTTTAGTTGAATGATGGCTAAAATTTGGAGGGGATGTACCATATTTAAGGAAGATTATCATTTGTGTACTTTCACAGACGATAACATCTAATGGTTGTGAACATATTTGGTCAACATTTACATTAATTCAACCGAAGGTCCACAACAAACTCTCATATAGATGGTTAGAGAAATTGGTATATGTTGATTATAATATACGACTAAAGTTGTGATGTGCTGAGCTGGATAAGGAGCTAGAGGAACCAGATATTGATCCCATCGACCTCCAATTCTACAACAAAGATTTAGAGCCGATGTTAGATTGGGTTGAAGTAGCAGAGAACCAAGAGGATCCTCTACTTGATGAGGTGGGAGATCCTCAGCATCCTTCACATTTTATCACCAAGGCAATAAAAGAAGTACAATCTCAGTAAGTGAAAAGTCCCCCTCGATCACAATATGACAGGAGTATATCGAGTCAAATTGCTTGAGGAACTACAGACACCCAACAGTCACAGTTGTCTGCCTAGCGTGTAAAGGCAAAGGGGAAGGCAGCAGCAGCATCAGTTGCATCGTTGGAAAGAATCGAGTCAGGTGACGAGATACCTTCACAATCACATTCAATAACTCGCTCGGTCTAGAGACATGACAGCAACATAGACAGTAGTGCCTCGACGAATGATGGCAGTGATGCCGAGCAGTCGTTGGTCTCGTCTATACAACTTGAGGGTAGTGCATGGATTGAGGAGCAAAATTTTACACATACCACCCAAGATTCAGATCATGGAACTCGATAAGGTTCTGGTCAAGTTTATGTGTGGAAATGAAAGGGGAATGAAAATGCAGTAGATGAATTTGAGCAGATGCGATAGAGCATACATGATGTATGGTGATAGTAGAACGAAGCTCATCGTATTCATAATCATCTTATTATAAAGAATCATATGGCCAATAGCAGTATGATGATAGTTGGTCATACTTCTCCAAGCAACAGCATAATATAGAGTAGCAGATCGGTAGCGAAAGTAGAAGCTCTAACATTCACTAATATATACCTCAGGAGCTATCTCGGACAAATGTGATTTATGACGATCAGCCTACGATCATCACCATATTGATGCACCAATGGCATACGGTGTATCAATACACTATGTCGTGGGATCAATTTTATAATTGGGTCCAACAAACATATCATATTGATATACAAATGTATAGGATCGAGGACCCCGATCCACCACCTATGGAGGCCCATCATTTGTTTTGGTAGCAGAATTAATAATCAGGTATATATATATGATTATTTAATTCATTTGAATTTGAGTTTATATTATAACAAAATAGTCTAACAATTCAAATGATTTTCTATAGATATTTCAATATTTACAAAAGGACAATATGGAATGGGCTGAAATACGAACCTTACACAAAACTAATCCTCAAAGTCTGAAAAAGATATGTGATACTATTCTTACCTAATTTATATTGATTTTGCTAAACTTATACTATTATTATATTTATTTCTAACTTAAAAACCTTATCCTAATCTTTTTTTTTATTTTCAAGTATTTTCGGAGAAAATTACACCTAAATTAAGTGTACCGCTCAGTACGCCCTAGTGTACCACTCAATTTACACGAACCGTACCGTACCGACCATCTCTCGAAACACTAATGTGGTACTGTATTATGGACCTTGGAATTTATAATAAGTGTAACTCGAGTGTAACTTCTTCTTAAGGCAAACTATTAGGAGGCCAATGAGGGAGAGAGGGAGGAAGATGAAAGAAATGGGGAGGAGGCAACAACGTCAAAGTTAGAGTGGGAAGATAAGAAAGTAAAAGTGGAGTGAGAGGTGGAGGAGGCGATACAGGAAAGATGGAGGAGATGAAAGTAATTCAAAAAAATAAAGAAAAAAATCTAGAGTTTAATTAAATCAATTAAATAGTTAAGACTAAGTTGAAATGATCTAGTCTAGCTAAATTTAAAAAATCATTTTAATCAAAAAAAATAAGTTAAATATAGTCAAAAGATAATTATTATCTTTTTATAATTTTATTAAGAGTGTTAGGAGAAAATATCCTTGACATCTTAGTTAGCCCGATGTGATTCGAACCCGTATGCGTAGTGTCACACACTTAGCTAAAATTGCCTAAGTGGTGAGGCACCCTTGCGGCAAAATCACAGACTTAGCTAGGGTTACCTAAGTCGCGAAGCACAATTGCGCCCACTTCGATCAGACTTAGCTAGGATTGACTAAGTCTTGAGATATTCTTGTGACATATGCGTCCACTAAGGGTCAGCCAAGTTGCAACCTTGTACAGGTCCTGAAGGACTTATAAAATAGAAAATTAATTAGTTTTAAAATGAGCGATAGACAAGTCCCGACGTCTCACGAAGAGGGAAGCTTTACAAGCAATTCAGTGAGCACTTGGAGTGCATATGAGAAAAGAAAGAAAGGAGAAAAATAATGACTTTAGAAGGGTGAACGAGCAGCTGCAAGTCCACAAATAACTACTCCCCGGGTATCGGACGGAAAGGTAAGTTTCCGTCAAGTTGACGTGCAAACTTATAAAGGTTATTCAACGCCCGACACTATCCCAAAACCTCATCCGCCCCTATGCCACATAGAGGATTCAAGGGTGCTGAGATAGCTGATATTTCGTAAGCAGCTATAGTCTATAGAAAATAGGTCATGGCATATAAAAACGAAGCCATTATGGGGCAATTTTGCTCGGTGCAGCGAGCGATCATACTACAGCACTACAAACTATCGTTTCTTATATTTTTACAAACAAAACATACTAAAACTATGGTAAAACAAGCTATCAAGAATATGTGCAAGCATGCAAAAGTGATGAATGGTTCATTGAACGAAGTTGTTGTGAGTACGCGATGACCGTTCATAACATTCTCCCTCACTTAAACTGTCAACACCCTCGTCGACACTTACTGGTAGGCTTTGCTGGTTGTTTCTTCATGTTGGAGGGCATCTTCTGGCTCCTAACTAGCTTCGATTCTAGGAAACTTTCACCACTTCACCAAGTACTCGATCTGCTTAGCTCCGTTGGGTAGCTTTGTCTTACAATCCGTCAAAATGATTTCAACTCACTTCTCGTAGGAGGCTCTGGTGGGGGGGGGAGTCGAGTTAGAACACTTCGGGAGTATTTTATGGATCTGATGGTAGGCTTTCAAGCTGCTAGCATAAAAAATATTATGAATTTTGAGCCACGCCGACAACTGCAATTTGTATAAGACATTGCCCACCCTACTGATAATTGAGAAGGGCCCTTCATACTTATGCACCAATCTTTTGTGCATTTTGTTCTTGTGGATGCCTTCCTAAGTCTGCCCACTTTTTCATCTTTTTTGTCGCCTTCTCTAAGTAAGCCCGCGCAATATGTGTATTTCAATGCTATTCTTTTACAAAATAATATATAGACGGACTACTTCCAGTATAACCAATAGCCAAAGTGTGAGGAGTCGATGACTATTGTCTTGTGATGATCTCGAAGGAGCTCTTATTAGATGCAGAGCTTCACTGTAGGTTGTAGGAGAATTGGGCTATGTCCAACAACTTCACCCAATCTCGTTGGTTAGCACTCACGTAGTGCCCAAGATATTATTCCAGGAGCGAGTTTATTCTCTCAGTCTGGCCATCCGTTTGAGGGTGGAGGCTTGTGGAGAAGTATAGCTTAAACCCTAACAATTTAAATAACTTAGTCTAGAATCATCCCAGGAACCAAGCATCTTAATCACTGATGATATTATGCGAAACTGTGTAATACTTCACTATATTCTTCATTATCAGCTTGGCCGCTTCCTCTGCTAAATAGTATAGGGGTGTAGCAATGAAGGTTGCATACTTCTGTCCCCTACTATCAGCAAGCTTGATATGAAAGTCCAACGAAATGCTCTCCCATGGTCTTTTTGGTACGGGCAACGGTTCGAAAAGTCCCACCAGCTTTCGTTGCTTCACTTTATCTTGTTAACAAATTAGACACATTCAAACATATTCCTTTACGTCTATCCCCATCTTTGGTCAATAGAAGGCCCTCTCCACGAGAGCCAATGTTTGGTGAATTCTTGGATGTCCTGCCCAAAGGGAATTGTGACACTCTTTCAAGAGTTTACCCCTCATATTGTCCACTCATGAAACATAAACTCTATTCTCTTTTGTGTAGACGAGTTCCTCCTGGACTCAAAATCGTCATGCCTTACCTTCTTGGATTAGTTGTATAAGGGTTACTGCCTGAGAATCACTGTGCAGTCCATTCCTTATCTGGGAAAGAAAATTAGAGTGCAACTAACTTGCTTAGCCTCTGCCCTCCAGTTGTATAGTATTCACTCACTCCACTTTCCGGCTCAATGCATCGGCTATAATATTTGCTTTTCTGGGCTTATACTCTATTACCATATCAAATTCAGCCAGAAAGTCCTACCATCGTGCTTGCTTTAGTGAGAGTTTCTTTTGAGTCTAAAAGTAACTCAAAGCGATATTATCCGTCCTTAGTATAAATCGCGATCCAAGAAGGTAGTGTCGCCATACTCACGGATAGTGGACATCGTTGTTATTTCCTTTTCATATATTGGATACCGTCGCTCGATCTCATTGAGCTTGTGGTTTTCATAGGCCACTGGGTGACCTTCCTGCATGAATATTCCCCCAATAGCAAAGTATGAAGTATTTGTATGGACTTCGAATGGTTTCTCATAGTTTGGCAATTTGAGCATTAGTTCTTCCAAAACAATAACCTTTAGATCTCGAAATGTCGCTTCACATCTATTGTACCATCTCTAAGGCTACTCCTTCAGCATCTCTGTCAATAGAGCTGTGCGCTTCGAATACCCAACTATGAAGCATCGATAGTAGTTGACGAAACCAAGGAAGGCTCTCAACTCTGGCACCTTCTTTGGAGTTAGTCATTCTGCAATAGCTTGCACCTTTGATTTGTCCATTCAAATAGAACTATTGTCGATTTGATACCCCAAGAATAAGATCTCATTCTGAGCAAAATAGCAGTTCTCTTTTTTCACGAACAAAGTATTCTCCTTAAGAACTTTGAAAATTGTTCGAAGGTGCTCAATATGCTCCTCAAGTGTTTGGTTATAGATAACAATATCGTCTAAGTAGATGACCATAAACTTATTCAAATGCTCCTTAAATAGTTAGTTCATAAGAGTACAGAATGCGACTGGAGCGTTGGTTAAGCCGAAAGGCATTACCAAGAACTCGAACGCTCCATACCTGGTCACATAGGTAGTCTTTGCTTCATCGCCTTCAGCAATATGCACCTGCCAGTACCCTGATCGAAGGTCGAGTTTGGAGAAATACTTTGCTTTACCTAGTTGGTCGAACAAGTCCATGATGAGTGGGATGTGATACTTATTCTTCACCATCACCCTGTTGAGGTCTCGATAGTTGACGTATAGTCAGAGACTCTCATCTTGTTTCTTCTAGAAGAGAACTGGAGCTCTGAATGATACTTTGAAACTATGGATAAGACCACAGTTTAGTAGTTTATTTAACTGCTTTTTGAGCTCTACTAACTCGAGAGGGGACATGCAGTATTATGGTCTCGTTGAAGGCTTCACTCCTAGCTCCAACTCAATATGATGATCCATGCCTCTACGTGGTGGCAAAGTTTTGGCAACTCAGGTGGCTTAACATCTATGAACTCCTTCAGAACATTCGCCACTACAGTAGGTTCTAGCTTCACAGTAGCCACAAATGTTAACTCTCCTTTGAGTACCCCTTTCTTCAATTATAATATCGATAGTTGTTGGGGGTCCTTGGTTTCTCTCCAAGAGACCAGAACCACGTAGGGTTTATCACCTCCCATCAGACATAGGGAGTCTAGGAATGACATTGGCACCAACTTCGCTACATGCTTGAACTCCATTCCAAGAATCACTTAGAAGTCATCCAATGGCATCGCCATCATATTTGTGCTTCTGCTCCATGTTCTGATCTTAATAAGGACTCCCTTTGTTAGCTCGGAGATCCGCTTTGCCTCCGAATTCACCGCTTTCATCCGACTTGGGTTCTTCTTCAGGCTCAGCCCAAGTCGCTTTACTTCTTAGTCAGCAATAAAATTGTGGGTAGCACCCGTGTCTCCATGGGTTGTTTGGCCATTGAGCTTGATGTCCACGTATATTAGTTCATTGCTCCATGCTTTCTATTGCTTTGCCTTCATATTCTCCCCAACTTGACCCCGCGATGCATTCAAAAAATGCATTACTCCCATCCGGGGTCCTTGTGACTTCTCGTCATTGTTATCGGATTCTGAGCTACTTGAATTGAAAGTGACGGTCTTGCCCTTACCCGGTTTGGGAGGATGGATAGAAGCTGTCAAGGCATTAAGTGCATATTTCTGTGGACACTCCCTCACTATATGTGGCCCTCCGTACAAGAAGCATCTATCAGGTTTTGAGGCCTTGCCTTTTGAGCTTGGTCCTTTATGGGAACTCTTCTTCCTTTGCTTACCCTTAGGCTCCTTCGCTTAAAAATATTTTGGAGGGCGATTTCTTGAAGGTTGTTTCTTCTTCCCTGAGTCCTTCGAAGAAACAAAGTCGGTGAACCTTTCTGTGGCCACAATTACCTCAATCACATCGGTGACATTCCGTCAATGTAGTTCCTATTGAGCCCATAGCTTCAAGCCATCTAAAAAGTTGAACAGCTTATTTTTTTCGGATGTCTTAGATGTCCAGTATTAGTGCCAAAAATTACTTCACATAGTCCCGAATGGAAGTCGTTTGGTGGAGTTGTCTTAACTTTCTTCTTGCGACAAACTCTATGTTCTCAGGTAGGAATTGAGTTCTCAACTCTCGCTTCAAATCTTCTCATGTCTCCACTCAGCACTGACCTTGTTGGATCTCCTCCCAACGGGTCCTCTACCAAAATTTTGCATCTCCATTCAAGTACATGGTTACTATCAAAACTTTAGTGTCTTTAGAGTCAAGTCTCGTAACTTGGAAGTATTACTCCATGTCAAATAAAAAATTCTTGAGTTCCTTAGCGTCTCTAGCACCCTTATAACAATACGGCTCTAGTGCTCTGAAGCTTTGTATCAGCACAACTCGGGTGATGCTCTCTCCCGCATTTAGTGCCCTTGTGAGCAAAGTCACTTTGGAAGTGAGTTCCATCATAACTTCCTACAGATGTTGCACGGAGTCCTTGATGTCATCCATTAGTCGGTCGACTAGGGCCTCGACCTTGTCAATATGGGATTCAGCTTCTTCTTGTAAGCTCTCTACCCCAATAAGCCTTCATTAGCCTTAGTAGAGTTCCTCCAAGCTCACTTCGATAATATCCAAGTGGGTTTCTACCACTATAAGTCTCTCTTTATAGTTCTTTTTTCTCGATTGGCGCTCCAAATTATGTCTCTTCCACTCGCATCGAGTAACCAACTTTTCGCTCATCATGTTCGCTATCGCGCTCCTCTTGGGCTGCTCCAGCAGTAAGGGAGCGAGTTTGCACTTGCAACCCACTTGCGGTTGCTTGGGGCAACGGTCCAGCTTGCCCCATTTTGCTCGATTCGTCGTGATGTTTCGTCATGGTGAGATTACGAAGTTTCTTCACTGCTTACTCGAATTGCTTGCCTGCTCTAATACCACAATATCATGCACTTAACTGAAATTGCCTAAGTGATGAGGCACCCGTGCGACAAAGTCACAGACTTAGTTGGGGTTGCCTAAGTCGCGAAGTACCCTTGTACCCACTTTGATCAGACTTAGCTGTGATTACCTAAGTCCTAAGGCACCCTTGCGACATACGCATCTGCTAAGGGTTATCCAAGTTGCAACCTCGTATAGGTCCCGAAGGACCTGTAAAATAGAAAATTGATTAGTTTTGAATCGAGCAGCAGACAAGTCCCGATGTCTCACGAAGAGGAAAGTTTTATAAGCAATTCAGTGAGCTCTTACAGTGCATGCAAGAAAAAGAGAGAGAAGAGAAAAACAAGGACTTTAGAAGGGTGAACAAGCAATTGTAAGTCCGCAAATAACTACTCCTCGGGTGTCAGGCGCGAAGGCAAGTTTCTGTCAAGTTGACGTGCAAACTTGTGAAGGTTGTTCAATGCCCGACACTATCCCAAAGCCCTATCCACCCCCATGCCACCTAGGGGGTTCAAGGGTGCTGAGATGACTGACATTTTGTAAGCGATTGCGGTCTATAGAAAATAGGTCGTGCCATGCAAAAACAGAGTCATTTTGGGGCAGTTTTGCCCGATGCGACGAGCGGTCATACTGTAGCACTGCGAACTACTGTTTCTTACATTTTTATAAGTAAAACTTATCAAAACTATGGTAAAATAGGCTGCCAAGGATATGTACAAGTATGCAAAAGCGATGAATAGTTCGTTGAACGAAGTTGTTGTAGGTGCGCGATGATTGTTCGTGACAATAAGTTTATTCGAAGTGTCTCTGAGGTAGAAACAACGAGCTCCATAGGTGCCATCTACATAAAGACTAAGGTTAAGAGAGGCTTTCCGACTTAATCTCTCTATCACTTAAATTAGTAACCTGAGGTATATAAGTATCCATATGAGTAGTCAAAGGAAGTCCCTTTACTCTGTGTTAAATGTGCTAACATTTAACCATAAATGTTAAATGTAAAAAAGAAGTTTATAAATGTCTTTTTGACCATAAATGGTATGAAAGAAGCTTGCAATTACCTTTCTAATCATAAATGACAAGAAGGAAGATTCTTCTTCTTCTCCCTCTCTAGACATCATATGATAGTAATGTGTCGAATGATTAGCCAATAATATATATCTTATCATTTGTCCCTCCTAGAAAGCATGCTTCAGGGCTCATATGAGAGAGACTCGAAGTGTGGTAATTAATTCATTCGACACAAGAGCATTTGGGATTTCCTCTCGCGGGTCAAAATTTTCAAACTGTGTGCCTCGAGCACGTTTTGTTCTACATTTCCATTATGACAGATTTCTCTTTATGTAGATCATGTTTTCCTAAAGCACAATTTGTCTTATATCTCTGTTATGATCGATTTTTTTTTACATAGGTTAAGTTTTCCCAACACACGTGCCTCATACATATTTTACCTTATGCCTCCGTCGTGACGAATTTTTCTTCACATGGGTCAAGTTTTTTTGACTCAAATATCTCATGCACATTTTATTAGAAAATCTGGAATAGCATTATATGCATAGCAAAAAAACATAAAACAAAAAATCTCATATTTCTATAGAAAATAATTTCTTATTATCATGCAAAAATTGGTGCGTAAAACTTGTAAAACTAAAAAACTACGCGTATAAGAAAGATGTGTTACATAGAGAGATTATATATCTCTAAAAACCCATAGATCTATAGGAAAGGATGAAAAAAATCAACTGTCTTCCTCTTTAGTAGTGATCAACACAGTTGAAGCTGCGAAGACGCTCCTCAAATCACTACACAATCCTCCTTTTTATATGCACCACACGATCAAGAAGGGGTCAGCTCTTCTTGCTATCCACATGCCCTAAACAGGGGCTGTTGGCTAAGGAGGAGAGGGAGAGAAGAGTATAGGAGGTGGCAGCCAAAAGGTGTCTGGCCTATGGCCCTTTGGTTCTCTTCTATTTATAGAGGTCCCCTATCAACTTAATCCTAATGGATCATACTCTATTAGGTACTAGATCTCCATCCAACTACCCAAGCCTCTTAAATTAATATATCTCTACCCAATAATCTCTCATAGACTCTTATTATATCTCATCCATATGATCCAATAATTCAGAGGCTTATTGGATATCCAATAAGATAGGGGCTCTAGCAGATATCTCATATCTGAATCTCTACTCATTGTAATACTTATTATATGTGTATGATGCCCTAGGCCTAATATGGAGCTGGTCGTGAGTCATATCTGTCAAAACTTCTTATGGCTTAGTGAATTATTATCACAATAAGAATTCACTCGACTCATCGACTATGAATGTACTAGGCTACTATGCCACAGTCCTCAAACAATATAGGGGAATCCAATCCTTTGGACCTATCTATCCTCAGTTACTGTGTATCTATAATCCTTCATCCATTTAATATCTCAAAGACTATATACTAAGCATGGTGCTAACATGCTTATACAATTTCTACTTGAGTCTCGCACTAATCGGATTCTCTTGGAGAACACTTTCTCTTTCAATTCGAATGACCTAGCCAGGGATTTGTTTGAGCAAGAACACATGGGATATTCTTCTTATGACACCGAGAATTGATTATCTTCTATCAATATTTAATTACCCTCGTAAAATTGGTTACTACTCTCGATAACCGACTGTGCTAGATCTGAAACTTCTAGACCTATAGGTCCGATATCAAAGAGTGGAGTACTCATGTAGGACATCCTTGGTGTCTCAAGTCTAAAGACCAAATATACTATTGGGACTACGGAATACTGTCTTATAATAAGGTATCATCAGCCATCCTAGATGTCATAGAGAATTGAGAATTCTAATTTGTTTCAACTCTCATAATTGGGATATTATGAATAGAAACCCAGTATTTTGCAATGAAAACAACATAAGAAACTTAGAATAATTTTTGAATGAGGATAAACATCTTAATATGGATTTAAATTAATTAATTAAATATAAATTATTTCTTTGGCCCAATTACCAATTAGAAAATTTAGCTTGTATGAATCACTATTGGTTTAATACTAATAATAGTTGTCGTTTTAGTACGTCAAGGATATAACATTCTATAAGCAAATCAATCAGTGAACTCATTCTCCAATAACTATATGTATTATATCGCTAGTGTCTCTACACGAGCAGCTATGAGATCAGCCGCCTCTATCATATGGATGGGTATGCAGTACACCAATCTGTCCGATTATCTCAATGTCTCTCTCGAGTAACCTATAATCGAAATTATTTAGGATATGTGTTTAAAGGCAAATCGATCTCATTATCGTAAGCTCATCATGATTCGATTCTCATTACACAGATCCATGGACATCACAATATATATATGCAACAAGCAATATAAAGTGAAAAAAATATCAAATAAATAAAAAAATATGCGTATCATGCCACACGTGTCATTACTCACGTGATTGGCTTGCAGGGCATTTATAACTAGCACCTGGAAGCCTTTCTACTCATGACCAGAAAAGATAAGAGGGCATAGTCCCTGTAACATCCTTTATTTTTGAAAATTTATAAGGGCTTGTTTATAATGTAAGGACCTATTTATAAATATGAGAATTATTTAATAATTATTTTACACTAAATAATCTTATATTGAAAGTTTATTGCTAAGGACCAAAGTCTGAATCTTAGCAATTAGATATGATTTGTAAAAGATTCACATTAAATTTAAATAAAAAAATAAAAAAAATATGTCATTAGCTAACTTAAGAATGAGCCACATCTGTTTATTCAATGGATAACACCTAAGCTTCCATCATGCATGCTTATCACCTTATTCTCTTTACATAAGCTAAACTTAAGTAATTAAATGCACACTTAAGAAAAACTTTACAGCCAATGTAACTTGAGAAGAGAAGGGAAGAGGAATTGAAGTGGAAGAAGAAGTTTTACTTTGGCTTAAGGTTTTGCATCAATTTCTCACATTTGAGAATCAAATTTTTCTAAGACAAGTGTTCTAACCCCATCCTATTGCAATCTTGAACTTTATTTTCATCTCAATTCTGTTAAATTTGAAAGATTATGCTTTTTTATATGATATCTCTCCTATTTTGGAATAAACTAAGAATCTGAAATTTTTTGAGATATTGACCTTTATGCATTGTTCTAGTCATAACTTTTTTACCGAACTTTGATTTTAGTAAAACTAAATTTATCTGAAAATAGACCCAAATATATTTTTGTGATACTAAGATTTTCAAATTTGGAGTCTAAATGCTTGTTCAAACTACTATTTTAACTAACCTTATATAATCTGTAAAATAGAGACTATTAGTTCTGACATTTTAATACTCTTTTACTTATAACTCTCTGTCTAAGAATCTGACTATAGAAAATCATATTCCATGAGAAACTAGACTCATATATCTTTCTTTTGATATCAATATTGAAAGATTTGAGATACAAATGCCTATTTAAATATCTATTCTAATCATCTCTATAAATTCTATAAAACTGAGATGATATTCACTAACCTTTGGTTACTCCTTGTTGGAAATCCGAATTCATATAAAACTTAATTTATCTGAAATTAGATTGATTTATCTTTCAAATGACACCTATTTCGCGCAAATTGGAGTATATTTGGTCATTTAGATAGTTTATGTAATGTGCCTTTCGAATTTTGTCAGAATCAAGCTTTAGTCAATGTTGCCTATTGCTGTTTCATCCCTTTGGAAATTGATTTTAGCTAAAATCCTTCCTTTAATTTAAGCTTTTTGTTATTGCTTTGAATTATTAAATACCTTGTCCTTTATTTATTTATATACCTGAATCTATTATGCAAAGTTTCTATTCCTATCGAATTGTTTCGTATAGGCGCATGTATGTTTCATTGTTTCGCATGTGCTTCCGATATGAGTCAAATTTTATTGTTTATACTATCCTTTTATACTATGATATCTTGTGAGATAATTTGAACCTTTACCAGAAATGGTAAAGGGTATATGTGTTGAGAGCCACCCCTGACCCTTACCGTTTCACACCAAGTACCCCGATTGCACTCTTGATGGGGTAAGCAGGGTGGACAGTCTGTGACTAGGACATCGCATAATTGGGTAGGGGAGAATGTCACACCTAGCACCCTGATTGCACTCTTGATGGGGTAGGCAGGGTGAGACTTATGTTTGGTGGTCATCCAGAAATTGATGTACCATATTATGAATGTGGTCCCACAACACTCTCTATGTTCTTTAATATGATATCCAAAACATTACTTATATGTTTATCTGTGCACTTAGGATGAGAATAAAATGAATGTAACATCATTGATATGTTTCGAGATATCTCATTTGCCCCTGATTTGCATTGAAACATTTCTTACGTCATTGTTATGTTCTGAAATATTTTATTTGCTCTTGATATGTTTCGAAATATTTCATATGTCATTGATATATTCCAAGATATTTCATTTGTTGTTGATTTACTCCGAAATATCCTATATGTCATACATATGCTTTGAAATATTTCATATATTGCTGATATGAAATATTTCACACGTCATTGATATATTTTGAGATTTTTAATTTGCCATTGATTTACTCTGAAATATCCTATGTCATTGATATTCTCCGAAATGTTTCATATGTCATTGATATGTTCCGAAACATTTCATACATCATTGATATATTCCGTGATATTTCATTTGCCGTTGATTTACTTCAAAATATCCTATGTGTCATTGATATACTCTGAAATATTTCATATGCCATTGATATATTCTGAAATATTCCATATGTCATTGTTATGTTCCAAAATGCTTCTTATGCTCTTGATATACTTCAAAACCTTATATACAGTTATTGATATGCTCTGAAATGCTTCTTATGCCCTTGATATGCTCCAAACATTCTTTACGTCATTGATATGCTCCAAAAAGTTTCGTATGTCATTGATATGTTCCTAAACATTCTTACGCCTTTGATATATGCCTAAATACTTCATATGTCATTTGATACATGCCTAAATACTTCCTATGCTAATGGTATGCTCCCATTTTCTCTCCTCAATTGTTATGAATAAAGTATGATTTGAATGAAATGACCCTTGTGATGTTGCATCTAATGAGGTGCTATCTATAAACTCTTATATTCTTGTCTCGTATTTTAATACCAAGTTTGCTTGAAAATTATCCTCTTTTGTCATAGATATGTTAGTCGCTTGTTGAGCTCCTTATGCTGATACCGTTACTATATAAATTTTTCATGTTAACTTGTCACTCATTGAAAAGCTAGATTTAGGTTGAAGCAGTGAAAAGCTAGAAGATTTTGGACAAGTTTTTATTGGTTGATAGGTTTTTATTGTATAAGTACACTTTGCATTTGATGAAATGTTAAGGATAAATCTAAACTTATGTGTTGTAAAAGTTTAAAGAATCTCTCATGTTTAGGATTTTTGAAATGATAAGTTTAATTGGTATAATGACATGAACTTGTGGTAAATATTGGTTTTATGATTATATGTATTCCCACATATATGGATTTATGAAGTGGTTGATGCTTAGTTGAGTTAGCTTTGGATCTTATGAATCATTGAGTGAAGGGGTGTAGGATTATAAACTGCATAGGTTTTTGATGGGTGTGAATATGATGCTTGAATGATTCTCAGTGTCCTCAAACATTAGTATGGATCGTGGATTAGATTGTTGTTGAAATAATAATGTTATCGTTTTTAAGATAAGGTCACACCTCTTGAACGAGATTAAAATTTAAGGGGGGTGTGATAGTCCCATCATGAAGGTTTGTATTACAAGTGATGGATGAACATCTTGCATGCTTTGTATCTCGTTGATGAATCAAGTAATGAAGTCCAAGAGCATCTCCTCCCCTCACCGAAGTCTAAGAAGCACCGTCACTGATGACTTCAAGCATATATTCTCAAGGAATTAAAGTTCGAATTCTTTGGTGAGCTGAATGAAAGAATTGATAAAGAAGGGCTTCAGACGGGTGTATCATTCTCTTATCGGGCCTCTTAACATAGTTGGAAAAGCATGATAGCATCCAAAGTATCGTATAATGACATTTGAGCATAAAAAGCAATGATGTGCTTTGATGGGTCGTTATTACCATCAAACACCTCCAATGATGGGAGACAAAAGTTGGCCAGGATCTGCTCATCCTAGATGTCGTTGGTGAACAACAACCGACCTAAGGTGGTTGACCCTTCTTCTCTAGATTATTGGAATTATCCTTGCATTTCTTCCAAGCATTGGTTCATTTGCTATAGCTGAATTCTCAGGGAATCATTTATTGAATGCGTTGACTAGGTTTGAGGTTCAGGTAGAACAAAATGGTGGTGTGGCGACTTATTAAATTTCGCAATTAGGGAATAAGGTGCTTACTCAATCGATGGCTCGAAGGGCCTCAGGCGCTCTTGAGATTTTGGTATCGCGTTAAATGGGGGAACCTCGATAGGCACCGGTGATTGTGCTGGTTAGTTGGGACAAGAGCGAAGCAATAGCTTGCATCAAATCCATTAGTGTTTGCACCAACTAGGTGAGGTTTAGGGATGCTTTAGTGGAGACAAGCAAGTGACTTGGAGTTGCCCTTGGGTCATTGAGCAAATACTAGTACGCGTCAATATTGGTGGCTAAGATCCACGTGTGAAAATGGTGGCTTTTGTCCCCCAGAGTGAAAGTACTATTGGTCAGAAGCAAGACTTTCTTGCTTGAGCATTCATCGAGAGGAGTGATAGGCGGATGTTCCTACGATAACGGGCCCTCCTTTTAGTGTCAAAATATTAGGAAAAAATATTGTTAACGTCTTAGTCAACTTGATGTCGTCTGAGCAAGTATGTGTAGGGTTGTCCAATGTGTCCTCGAGGTGAAAACATCGATCTCCTTCTACGTCATTTATACGAAGATCGAGATCGAGAAATATTTTCTGACTCAGTCCCTCTGACGCTCAATTTACTAACACGAAGTATATAAGTGAAGAGATAAGTAGTCAAAGGAAATCATATTTTTTCTGTGCTTAAACTTTTGTACCTAGTCATAAGGACAAAAAGGAAGTTTATGATTATCATTCTAACTATAAATGGTACAAAGAAAGCTTGCAGTTACTTTTCTTGTCATAAATAACAAAAAGCAAGCTTCTTCTCTTTTGGCCAATGTGTATTCTTGTCAAGGGCAAGAAGGATAATTCTCTTTGAAGATTAGATGATTTCTCATTTATGTTTATTAAATGATTTTTTCACTTAAGCAAGCGAGAATCTATCTTCATTGCTGTATCAACAGATGCAACACATATAATGTACATCTTTAATATCTGATTATTGTGTATGTCATCGAATTATATTATATCTAATTGATATACGATTGTTGTATAAATTTCATAATAAATTAATATGATATTATTTTTTTATTAAAATATTAATATTTATATACATGAGCATCAAAAATTATTTTTGTAATTTTTCTAAAATTCTTATCAATATAAGATTATTGATTTATTTTTATCTTATATTTATTTTCAAAAATATTAACTCTACGCTATGCTATTTAAATTTAAAAATAAAAATCAATAAATTATAAAATAATAAAGTTTTTCAATAAATATAAGATGTAACATATCCGCTCAGTAAAATTGTCATAAATCGCTTCTTTAATCCTAAACCCTAAATTTTGAGGTTTTGATAACGAGACTGAGAGTGACTGTGTTATGTGGAAAACTGAGTGTTATATGTATGATAAAAATGTCAACCAACCAACATAAACCGACACAAATTAAGGTATTTCCTTTCCTCAAATACTCTTGGAATATCTCAAGACTTGCAAAATAAACTGCACTATACCCAATTGGTAAAGACCTTCCAAATAAGCAAACTCTGACCAATAAACAAACTCACTCGGACGATATAAAAATCCATGCTAACACCCGCGACTCATCACAAGTATGTCCTTCACTTACCTACAAATTAATGAACCCGTTGCATACCATCAATCCAAAATGGCACAGAAACAAAATGTGCCATCAGAAATGACATCCTTAGTCGAGCCTTTGTATCGGTACCGCCTTACCTCGATGAACACCAGACCAGACTAGACCAACACGAACCGAACCGACAGTGACAGCGACGCAACTCTCCTGGCTGGAACCATTTTCTAGCGCACCAGAAGAGGCCATCCTTCTGGTCTCCAGAGAAAGAACCTGCAATTCTAAGCACAATAAAATCTTTAAGTTGATCATCAGCCCTTCGGTATTATGGATGTGTCACCTGGCATCATCACCGTACCAAATCTCAGCTGAAGTTGAATCCACCAGAGGGAACCGTGTTCTGGCCATTGTTTCCAAACTGAAATCCAGTTTGAGCAGCATCACCCGTAGGCATTGCATCATCTTCCTCCTCCATCCAATACGTCTCGAGAATCTTCACAGCTTTCTCATAGATCTCGGTGTTATCATGGCTCTGAAGATTCTCGATCTTCTCCAAACCCTCAGCTTCATCAATCAGCTGAGCATACAAATTCACGCCTCCAGTAGCACCCAAGTTCTTCTCCGCTTCACCAACCTTCAAGATATTTTCGAGTCCTTCCAAGCAAACAGTTACGATCCTGGGGTCTGGACAAACCAGGAGATCGCACAGGGGCTTTATACAACCCTGGCTAACTAGATATCTGGTTCAACAGATAAAATCCAATTAATCTAGGAGGACATCAATCATGTCCAAACTTTAAAAACGAACAAAAATATTAGCAAACAGAAAAGCTACCATGCACATACTTTATCTGATCATGAGTACCACCGGAAGTTGCATTGGAGATAGCCCATGCTGCCTCTTTCTTGATATCAAATTCTGCAGTCTGCAGAAGATGGACCAGTGGAGCAATAATACCAGCAGCTATCACAGCCTGCATTTAATTCAATTGAGATATAGCCCATGGACAAAAGATCTTTTATGGGATTATGCTGATACAACATTTAAGGAAGTTGAAATGAGAGGATCAAACAACTTGCAATACTGTGCATTGCTGTTCTGATACCATTTAAAAATACCAAGAAATGCACATGCTAAATAAATTTAAGTTTTATCTATTTCATCAAACATACCTGAATTTGCTCCTTGTTCCCAGCTGTGATATTTGATATGGTCCAGCAAGCTTCCTTCTTGATGCTTTTCTTATGATTGTGAGTCAAAAGGTTCAGAAGACAAGGAAGGGCTTGGTGGTTGATAACATACTGTAATGAAAACCACAAGTTACACCATTAGAAAGAAACGAGAAAATTGGGATATAGTGGAACCATCTCAAAGAACAGCATGCAGTATTTTCAAATACAAAGAGCAAAGATACAGAATACACAAAACGAAATAAAACATGTAATACATAATGATAAGATAGAGGAAAAGAAATCATCATAGACATAAGTGTAAATTAGCATAAATTAATTTCAATCATTCATTGACAAAAGTTCAATCAACTTGTGAAAAATATTTTAAAAGTGACTTATTCAATCTCTTAGGAAACTAAAGAAGAAACATCATAAAAGTGAAAATAAGTAACTCATTTAACCAAGTGCAAAAAATTCTCTTGAACCAATTATAACTTACATATACACACATAGAAAGCAATCTAGGCAATCTATGGTTGGCATATCTAATCCCTTGCAAAATCCTACGATCCTTGAATTAAAAATAAAAAAAACATTCACTTTATAAAAGCGATAATTTCCTTGTACCTTCGTCCTTAGTAGTAAGTACCTTAAATCATGGAGGGCATCACCCACTTTTTCATAGACATATACTTGTCAAGTGTAAATTAGCATAAATTAATTTCAATCATTCATTGACAAAAGTTCAATCAACTTGTGAAAAATATTTTAAAAGTGACTTATTCAATCTCTTAGGAAACTAAAGAAGAAACATCATAAAAGTGAAAATAAGTCACTCATTTAACCAAGTGCAAAAAATTCTCTTGAACCAATTATAACTTACATATACACACATAGAAAGCAATCTAGGCAATCTATGGTTGGCATATCTAATCCCTTGCAAAATCCTACGATCCTTGAATTAAAAATAAAAAAAACATTCACTTTATAAAAGCGATAATTTCCTTGTACCTTCGTCCTTAGTAGTAAGTACCTTAAATCATGGAGGGCATCACCCACTTTTTTGCAATCCAGATACAAAATCTTATTCCAACATTTCAGACTATAAAAAACTCATCTCTTCTCTGATAACTCATCAAAATACCAAAATTTCAGCATTTGGCTGCCCAGCACTTCATAGTTTACCTTTTAATTTTTCTCATGTCAATCTATTGACAAGAAAGAAACAACATATACAAAAGAAAGACTTTTATTCATGAACAATTAAGTATCTGATTGATAAAGGATAAGATAAAAGAAAATCGTTTTAGATGGTATAAATATATGTTTAGGAGACTTCCAGATGTAGTAGTCATAAGAGGTAAAATGATTAATGTTAATGATACGAGAAGAGATAGAGAAAGACCTAAAAAGATCTTAATAGAAATTATAAATAAAAAATTAAGTGATCTAAACTTAACTAAACATATGACTTTTTATATATCTCCACGGTGGCAAAAGATCCATGTAGCTGATCCCAAATAGTTGGGACTTACGACTTTGCTGTTGTTGTTATTGTAAATCTATTGACAAAGGAACTATTGTTAAATTCAATGTTCAAAATTTAGTTGATAAACTTAATAGGAGAGTTTAAAAGAGCACCACAATGATGAAGTAATTTAACATCCCAGGTTATACAATCTAACAACTACAAACACTACACCACCAAAATAATTTTAAAAAAAAACAGAAAGATACATTCCAATTTAATCCCACATCTGATGTGGGAGGAGAATTGACTAGAGTTACATGAGCTTACTATTCTTAATTTTGGCTTAAGTTTTTTCAAGCATTGGTTTCAAGCCTATCAAGTTAATAAGTCATCGTTACGTCATGGATCAAGTTAACAAGTCAACTGAAACACTGCTTTCTTCATGACAGAAGAGAGAAATGAATTGACATAATCAGCAACAAAATTTCCAAAAGTTGAAAGATAAAAGGGTTATAATCAATCTTCGACTTGGGTAACACTAATTACTAGTTAACAACTTGTAGAATTTCTAATTTTAAATATATTTCCATCGATTTCCTGGTATGCGTTTTCGATTATAGCAAGGATGAGTTTCAAATCCAAAATTCAGACTCCACACTGAATACACAATTACAGAATGCATCTATAAGAATTATTGTCAACACACTGTGTCGTGTGACATGAATGAGGTTAGAGAACCCAACCAAACTTAACGTCAAACATCTCAATGTAGACCATGACATCTTCGATCTTGGACATGCCACCAACTATTATGTGACCATAGGAATATCCTAACTATTGTCAATTTTTCTTATCACGGCTTATAAATACATTGCTAGCATTAGATCATTTGAGTGATGAACACAACGAATTGATATTACCGATACCACACACAAAACATTGAGTCCATCATGAGAATATTAAACATATCTTAATTCCAAGGTGCCAAACATTCATTTCTCGAACATAGCAAGAAATAACAACGATGCATGTACCTCAACAAAAGATTTCTTTGTTCATGCATTTCAAAATCATGCAGGTAAAGTAACTTCCAATTAGCAGATCATAATTTTATTAGTTACTCATGCATGATGCCATTCACAAATATCTCGTACCACATGCACAAGCTATTGGCATCACCAAGATATGATTGTCAACCAAATGAAATCTTAAACATGTCTACTTTCATCAAAGTAAGTTGCATGATAGATGTAACAACTACCAAGACAACAACAATGCAACAAAACAAGTAATGCAAAGCATACAAAATTCAAAAGACTATGTAGCATACCTGTGTCTGGACATCATCTCCCGTGACAATATTACCAACAGTTCGAAGGGCTGGAATAAGTACAGAAGGAGAAGGATGGCTGCCATAAAAAAAACATTAAAACATAAAAAACCAAAAAATAGCACTTATAGAGTAAAATTACTAGACACATACAGAAGAAGCTCCACAAGACGTGGACAAACACCAGCCTCAAGTACAGCTTGTATTTTGTCATTGGTACCATCAGACAGATATGACAGCGCCCAACATGCATCCGTGAGCACTTCCTCATCATTTAAATGGATTAGCCGCTCGAGAGCTGGAAGAGCAGGTTTGACCTGCTCACCATAAAAATAAACAATGCTTAGCACAAACATGAAATGAATTGGGAGAACATGAACAGCACACTAACACAGCACTTAGTATTAACCTGCTCAAAGGCTGGCTGTGGCTTTCCTCTGCAAAAGTTTGACAAGGTCCACGTGGCATTCCTTAACATGGAGAGTTTGGCATGCTCGTTCAGCTGTTGTAGAAGTGGGAATAATGCCCCACTGCTAAGGACAAGATCTCGGCATCTTGGGGAATCACCAGCCACATTTCCCAAGGCCCATACCGCCTAATTATCATACAATATCTCAGCTAATTTTTCCAACACACAGAACACACAGCAAGAGAAAAGCACCAAACACATACACCCAGGCCCTCATGAATAACATCATTTACCTGCTCGCGGACATCATCACTTGGGGAACTGAGAAGTTTAACGAAAATGGGCACTGCTCCATGATCTATCACAACCTTGGTGTTCTCTGAAGTGCCAGAGGCAATATTGGTGAGTGCCCAAGCTGCCTCAAACTGCCACATGCCACCACAAACAATAATGATAGAACAAACTAAAACATAGCAGCAAGAAAGATCACCATCAAGTCGATTTCGCTTTGGCAGAAGAAATACCAACCTGAAGTTGAGGATAATCTTCCCTCGTCAGAAACTCCACAAATCGAGGAACAACGCCCGATTGTATCACCTCCTCGATCGGAGGGCTCCGTTCTGGTGAAACAAACCAACTAATCAGTACAATCGACACGTAAAACAATTCAAAATGGATAACAATATTTGGGATAAAAAGAAAATTATAAGAGGTGGAACAGCTAAACATTACAAATTTACTGACCAAAATAATACCTATCGAGAGCAATTTACGGAACTGCGTTGTGGCTTCTAACTGTAGAGTGCTATCATCAGAATAAACACCCGTCACCATTGCGGGAAGACTTTCCAACTGCAAATTACCAGACCAAAGTGCAATGTGAGGAAATCGTGAGCTCCGAACCCGAGACCTTAACCTTCGTAACAGGAATCATATCGATCCGGACGAAAACCCTAAAAACCCCTAGAAATCGAAAATTCCCGGGGGTGGGAAATCACCTTTTTCTCTATGGCGGAGGTGTGGGTCGTCGTCTGGGGAAGGGACAGCGCCTGCATGCCCTCCCGCCGCTTCTTCTGGAGGCTCTCCTCCCGCCGGTTCTTGCGGATCTCGACCATGTTGTCCTCCCTCCGCCGCCGCCCCTCCTCCGCATCGACGGCCACCTTGTACTTGTTCCGGCGGACCTCCGCCCTCTCGCTCGGCCTTAGCGACATCCTCCTCTTACCCCGCGCGCGCCTTCCACAAAGCGAGAGATCGAGCAAACCCTACGCGACGGGTAGAAGGCGAACCCCAAACCCTAACGGAGCCCGAAAGGAATAATTAGAGAGGAGAATTCGAGGAAGAGGAGATCGTTTTATAGGCTCAAAGTGGGAGTGGGTCCGTTCAAAGGCAGGAGGAGCAAAACCTAGATTCGAAATAAAATTTCAAACCAGGACGACGCTGGCGATCGACACCCACTGCTCGACTGGAGGTATGCTCCGCGGGGTCCACCAAATTCGTGGTAACAACTGGTTGGGTGGGTCGGATGAGTGTCTGTCGGGAGACCCTTCGAATCGGACACGGGCGTAGAGGTGGCGCAGCATACCACGAGCAGGAGGTTAAGTAAAAGAGAACCTGTCAATGTGGCGCTTTACGAGTGGATGAGACGTGGGCACCTTCTGCCATGTTTACCATGGTGTCGTTATTACGAGAGTTCCGAGTAGTAACGCACCGTTAGAATGACGTGTGTACTGACGATACGTTTGAATTTGCATACAAGAAAGGCACCTGGAGTTACTCTCAATCACGAGAATGCCACACTATGTTCGTGCCATGACAGAGACCGTTGGATGGAGAGCGGCTCGACAGCACATTCGATCATGCCCGTAACTTCTGCCCGCCTCGCCAGGGGAAGGTATGATGAGTTGGACGAGTAAGCTTGGTTCAGATGGCACGAACCCGGTTTAGGTTTTGAACCGTTCATTCAAGTTTGATTCCCCACAACTAAAAGTACATGTTTGCTCACAACCAAATCCATATATATGACCGCCACCTATGCATTTGATATAATATATATGTATATATATAATATTATTCAATTATAAAGAATATGCTTGTAAATTTTCTTATAAAATCGATAATGATTTACTCTTACAGAACATCTATAAAACTTGTAAAATTTAGGATCATATCAAATAATTATTGTACCATCCAACTAAACGATTAATAAAATTAATTGGATATTGAAAACATATGCCAAGTAGCTAAATTCACCATCATTGTTTTTTTATTAGGACAAGAAATTGTCTAACAACTATCAAAGCTTCTTTTTTTTATGTTTTTTGTGTTTGCCCCACTACAGTTTGATTTATATTCTTTGGCTTTATAGGGAAAAAAAAAAGGAAGCATTTGTCCTTTAAATTTTACCTTTATATATAAACTAGAAATATACCCAAGACTAGTGTTGTGGTAAAGTATAACTTTCCATGTAGCTTCCAGGCATAGCATTCCCTGCTAGAAAAATAAATTTTGTGCAAAAATAAAATTCATGCTAGAAAAACTATTCTGCCACTTACAATTCTGCGTTGCACCGTATATTTAAGTCGTCTGCAAAGATTCAGCGCGTCATCGATCTAAAATACACTTCCCGGCAGCCACCCTTGGCGCCGCAGGGTGTGTATTACTGCATGCATCTTCCTACTGCTGTATCTATACAGAGATAGATGTAATCTGCAAGCATCCTCCATTGAGCTATAAAAACATGGTTTGATGGTCTTGCTGCATGCATTTCAACAGCAAAACATGAATCGAATATAATTTCAGTAGATGAATACCACCTCATAAAGATGTCAAAGAAGATCAGAAGAGGAATCTCTCAGCTAATGCTCCAGTCTCGGCAAAGGCAGTGAACCTTGGCGAGGGCTGCCATATAGTCATCCGATCTGAGGCAAGATGAATCAGATAGCCATATTAGTGAATGATAACCAAATATATATGTGCAAGTAATATGAACTAATCTGGAATCATTATGAACCTTGATCCATATGGGCACTGGCATGCTGCAAGAATTTGAAGCTTCGCCGCATCCATATCATTCTATACATGCGAAAACATAAGTCCATAACACAAGTCTATGCTGTAGCATAGAAGACTAAGCACCGATATAAACACCTTGCACATTAGTTCCTCTGCCAACTTTATATTTGCGGTCACATTTAAGTTCTTGGACACATTTTACGAAGTTGACGCCGAGGTTCTCTCAGTTATTATAATTGTTGACATTTTATACAATATCAGTTGTCTGGTTGAATGACATACCAACCTAGAGCTGATTGTATCCAAGTTATAATATCAACCATTATTGTCGAAGATCTTATCTTGTAATACTATCTAATTGTCGAGGTCCATGAGTTCCCAAAAGTGCTAAAAAGAAAAGGCTTCCTATGATATCATTATTACATTTCTAGATCTTAGCACTAAATCTCATGCGTCGTGGATATTATTTGACCATAGTCAGTTGTTTGAAATCAATCTTCTTTTTAGAAAAAGAAAATGATTTTATAAAATGACATGGTTTCTTTCAGATGTATCCTCATACCCTTGTAGGCAGTTAATAGACCATAAAATTGGGGAAAGAACACCATGTTATGGTTCTGCAGGACTACTGGTTTCTTTGATATGGTAACGCTAATTATATAAGCAACCTAGGTTAGTGGAACAAAAGTACTTTGCAAGAGAAATGCTTCACAATTACAGACCTGAGATTCATAATAAAGACCAGCATATAGAGAAGAATAGAAATATTCATCCGCTCGACCGTTGGCAAAGATTTCAACTAGCTGGAAGAAAAAAGCGAGGATAACTAGTGTCATTATAGAAACATGAATTTGATTATTCATATTGATCCACGACTATATCAAAACTGACAAATAATTCAGAATCTAGCTATGGTAGCCTGGATCTTTAGGTAATGCATTTTCAATCATTTCCAGAAATAATAGCAATGGAAAACAAAACAAATTTCATCTAAGCATCTACTTGATTACATGAAATATAGCAAAGGACGAGGTTGATATGTTTCTTCTTCCATTTATGAGTGCAAGATAGGCATTCTTGCTTCCCTTTTATGCTTATTGATCCGACTCTTATTTTTATGGCATATTTATTCATTAATTTAATTCCTTCTTACGATCTATCACTTGAAATTCATATGAAACAAAGCCTCATGTTTATTCTTTCCACTTTAAGATGGGACATGAAATTTGTACTTCAGAATATTCTTGGTGGCAATGAGAGCATATAGGACAGCAACCATATATTCAAGTCGCATATTTCTCACTGAATTTATACGTGCTTCAGCAAAGCCTACTGTCTCCATCACCCAATAAACACGATAAATCCAAAAAACCTTAAAGACCATCTTGTTTCTTGTGTGGTTTCTAGCAGTGCATCATTTCTTGTCCTGTTTTTCCTTTTTTCTTTGGAAGAAAAGAGTGTTTGACATCAACAATAACAAGCTCGTTTTAGTTATTTGTCCTAAAGGAAGAAGAAATTTCAAACTGGATCCAGTTCAGTCATTTTTCCAGTAGCACAAATTAAAAGCGACGGGTCATAAAAGTAGATGAGACTAATCAACAACTACATTATATGAGCTAGAAAACTTCTTTTCCAACTTTCAAAGAAATGGAAAACAACATTTTTGTTGTCAAGAAACATATAGCCCCAAGAAATATTTAAGCAATGCTACGCAATGCTAGACCAGACCTTCTTAGGTTCCCCACCATCTTTAAACATACTATAGGCTTCACGCATGACAGGCCGTGAATCTCGACCTACCTGCAGAAGTGTTTGCACGAATCAAATCTATATCGAACTCAACAGTATTTGCTGCTTTCAAAACAAACTATACATAGCAACTGCAAAATTATCACATATGGTAGATTTAGAATAGATGATTTTTTGTTACAAAAGTTGCTAGTTTACTACTTCCCTTGCTAATAACCTTACTCAATGTACTGAAGCCTTTTTCTTCTTTTTGCTTCTCAGTCATTTAAAATTCTTTTTTTTTTTTTCCTCCAAGCTCAAGAATCACTAAGATTCCATGAAACCATGACCAAAGAATTCCTACAAACTTACCTCTAAGAACCTACTCCTAGCATCCTCCACCCCGTAAAGCTGAGCTTCACAAAGAAAGCACCATATAGATTCTTCAGTGTCATTTGGATTTTTCGCAACATCCAACCTGAATTGCTCTGCGCCTTCCTCAAACCTACCAAAGGAAAAAGAAAAGGTCAAACCTGCCAATGTGTTCACACACTTGTGAACAAAGAAGTCCTAATCTTTTCTAAGACCGCAATTACCAAATACCAACCAATATACTGGTTGCAAGCGTTCTTCCACACTAAGCATTAGTCTTTCTTAGAACTAATTCGCATTGGGGCAAATATTTGTTTCTTGGCATGAAAAAGAGTCAATTCGGGACAAAGAGACAATACCTATTCAGGTAATAGAGAGACAATCCACGCTGCCAAAGATCTGAAGGAGAATCTTGACATCAAAAATGAAGGAAGACAAAGAGGAGGGGAAAATAAGAAAGATGAGAAGTCTATGAACGTACATGCCTTCTGCCGCGGGTCCAACTCAATGGCTCGATCGAACTCGGCCAAAGATCCACTGACGTCCCCCTGCCCAGCCCCAATGTGCTCCAAGAATCAGCAATAAGCCCAAAGAGGAGAGGAAGCAGGACACACGAGAGCGAGGGCAGATCGACGACGCCGCGTACCTGCCTGAAGAGCAACATGCCGCGGCGGACGGCGAGGGAGGCATCGCGCGCAGCGCCGCCGCCACCCGTCAAGGCGTCCCAGATGGAGGCGGAAGCCGTCGGCAGGAAGATCCGGCGGGGGAGCGGGAGGGACGGGAAGAACGCCCTATGGCGCGGGTTTTGGAAAGGTAGGGGCTTGATGGCTGAAGCTTCGGTTCCATGGCGGAAGGAAGAGAGGGCGGCGACGGATAATGTAGAAGAAAGCATAGGACATCAGACTCGAACCTGTTTCCGCCTCGTGAGGCTCCCGTTAAAATTCGTGTTCCATTTAAAGATAAATAAAAATAATTGAATACGAGGGCTCAATAAATTGAAATTTATTTTTTATTTTTTAATTAAACTTTCTTTGTCGAATGTGGAAAAAAAGAATAATAGGAAAAATGATTAATCTTTAAATAGTTAAATTTGTAACGTCATCGAAAAGGAGAGAGAGGAAGTATGAAATAATGAGGGGTTGTATTTAATAAAAATTTATTTTTTTTAATTGAATTGTATGAAGTAAGGGATTGCCAATAACTATAAATAAATGAGAGATTATAATTATTATTATTATATTTTAAAATATTTCATCATAATTATGAGAGTCGACTCGATGGATAGTTGACACAACTGATAGGTTATTTGATCAGACAAATTTTAATAAATTTAATAATATGTTATAGTTTTGTTTTTATCATTTATTACTTATTATTTCTTTTTTTTCCTTTCCCTTCTTGAACTCTCCTCGCTTCCCCTTGCCTTCCTTTGCTCTTAGCCATGATAAATAATTTTTTTATGCTAATAATACTCAAATACCTGTTTCTTTAATTTAATCTCATCTAAGAAGCAAGATAGCGTCCAACAACATATATATATATATATATACATATATATGTATATATATATATATGTATATGTATGTATATATATATGGATATATATATATGTGTATATATACATATATATATATATATATATGTATATATATATACATACATATACATATATATATATATATGTATATATATATATATATCTCCAAGCCAGTTTACATCGAGGTTGCATGTCAAAACCAGTTTACATGTCTTGCAGAAACCATCCAAATATCCAACAACTCTTTCAAGCAATAGTATACCCGTTGTTTACTGCGCAACCAAATCCCACGCCGAATGCCTGAGATCGTATCGCGCTACAAGAAGTGCTAAACCCATGCATTGCATGGAACTCAGTAAGACAGACAACACGATGAAAAGCAACCCCATCCAAATTTGAAATGATTGACGTAGCAAATGCAAAGAAGAATTGTGCGACACCAACAAATTCACCAAGTCAATCACACTCATTAATCTTTTCACCCTAATAAACTGGACAGAAACTAAAATCTTTCTGGAAAAGATTTCGGTAAATACCAGATGACCCAACTTTTTGGTTTGACGAGTTCTGATATAGTTCTGATTGGCTGCTTGCTATCATCCCAGTGATCAATCATAGCTAGCATTCAGAAACTTCAGCAACTCATTGCGGTTGTTCTCTGCCATCTTGTCTTCCTTTGATTTGTCAAGCTTCAAGAGAATCTGAATGATAAATAGAAGCCAATCAATCGACTGAGACATTCTTAATCGACTTCTGCAAAAAAAAAAGAAGAATTCTCACCTTTTTACCAGAAATAGCACTGCGCCGGACACCATCCTCTTTGTCACGACCAAGGAACTGAACCAGATGGAGACAGGTAAGGAGTAGTAAAAAACTCGATGAAGCTCGAAGAATTTTATCATGCATCTAAAATACCTTCGATAGTTGCACAGGGCTGCTGCAACGCTCAGTTTGCTGCTTCTGTATGCAGCTCCCATAGCCAAAAAAATTCACCAAGCAAACATGACATCCAGCAAGCCAATCCAAAGACCATTACCCGTTTACAGACCCCAGCTCCCATGTCAAAGAGCCAACCAGAAATAGGCAGCAAATATATTAAGGACTTTATAAAAGTGTTAAAACCTGAAAAGTTCTATTGCTGCTCAAGAACAGATGCTTCTGAGTAAAAACTAAGAAAATAAAGAAAAGCACAGGAATTATTGAGACAACGACTACTTGAACCAACTATAATGGTTCCCTGTGCCCACACTCATAAGCAATCTGCCCTAGTCCGACTTCAGATAAATTAGGTTCTTTCCTCATTGTTGCACTTAGACATCCACAACTAGTAATCTATGAGCCTTTAACTACATAAAACTTTCTCAAATTTGAAAGAATTACATCCTTGTCAACCAAACAGAAGACATGCAAAGCAAACAGAAACAGGAAAGAACATGATAGCTTACCTCCTTATGCTTCTGTTTTTGATGCTTGTGTCTATGCTTTTTATTTCGCTCTTTATCCTTGGACTAAAGGAGAAATATATAAACGGTCCAAGTTACGACACTAAATCTATTTTAGTATGCTGATAACATGGATTCAAACAGTAGGGTACAACTCACCTTCTTGGATTTCTCATGCTTGTGCTTCTTTCGGGGGCCCTCACTGTCGAAATAGCTTTCATCACTGCTGTAAAACAACAATGGCCATTAAGACATATTAGCTTAATGACATACTTGAAATAAGAAAAAAGAGAAAAAAAATTGCAGAATGATGATGAACCGATTTAAGATTTCCAACACTGACATTCATTGAGAAGTTCACATATGAATGGTTCATGGTATAACCTATTTACCTCCATCACACATCTGCTGGGCACCCTAAACATTAGGTCATGGTCTCCAAGCCAAGGAGAATACAGAAGAATAAGCAACTCAGAGAGATGTTGCACATGACCCATATGTGATTTCTTAGCCAAGGAAGATTTTGACATGTTTTAGCATGTATCAAGTATGGAATTCACAACTGTAGCTGAGACATCACACCACTGATCAAAATGCCAAAAAACGACAAACCCTAGAATTCGAACTATGCAGTTTCCGGTTTGATCAAAGAATTTTTTTCAGTCTCCCTCTTTAATCTCAAAGGGGTATTCTGGATTTGATGCATCTGCACGTCTAGATCAACGAGGAAAAATGAAATCTTTGCATACAGGAATTTCCTATCACCAAGAATTAATCCAACAGAATGAGAAATTTGAGGACGCGCACGAGACGCGCGACCTGACCAAAACCTAACCCTAAATCGACAAGAAGCGAAGAGAAAATAAAGGAAGCTACGCGCCTGTAATCACCGCTGTAGGAAGACGCGGAGTGGCTGGGAGATCCGTGCCTGCTCTTGCGCCTGCGCTTGCCTCGCGACCGGTGATCCTTGCGAACCTTGAGATCGCCTCGATCACCAGAGCGTCGGTGGTGGCGGCGGCGTCGATCTCGTCGCCGAGAAGAGGAGGAGGAGGAATCGGAGTCGGAGGAGGCAGAGGAGTGAGAGGAATCGGAGGACGACGATGAGGAGGAGGAAGACACCATGGCCGGCGAAGGTCGAAAGCTTCTCCCGTTGACCCCAACCCACGCCTCCGCAACCACCCTTATTCAATCTTTATGATTCCTCTCTCTCTCTCTCTCTCTCTCTCTCTCTGCTCCCCTTCTGACCGACTTCTACACCAACCCTAACACACGTGCAACGCATGCGATAAGCCCAAGATAAGAATATTCCTCTTTTCTTTTCTTTTTCTCTTTTTTCTTTTATTTTTTGCGTACGAGAATATTAAGATTATTAGGATTTAATCTATTCTTAAAATTAAACTTATTTGACCTTTATAACTATTTTCTCTATATTTGACCATATATAATTATTAATTATACCATAAGCAATATCTACTAATTTATGGGTGGTCTCTTAATAGTGGGCCTTCTTAATGAAGAAAGCCCAACTCAGTAGGGCCGTTCGTCTAGCTCGACCCAATTAGAACTCGACCGTTAGAATAGAGCAGCTATTCATAGCTTATTGTAGGAGCAAACTTGTATTCCAAGTGTGCTGTAGGAGTAGAACCAAGTTGTCACCCTGCGTGAAGAAGCAGTATGCATGTGGCTGAGCCAGGAGGAGAAGAATGGAGGAGGACATGGTGGGGGGCACAGTTAGGCATGAGTTGCTGTGGATATGGGAACATGGCGACACTTGATTCCTCACCTCAGAGATAGTAGTAATCTGCATGCCTGTCATGTTGCATATGGCGTTTCATGTCATCAGAGAAGAGCTCCCTTGTAGTATCATCAACATGTAGTTGAATGCCTAAGACAGAAGGTAAGAAAAAAGATCTCTCCATTTGTTGGGATAAAGCTGCATGCACCAATTCTTCTTATAAATTATATCAGTCCTTCTTATCCATGCTGTAGTTGAACAACTTCGTAGCACACAAAAAAGAACTATGTCAAAGGTATTGATTTGACTATTACCAAGTTAAAATGAGACTTAATCTAGGCCAAATTCATTTATGGAGAAGACAAATTATGTGGGGTGTTACTTTCACTTGCTATTATTCAATTTACAATAATAATGATAACAACAATAACATCAATAATTAATATTACTAATATTTAATAAGCTATGATATTCCAACCAAATGGGTAAAATTTTATGCTCATGAGATACGTGCTTAATGCTTAACCCTCCTCCTTTACCTCGATGCAAAATCGACAAATTCAAGATTTATTTTACACAAAACATGCTATTATTAATGGAACCACATAATTTAGAAGCTTGATTATCATATCTAAAATTATGAAAAAAAAGATGGAATTTATTCATTGAAGACATTAATGCTTCTATTGTGCTTATAAATTGTAAATATTTTCTATGCTTGACTTTCCATTCTAGACACAATAACATTCATCAGTTGACTGTAGCCAAATCAGAAATACAGGGAAAAAAAAAAGGAATGCATGAAATCAATTCCCCTATACTATTGATTATGAAAAAAAAATAGTTATTAAGAAAATATGAAAGGAAAATAAGCTTTTGGAATCTGCACCAACCATATCAACATCATAATTACAAAACCATGCAAAGTAAGCAACTTGGAGACCACAGTATCATCAATTTGGTAACAACCATATCCACGCACTACAAGCTTGACATTACTTGCACTAGAATCTTAACTATATCCACGCGACTTGGAGGCACGAACACGCCACTACGGCACTCCACCTCGGTCCAACTCAACTAAGCTAAAGAGACGTTTGACATTTCTTGCAGGTCTTGGAATTTCAGAGGATGGAGGAGATTGTCCTCCCCATGGTTACCATCGTCAACCTGATGAGCTACATCAAGGGCATGGCGTCGGTGGTGGCCGACTGGGCCGCCCGGGGCTTGCGGAGGGCGCCCTCACCGCGGCTCCACCAACATCATTGGCTAGTTGATGCTTGCCGGCCTCACCATGGGCATGGAGCCCATTTGCGGCCAGGCCTTTGGGTCGCACAACCTTGGTGGTACGAGCTGATGACGGTGTCTTCCAGCAACCTCAGCGAGCCTCGTGTCAGCCTGGCCACCGCCGCCATCGTCATACAGACGGCGGCGTTGATGTACACTCTCCCGACCATACTGAGCACGTCGGTCTCCGCCCGCGTAGGGAACAAGCTGGGTGCAGGCCGGCCGGTCGCGGCCGCGGTGGCCATGAGCCTCGTCGCTGGCTCGTGCATCAGCTGGTTGTGGAGGAGAGTGTTCACCGGCGACGGGGAGGTCCTCCAGCTCACGAAGGCCATGATGCCGGTGATCGGGCTATGCGAGCTCGCAAACTGCCCGCAGACGACAGGGTGCGTTGTGCTAGAGGCAGCGCCCTGCCGTCGGTCGGCGCCGCCATCAACCTGTAAGCCTTCTTCTTGGTGGGAGCGCCGGTGGCGCTGGCACTGGCCTTTTGGTTCGATTTGGGCTTTCTGGGCCTCAGCCGCGGGCTAATTGCAGGGCAAGTTGCACGTGCGCCATCCGTGGCGTTCGTGATCCGCGATGTGGACTGGGAGGGCGAGGCCTCGAAGGCGGACTTGGTGGGGCGGATGGCAACCATGCTGTGTAACGTGATATATGTGATGTATGCCTATGTGATGCTATCATGGGGGCTGTGATGGGTTGGCCAAGTGATAGAAGCACTCCCCATTCAAACTGACGAGGCTCCCAATTTAATAGAAATCAAAATCAATCTCGAGACCTAAATTAGATGCTTGATACATATGCTTGCAATTAAATTGAAAGTAAACATGTGATGCAGGAACTGTATCTCAATTGGAGTCATGAAAGTTAAAATTTGCTTGCTTGTAAAGTCAAATCCACGGCTGGCGCATAGGTATCATATCACGAGGACATGATGCGGCATATTGGATTCTCTCTTCGCCCATGGGTTTTAGGGCCCACTACCAAAGAATTCTGCACTGCAAAAAATGCCTGCCTGGGTACCTGATCGATATATCTAGTGAAAATGACGTAGCTTCCGCGCATGCACTTGATCCAGGACATGGGTTCAGGCATTCAGTCTCAGGCTGGATTCCTCAAAGTAGATATTAGAGGTGCCACGTAAGAAACACGACCCAAAGGCCGTGCGTGGGTCCCTTCCCCGTGCGACAGAGGACACGCGGAGGACAGAGAGCGCTAGAAGTCAATAAATCCTCACTAACGCATGGATGCGTCCTCGGCTTACGGTTCACACCCTTCTCTAGTTCACTTGTTGATGATGGTCATGCTCGCCCATACCTTAGCCTACTCCAGGCAATCACGTAATTATCTCATCATATTTTAGTATATTGATGGTGTTTGATGTGATTGCTACCGACCAATTCCCAGATCAAAATATATAACATGTCAGTTGTTACCAGGCCTACTTCCAGAAACACCACATGCACGGGAGATATAAATAGGGCTCAATGTGCAGTCTCAGCCACATCACAGAGCATCCCAACTGTAGAAATCATGGTAAAAGCAAAATGCAGGAAATGCATCAAGAATAGAATCAGAGCCCACTAAAACTAAACCAAGGGGCAAGGGATTCCCAATATGCTTTCCACCGCCTGCCAAGCCACTTTCTCCTGTGGCAACTCCCTACTTGTTTGATTCATATTCTAGTGTTTCTAAGTGCACCATCCATTCACGATGGGAAGGCATCAATCGCCCACTCATTCAACAAGCTTCCCAATGAGATCAACACAGCATCTCCCATTAATATACCCACTAAAGACAACCCAGGGACCATTTCCCCGGTCACCATCAGAGCATGCACGCACTCCACCCCCACCGTGTTCCTACGGAACAGCAGACGCAGCCTTCTTCCTTAAATACGCGTCCCTTTTCCCACCCCCTCAGAAGATGAAAATAAGAAACAGAGTAGGAGTGGGAGTAGTGAGCGCATGGCGGGTTTAAGCGTTCTATTAGAAACCCAAGAGACGTTCCCAAAAGACACCCATATCATAAGCAAAATTTCCCTCAAGTACTATACTTCCTCCTTAACTTCTTGTTCTACCCAGAGGAGCACTTTTCTGGAAGACTGCTACCTCTGCAGGAGAAGACTTCAACATGGCAAAGATATCTACATGTACAGGTCAGGAACCGAAGAGAAGTTGCTTTCTTCTACAGTTCAAATATTCCCGGAGTGTCCCTGAATGGGGGCATTAGGGGAACGGGAACACTGTTTATCTCACTCTCAGGGGTATTACTTAGCTGGCTTCTGTCTTAACGTTCCTGCAGAGGGGACCGAGCCTTCTGCAGCGAAGAGTGCCGGCGACGGCAGATATTTATGGACGAGGAGAGCGGGAAGAGGGACAACTATTCCCTGGCCGCGGCGGCGAACGGGAAGTACCCGGTGGGGCGCCGCGGGGGGAGGGCAACCGCCAGGCGACGGGCGCTTGCTGGTGGTTTTGCTCATTAGAAGCCGCACTTGGCAGGAAGAGGCTCTTTTGGTCCTTTTCGATAGCTCTGTTGTACATACGGCGGGCAGTGTAAGAACTGAAGAAAGATCACCGATTGCAGAATTCTTTAGAAATCCAGTGGTTGTGGAGTAGGTTCTCCAGATACGAAAATGGAATGCTCTTCAGGTCTATCATGATCCAGAATAATCGGTTTGATAATTTCTTTCGACTCAAATTATATATCTATAAGATCCTTATAAATTCACCTTACTTTTAACTTATTTTCGATATAAGATTAATTAAAATATTATAAATTTACATCAATTTTTGATATAAGATTAATTAAAATATTATAAATTTACTTTTGATGTAAGATTAATTAAGATGTTACAAACTTCTTTATCTAAGAGTTTGATATTCTCATTCAAACTCAACCTATTCCAGATCAAACCCTAATATACTATATATAAGATATAGTCTAATGATAAATTCATAATGAATTTTCTAACTCCATCAAGCAATACTGATCATTTTTTATGTCAATTATCACAATTCGAGGATAATTAGTTAATCATTTTTGCTTAGCCTAAATTATTAATCAAAATATTTAAATTAAAATTAATAATGATACATCTATCAGATTTTTATAGGTTAATTTTAATCTTAATTATGAGACTAATTAGAATATTACAAGAAGTACTGTCAATATGAAACTCAAACCAAATAAAATACATTCAATCAAATAGATTCAAAAATATTAAGAATAAAAATTAAAAAAATTAAAGATATAAATTACTATTCTAATATATATTCGTAACCGCCAAGATGGTCATTGTCTTTTCAACACCAGCACGGAGGACAATAAAGAGCTACCCACACTAACAAAAAATAAATATATACATAAATAAAATAAAAAATAACCAAAAGAGTCTTCTCTCCATTGATAAAAGATTTTTAATAGGACAATAAGAATAAGAAAGTCGTGCATAGTCATCAAAGAATCAAAGAACTGAATTTAACAACCAACAGATGAACTGTAAATATTGCCCCATCCTCTACGGTAAATTTTCTTTTAAGATAAAGCAAATATAAAAAAAATAAAAGAAATTTTGAGTTTTAATAATGCCAATAGCTACTCTCTCTCGTCACATAATGAAGAAAAGGGAAATGCGGTGCTACATACACCATAACAGCTACATGAAGCAAAACGTGAACCCACATTACGAGCTATTTAATTCAGGAGTGCCTTATGCTACACAAAGTAGTAACTCTCCTGAGATATCAGATTCTTCCAAGTATAACGATGTCAACGAGTGCCTATCATGAAACCAGCACTACGACACCTTATCCAAACTAAAAGCTCAAGCACGAGGGCACACAGGAAAAAGTGAAAGCAACATCCACCCAAGATTGTTGCTTTCCTCTTAGGATACTTAGAAGCTGTGTGCGCAGCCAAACCCCATGTTGCCCCACCTGTGCCCTCTACCGTTATCTAGCAATATCATGGATGGTTTACTACGTGACAGGAGGATAATAGATTAGAATATATGCATCCTCAGCTGAGAACACGATAGCTTTCACAAGGCTAAAGCATCTTGATTTCAACTTATAAATTAGCATCAAGCATCAATTCAAATAACTCGAGAAGTTTATAATGAGGATGTACCTTGCAGGGTTGAGAGCATGTGATAGACTCCGAAGCACTGTGTAGTGATACTGCACGAATTAGTAGAGAAATGAGGTTTCTGAAGTGCAGGTGTTGATGTTGATTTCAGATTAAAATGCTCGACTAGCTGCGATTTTGACATGAGAGGAAAAGCCATAAAAAAGTTGTCCAAGTCGGCTTAGAATGTGGAAAATAATTGATGTTGGTATATACCAGAGATCGTTGTGGTGTGTCCAACTCAGGCTCTTTTTTGGAGGAAGTCCAAATTATGATGCTTAATTTTCAACATTTTCGTGCAACATTCTCAAAGGCCTGCAAGCAAGAAATTCACTCATCAGTCATCACAACGTTAAAGTAAAACAAGAGTTGTCATAATCTTAATGGGCGATAATATCTCAAGCTTACTCATCTCACTCCTACTAAGCAACATTTTAGAGCACTTCTAACATTCCTTTGTCATGATTGATATCTAGGATTGACAAGCTTATAAACTATATGCAAACAACAGAAACCTTAACCGCGGTTGGTTGTGGTAATAGACAAACTTTTGAGGATTGTAACAGGAGGTTGCAGTTTGTGAAGATCCTACCATAAGCAGAGTGTACATATCCCACACTACCTTTAATCTGTTTCACACCGCCAAACTGAATCAAGATTATTATGTCATGCTGGATTTTTCTTGTACTTTTTCTTTTGAGGGGACATCCAGATGGAATACATAGTGCTTTTCCAATTTGTATGAACCTGCACATAAACAGAAATATGACGAGTCCTAAGAACACCAATGTCAACACTTTAGCTGATTTAAAGGTATGGGGAGGAAAGGGCTGCAGTACAATACGAAGGAGCTCAGAAAAAAATCAGATGATATGTTGGTTTCTCAGTAAATGTGGCTAAATAGAATGAATTGTTTTATCTCGCTGCCACTAGTCAGAGTTAGAGACAAAATAAATATATCTCTGTGACAGGATTGTTTAGAAACAAAATCAAGTCTACAAATTAAATACATTTTGAGTAAGGCCAAAGGCAGGAGGAGGGAAGGCCACAAGCGTGGACAAGGTTATCATTGATGATGTTGATGCATGTCCCTCTGAAAAGCATATTCTGAACCTCTTAAAGGTCGAACAAGTAGAGAATGCAACATGGAAGGCTTTCCTCTGGTTTTTAAGGTGGCATGGATTTGATGTATGTTTAAATGGGGAAAGATAAAAATAAAGCAAGAAGGACTATCACCTTTTGATTGTTACGTATGTTACCAAATAAGCAGATAATAAAATATTTTATGTAACTATAATTACAAAAAAAAAAAAAAAACCCAGCGCTGCAGAGTTGCAGGGATTGTAATGAAAAGCTACGAAAACAGTATATTGATGATAATGTGCTTAGGTAGTTCATATTTCCTATTCTTGTGTGTTTAAGGTCTAACTGCAGTCGTTCATAAACCAATAATTTTACACCATACGCTGGAAGCATGACATAAGAAGCTTAATGAACAAACCTTGTGGCACACATCTACTGCAGTATTATGTTTCCAGGTAAATGAGTAAATCAATACAACTCAGTAAATAAAAGAATGTAAATCATCAGTTCTTATTAAGGAAAAACCATCACACATTACCAACATTCATACTAAGGTACACTTTGCAAATAATGGCCTGTGATAAAAAGCTAGATGGAAATTGAAGGAAACCAACAAATTGCTGGCTACCATAGATTCTTATTTTCGAGATTCTAGGATGATAATGAAGCAGTCTTTCTGAACTTACAGTCGAGTTGGAAATAAACTATAATAGTATAAGAGAAAGCAAGGATGGGCATAGACTAGAGTGATTTAACTTTGCAAAAATGGTAGTCACGTTTGACTTTACTCGTTCCCTCAAAAATAACTTTAAGGTACATAAGAAATGGGAAAGGATACAAAAGAAACTGAAGAGCATAAAGAAAGATTTTCGAGTAAACAATTTCTTAAAAAAAGTTGTCATGATAAAACATGTATACTCGCAAGTGTCATGTAAGCTGTCAGTGCAAGCACATCCCAAACAGATGCAGTCAAAGCCTTTGCAACTTATATTGTAGTTTCCAAATGCAAAGATTACATTATTACACGACGTTCATCAACATGATTCTAGTCAACACAAGCACTCTGCAGGGAAAATTCAAGGTAAGCTGTTTAAGTATTGGAACTTTCAGTTCAACTAAAAATAATAATCTGATTTCAGGTTCTCTTAGAATAATGGACCATATCATTAACACAACTATGGAGATAAAAGAAAAACAGCCCCTATAAAGCAGACAGAACCCAAAACCAATGGGGATCAGGATACAGAGAATCTTGAAAAGGAACATTCCTGCTTTGACTTGCAACTCGAAGACATGCATCACCCACGAACAATCAAAACATAACCTGCATCATTAATGCTTCTAAAACCATCCACAAATTATTTAGGATCTAAAATTCGAGGTAATTAAGTTGTTCCAGAAACTCAATTGTCTCGACTTTAATATCCCAATGAATTTGGAAGCGAAAAAGAAAGAGCCATATGAAAAAGCAGGGAAGACAACTTGCAGACAATGATGACCAACGTTATTCATACACATAGATGGGGGAGAAGAGAACAGGGAAAGAATATGGTACACCAACAGCGACAAGACTAATGCTGCAGTCAGAAACTGAAAATAAAGAGTTGGCTACTTACCTTATCAAAATGATTTGACAATGGTAAATATTTTTGTGCCTTAAGGGGATATATTGACATAACAGTGAAACTATCTCCAATTAGCTAAAGTTGTAGCTTCTAAATGTCAATGTTTCCTTTTAAATAGATAAATATTGGGCTGGAATTAAACCTTTACGACGAAAATTTAAGAAATGAGAATTGAATCACACACAGGTATGGAAAAAGCCAAAATATGCCATTTAGTTCCATTCTACAAGACAACGACAGGATCATTGCTAAACTAAAATAAATTCGAACTACCTTTTTTTAATTTTAGGTACTCAAGTACATAAAAATAATGCTCACTAAATGATATTTCGTTGCGCAGAGAACACAGATACAACCATGTTTTGATTAAAATCTTTTAATTACTCGAATCAAGAAATCCATATATAATTCGTCAAAGTAGTTGATGAACCTTAGGCTTCTACGCTTAGATTTCTTCTTAGAAACAAGACAACATGTTGCTACTTATGCACCCTCTCTCCTATTTGATGCAAGGCACAACAAGAATCACAAATGAGTTATGCACACGGGGGTTTCTTTATCTAATAAAGGAAGTACAATATGGATCAAAGTCTTCAAGAAAGGGATATGATTATGCATTAAGATCCAGATCGATGCGTACATCCATCCACTTACTCACGACGATCCAAAATTTCTACTCATACATGGGGAGAATCATTGTGCTACTCATAGATCAACGGGAAAGAGAAAACGGAAAGAAGATTGAAGCATGACACATCGTGAACAAAGACGAACAGATCTGCTCCTGTTTTTGCTAATCCTTGACCATAAGAAAGATGAACAACATGAGAAGGAAAACAATCGACATCAAGTTAAAGAGGAAAAGAAACTGAGAGATCAGATCAGAAAGAGAATGGAAGGCGAGATCTACCGCCATCTCTCTGGCTCCGCCATCTCTGTTCTTCCACCCGCAGTCTTTCCCTCTCTTTCTACCCTCTTAAATGAGTGTGAGATGCTCCCCAGCGCGGCAGCCGTTTTATAGGCTCGATCAGTTGCGCTCAGCCTAAAATTGTAGTTTATTGGGCCAAATCCGGTCTGGCCCACCAATAAATTAAGTCCCCAATCCCATTTGACCCGCTTACATCAACCTAAGATGATAGCATAGAATGAGTTCAGATGAATAACAGGCGAATTCTCGGAAGAAAAAAAAGCACTCTTAATTTTCGATTTTTCTCGAAAAATATCTTTTTTAATAT